>CM043018.1:108645488-108812299 GCA_023690525.1 Holotrichia oblita | reverse complement strand
TTTTTCGATTTTAGTTTACGAAGTTTGAATCGACTGTTATCCTGTTACCACCCAATATAATATTTCAAAAACATTTTGGATATTTTGTTAATCAACAGGGATATAGGTAATAGTATATTCAAAGCCACTTTAAATCTCACGAGGATTTCAATAATGTAAAAATATGCAGAGTGTTCTATTTGAAAAGAGCAAGTTGAATATAGTTTTTATAACAACACGAGCGATATCTAGATTAGAAATATGTTTTAAGGTGACGTTACACAGTTGTGCGGGAAGTTTAAATTTTCCTCATTCTTAGAGTACCGTAGATTTCTAAACGTGCAAGAATATCGAAATTATTATAATTTCTATAAAACTATAACTGCATTAGGCAGTTGCTGATTAACAAAAGGAAATTGGAAGACCTGTAATAAAAAAATTAGTAAAAATTACTTGACGAAGTAAGGCGATATCTCTTAATCATAACCTAGATATATACATGTAGTTCCATAAAAAAGACACAGTAGCTAGAAATATAGTGTAATTAAAAAATGTATGGTATTTTTTTAGTAAAAGCTCAATAATTTGATGCCGAAGGCAAATGTACATGCATGAAGTTCAGCGATTGTGCAACAGATGACGCTCATTAAATGTCAATAGGTTTGTTCCTTTTAGACGTTTATAACAGGACGCATGCAGTGATATTCGAAACTCGCTCTTACGACAATGCAAATGGAATAGGGTATTTTATGGCGCATGATAGTGCCTTTTACTATATAAAGCAGGAGACCAAATCGAACAAAGCTAATAAAATTTTCAATTGCCATAACAAAATTTAAAACCTTATGAGAAATTATTAATTATTTTCTAAATATTTTAAATTTCTAAATATTGAGGTTTACTATTAATCCTAAGGCCTATTTACGTATTTTTTTTGAAAAAAATTTTGTTTTATGTCAAATTGAAATTATTTTTACCAAATTATCGTTTGATACTATACTTGCAATTTAAACAGTTTAACAAATTAGAGGAAACAAAAAGTATTTTTGTTATTAAATTATATTTTTAATATGTTTCACCAGTATGCAACAGATTACTACAGAAAGTAATAAGTTAATAAGGATACTTAAAAGCCTAAGAAGTTAAATAAAAATACCTTAAATAATAAAAGGCTAGTTATGGGTAAGAAATAATAACACAACTTGCTATTTTATTAATTATTTCTGGAAATATAAAAGTCTGATAAAATGTTTCTAATTTAGGAACTATTTCATTATTGATATAATAATAAATTGAATTGTTTGTTCTACAAACGTTTTATTGATATGTAAACTGGTACAGGTAGATACTTTTTTAATTTGAATTAATCCATTATTAGCTATAAGATCTAGAAAAAGTTAAATATATTAGACCGAAATTTCAAAAAATTTATATATGGGACTGAATATCATATTTTACTGTTTGCCCGTCGTTCCTGCATTTTCAAAAGTCTAGGGTTTTTATAAAGAATACATTGGCGAAATGATGTATTTCTTGCTCTTCTATCCATTCTGCAAATCCTGAAAAAATTACTCTACACTATTCTATGCATGTCCTAATTCTTATGCTAGCAAAACCTTTAGTAAATTGATAAGCTATCGCAGCATAAAATATTTATATAAGTATATAACACCGCTATATACACAAACCTGGAATTACTACTGCATATACGGCATTTTTATTTACACTAATAACAATAATAGTAAAAAATGATAAAAATGCTAACAAATAAATCTCTTGCGAATTCTTGCAGGACTAGAAAAACCAACTAGCGAACAGTAGAAACACAATTAGGTACAATACGGATTGATACCACATTGATACTGATGCACAACTACTCAACTACCTCAGATGTAGTTGTGGAGTTAGGAAACTTTCGAGAAAACGAATATGTAATTTTTACCCCAATGTATTCATTGCTCGCTCTACCCTTTCTTAATCCAATACAACTGACAAAGATAAACCGAGAGTCTGATTATTCAGGTAAATCCAAATACAAAGCAAATAAACTTATAGTACGGCATTAAATCAAGGTCATTAAATTGAAACGGAAATTTGTGATGTGTATAGAAATATAGTACTCTCCCAGCCATCTATGTTTCAGCTGCGACATAAAATACAGTTTGAACGATATGATGAAAATTTAGGCGCGGAAACGTCCTAACGATAGTTTGCTTAAATCCTGCATTACAAAGATAATAGATCATGTACTCTATTATTTGAGCACACTATACGATTAGCAAATTATAATATTTTGTAAAACAATCGGAAAATTTCCGGAAACTAAAACTTTAAAGAAACTAATAAATAAATTCAGTTCAGCAGTTTAAATAACTGAAAGTATAATTACCTTCAGTTAATTATCCAAGATGCAAACATTTTATCGTGACAAGTTACAACTCTGGGGAATAGTGAACAAACTGCAGAAACATATCACAACTTGAGGCACGATTTAAATTTGAAATCTCAGTACATTCGTGTATCTTGCATGTTTTACAACCTATACCTTGATACGTTTGTTTCAGCTTGATAGTTTTTAATATAATGCAACTGCCACACAAGGTACTACAATACATGTCCCTAACGCGTCATACGAGTCTTTGTCGTGTTGCTTATAAATTCAAGCATCTGCGATCGGGCGTTTGGATGTTTATGGGGTCGTAAAATTGGCAAGAGCGTTGTGTTATGTACACAGAACGTAGTGTATATACGTTGCAGCGTCTTGTATATATATTTTTGTATGAGAGTGTAGGAAATGCGAATTTATTTCTAGGCGACGGTTTATTTTCCTTACCAACGTTTCCTATTCAGTACATTCAGTCTAGCGTATGTACAACATAGCATGTTCAACCGCCCGCCCGTACTCTCCCCTACTCATTGTAAGTTTTAACTTTTCGACATAAAAATAGAATCTCGGCAGTATGCATGTAATGTGTATAATTCATGAAAGTTGTACCGACTTTTTAATTAGGAAGGAATTGCTTATATGTATGTACGTTATAAAAGTCATTGCTAGTACTAACGTGCCACGTTTTAAAATAACGTGTGGTTGCTATTATACATATGTGATTGTATTAGATTATTGTTGTAGATTGTATGATTGTATTAGATTACACTTTTTTTGAAAAAATATACAGTGTACTTCGTTCTGAAACGATTATGATTAAGAGAATTGATAATCTTTATTGATTAAGTCCGAAGATCGAAAAGCACTAGGAAAGCACGGCTAGAAAAATTAACTGTTCAAATACCGTATAACACATATTTTGTAATCACGTTTATAAAAGACGTATATCAGTACTTACACTTACCATAAATGTATATCTTAAAAAAGATTAGATAGTATTTTTTATTGTATAAACGTAATAGTCCAGTCATTCCATTGATTTTATTTCGAAAAGGGCATTCACCTCTTTTCAAATATGATCTCACAAAAAGTATTCATTATATTTTAGAAATTTACGAGAAACAAAAGTATCAACAACTGTTTGATATTTACAAAATATGGCCTGAATAAGCATATCCTAAACATTCCGTTTCAGGATAATATTAATTAGACATAATCCTTTCTAATTTTGCAGTTGAATTTAATTTTAAAGACTTTTCGCTGTAGCCGTCTGGCATCGATCGAGATTTGTGTGCATTCTCTAAGCATTGAAGTGGAATAATTCCATTGCTTAATGATGTCCTACGAATGTGGTAAACTGAGAATACTAGGGGATGTTAGAAATGCGAAATCTCGTATAGTCTTTCTTGGCGATTCCTGCCGTTATTGTTACAGCAAATATGTATTTCATTCAGCGTTTTATTTACTCGCTTATCTATATAAACAGAAATATTTGAACAGTTACCTACACTCTATGAATAAACCATAACAAGCCAACGCGCATTTGTAGTACAGCGATATGTAGTGTGTCACCATACATTTAGACATATCTGACTTTCTAATCTAAACATTTTGCTACGACTGGTATTCGCAAGTTAACGATAATGAACATATTTAACCGTGTAATAACAACACCATGCAAAAATAGTAAACCTTATTTGCTATATCGCGCCCAGAGCGCTAACAGCTACAACTAATATTTATTTATTTATTTATGTTGCGTGTACACTAATACATGTAGTTTCCGCTAAAACTAGCATATACAGGCACGATTCTTTATCGCAAATGTTTACGATACTCCTCCTTGTAAGGTAGGTTAGGCACGAACTTGTAGCATTTAGACTTTTTAGATAATATAAAATGTCAAAATTGTGAATTCGTGTCTCAGATACATTTTCATATAAGCCATTACTTTTGTATTATTTAAATTATGTATAGGGTAACCCATTTTCATATGTTATTGAGGATTCCGGAGAACCTATGGGAGAAAAAAACAGAGATACGGTCCCAAAGCTCTTTTTTCTTAATAATAATAATGGTGCAAACCAAATTCTGAAATCCAAACAAAATTTATGCTGCCGGATGGAGATCAGAAAAGTGCCTGAAGAAGGTAGAAACCGTTTTTCAATAGCAATTAAGAAAAGCGACATAGGGCTGGACTGGTTTTGCTAAATCTCGAAAAACACGCGGTAGTTCGAAAACGGTAAGGAATACAGGAATGTGCTTTTCGCCATTATTATTATTTGGAAAAAAAACAGTACAACAGTTTTCTCCCACAAAGTTCCTGAAATCCTGGAAAACATACGAAAATGGATCGCCCTGTATTTTTCGACTAAAACTTTGAAATTATTTTACTTTGAAAGCTTTCAGGTTGCAAGTAATGGTGATTCTCCCCGGTATTTTATACGTTGCACTCTTCTAACATCCTCTTTTAATACCTATTGTGACTTATTTTGTTGATGTTTCAATTAAAATATTTAAGTATGCATGCCCAAGCTTTGTCCCTCTCTCTATTTTTTTTTAATTTCCATTTTTAGTAACTTTTTAATGTTCAGCTTATTCTGACAGCTTTCTGTCTCTCATTTTCTACAATATCGCATTTCAAATTTTCAATATCTTTCAAATGATGATTCTTTCCAATTTGCTTTCTTAGCGTCTTTCTACATACAATATTGCGTATATTTTATTATCTTCTTCTCTGTTTGTTGCAATCATTTTCATTGCTTCTACTTTTCTTTTTATTTGATTAAAATTGCCATTTAATTATTCTAGTTCATTGACGTTTATTACTATATATTCCTCAATAGCTCAATTCATGGATTCTATTATATTTGCCTGTTCTTTCGGGATATTATTTACGTTACCCAGTGTAGTATTCTAAGTTTTTCATTTCAATAATTTTACCAGCATATAAACGTGAAACGAATGTGGCAACTGCTGATATTCTAAATTGACTATTCTTAAGAGACAAATTTTGTCACAAATAAATAATGCTACTGTGAAACCTTTGTTCTAAGAAAAAATACTTTTACCATATCGACATGGTATGGGCAATATCTACTAAGGCTGGGCGAAGTATCAATACATCATCCAGTACTCGGTACCTTTACCAGTATGGACGTACGTAGGTATCGATACTTTGGAATCAATACCTTGGTATCGATAACGGTTGTCAGCTATCAATAAACGAACAAATTTTAAGATATTAACTCATCTCGAAAACGAATCGTGTTCTGACAAATATTGATAGAACTATTGGCTCAAACACTAATGAATGAGACCACGGATCTTGTCATTATTCACGCACAATAACTATAAATGTTACAAAAAGAAGCCAAAATATCATAATGTTGTAAATTTGATACCATAGATATGTTATTTATAATTATTGAAAAATCGATAGCTACAAATTACTCCTAAATAGCGATACTAAGTTGTCGATTCAAGTTATCGGTTCTAAACTATCGATACTTAACTGATTTCAGTACACGGAATCGATTCCCTGCACGGGATCGATACATCGATAAGTATCGATACTTCCATTGGTATTGATACCTGATACCGAAAATATAGGTATCGCCCAACCCTAATATCTACTATCTTACTCTTGCCGTATCGTAACTGTAGTCCCATTTCTTTCCATTCATAGAATACGTATTCAATGCAGGCCCCGCTTACATGACACCAGTTAGTAACATTTATACATGTTATCCTAAAGTATCATCTATGCTTAAATTTTCGTTGTTGTTAATACTATTCTTCATGAGGTGGTTTCAACTAATACCCGCGCTGCTCTATTATAGGCCTATTATGCAAATTTGTTTTACAACTTCTAAAGAGTCTTATCTTAGAAATGAATCGCACTATCTCTTACTTTCTTCCTTTCGAGCCTTAGCAACTTCTTGTCTGTTGATCCTCCACCTGTAGTCACAATGCTCTTTCTTATCTGCTCACTGGTAGTCTCCTGATCATCTCACAGGTTGGTTGCGATTTTGTAAAAGAGTCAAGACCAGTTTGACTATATTTTCTACCACCAGCTGTGAGACACTCAAGAATAAGTCCTAAGGTAATTTTGTGGATTCCCTACACAACAAGAAGTAATTTACTATCGGTCACTAAAATTTATTATGTCTCTTTATAATTTTTCTTCAATAGCAAATCGGTCACCTTAGTTATAGCATATATTTTTATTTATAATATACCAACGTACTGCCCCAGTCCAGAGCATTCGTTGTCTACTTGTAGGAACAGCACATTTACACAACAAGAATAATACAGCTTAAGAATTCACCACAAAAAAAAAACAAGATTTGGTAGAGCAAAAGATTTTGTCTGTCCCAGCTGGTACGAATTAATATCGAACAAAGAATTGAGGAGTGCCTCTTACAGGATAGTCCTAAATCTTGTTTGCAAGCTGAGCCCTGATTTTAATGGTCTTTGGTGGTACTTTCATTGAAATGGTTGGTGTTGTATTCATCGCTCCCGTAATATCCAAATAAGCCTGCCTTTGCGCACTGCTGAGTAACTTTTGAGCACTTCACGTTGGAGTGCGTGGTCCCTACACCAACACGCATACACACGTAATAATGGATACAATCATTACTTTATATATCCAACAGGTCTTTCTCGGTAAGAGTCTCCCGTTTGACCCTAAGAGGTAGCTACACATAATTAACTCTGTATGAGCCAACAACAAATTTTCATTAACACGGTTTTGCTGTGAAATTGTTTTTATGTGTACTATATTTTAAAAACTTGCATAACTTCTAAACTTCTTATAACTACTGTATGCCTTCTGCACAGTCCAAGAATTAACACGCATTATTTGTATCCGACAATGTCTACTTGAAGGTTTTTTTCCGAATATGTATGAACATTTGTACGATCGACGTAATTTTCTTTTAGAATTATTATCTGGCATACACCTCGTACCTTTCTGCGTTCAAGTTTACTGACTTGCAAGTTGGAACGAGGCCCGTCTGAACCGCCCTTTTATGGTATATCACCCTGGCACCGTCCGGGTAGGGCATACTCCAGGAATGATGGGCTGTCTTTGCTTCTAAATTATTGCACCCTACGTCTCCCATCCCTCATAATATTGAAGATTAGGAGTTCCGACTATTGTTTTTCAGTACCTTCCACTGATGTCCTCACCAGTCTGTCTTTCTCTTTCTTCTATTTCTTTATCTCTCATGATAGTTTCAACTATGCCATATACGATATTCTACGTCTTTTCATTTGAGGTCATAAATTTGATCATGTTTTGTCCAGAGTCATTCCTATCTCAGCATTGGATGCTTTGCGATCCGCATTCCATCTTGGGCACTTAAAGTAATGTGTTTAGCCGTGTCACTTTCCTGACAATAGGTACATTACTCGGTTACGTCGCCGTGTCCCGTAAGAGCTTGAGTCAAGTAGTAATCGACCCTGCGATCTGCGCAGTTTACCCGCATTCCAATATCTTTAATTAGGGTTTTTGTCCACTGCGCCTTTTCCTTTTCAGCCCTCTAACAATCCTGCCATACGCTTAGGAACCGCTACCTAGCCTCCTTGCGCAGCACTTTGTTACCCTCGTTTTCTCCATGTACTAGCGTTCTTTCCTTTACCATAAGGTCAATAGGCAACAATTACTTATAGGGCAGTTGCCGACACAGTCCTGAAAGTCGAGGATATCCGCAATAACATATCCGCAATAACATATTTCCCATTAGCAGATTTTGGTGCTTTTGGATCCTTAGTGCATCCGCCCACACCGGCGCCCCATACAGTACACTAGATAGGACTGCCTTTTTTGCTGCTCTAGGTCCCCTGATTTTGGGCATTACTTTGCCAGCTGCGCCAGTCTGCTTGCTGCACGTGTTGTCACAGTTTCAATACGCTGTCCAAAACTTCCCCTATCGTTTATGATGACGCCCAGATACTTTATTGCCTTCTTAGGTACTATGTTTATGCCTCCAAGATTGAAAAACACGTGTTCTCTACTCTTCGAAGTTAGCTTCAGTTTTTTTTAACATACTAGACGCACATTTTCATTTCAATTCCTTATGTACGCTTACTGAAGAATCGGTGCTTGCCGACATTATCGTCAAGTTCTGTGCAATTACCATGACTTTCAAGAAAAAGCGTTCAAAATGTGGACTCGCAAGTCCTGTAAACAGATCCAGAAAACGTGGTAAATGACCATAAATCCAAAAGTAATGGGACCCATGCAAATCTAACTATTTTATTTATGCAATGTAACTTTTGTGCACTTTATGTACTCTTTTAATTAGTGCCTCTTCGAAGTGTTTATCTTTTCTGGTTTGTTGAGTAATAAATTACATATCTTTATTACAGTAAATGTAAAAGAATTCAACTAATGCATACATTCGCATTTATTATAGCACTAATATGTGTCTGTTAGTAGATATACCGCGTGTGTTTGGAACTTGTAACTATCTCAGAAAAGTAATCAGAACATAATAAATCTCAGCAAAACAATTAATAACAGATTCATAATCAAACTATTTTAGAAAAGCAATAAAAAACACTCGTCAAATAGTCACAAAATATTTATCAATCCTTTTGATACATCACCTGTTGCCAACACCTCTCTGAATAGTAGCTGTTGCAGTTACTCTTATATAGCCATGTGTTTATTCACCGTTTTAAAATATTTTTGTTTAACACATGTTTACTATAAATTTTATTTTTTGAGATTCTTCAAAAAATTAATTTAAATTTAGAAAATTCCACCGATCACCTAACAGAATTACTACTATTCTTAATTTTAGTACAAATACTTGTTTGGCCAACATATCCGTTGTTTATTATATTCTTATTTAACTTTAGCTACATTTTCATCGCGCACATGAGCCAAGTTTTAGACCAGAAATCGCGAGAGATTACCAGAAGAAAACCACTAAGAATACAAATTTTATATCATTGACACCCATCGATCAAAATGACATTTACTGTTCAAAATACAAGCGAATTAAAGAGAAATGTAATCGAAGTTGGTTCCTACTGTAGCCAATTATTAATAAATCTCAGCGCTACGTTTTCATATGGGTTGATTTCCGACACTCAAGTATACGACCACTCATCTAACCCATTCACTGCACTGTTGAATCCTATCTTGAATTTGGCGCAAAGAGAAATCTCTTTAATACGCGGAATGTCATGTTTTTAGATATGACTCAAGCAAAAGAATAAACATTGCATAAGTCTGGGCGATGTTAAAGCTTTCTTCTCTATCCAGGAAAGCTGTTACCATTAGATTTTTTTGTTTCGAGCAACACCTTCGTTCACTATCACGGAGACCCCAAAAACCTGGATATCTATAGATGACTCTCGACGAAAGTCGAACGGTTTTCGTAGAATTATATTTACATCTTCCACATCCACCCACAATGAAGAAACACATTTAAAAATTACCATATGTTAGCTGCTCTTTAGATACTTGGTTACTTTTAGGAATGATAAAGCATGGTTTCGAGTATAAAAATTTATTTAAAATATCACGAAGTGTTATATTCTTGTACTAGGATAATTTTTCACAAAACTTTCAATACTCATTAACCTTGGAATAGATTACCTTGCTACTATGATCATTGTCGAAAAGCATTATTTAAAACTATTTTTATTGTAGACAGAAAAAGCTGTTATTTTATGTTAATTTCTTGAATTTCACTGTGTAGTTGAATATATAGGCTTCTGCAGCTATTATCAACTGCAGTTATCCTTCTTGAATCTACTAAGTACACAACAATAAAATCAATTGTCGTTGAAATCAGTTCCTAGCGTTTTCCAATCTGTTATTTTTCGGAGAACACATCCCTTCAACCACCACATTAAAGCTGCAGGTTTATCTCTCGTTTATCTCCACTTTAACAGTACTTTATTTATCCGCATACTAGAATGCTCTACAAGAATTTCTTACACAGCTATGCACTTTTTTAACATATCTAAAGTGCAAGAATAATGTATGCACACATTTTTATATTCATAATTAATTCTTAACGGAAAACTTTCTCTTCGGATATAATAAACAAACGCAGCTACAATGTTTACGGTTGTTTTATGATAATAATTTTATGCAGTTATCTGAAAGGTTGATAGAATGCATTTAATCTTTATTACTTCCATGTTTATGAGTCTATAATACTGGTATAATTACAGCCTTTTATATAAATCTTATGCTGTTAGACACAATAAACAACAGCAAGGGCGCAGTCATCCGTTTAATCTTTAGGATCGCACTGAATCTTAATAGTTATTTTATTGCTAAAACTGTAAGTAACAAATTAACGAGCAGATAACTTTCAAATGAAATCTGTGTTTCAAATATGCAGAATTTCTACGTCATAGGTACTTCACTGAATATTTAATTTTAGTTATGCTTTGCAGTTCTGTCGTGGGAGTAACTATGTTCTAAAATAAGGTGCGATTGTAGTAATAGTTACTTCACTCGAAGCATAAAACCTACGGAGCTACCAATTGCAAAAAATATCAAAATTCGTAGGTTTTTATGGAAGTTGCTTTATATTTATATATATTGACATGCATATAGATAAAAAACTTAATCTGAAAGATCTTTTTTTCAGAAAATTGCTTGCTTAAGAATTAATAAATAAATTAGTGACTTTCCAACAATAAATCTGTTTTCTCTGTGGTGTTTACTCTATATCGTTTTTCTAATAATCTGTTGATCTGAATTTCTTAGAAGGCATTTATCATTCGGATACACATATTCTTAGCAGTAGTTGGTGTTTCCACGTACCATATTCTTAACTGACTTAATGCCAATTTATTGGGCCATTGGTTCGAATCCAACCTCCATGCCCTCTAGTGGGCACGCTGGGAAGTACCACACAGCAAGGCACCACACAACACAAGTCAGTACAACAGATACTGATCTAGCTCTCACAATTCATGGATTGTGCGATTATGTGTGGCATTGGGTTGGAATTAGACCATTGTCGGAGATATTATACAGTTAAAGTTGTAATGTGAAAGGCGATGAAATTAGATCTTGCATTCGTAGTTGCACTGAGGAGACCTAAAAAGTCAAAACCACATGGTCTGCTTGTAATGCTTGATCTATTTTCATTGCATTCATTCGCAGGGTCAATTCCAACAATATACCATGGGCGCCTATTATAGATATGTTTTGAATTCCAATAATCATTTAAAAAGTCAACCGCTCGTCAGTTGATCATCAGCCTTACAGTAGTTAGTTGTTTACGGTAAAGCTAAAAACATTTCGAACTTGAAATAATTCACATTTTACATCATTAGTTACAACAACCTCTCAATTTCCATGAAAAACAGTGATAGCATTTTTTTCGTTTTTGTTTTCTGGAGATTCATTTAAAATAAGCAAAACGGGTTTACATTAAAAAAACGTTCTTTTGATTTCACTTTTCAACATTTGAATTGACTCTTTGGACGCCCATGTAATAACTCGAAAATGTTGTTTGAGGAAATTGTTTCTCCGGACATATCAATTTGGTAAAATGCACAAACAAGAGTATACATCACAAGAACGGTGCAAGATAGAGATACACAAGGGCAAGTTAGATTTTACGAGAACTTCAAATATGTAAAAATATGCAGGGTGTTCCATTTGAAAAAGGCAAGTTGAATATAACTATTATAACAACCTGAGAACATCTTTATTGTAGATGTGTTGTAATGATAACTGGTTTAAAAGCAATAAACTTCTGTTTAAACATTTTTTTGAAAATGTCTGCGATTTGAAATATATTTAGGTGTTTCGGTAAATTTGTATCGAATACTGAGAGAATCTTTGTATTATGCTCGGTACGAATTATTAATTATTTTTAAAATAAATAATATCAAATATCCTGCGGAGATATAATAACAATAGGTTAGTAATTTAAAATACACACTCCACAACACATACCATTTTTACGAGTACCGACATTTTCTTCATTTTATTGTGTTAATACCCTTTTGCTCTTACGTAAATACATTTGAAGGTACCTGAAATACCGCGTGCAAAATGGAACTCACTGACGGTTAGTGGGCATTAATTTTGAAGCAGATTAGGCATCAAAATTGATTAACATTTTAAAATTTACATGTCTCCCCATTAAAACTCTTCTCACGAATAATTTACAACGTTTCTATCGCCCATTATGTCTCCATCTGAATATTCATGTGCTACAGACAAGAAAACTTCGTTTTCATTCGTTCGATGTTTCATTATGTCCCGAAAATCAATTCGCTATTGCGCACAGTTCACCGTTTTGCTAAGTTCATCTCCGCCATCGCATCGTCTAGCCGCCGAATTTTCACCCCGAATATCGCTAAAAATACATTTGGACAGCAGAGGGCAGAAAAAGTGCTCTCTTTGACACCGTTATCGATCTGAAGCAAAAGGAAGGAATACTCTGCAAAAATAGGGATTATTCATTTGTTGCGCAGTCGATTATCGCATGCCTTATTCAGGTTTTTTGACGTCAAATATTAAACTTTGACATTTAAACTTCGATTTTTAACATCTAGCACGGAATTCCGTATCTAATCTAATTAAATATGTATTAACACTCGTTGGACTGTGCAAGTTCTAAAATTAGATGATACTTATAATGGTCGTAATGATGACGATAATAATTATATTAATAATGCAGTATAGAATTATTTATATCAACTCATAAACGAATTGTTTTCTTATTATAGGTATAGTATATCTATTGATGTTTGAATAATAAAAATTCCTTTTCTGTTTAAAATACTTCGCCTTATACAGCGAGACATTCGTTCATTAGAAGTTTAAGGGGTTCTGGCCAAACTGTAAATTTAAAAATTCAGGATTATGCATAATGGATTATGTTTTCTTCAATGAAAATATTATTAGATTTCTAGCACTTCCGGTTATACCGGAAGTATTCAACTACTTTGTTATTTTTAATAGAACACCCTGTATATTTTTACATATTTGGATCTATTTTTAAGCTTTATAAACACCTTTAGTTTTTTCAATTTGATTAGGGCGGTTTTTGTAGTTTATTTATTCAAAAAATCAGAGAACACTCGATTTTCAACTGAGAATCAATTTAGAATTTGCAATATGTTTAAAGAACATAGAACATGTTGGAGCATATTTTAGCGCTGAAAACGGCTGTGTACATTATATGGTTACTTTACGATGGCACGCTAACTCTTCGAAATTTTGAAGAACCATAACTTAATTTTTTCAAATGGCACCCCCATATTTTATTAGTTAGTCGTCTTTGGCGCCCAATTTTACATTTTTTTGTGTCCCATATGTCCTATCCCTTGATAGTTTATGAGATAATTAGATTTTTTAATAAATACGCACATACCTCATCGATACTTATCCAGTGTGCCATGGAAAATAGGCGTTCTCAAAGATTTATTCTCAACGTCGAACTTCAAAATCACACTTCATCGTTTGATGCTTGTGAGTTATAATTATCCGTTAAATGCCTTTACATTATTGCTGTGAAGAGTTAAAATGACTAACAATAACAATTAGTGTTAAATAAGCAAGTCAGTGAGATTTCTTATTCGGATTGAGATATTGAATATTCTGTTTCCAAGATATCGAAAAAAAACAAATAATGTATAAGCAGGCAATGACCAAATATTATGAAATAAATAATAACAAACAGGTTTTCTTTCTCGCTTGTCAAATAAATAGTTTCTTGTAATTATTTATTTATCATTAGTGAATTTTCACTTTGGAGTACTACTGGCAGTATATCTAATTGGTCGAAAAAAATTCAGTAGAAGCATTAGCTAGTAAGTTTATTTCCGTTTTATGATCCAAATAGAAAGCCTTCTCTTCACTTCTTTTCTTCAGTGCTGATTAATTATTTCTTTTAGTATTTATTTTCTGTGTGAGCGCCGTGATAATACTATAATGTTTCTATTTTTTTTTGCTACAAATTAGATATATGCACTTGCAATTTCATATTTTCCATATAAGTGAATGGTGACAGGATACGACAAAAGAACAAAAGAGAAAAAAGTAAATGATATTTTCAAAACAATGGTTTATTAATCATAAATATATAATTACCAAGACGAATTTATTTGATAACTGCTGGGAAAATCTATATGTGGTAATTTGGTCCACAATTTGCCTTTGAGAGCCTACATGCACATAATTTGGCAATTTTTTATTTGCTTATTTTTAAGTTTACGGTAGCTATGTAATAATAATCTTTTATCCAAAAGATTGTTTTCTTTACGAGTATCTAAAACTTATACAAAGAGTTCCATTAAGAAAAAAAAATGTTTGCAGTATCTTGCAAACAAAATATTCATTTATTTATCTGCTTTTATCATTTCAATCAACATAAGAAATATATCCAACATACTAACTTCATCAACGTCATAGCTCCAATAATAAAAAAACTTAGCAATCGTGTCATTTAAATTTGGACACGGTATATATGTGAATTTTTACAAATTAATACCATCTGACGAAAGTGAAACGAATCATCCCCTAGTGGTGGAAATGAAAAAAAAAAATTTTCTAAATTAAACTCGCTAGCATCAAGATTAAATATCATCTTTACATTGAAATTGATGCATACTGAAAATCAGAGTAGATATGTCAGATATTTCCTTGTGTCAATACCACCTGTATATCAACGTATCTGATTCAAGATGCAACTCCCAAGTCCTACTGAAGTTGGACATATAAACCACAATACTCTAATTATCAACCGTAGAATCCTCCACTAAAAGATAATATTTAGATCTTCTTGAAATTCTCGTTGGAGACGCTACCATGCAAGGTTGCCGTAAATTAAGATACATCGCATGTGATTAAATTATATCTCAAACCAATGGCGTTGGAGTTCAGATACAGTTTGGATCCCAATTTTTTCAATAATAATATGCCAACTCTTAATTGATTTCCATCACATACATTGTATATGAAACAATTCACACTAATTCGATTATGTAAAATCCTACATTAGAAGCTCCCAGCAAGCTGATACTTCAAGCTGGATTTCCAAATCACTAAATAAAATCAAAGCACAAATCTAGATGGAATATAATTTAGCATATCTTATAATATAACCATGAAAAAACTTAAGCAAAAGGACAGATTGTCTATCTTGTCTAATATAGCCTGTAAGATCATAAAAATACTAACGTCTTATTCCCATTTTAATAAAAATATTCAGATGGGTGCATATGCTGATAGCAGTGTTATGTCACGAGCTCTAACAGCGGTATTAAATACGATCACAAAACAGCATGGAGAGGAAGTAATATCAAATAATATCAAACACAAAATAAATGAGTGCCAACTCGGAAGCTTACTATGTTATGAAATTTGCGGTGAATACAAGAAAAAATAGGAATATTGTATATTATTGGTATTGCAGAGCTGACACACGATAGTAGTGCAAGGAAAATAGTCTTTGAAAAATTTTAGAAAAAGAGTGATACAAAAGGATTGAAGAAAAGCAATGGTGAAACGTGTACAAGATACACTCCTAACGTTGTTCACTGGCAACTGTCCGAACAAAGTTTGATAGTTGTTTTTACAGGACAGTGTACATTATATTTGCTTTATAACTTATATCCAGTATGCACTTGATAACTGTAAGTATATGAGTAAGTATGACTAGTAAATACCTATACGTTCTGGGAAAAATGTTTACCTGTATCTGCTTTAACGACCCCATTTATAAGGCACGTTTAAGACGGTACTTATGCTTGCGCATAAAATGACAATGCCTTCACTCATATATGCACATGCTCATGCACAGATAGTACTTTAAGCATGATTTATAAACAGTCACTTCCTTCAAACTATAAATCTACAAAATGCACAATACTTTGATAACTATTATAATATACAAATAAATAACTACAAGTCAGGAAAAAGATAAACTAAGCAGAAGTAGTTATTGATACAACAACAATGTATTGCAACCACAAGAAACAGTCTTTTTTTGTGGAAATATTTTGTAATATCGCTGTTAAAATTCGTAATGGCAATTATATAGTGACTTAAAAATATAAGTCAACATTCTTAACGTTTCCTTTTTAAACATTTGCCAAACTAAACTATACCTACACTTTGCTTTAAGCTTGAGAAACTGGAAATGATAAGGAACAACGCAAGTTACCCAAAATGAAGGGCAATAACCTATAACTTGCATTTTTAAATATTATATAAAAAAACTGCCACCTATAATCTATTATCCAGATGTTATTTATTTTTAGGATGTCAGTGTATATGAAAGACGACTGTCAGAATGTTGACCCGTTTTACCTCCTTTTTACCATTTCATTATTTAAATGTCACAATCTTTCAGGAAAATTAACTTATATCTCAACATGCAATGGGAGCATTTATGTCCGTAGGTATATATGGTTGATCTCATACACATAACACGTAAAAGAAACGGGTTTATTAGGTGAACTTAATTTGTACGTTCACCTTCATCCATTCTCTTGGCTATAACGATATTTTTTCGTTTCAAAACATCATTTCTTGCTGGTTGAGTCGATTCAATTCGACCCCATCACTGTTTAATTCAGTAAGTGGCTTAATAATTGATCTCCGTTTCGTGCGCTATTAATAGCTGGAAACCTTATCTCGACGGCGATATTACGAAATTGACCTTATTTTCGGTTTGAGATTAACGTCGGTATGTAGCGTCAATAATTCATGTTGTACACACAGTCATATACATTCATACATGTAGGAACAGTACACACTTCGATCCACATGTATAAGCGCCTTAATTACCATATCACTAAGTCAGTGTTTCTAAAGAGGGTCTAGGGGTAACCACTGATACAAGTAATAAATTTCCAGTTTATTTTGATGATATCTTTTGATATGATGAAATGTCAATTTTAGCTTTTTTGTAACCATACTAAAATATTCAAAACATCAGATTTCTCTTATACCTGTTAATATCAATAAAAAATAGTAGAGATTACGTAATGCCTTGGATTACCAACCAAGATAGAATAGCCTTATTTTAGCTACATTTTCTCAAGCTAATAAAACGTTGTTATAGGTAGGTAGTTATAGTTTTTACCTTATTTTTCTATTAATCAATCACTATATATTAGTCACAGCTTTGTTGTTGAGTTTAAAGCAAAGGACATACTGAAATAAACGCGGCGGTGATCTGGTGGCGATAACATGAAAAACTATTCATATTGGAATGTTTGGGTTCAGTTATACTCAAGGTATTGGCCATTTGCTTCTCGGCAATAATAAAATCTATCTTGGAAGCTGCAGATAGAATTGTTGATTGGAGAAAATGGTATCCAAATATTATCTAATGTCACACAGACGTTAGACAATATTTGAATACCATTTTCGCCCAGCGATGGAATGGACTATTTTTTTAGAAATGGTCAACAATTATCTAGGCGTTCACCATTCTGTTGAAAATATACGTTGACATTTGGAACTAAATTGTTTGTTTCAGGTATAATTTGATGCTGGAGAAAATGAAGATATTTTACACCTGTAAGAGTACCTTTAATAAACAAGGACCTATCAAATGATTTCTAACCAAACCACCTCACATATGGACTCTGTGTCAAAGTCTCATCCATCTAGTGCGGATTATTAGCTGACCAATACCAACCAAGTCATGCTTAATAAAAGTACATTTTACGCAGCCTTATCGCTGAATACCTAATATCTAAAAATTGTTCTGTCCATCAAATTTCACGAGTAAGTTTTCACAAAACTCTACTCTTGGGAGTATATTCTGCATTTTTAGAAGATGGCAGCGGTGATTGTGACGTCATTGTTTAGCACACTGCCGCCATCTTCTAACTTCAAAATTATAAGTTCATTTGTTTCAAAAACGATCTCCTTGTCAGACTTCCCTGCTACGCTGGGAACATGTTATTGTAAAACGTAAAATGCAAATAACAAAGTTGAAGAAAATAGTGTTATTTTGAACGATGTCAGTATACAGGCTAACAACTTGAACTACGAAAGCCTATTGATAGGAGAGGGTGGCGGGAGTTTAAATTAAATGTATCCATTTTACTATTGTCAAGCTTTTATATGACAGGAATGTCAGTGGTCATGTCAAATACTTTACCGAACCATCAAACTTTATCCTAATGGAATACACAATTAATGAAAAAGTGCAAATTATAATAGTTATTTACGAACCAAGTGAACTCTCTTTACAATTCGCGATGTTTCACGCACGAAGTTTGTACAATATTTTGAAATATATAATTCGCGAATGAGTGACCAGTTTAATTTCAGCGCGAGCCAGAGGCGAGCACTTTATGGTTTAAAGTGACTTTTTACGAATTCGCGAAATGTTTCACGCACGAAGTTTGTACAATATTTTTGACATACGAGAACTATAATAATAATACATATTGTTAAATACGTTAGCGTTTATGACCATAGTATTAAGGTTAGGGATTTATGATTTTTTTTCTAAAAATGTCACTAAATTAATCAAGTTCCAGGAAGTACCAACTTTGTCTTTTGGAGACGCACTCGTTTCACGTTTAAAGTGACTTTTTACGCACGCAAATCGATCATCGTGAAATGAAAGGTTTTGATAAGCGAGTAAAAAACAAAGTATATTATAACACTAGTGCTAATCACATTTTTAGGAACGATATTTTGAAAAGAAACACGCAAAAATGATATTTAATCTATAGTATAGTACTACTACTATGGATAAATAATATCTAATTGAATGCGGTTAAGTAAATAGTAAAAATATGTATTATTTTACTACACACTAGGCACAAATAAGTTACATATTTTAATCCTTTCAAAATGGCACAACACCAAGCCGTAAATATCTACGAGATTTCTTTTTCTGGAAAATCCACACTTAAAAACCAATTACTTGATTTGAATATACATATATAATTGCATCATTTGTATATGAGCAAACTTAACATTCGTCATGAGAATAGTATGTTTTTATTGCCAAGTATATTTTAAGATGAATGTTACATAAGTTTGGATCATTAAATAATTGTTTCTTTAAGATTAAGGTATTAGTTTTAAAATATTAGAACGAACCTATAAAACTGCTAAATCGCTGCTCTTATAATTACAATATAATATTATTAATATTGATGCTTATCTTTGACACGCCATCTGTTCACAAACAGTCGAACCACAGCAGTTACAACTTATTTACACTTATACAAATTCGTATTATACCTATTTTATACCGACAAGCAGAGATCATATTTTCACACCAAGTTTATAGAATACGAACAGGAACATCTTTGGGACATCTTTGAAATGAGAATATTATGCATTTATCCGAGTTTAATATGCTTTGAGCTCAAAATTGCGAAAGCTTGAATTATTACATGTTTATTCTAAGAATACTTAATTCCATTAGGAATTTAGTGGATGATGTTATCGCGCATTGTAAAAATATGTCAATAAATGAATGAATGCAATAAGCTTTATTTTAATTATGCCCTGTGAATCCATACTTTTTAATGAAAATATTGGCATATGTATGACTGAAAATTTCTACTGTGGAAATTAATAATAGTTCTTCATAATTGGAGTTATGTTTTTAAACATGTACCTTCTCTTTGAAAATACTTTTGTGTGCATCTTTTTTTTTCATAAATCATGTCGTCTAAAAGCAAGATACGAGTTCGTGCTCCGAATGTATCACCATCACCCTCAAAGCTCAACGTGATGAAAATTATCACCGATTGTAAAATTTCGATTGACAGATTCGTTAACTTAGGCATTCTAGTTTTTTCACGTTTAAGAATCATAAAATTGTAGTAGATTATACCTGAATATGTTAAAGCTAGCCACTCTTTTGTAGCTGAAATTGTTTTTGCGAATAATACTTTAATTTAGCTATCTATCAAAGATCGCACTAAAATGTTAACAACGTAACATAACATTAATCACGAGGTGGTTGTAGTTACACAATGTTTCAAACGATCGCAAGAACATTTGCTAATGGCACTTAGGGTTATATTTGGACCAAAAATAATCAGGCAATATTGGACGAATTACATTTTGTTTTCAGTTTCTCTAAACTTTTATACAAGATGACGATTCGATGTATTGTGTGCGCAAATAATATTAACAGGTATCTTAGAGAAAAGATTGTAATAGTAACTTCAATACAATATGCATTGCAAAAATATCCGACGAATTAAAAACACTGATAAAGGATGGATCTGCTGAAATAATCTTATGTCAAGTACAGTGGAAACTTATCCAACAATTTGTTAACAAATCAACAACAATCATGAAGACTGCATCACAATGGCATTATGAAACAGTTAACTTGAAATACTCCTAATCAATTGCATTGGTCTGTAATCTATTATTAACAGTAAAATTAATAATCATGTTGATCATTTAATACATTCAACTACAGTAATTGCTAGTTTCGAAATATAAACACCAACTGTACCAAGAAGCTAAAAAAGTAACGAATCTTCGGATGATTTTGAAAAAATCTTTCTAGTAGAATAGCTATGTGAACAGATACTTTCTCTATTACTGTAAACATCACAAATGTCCAAGATAAACATAATGCATTAAACAAAGACCTACAGACGAATTACGTTTCTATTACACAAAATATTGAAAGTAGGCAACTTACTTCTACTTCTGAAAAACAGAAATTTACAGTAGGAGTTAATACAAAATGTAACAGAAGTAGTAAAATGAACACCATAATAGGATCCGCAGATATCTCCCTAAAAGCTGTCGAGAAGCTTGTGGGTATGTACACGTTCAGGTTTATCGATTGCACAAGGACACTATATAGTTTACGATATTGAAATCGAAGTGAAAGAATAGATAAGAACGATTTTAGTTTATGTGGTTAGAATATCGAAAGCAAAGCTAGTACGAACTATCATTTATATTGACAGGTAAACTAAGAGAAAAAGTACTGGAATTTTGACCCTTCAGTTTTGCGGGCTTCGAGGAAACACCTCTATGAATATGTATATGCCCCCATGGAAAACGCTAATTTAGCGATGAAAAAATAGATTATAAAAAGTTGGAAAATGAGACAGAAAAAATATCTAGAGAGGATAGATACTGTTGTAGTGTTAGGAGACCTTTACGCGCAAATAGTAAAACAGGAGTATATTTATTAAGTCATTTTCACAGTTATTTGTTGAATGAGGCGCATCCTTATTTCTGTGGTTATTTGTAAGGAAAAGCGTTACTATTTGTGAAACACTTTTTTCTACGTGGAAAACATATAATATGTGGTAAATAAATCAGAATTGTCAAAGGGTATGTGATTTAGCAGTAAGAAGTGTGATAATCAGCAGAACTACATATGAACACCAATTGCGATTAAGTAACGTTGACATCATCAGACAAAATGGATCAAACGTAAACTGACTATATTGTGAAAAAGGAACAGACAGTGGACGCAAAATAATTTAAACGAACTTGCACAGATTCAGATTATTTTATAGTAACCGCAGTATTCAAACAGAAACTGACAACTCTTGAAAATATTCAAAATTTACATAAGAATAACGAAAATAGGGTATGAAAAACCGATTAAAAACCATATAAAAATAGGAATCTATGACAGCACCATAGCAGAGAATGGATAAGATCCAATAGGTAAACGAGTAGGATAGAGGGAAAAAAAAGGATGTAATAAACAAATAATAAAGAATAAATGAGAACAGACAAATAGTAGGGTGAAAAACATTGAAATAGCTATTCATTCAGTTAATTGATGAAACCATATATACAAACAGAGGATAAGTAAAATAGAGCACCAACAGTACCAACAAAGAAAATTTATTATTAATTAATTATTATTATTTGTGTAATTTAACCCTTCGTTTCATGATTTTTTTGATTTTATTGAAAAAAATATTGTTGGTGTAATACTTGAACACTGATTATGGGAAAAATAAATACTTTTTTGTTTATTTGAAAAAAAGTTGGTGTTGCAAATATGCAACATCATGAACAAGTAAACACAATATATAAAAAATAGAAGTTATGAATGAAATGATCTAAAGCAGTTTTTTTCTTTAGTGAGGCATAAGTGCACCCCACATTTGTCACATTTAAAATGTGTATACCCTTTACATTGACATAGTTTGCACCTCTGTCGGTTGCTGTCGTATTTAATCCAGTGTGAGCTTTCATCTAATCGTATAATTTTTGGTGGAATGTGAGATGCTGACCCTTTTCGACATTTGGCAGATAACTGTTCGCCTAGTTGATTACTTGGTTTCCTTTCCTTTTTTTGTTTGTGTTTGTCCCCATAAGGCATAAACATTCTGCAACCTCCAAACGAAATTGCCATAAATTTAGCGTTCGCATAGGCGCCGTTTCACTTTCCTCCTTCCTTGCTCTCTTGTAAACCAACTCATGCATTAATCAGCGCTACGTCAATCAAATGAAAAAAAAATCGGAGGTACCACTTTTTGGAACGCAACGGAATTTGGTATCTTCCAATAAAGCTGTCAAGCAGATCTACTCCGCCCATATGGTGGTTGTATTCTGTGATCACATTTGGCCGATTCATTTCTATTCTTTTAATTTTTTGTCATATCTTTTTACTTTACTTACGGGTACCTCTCCACGACATGTAGATAGCATGTTTACAATTTTGTTGTCATTCCAAGCAACTAGACTAATACGGACGTCATCGACGGAAAGCTATATAGGAGTGCATGTAGTATCATAGAAATTATGAAATTTAGATTTCATCACTAAATAAGATAATAATAACAGATTTCATCAGAACAATGCTTACAGAGTATTCTATATTTATTTATATATTGCATTAATAAAATAGGTGAACATGCAGCTATATCGCATAATATTTATTTAGTACACCAACTATACGATTTAGCAGATTATTGTGTAACAAGCTTTATAAATAGACGTAAGCAATCATAGCAGTGAACCATGAACACTAAAGAGCTGCTGAAAACACACCAAAGAGAGTTGCACGACAGCTAAAGAGAAACCTGCGGGAAAGAGGGAGAATGGATACGAACGAATCGATACAGCGTTCACTGCACCCTACACGTCGCCCGTTTCTCGATCCATTCTATCTTTTGCTGCTTACACACCCGCCAATGTAAAATGGTTAGGGCTTCCGCGGAAGGAACTGCGCAGGAGTCGTTGTATTGGCTAGACATACATGCAGGGTTTGATTAGAAGCAGGATATACGAAAAAGAATTTCTATTGTTTGTTTTAATAAATTCGAAACCACGTTATATTATCAAAAATTTATTGACTATAATTTTTACACACAGACCATTATTCCCTTGATGAAACAAAATCCAAAATAATTAAAAGTCCAAATCAATACTTTCTTTAAACCCGAATTAAAAGTCTGAATTATCGCTAATTTTTGTTTGAGGAGGATATATTTTAACTAATATTTATCGTCCTGTAGAAATCTTGATATACATAAGTACACATTTTGTCCCGTATTATGAAAGTAATCATGTACTATCGTTAAAGCCTACAATCAGATAATCATTTACCGTAACTCCACTTTAAAACTCCAGCAAGCTGTAAACAATATTGAACGTTTCAATCATGAATAAAGATGTTGAAACGCATATAATGGATATACATACATAGACGCAAGTCGATACTTGTTGTATCTTTTATCATAATATTAGTAAACGTAAAACTCTAACACCACAACTATTTCAATATACCCATTAACACGACAGGAAGATTCATTTTCGCTTAAAGCCTGTCGGTATTTTAGGATCGAATTGTGGTTAAGATTTTACCATTTAACATCTCAACGATAACACTTTCTAATAAACATGAAATACCTTCACGGGTTAGTTAGATTACGCTTAATGCAAGTGGCTCCTTAACTGCGATTTCTTAAGTCTACTATTATTCTGCTCCACACACTACAATTCGTCTAGCAACTTCTTTAATTCTACCAAAAAAATTACTAAGATGGCCAGATCGTTTCTACTCAGTACACGTTGTTCATTACAGTATGGCTTAGCCACGTTAGATACTTCTCTCCTCAACAGATAGCATTGAATCAAGGAGGAATACCAAGGTGTTATTGACATGCGTTTCTACCTTCAGCAGCTCAAAAAAAAAACATAAAAGCAGGACTGTTATGGTATCCATTAATCTGTAATTAACTAAAGGCTTTAAAATGATAGAAAATGGTTTATATGAAACGAGAATTGAATTCTAAAGAACTTAATCGGTAAGAAAATGATGAAGTTTGACATGAGGTCACAAACTATATAGAAACCTGGATTAAGAAAATTGGGAATAGCAGCAGGAAAAGAATGTAGTAGTAAAGTGACCTTGAGTTGGTGGTGACTTTCAGAATGCAAAAATGTGTTAGAAAAACGAGCTCCAAAATAAGAGGTCCAATGTAAAAAATGTATAAATTGTATTTTACTATAAACGATAACTATGTGTTCTTTCGTTCGTTGTTTCTTGATTACATTAAATTATCACAGACTGTCGATTGCTAACTTTATGTATTGTCACCCGTGCCGAATTGGAATGTAACATTTTGTTTATCTCAACATATATTGCACTTCGCTACTATGAGTATATTTTTATTAATTGATTATGTGACTATGTCAGCAAGGTCACCATCGTAAGAGCAAAGTGTAATTTTAGAATCGTTGTATGTAATAAATCCTAGCTTTTCATTATGTTGTAATGTAAATACACGTTAACATTGTACTTGGCAGATTACATCTAAACTACGTATTTATTAGATCTAGCCAGCATACACATACGTTCATATGTATACATATATTATACATATATTATTTTCGCCATCGCTAAAGATATGGCCATTGGATTTTAATATTATCTTTAAAGAAAATAAGCGAAATTTGTACCGTTAACGATACTTAGTACCTATTTAGATTACCGAGTTCTTTTGGAAGTAAGGAAGGCACTAAGACATTATGCAAATATAAATGCCGGTGACCGTTCTGGCAAGTGTTTTATGGTTTGATTCTGTATCTGCTTACATGTGCTATTAATCAATCACACCGATTGTATACAGTTATGTTTCCTAATAACAAATTTACATTGCAAAGATTGTAAAAACTTTTTAATACTTTCATATATATTTCATATAATACAATAGTATTAATATGTATTTTGCGATAGGTAGTGATTTAGATTTATTATAAAAAGATAGTTCTCGATGTGATATGGATTCTCAATTATCCCTATCACATTAGAGCATAGTTTTTTAATCCAAAACAGATTTATATAAGGTGAATTAAAAAAACAGAGTCATGATCCTAAAAGCATTATTAGTAGTTTTAGCAGAAAATGTTGTCACTACAAGATTGTTTATTATTCGGCATATTAGGACGAACTCCATTTCTTCATACAATGTCATATTTGTTTAGTTGCGACGTCATCGATTTTTTTTAAATAGCAACTTATATTATTCATATCAAAATCAAATAGCATTATGTATTGCCTTTACGATCATATAATAGTATCATAATACATTTAGAAAAAATCTAGGAAAATTGTTAATGACTAACTAATTGTTAATGTCTGGATCTGGGCGAAGTATCGATATATCGTCCAGTATTCGATACCATTACTGGATAACATCGGTATCGATACCTTGGAATCGATACCTGGGTAACTGTTGTCACTATTAATGTTTTTTTTGCTACTATTACCTTCACTATGCAAGGACAATATCAGTGTAAACTTTGAATATATTTGTGCAACCAATGGTCGTGTTCAGTTAGCACATTGGAGAATCACCGGTAAGTAATGATGAATGAAGTACCGCACTGAATATCTATATGCCAATAGTACAATACCCACAATGTAGGTATTCAGTTCATTGCTTCACTAATCTGTATCTACCCGTGACTTACCGATGTGCTAACTGAACAAGAGCATTGATTGCACAATAGGCTGAATTCTCTTTCGATCTCATCCAATCATCATTATTATTTTTATACGATAAGGATCTGTTGATCGTGTCATGTTTAGGTGTACATTTTAATGCAGATGGTACCCAAGACTGTGTCAGTTTTCCCATCCAATACAAAAACCTAAAAAAAATATTATACAAAAAAATCTTTGGAAAGGAATAAATTAATATGGTATTACTTTATATGGTCGTCGTCCAGCTCTGATCATATTTAACTTAGTCCTTTGCAAGGCTTTTTTGTTTAATTTGCTTGTTTGATTTTTTGTATTCATATTTCTTTAGGTTATTTTGCATAAATTTGGATATTTGTTGCTACTACATTCTCCATAAATGAAAAATAATTCTAAAGTGTCGTTTCTTCTCTCATATTTCATTTGTTATTTTGCTTGACAGATATGAACTATGTATATTTGTAGTACAAATTGTAGAATTTCATACATCTATCTAAGTAATGAACAATAATTGAGAGATAACGGAATTGATAGAAGCATAAGCGAATTGTAGTTTACTTATGTATAATGAAACCTCGTTTCAATGCAACAATCCCTAATCCACTGAATGCAGTTAAGAATGTTGCCCACTAACATTTTCTGTTAAAAAAAACACTTTAGAGAATGTAATACTTTATTGATAAAAACGATTTCAAGTTTTAACGCTATTCTGAACCAAATTATTACCTACGAGGTTCTTCACTGTTTGTCGATGTCCCTTCAAAGTTAAACGTTATTATATATCTAGAACATTTTTGACAGTTATTTATACACAGACAAAATACTACTTAAAACGAATAATTCAAATCAATTTTATTTTTATAGTTATATTAAATTTACAACAATACCTATATCCTTTAATATTATTTAAGAATGTAATTAAAATTCGATATATCAATGATTTCTTTGTTTTATTAGATAACTTTGTTGATAGGGCATGGCCATTTATATTATTAGCTTATTAATATTTTGACACATACTAACTAATTTTTTCCACTAAAGAAGTCTTATTAACGAAAACATAATTTCATATGTTCCGGAATAAATTGGTACTTAATTAACTTGCTGTTTCATTGACCTACAAGTGGAAATACTTCAGGAATTGAAAGATAAATATGATTATGATACTTATTTAAATAGGGTTCCTAAATATTTATTTCTAAGAAATTGAGAAGGTGCGGATTTATGACCTTTTTTTCCTTGACGTTGACATCTCACATCTCCTTTAAACTTTAATATCGCAATCTTTCATAAACCCGATCAATGCACTGTATATTCTTGCATCTTTGCTCCTGAACAGTAGTACCATTGAAGTTGGTAATGGTACTCCAAATTTTATCAGTTTCGTCAAAAGTCTGTACCTTTCTCGTTCAAACTTCTCACAAGTCAAAATGAGGTGATTTAAATCGGCAACTTCATAGCCACATGTACAGGCACAAGAGGTTTATGATCTTTTACTTGCTATTATCCCTCTCTTCGGTCAGTGCTTATTATATAGTACATAGGTAGAAACATTGTTTAAAGACACAGTAATTGTTAGAATATTGTTTGATTCAGTTACTTTTATATTATCTGCTTGTGAAACCACGTTTTGTACGTATTTATGTGTTAGTGTGTGACTTGAAGTTGTTGCTTGTAGGCGCCTTATGTTTTTTTTCATTTTGGGCAAGAGATAGGACATATCAAATGAATAAAACTCGATTCCAAGGCACCGATGCCCATGTATCGATTCCAAGCAATGGATACCCAGGTATCGATTCCAAGGTATCGATACCGATGCTATCCATGAGATCGGAGAATCGATACCAGTAACGGTATCGAATACTGGAGGATGTTTCGATACTTCGCCCAGCCCTACCCACCACTAGTACAGGCAGAGCGTTTTGCGGGAACAGAAGGATCACTACTTTTCTAGATGATCATCATACCCTGAAAATACCAACTTTTATCCTATAAAGAAATTAGAAATGAAATGTCCAACGAGGAGTCAAAATATCCGAACATAAAGTATGTAGATGATTGTAAGAAGCCGGTTTGAAATACAGATGGCGCATTAAAAAGCTCAAATTAACACCGACGATGAAGCAACTACCTTATGAATAGACTAAACGATATCAAAATTAAAAAATTGAGGATTGGCGGAAGGTGAGACAAAATAAATTAAATGAATTTTTAAATAACACAAAAATTCCCAAATTCGATTTTAACACTGAATTTTATAAATATTAAAGATCACATTCGACGATGAAGCAAATCCAGAAGCTATGACCGAAAGAGCTCGGTTTATTAGAAGATGTCGGTCATCTGAACGGTTTAGTGAAGTCGGTGTACTGAAAACGGTTAAGCACTCACCGTCAGTAATGGTCTTATATAGGAGCAGAAGGCCGTGGACCCCTGTATTTTTGTCAGGGTAACATGAATCAACACCAATATAAGAGTGTAGTGCAGGGCGTTTTGTTGCCACATCTCAACACCTCTCCATGCCATACGGCGAAAAAATTGAGAATGACTGGAGTGTTTTAAACCACGCGTATATTCCGGAAAAAACTCTACTAAAGACCACTTAATAAATATTAGTTTTATGGTTGTGACGATCTTGTACAAACTCTTGAATAAACTTGTGCATATACAATACGTTTTTCATTGCATATTGCAATAAAAGGTTTATATTGGGAGGTGAACCTAATAAAGTGGCCAAGGACTTTTAATTATACAATACTTTAACTGTTTTTGATTCGTGCCAATAATTGTAATGCTTCAATACGAAAATTAAGCTTTTGCGTGTCACTTAGTTTGTTCACACTAGACTGCAAGAATGCAAAGAAAGCATCATTATCACCCAAATCATTATTGAATTCATGTTGAGCTACTTTTCTTTGAGGAAATGTTTCACTTTTTGTAATATCTTGAAAAATTTCACTTATATCCACCTTCACATCATCAATTATTTCCTCTTTTATCACGGATTCACTGATCTCTACATCTTTTTCGAGTACTTCTTTGTTTGTTGTAGTTATTTCAATACTAACATCTTTTATAGTACTATGTATTGTAGCATCTTGGGAAGTATCATTTATAGCCATCTCAATATCATCAAATATTTCTGTCTTTATCGTAGATTGACTAGCTACCATACAAGTAGAGAATGCTTTTTCGTTTATCGGATTTTGAGTCTGTACAATATCAATGTCTTTTATATATTTTGTTTCACTGTTAATTTCATCAATTTCACTCGTTTTATCGTTTTCAGGTAACTCTTCCTTAACTTCTATAATAAGATATGGTTTGGGTGTTGAGTCGTCGTTTTCACCAACGTTTTCCGGGTTCGTTTTGTTATATTTTATTACTCACATAGCTATATGTAGGCAACAGAAAGTCTAAATAATCAAAGAGAGGTACATCTGGTTTCCGGCTGTTTCGTTTCATGGAATTCCATTCTCGTTCTTCAGCACGTATACGATGTTGAGTTTGTATGGACATCCACAACTTCTTTATTTCTTTCACTAAAAACATATAAAAAATGGACATGAATAAATTCTATACTAATATTCGCGTCTTTATAATATTTATTTAAGAACTCTTCTAACAACAAGCAATTAAGCTAATAAAAATCAATTTTGTTCACTTTATTCGCCAAGTAGAGTACATTATCAAATATTGCACTTACAGACTGTATTCTGCTTAATGACATCCATTAGGTAGTAGTTGTTATATATGCTAGCGCAAACCAATCTCCATGCTGTTCTTTGTATGCCATCGGACGGATATTGCTCGTGGGATGGGTCCCACAGAACAGGTAGTTTCCGTACTTCAGCTATCAATCGTTTCCTAAGTTTATGTTGTGCAATTATAGACATATTGGAATGTATTTTCTCAGATTCTATATTATCACATACAACCGACAGCTACTAATTTCGATTTTCAACTGAACGAAGCGGTTACCTCCGCTTGCAACTTCGGGCACGCTCGTTGTAATCCGATCGAACAATAACGACTTCGGTTTTTTCGTAGAACGAATAGCATGTTTATCTATTTCGCTCTTTCATACTAGTACTTACGATATTATTTCATAACCGTTACGAGAGATGAAAATTTTTCGTTTTAACGTAAATTTGTATGTTATAACATCGTCAGAGAATTCAAAATATTTATTCGTTACTTATTGTCAGTGTCAGCAACATGTAAACTGAACCCATTTATTTATCTATCCTACCTGAAAATTTTAGGCTTGTTTGGTACAAATATTTTGTGTTTAATTGATGTAATTTAGTTTAGTGTGTAACTAGTGTACAGGTTGACCCATTTTCGTATGCTTTCGAAGATTTCGACGTTTACATTTTATATATTGTTGATTCTACAGAAACAGTTTTGTAGTCATATTAATACATCTATTTTGTGACCTTCATGTACTTATCTTTCAATTCCGGAAGTATTTCCACTTGTAGGTCAATGAAACTGCAAATTAATTAAATACCAATTTATTCCAGAACATAGAAGTCTTATTAACGAAAACATAATTTTATATGTTCTGGAATATATTGGTATTTCATTAATTTGCTGTTTCATTGACCTACAACTGGAAATACTTCACGAATTGAAAGATAAGTAGTCATGTTATATATTTGGTAACCAATAATGACGAAGGATTCACGGTGGATCTTTATTTCGAGTTATTATTGTTATATTAACCGACAAACAGCAAGAGGAACATTGTCCAAGTATGTATAGTTTTAGATATTCTTTAGTATATTTATATTATAAGCCATTTTGATTTCCATTGAAGAAGTAAAGTTCTATTAATTGATTATCAATTAAACCACATCAAACGCTAAACCAAACCGTCGTTACCTCAGTCTTGTGATAGTAGGATGAGGATTATTAGCGATCTATCACGATTAAAGATACCGTCGCTGCTTATGCAAGAATCATCGGCTCAAATAACACGCCTTACCATGGTATAAATATATTAGGTATGCTCATGTGCATCTTTAGTGACGTAGGTGCGGCATCCCACAGAATTACATAAAATAGATTGACGAAGAACTGATAGACTTAAATTGAGTAAGACATTCATGATTCTGGATTTCGTTAATAAATTCTAATAATTGACATTAATTAATTATCAATTATTAAAATATGTAAATACAACTAGTCAAATTTGTTAAAAACTTCTTTGAAGTACTTTTGTTACATTTACGTGAACTTTTCTTAAACTAAGTTAAAATTTTGCTTGGAGAAGTTTCTTATATGAAGAATATAAACGGAGTACTTGAAATATTGAATAAAAAAACTACAAATGCAATTTTTTATTGTATACATTTTCTTTAAATCGTTTAAATGCTGAAACATGACATAAATACATTATAGAATTGGTATTAGAAGCCGGTATGCGAGCATTTCTTCATATTGTTACGTTTTCTTATTTGTTATTTTGTACATCTTCTTTGAGTTCTTCCTTTTTTCATCTCTGGCTGGTTTTTATTGAATTGTTTTTACAACACTTGAAAGAAAGATTGCCAAACTTGCATCTTCATTTCTCACATTAAAACACTTAATTACTTATTAGTTACCGAATGTTTAAAATGATTGACTACTACTGTAGAATCAACTACTACTGTACAATCAACAATATATAAATCGTAACTTTTTACAAAGCCGTTTAGGGAATCTACTCTTAGTAAAATTCTGAAATTCCGAAATTCGCATTTCTAGTAGTGGTTCCCTTTTTTTAACTTTAATCAAATGTGAGTTCCGGCTACCTAAAGTAAAGGGACATTTGTTATTTTAAATAGAATGGTATAATAATTATTAATAATAATATTTATAATATTAAGCTTGCTTTTCGTTTAGCTTCACACATATTGTTGAAAATATAAACAAACAATTAATAAATATACAAACCATTTTTCAACAATCTGAGAGCAAAATACGAATAATACGTCGAGTAGGAATAATCATATAAGTAAATGTATGTATGTAGAAGCTGATACAAGCCATGCCAAACATTCTGTAAGTAACCATTCTTCTGAACATTGCTGATCGATAGGGGTATGGATTCTACTGTCTACAGCTCTTTAATGTATCTTTCCAGTTAAAACTAATAAAAACTTCAAATTAAGGCGAAACCGAGAGAATGTTTTTGTATTAATAAAAAAGTTGAAATTATAAGTAATAAACCTGCACAAAGCACATTGATATTTTCATAAATAATGGACACTTAAGGATGTAACACTTGATATGGGATACCAGGTATAATGCATAATCGATAAAAGACAAAAATTCTTAAAATGAAAGAACATTTACGGATAACTCTACAAAGTAACGAATCGAAAAGACAAGAACAGACAATGACGGACCGCTATCAATCAGTTTCAATAAATGTTCTTACTATTCTCTATTCTACTGAATGTCGTTCTTTCCAAACTATTCATCGATTTCTTGTAATGTTAAGCACATTCATTCAAAAAATTAAATGTTATCAGTTTGTTTGTTTTACGATCAACATGTTGTTTGTGACGCTAGAAGGTTTACTGAAGTTGGAGTCATTCTTTTTCAGTTGTTGTTGATTTACTAAACTAATGACGGACCGCTACGAAAAAGATCTTTGTTTGCATTTGATTACTAATGTCGTACTTTGAGTCAAGTTTTTTGTGCCTCGTCGAGTTTCATTTTTAGTCATAGTTATCTTACGTCCGCCCCATTGGTCAATACGAAGATCTCTGTTCTGCAATCCTAAGACTGTGTGGGAAATATCAAAAATGCTAGCTTTTTCAAGAAATCAGAATACCAATTACTTTCTCAATACGTATAGGGGTTAGAAATTAGTTAAACTCTAATAATGGCTGCAGATGAGAAAATGTCATCTTCATGTCGTGTTACGGAACTCCTATCAAGACACTTTAACTGCAACACAAATATCAATATTTTCCACTGAAACTAGTCAGCTAAAATTCTCTTCGTTAATAGAGTGATTATGGTAAACTATATTTCTACATAAATTTTTGTATGTAAAATTATACCGATGAAAGTAAAATATTTTTAAAAAGTAAATTGCTTAGATTAAGTAATGGTGTATGTTTGTGAATTGATGCAAATTTTCACAGTCTATCAAACTGAATCAATTCAAAGTAATCCTCTATTGGAACGGTCTTCATTTATGCGAAATACTAATGACTAAGTGGGGAACCTCGTCGTACTAGACTGGATTAAAATCAATACTCATTCGTCCACGTTTTAGGATCATACCATTACCCTGCCGAGAACGACGCGTCGCGTCGCCTCGGTCAGAGGTGAACGCCAAGCGCGCGGTGCAAACAAGATCGAAAGATGGCACCCACAGCGCAAGGCGAGAAGGAATAGCCACTTAAAACGCACGACCACGCCGCGACCTATCTCAATCGACGTCAACATCACAACGAACAGTCTATTCTCCAACGTATGTATGTATCTCATGGTTCCCTTTCATAGGCTTTTATATATGTTGTATATGTATGTATACATACATATATGTACGTGTAGTTCAACACCACAATACACACAAACATAGTTTATATGCATCCCTTCGTTCAATAGCGTGCAGTGCTCCCGGTAGAATTTATAGATTTATTCTTTAATGTTACATAATGATACGTAGTACAACAGTCTTGTTTTGCTACAGGTTTGTCATGTTATAAAATTAGGAGAGGATCCACAAAATAATAGTAACAACAGTAGAGAGAAGTCGTTTGTTTATCGATCGGATTTGAACACATCACCCCTTTTATTTTGATTGAATTATATAGATTTACTATACAAGACCGCCTTTTCAAAGTTAATTCAAGCCAAATATCGATTAGGTTTAATTGTAAATAAAGTACAAATTGCGACATTTAATATTTTTCCAAACATCAAATTTGATACAGCATTAGGGATTTATCAACATGCTCTAGAACTCTTCTTGCATAGGAAGAATCGTTAGAAACATGTTCGTATAAATGAGGCTGCCTTTTTTGCAACAAAATTTACTCTGATACGATCAAGCAAGAATAAGTTTCAAAGAGAAAATTTTGTCATAGGTTAGCTTTTTCCTCTTAACCTATGATGGTAGTTTTGAACAATTAATTCAATAAAAAAAATTCTGACATATTAACAGGTCGATAACCGCAGTGGTTAAGCGGCTACCTAGTGATGTGAGAGATCGCTGAAGTTCGAGGTTCAATTCTCCAAGGGGGCGATGATATTTTTCTCGGAAAATTGCGTAGCATTACAAATGGCGAGATAGTGCTGTAACTAGGCTATTGAACAGTTGCAGTATAAGAAGCCAATGCAACTAGCTTTCATCACAGATAAAAAAGCATCGATTGAATGCAGTACAAATTCAACAGAAGCTCCAGAACAAGAAATGTGATTGTTAATGAGTCAATAATAAGGTTAAGACCAAAACAAAATCTAATTTCAGGTCAGAACCTGCACAATCTATTTAAGAGTGAAACAGGGCTGTCTGAACTGAATATATTGTAATGTTATATGTATATATTGCATTGTTTTTCTATATTTCTCTAGAGTTCGATGTTTTCTCGAATGAGTCATGGGCGTACGGCCGTAACAATATCAACAATGAAATCGAATTTTCCGTGTATATAATAACGACTGTAGACTGTCATGTATTAGAAAATCGTCCGGGTGCATGCACGAATTAAACTTTTTTTAATCATGGCGGGTATTTGAGAGTTTTAACGGCCGTTTCAAATATTAAAGAAATTTTGGCAAACCATGTAGTAATCAAATGCAGTAAAAAAAGCTTTAGTTCTTTTGCAACATAACATGTTGGTTTTTGGGTTATAAAAGAGCTTATGTCCGGTTCCAATTTCAACCGCCGACAAGTGATGGGCTACGACTGGCCAAGAAATTCCAAACAAAATTCCTGCTACTGGATTACAGAACCTATTGTTGCGATAAATGAAAAATTACATCCTACAGAAAGATACAATGAAATCTATCAGGTCAGCGGCTGGTTAAGTATTTGATAATTGAAATAATCTTATTTAATTTAATGGAAAAGCAATTTAAAAACAGAAATTACAAATATATTACACTTCATTTGAGAGAATGAAAGCTATAATTAGCTTAAGATATACCACACATTTTCACTTATATCTGAAGAGCTGAATTAGAGACGCAGAGAGAGAGATTTAATGACTACGTGAAGCATAACATTTGCAAGAGTATAAATGTACCAGGGAAAGAACGACAAAGCCATAATAATCCAATTATTTCTTCACAAGAAATAGTGAAAAGCTTCATAGGAGAGTCTTACCAAAATTAAATTTAAATGGCTACAGCAATGTAGGAGGTCCAAATACACCAATTACAAAGAATATTTATCGTACTGTCAAGGTAGAAACTGAAAGTTTACAAAAAAAAAACTGGTAAAAATACTGAAGAAATTTTTTCGAAGATTCTAAATGCTATAGTAGCGTCTCTCCTCTTGTGTTTCAGTAACACAATTGAAAAAGTTTGTTTAAGCGGCTACCTACGCAACAGATCCGCTGAAGATTATAGTAGTGTGTAGAAACCCTAAACCGTTGTACATACATACATGTAGATACTGCGCAAATCTGTATACTTATACAGCAAAGAAATCAGCAGCATACTATTTAAATCAAACACACTAGCCTAGCAATGCGAAATATCACTCATTTAACAAATGAGGATTTAAACTATTTATTTCAGTATCAATATTTATGTCACATTAGTTTATAACACTTCTGTTTGATGTATATTCAGAATTTATCCGAAATGTTGAAATTTAACCGATTTTCGACTGAAGGGCAGGGGACAGGAGGTGGTGTACCTTTTTCGAACATATTTCCTTACGAACATCGGTTACGCAAAGCGCACGGCTCTATTTTTAATCCCGCCACATAAACAACGCTTCCAAAATTACGCTCGCCCAATAGGTTTTTGGCTGCTCTCCGTTTTGAAGCTATTCCTGTGTGAATATCTGTATATACATAAAATACGATACTGTTCCTGCTGCTGGCCGGTTGGCGAGCGAGAAAATATAAATAAAGCACGCTGGCAACGCCCGACCAGAATAGATTTTTAGCGTTTAAGTCTACCATATAAATGCTTCGATGTGGAGGAGGACGCCTAGGTGAAATTTTGTGAAGAAAAATTTTTACGGATTTTTGGGAGGACTGCGTAAGTGGATTAATGATCATAAGGCGCGCATATGTTCGTGTTCAAGTTTTGCGCCGCGAATTCCAAGACTTTCTCCTGTGAAACATCCACGCAGTAAATTATTGCGAAAGATAATTTCTTGGCAAATCGAATTTGACAGGAAAGAATTACTTGATGACAGCTTTAAATTTCGCTGAATGTTACATGCTCAAGTTTACAAAAAATCTACTACGAAAACAGTGACATACATACACCTGCATACATTTAAGGGTGTTTGATTAAACTTTTCCTACTAAAAATCAAGAAATGTACACAGTTTCTGAATTTGATATTATGATTAATTTGTTTGCTATAATAAGACAGATGATGAATGTATAATGTTATTGTTGTTATATGTAGTTCTTTCTAATAACATTTTCCTGAAAATTATAAACAATTGACTAGTCTACTAAATAAACACTTATAAGAGTTGATGACTACTATTAATTATTTTTATTTCTTTTGCAAATAATGATGGAGTTGAAACTACCGCATAACGTGGTATTAATTTCTGGCTTAGTGTATGATTGGAAGTAGTCCTACAATTTTATCAATACATTAGATATAAATATCTATTTATAAGCGTTAGATCGATTTCCACATTTAAACAATCTTTACTAACCTCTCTCAACTCCATCCTTTACTTAGAATATTTCCCCAGGATCTGGAAATTTGCTCATATAGTGGCCATCCCAAAATCTGGTAAGGATCTTCGATTCTCCCAGAATGATCGTCCCACTGCGCTCATCTCGTGCTTAGCCAAGATAGTTGAAGCTGTTGTCCTGGGTAGATTAATGGAAGAAATCTTTGTCAACGACATTATTCAGTACGAACAATTCGGGTTTCGCGAGGGATTATGAATCGACTTCCAACTGCTCAGGATTACTGAGGCTATCTGTAACTCCATTTAGAGAGTGAGACTCTGGAAGCGGTCTTTTTGGATATAGAAAGGGCCTTCGATACTATATGGCATAGTTGGGTGATTCATAGAATGGTTTCCGCAGGAATCAACATTGGTGCGTGTCATCTCCTCGTTTTTGTCTGGCCGCTCTTTCTCTCTAAGGGTCGAAGAAGCTATTCCTATCCCTAAGCTAATAGCCGACGGTGTTCCACAGGAATCCCTTCTCGTACCAACGTTGTTTTTGATATACATGGCAGATCTACCTAAAATTCCTCAGGTGCAATTAGCAATATATGCAGATGATACGGCCCTATACACCTCATCTCGCAGCGAGGAAATCTTGTGCAGAGTTGATGCCATAGTTGAATGAGGATCCAACTGAAGCTTGAAGCTAAATGAAATCAAATGTGTAGCCGTCAGGTTCACAAATAGACGTAGGCTACCTCCGGAGAATATCTGTGTAGGGAATATCAGGCTACCTTGGAGCCAATCAGTCGTATATTTGGGTGTTATCTTGGATCGGAGGCTTACTTTTCAGCAGCATGTGAAAAGAATATCAGAGAGATTTCTGGCAGCAAGATCAGCATTACTCCCACTCCTTTGCTCCATGAGTACTTTATCCTTGACGTTGAAAGTATTGATCTACATCTCGTTCTTGCGTCCCATAATTTCATATGGCGCACTTTGTTGGTCAAGCCTAGTGAAGACAAACCTATAGAAGCTAGAGGTCCGTCAAAATAAGATCCTTCGGATGCTGGTTGGAGCTGCTTGGTTCATAAGAAATGAACAACTCCGAGTTGACTTGAAAATCCCATCCCGTAAGGACCATCTGTCAACTTTGGCCAATAAGACGCGTGACCGTACAACCACTGCTGCCAATCCTCTGGTCTCACACCTAATGGAACTAGACCCCAACCGACCACCGCCCAGGATAAAAGTCAACAGAGTGCTGAACGTCGACAATCCATAGGAAGCCTACACTTACGAAGATCACAACATCTTAGCGATCGCAGACTCCGAGGCTAAGGGACCCCGCCTAGACAACCACACTTTAAGTGCCGGATGGGCCCAACAGGGAGATAAACTGGCTAAAGAACTTTGCGTTCAACCCTGGACGAGAACAGAAGGACCACCGACTAACCTCTCTCTGGCATTGCATATGGGCCAAAATTACCCAAATAAAATTGTTTGTTGTATAACATTCAAATGTTCCTTTTTTAGATTCCAATCAGTTTTTATATATTGGTTGCAATATATATATGTTCTAAACAATCTAAACTATAATATTATAAACATGGCTACATTATTTTCGTTGTAATAAAGATTCTATAGAATTCTTCAATAAATTAACCCTCAACAGCACAATTTGAAGTTCAACGTATTATAAACAAAAGATCAGAAACTATCATATGTATTGTTTTCTTTTTCTCCATTACATAATAATTCACAATACATCTGTTAAATACAGGACGTCTATAATTGTTTTTCCTTAAATAGAAACGCAGTTACTCATCGTTTATTATAAATCTACGTGCTGCCAAATAAATATACAGATAAATATTTCCTCCTCTTCGGCTTTCTAAGCACGCATCATGCCGTTGTGTGTGGGTATACTACGCTGGCTAATTTCTTTTCGTTACTTGGCAGACACGAACGCGCACAATTAAAAATAAAATGGTGCAATGCTCGACAAATGATGATTATTTGACCGAAAGCTGACCGAAAAATTCGCCGTTTGTTTAAAAATACGCCACTCGACCTCCTTTTTTCAATCGTTGCTGTCATGCGAAGGCATATTTTTCGTGATGTTGCTACATAAACAACAACAAAAAAAGGCCGACGAATTTTTAATGAATTGGATGACGAATTAAAACGGTTTTTTAAAAGATATTTCAAGTACAGTACGAGACGCGGGAGTTCGTCGTTAGTCTTGATGATTTCACTCAACCTCGTGATATTCACGCTGAACTGACATTGCCGCAATGTGTGGTCACTCTTATACGACATATACATACATTAAATAAATCTGTCCAAGACCATTGGTCATTGAATTAAATAAAAGCGTTTCCTGGTACTAATGTCTATACAAGATAATGAATTATTTCGAAGTTAATGTTCGTACGTTTTAATTGATTTTTATTGTGATATTATGGATTCGTTCGCTTGCACTAATGATTTCATTAAGTGCTAACACCTCATCTTGCCAATTTATAAAAGCCACTTTAAGATCTAAGCCAGTATTAACCATTAATGACAGAAACTAAATCATAATTAATTTATATTTATGTTTTTTAATTAAAGGTAATCGAACTGGTTTGAAGGGTTAATAATAAATGTTCTGAAATAATTCTATGCGCTAAGAAAGAGATTTACATATCTCAACACTGGTTAAATTATTTAAATTTGCCAAATGACGATACATAAAATTATTTTATTGCACTTTGTTATGAACATAAATAGGAGAGTTCTTGAAAGTGACAACCTATGACGCTATCGCGGAGGAAATTTAGTGAAGATTTGTGGGCACAAGTATCAATATCAATGACGAACGCTAGTGTACAAGAAGTTAAGTTTTGGGAATCAGCTGAGAATCGAAGAATTACGTACTTGAAGACAAATTCGCCAATTCTGTAATTTCAGAAAATTTAATCTGTTCTCAAGATCTGGAAGAAGTGCTTAGATTATTTTCGCTAAGCAGTAATAATGAAAAGAAACACACAAGTAATGAAAGAACTGTAGCGAAACATCGATCAGACCATAATTAGATATAGCTATTGATGTATTGATTGTTTCTTACTTGTCTTGCTCTGACTTGCGATAATATCACATTTTAATGATACTTTTAGAAATATATATTTGTGTAGTGTTCTACGTCAGAAGCACTCAAACTAAAAATTATTTATTTATTATTCAATTCTAAAAAGGCACGATGATTATTACGAGTTAAATTCAAATTCTAGTGCAATTAGGAGAATTTGCGGGTAAGGATATGGCATGACACAGCTTCCTGATAAAATATTTGTATGAGAACAATTTCTCATCTCTCACTAGGAAACGATAACTACTGCAGGAGAAGAAAAATGTAACATTACAACAAATGTAAGTACATCAAATAACTATTCTTGATGTTTATTGCTAAGAAACTATTTTGCAAATAATGGAAAATATTCAAGGACTACCGTCAAAAAGGCACCTCTATAAATGTAAGCTATGAGTTGGATGGTGGATTGTTCAACTCGTGTTGTATATATTGATTTATTGATGAAATCTACCAGTGATATTTCCATAACATATACAACGTACACACATAACTAGACTCGACAAAGAGGGGCAAGTTTCAGTACAGTGCGGAAAACAACGTGGAGGGGCCGAGTATCAAGTCAAACGTTTATTAACGTTTCCGTACTGGCATCATTTATGTTTGTCACTTTCTTGAGTGAGTGAATAATGATAAAAAATAATGATATTATATAACGTGCTGAAACACTTACTGCTTTAAGAAGCTTCCATGAAATCACAAACTGGGTAGCACCTATTAGATATTCGAATCATTAAATGTTTCCACACTTGTTTTAGTCAAATGAGTACAGCGTGCGGAATAAATATTTTTTAATGATGGAAAGGACCGTTCTACATCGAGTGATGTTATACTTGCAAATTTAAAGTAATCCTTGTGACAACTTAATGGATCTTTCAACGCATCTTCACAAAATTGTGTGAGAAAATCTGAATTCTTGTCAATAACACTTTCAAATAACACATAGCCACAATTTTTTATCTTTCAATTCTGCTTTAATGCTTCCTTCAACATAGCTACGAGCAGATGGCATAATATATGCATACATATATAATATATAGTTCGAATACTTGCTCCAGAAAAAGACAAATGCTTCTTGGTCTAGTAAAGTAAACGGTAAATTACATAGAATAAAACAAACACCTATATCAAATGTTAATTGTTAGCTATATCGTTTGCGACGCATTCCAGAACAGTGTTTTATACTTTTTAAGTGGCGTTCACACTTCCATCTGCTGGTACACACCAAATAGTCGCATCTTACACATTTAATTCTATCGCCTTCGCATTCCAAATCCGGTATACTCGCTATTACGTTTTCTAGTTTCTTCGAAATACGCCGTTTCCGAAACATACAGTAGGAGAAAAAAGTTTTCTGTCAGTCTATGTAAGAAGAACGCCCTTTACTCAAAATGCACGGGTGGTAATTTCTTGTCTTAGTGTACCTACATGGACTGTGTGTGGCACAGACATTCTTTGTATACATACTAGGACAATTAAATTCTTGTAGGGTTTGAGTAAGAAGCCTCCTTCTTTCGCGCACAGGCAGGATAGTTTTTCCTCCAACTGCACCTAAATGCGACATATTTTAAAAATATGTACGTACTAATAAGCGCTCACAACGACCAGCGAAATAATACTGAACAAGTGTGCTTGGATACGCACGCTTGAGTTTCCGTGCCACACATTTGACCCCTCGACGTTGCTCCCCGCACTGCACTGAAACTTGCCCCTCTTTGCCAACTCTACACATAACATATACATTAAAAAACACAAGTAAAATATTGCTTTTAAATTAAGGTTGTTAAAGAAAAATATTTACATTGATACTTATGTATTATACTGGGAGTTGCAACAAAACGAAATAGTATATAAGAATTTTTCTGTGCCCAATTATGTTTACCAAAAAAAGGCTTTAGTCAAGGTGGTATCCTCAGCAGAAATATGGTACATTACTGAAGGAACGAAACATTATCAATAAACAATAATAAGAAGCTACCAACATAAGTTTTTGTTATTAATATGTAAAATTTCTTAATAGTACTGTTTTGAATACAAATAGTTTAATTGGTGAACTCACACTTTCTTAGAGAAGAAGCCTTAGATTTTGGTTCCAACCTCCTTAATTTAGACTAGAATGGAGGTAATTTTTTACATTCAACTGGATATCTATTTCCTTGAAATAAATGTTGAAAGCCAACTGCTTAGTAAAATTTCAAAGGCTGCTGATAGATTATAAATTAATGCAACAATATTTTGTTATTCAATGAAAAAGATTGAATTGAAAGGAAATTTCTAAAAAATGTCATATACAATACAAGCAATGATTTTGCCTAGAGGTTGGATTTCTGCCTGAATTACAGTTATTTATGATAATAATATTACTACTTTGCAAAGGAATGAATACAGGCAAGTTGCTGCTATCAAAGGAAAATAACTTTAGTGATTGTATCAATTACGCAGTGATAGTGTTTAACTATAAAGTTTTTGCGTCGATACAAAACAATACACCTCGTTAGAAGTTCTATACTTTTACTGTTTAAATAATGATAAATTTCAAGTTATGAGTCATAGTAAATTTATAAAATATTACCGACACTTGTTAAAGGTTTTTCTAAAAGTACTAACATGCAATTTTGTTCTCATTCGATTGCTCATTACTATTATCTTGGCGTCGTTGTTTACAGGAATTCATTAATGGTTTCACATAAGACGCAGTAGTTTTTAATAAATAAGTCGTAATTAAACAGTACAACAAACCAATCAACTGTTCTCTTTATTCAAGCTAATAATATTTACAACAATGAAACAACATTATGCAATCTTCCTCATTATAAAGCTACGTTAAATATTTCGCAGCTAAACGTATTGTATAAATTGTTTCCTGTATTTTCGAAAGGAGTACAGCTCCTCAATGCTTTATTACGTCAGATTTGAAGCACTGTTGTAGAGATGACGTGTCACGAAACGAATCCACATGAACCTCTCCGACCGCTACCATCGTTCTTGTCATCTCTTGCTCTCTCTCTTTCTACTGCTAGCCGTTCTCCCCACCACATTGGCGCGCATTTTATCTATATCGACCTGTGAAGGACTCTCTTAAAGTCGATGTTTCCATTGCCATCTAACAGCAACTTAAGAGTACATCCATTTTATACTATTTAAATGTGAGCAGTGTGTAATATACAATAATAACACAAGGAAAGGCAGGAAGAGATTATTTGGGAGACATTTTAAATCATTTGATTTGCACCAAATGGAATAAACATTACAGCTTATGAAATATGGATCTTAAGACTTTGCAAATATCATGATTAATCATAAGTAATTTTCTTAACATTTATTGCTGCTTGACCTGTATATTGATTACTAGTCTTTAAAACTGAAAGGCTGTAAATATATCATAGTTTAACTTATATACAGTATACGTAACATTTTTCAGGAATCTAAATTTGTTTTTACTATTACATGTTGCTATCTATGTATCTATTAATGTAATTAATATTGCTTAAAATTCATTGACCTTCCTTAATACACACTTATACTTTTTGGTGAAGATGCTCCCGATATCATGGTGCTTGATGCTTCGGTTTTTTCTTATGATCTAGAGAAAAAAATACCAATTCTCGAGAATTTTGATGTCATTTTGTTGCACTAAACACATTTCGTCTGAAATATTCATAAACAATTATATTTTATACTACTAGTACTAATATTATTTGATTAATTTAGTGTATGCCTTCCTAGATATTATACTGTCGTAAAATGCCAGTTAATACTATGTGCAAAACCACCAACCGTCCTTTAAATCAGAAAAGAGATCTATAACGCTTAGTCAAAAACTTGGCGGTGTAGTCGATTATGTTTTGACATAATTTAAAATTTTCTGCTTTTATCATTACATATTTTAAATTATTTCAAGCATGACTTTTTAGTTTAATTTATACCAGACGATAAACAATACGAACATATGATTAAGAACGTGGAAACCCAAAGTGTCATATGTTGTAAATTCATCATTGTATGCAGTGTTACAACAGCAAGCGGCTTATTCTCTGTTGCTAAGTACAATATACCCAACTCGAAAGTAGAACTGGGTCCATTATATCCGAGCCCCTGTCTGCTTTTTTTTTATTCTCAATACCTGCTCACTAAATATCGACGTTCTTTTGTCTGCTATACCGATGGCCACCGTTATGCGCAGCATCAGACTCGTGAATACCGTACATGTATGCATGTAATGTTTCGCTCTGAGCAGTCAACTCTTCTGCTGTGCTCCTCGAATCGAATCCAGGTCACAAACGCAATTAACAAGACAACAGATAATGTTATTGTGCTACTGCACGTTGCACGTCGACGTGACCGAATATAGATCGCTGTGAGATGCAAGATGTCGATGTTGAATAATTGGCCCTCGTAATCCTGATATCTATTAGTAATCGATGTTGAATAAATCGACACCACCGCAAGCTAACGTCGACCTTATCTACCAATAATAATATCTACTATAAATCTAACTTAGTAATCGTTATTAAGGAAAAATTCCGTAACGGTATCGATTATGCTGCTGGCCACTGTACATTATGCATTAATCTGGCTACAACCATTGAAAATTTAAAATAAAATAAGAAACATACGATGGCAATGACACTCTTCAATTCATCTTTTCTTTTATTCCTTACTTCTCTTCTCTTTTGCAAGATAAAGATGAACTAAGAGACCATATTTGCACCGAGAAGTTCAATATTTATAATAAAGATTCCTCTTTTGTATTTGATGTAGGTATATTTTATGAATGTTGTTACAAGCAAAAAGAAAAACTTCGAAAATATGATCTTGTTCACTAAAATATCGGCAATATCCAGAAATTGGCGTTTGTTGGTATAGATATAGATTATATACAAGTTGTTCCAATATAGTTGAGTAGTATTGTTACTTTTTAGAGTCTACAACAGAAAATAAGCAAAATCACAATATACATTGCGATGCTTTGAAAACGATCCACCTGAAATATTTCCGGATGTAAATTGATACTAGAGTATCGATACTAAGGAAACAAATAAGGTATTGAGACCTCAGTTAGTATCGCCCAACCCTAATCATCAAAGATACCGATACAGTGCCATTTTTTAGTGCATTTTTTTAATGACAACAATGTACGTACGATATCTCATTTGAAAACTGTTTCAAATTGGTATTCAATTGCATTTTTTCTTTATTTATACTTTCTGTGCATTTTTCACATGAGGAGTTGAAAAAAAAATTACCGAAGAATATGCTTTAATTTCCATACAAACACTTCAATGGTTGAGAGAAGAGTTTTGTAGCAGCAAGTCAGAGGTGGACATTTTGAGCATTAAATCAGTTATTCATAAATCAAAGAACGGGGGTTACTCATGACATAAAAAAAAGACAACAACGGCGCCGCAAAATTTTTTTCAACCATTAACATTGTGTATGCCAAATTTTTGATTGCTTCGGTCTGGTCGCTCAAAAGCTATACGTCGATGAGCTGTAAGGGACTATAGACGCTCACTTTATAAAGAAGATTAATTTAAAGATTAGGAAATGTTTATGGAGGTTGACAATATTTGCAACTGAAAGTCTTCGTAAAATATTACCACACTTGTTGCAAAGTCTTTGGCACAATTGATTTAAATCGATTAATTTTCCTGGCGACAATCATTTACATTATGCATTCTTTGATTATATCGCGATGGTTTTAATTTCCGGCATTATAAGGGGTTCAATCCATTACATTCAAATATACGTCACCATTTCACTAATAAGTATGACCTCAACTATACAGTTACAGTGCAATGGTGGCAAACTCGGAGCTATTCTGACATGGTACAATATGCATTTCCTTAGGTTTGGTACGCACTGGATTTGTACAAGTAAAAAACGCTATTAATCAGGCAAACTATCGGATTACGCTTATTTAGACATAAGCTCTGCTACAACAGAATCGATGTTTTATTGTTTGTTTCAATTGTAGCCGGTCCTAATGGTCCTAGTATATAAAAATTAAGTGTGAATCACTGAAAATGATTCGTTTAATACAAATCAAACTGCATCTTCACAAGTACAATAAATGTGATACGCAGCTTTGTAGTTATCATCTTCTTTTGACTACTATATAGTACAGTAAGTAAAATACAGCTATTTCATGCAGTTAGTGTATTCTTGTCTTAAATCCAGTTATTATCATAGTTTATTTTGTATTGGAAATTATCAAATCTGCTGATTTCCACATTCAACTGATTTCACGTGTAGGAGATGCTAATATTTATCACGAAGTCTACTCTCTGTCAATAGGATGCATGATCTTCAGTAGATACGAGTTTATATATATTCTTATCCTAAATCTCTGTACGTAGATCCATATTGCCTCATTTTACAGAAAACGTGAAAACTGATTACAGATCTCTCGTAGCTAGTTCCTGTTTGAGTTTTTCTATAACATAAAGCAGAGTTTGAAAGAAAGTCAATGACAGAACTTTTGACAACCAAAGTTGCAAAATTTCTTTGTAATTTAAATACGGAGATAGATTATTTTGAAACTTAACGATGATTTGTCAAGTTCTGAAAATAAATATAATAGTTTTGACTAACTTTAACACCACTTATTCAACAAATTTCTATAAAAACCATAAATTTTCTAAAGTTACCCAAAAACACGGTAATGTTTATCCAATAATACATTTACCTTTTGCAGCTTTAAATGGTGCGATTTAATTGAGCTAGCAAATGTTTCTGTTGTAAACTAAATTGTCTCTTACCTACACCATTTGGCATGCGTTTCATAAAATAAATGTTTTCCTTATTGTAAACTGAAAATGCCAAATTTAAAGTGAACTGTGCAGCATATCTCTAATCCTCTATGTGTATTTCTCCAAACCCTACTTTGTGAATTGTTCCATAATTGGAGATAATATTGTGATATTCTTCCGGGCGTACCTACTACTACTTCAATTTCGCACCAAATAAGAGCAGAAATTCTATCTGCCAGCAGAAAAGAGTAACTAGTTATAGAGAAAATTATTTTCAGATTTCGGATAGCTTTGGAAGCACAGACGGATATCCATTTAATGCACATTGTAATGAGAATGATATTTTTAGTGTTTAGTCCTTCTAGATTTTATGAAGCGTGTGAAAAACAACAAGAAGCTATTTCTTTTGGTCCTTTCTTGTATTCACTTTCAGTCCATACGTAAAAGTGTAGGTTTTTTCTCAAATCCTGATTTGAAAGAACGCACTAACACTGTAAAGTTGTAACCGTAGAGCTGTCTGGTATAATTCGTGGCTTGGTCCGGCAATTTTGGCAATAACTGATTCTTTTGACAGTTGAAAGAAAACGTTCTAATATCTTTACGTTTTTCTTCGAGCTGTGCTTGTTCCTTGTCCTTTTTCAGTTCCCATTTTTTATTGACTTTGATCATTTTCTCTGTGAAGTGTAGATATACGAACAAATGTCAGTTCGAGACCAACCGAAGCCGAAGTTAAAGTAGGTGTTAAAGACAAATCGAAAGTGTAACCATTTGATATGCAACTCAAACTCAACAGATGATCCATACATCTTCTTCATTCTCATTATATTCAGTTCAGAGGAGAGACATCAGCAAGTTCTTATTCCTAGACAGTGATGTGACTCAGTACTTTTAAATTTGTTAATAGAATTTATAACAGCTTCTTTCCTATTGTTGAATTTTATGGAATGTGAGTCGTCTTCACGATTTTCGGATGCTATTGAACCTATCTGGAAAGATTTATTTAAAACACCAATACAACTTTGCCGATTGGTACCGATTTGAAAAGTATTCTTAGTAGCCATCTCTCTTCGTGAACGTGGACTTGATTTTGGTCTTGTTCTGAACGTCCTCAACAGTGCTATACTGAAGAATATAGTGGTCCTGGCCAACTTTATTCATAATGGGATAAAACGATCCATGATAATAGTAAATGTCAAGTTTTGTAAATGTTGCACATACATACACTTTGGAATTATGCCTACATTGAGGATACTTTGGAAAATAAGAAACAAAGTATGTATAAAGAAAGAAATTAATGCTTAGCTAGATCAACGAGTCAATAATCTACGCAATCTTGTTATTTTCCACATGTTCCATTGTTTTACAGTAAAAACAGCGACTTTATCAACTTGCGGCTAAACACGAACTAATTTGTTGCGTAGCAAATAGGTAATATCCTCGCATGTAATTAAACATCAACAAGGCATATGATTGATATAGAATTAAACCATTCGGTTGCTGATTTGGATGATTTTAACGGTAGATACATGTAGAGACCATGATGATGACTATGTTGGCTTACTATATGCTGTATCTTTCATTGGTAAAGCGTGAAGAAATATAACTAAGAGGTACAACAATAAAAAACCTTTTTCGAAAAAGTGGATTTAGATGCAGTACCAATGACAACATTGGCGCAGAATTTGAAGCAGGAGATTATCTACCATTACCAATGTTATTACAGCTTTCAATTTAGACTGCTTAAATGGAATTGATGTTAAAGATTTTATAAATAAGCACGCTAATTTCATAGTTGAAGATGAAGATATAAATTCAGAAGCGTCCATTATAGAAGATGAATAAACTCTGATGAAGAAGAAGACGCTTGTGAAGAAGAGTGTGCAGATCCAATAAAAGCTTACTAAATTCATTCTAATCCCCAATTAATTAAATTGTTTGGGTTATTGAAAAACTTGGAGATGAGTTACAACGTGCTTAAACTAACTCGTCAAACAACGTATCAAACTTTCATGGTCGAATTATTTGTTTAATTTTTTATTTAATATTCTTCATATTTTACTATTTATATGCTTTTCTTTTGAAGTACAGTCTGGTTATTATGCAAATGAAAAATATCTTTTTGGTAATACAAAAAATTTATAGACTATCTGAACTGAACTATTTCAAGATAATTCCCTTAAACGGTGATGCTTGTTGTCCGGAAAAAATTATGAAACGAACGGTATCCGTTTTAGAGATGTCACTGTACGTGTTAAGTGATTTGTATATTTGCCAGTCATTTATGTAAAGCCCAAAATTATTGTGTCATAATATTGTTTAAAATCACAGTTCTCTCGCTCAAAACAGTGTTGTATACTCAACGCAGTACTTGCATGCTACTATACTGGTATAGTATTAACCGGAAATTTATTTCATACGTTTTACTGACGATTGATTTTTCTTTGCGATTGCGCTCTCGCAATTAAAAAAGGGATTGAACGTAAAAGGAACTTTGACATAAAGCAAAAATAATTAAAATTATTCGTAATTATTATCACTTTCTAATAACAGGACATCAATATCACTCATTATGCGTTACTTCTTTCAACTGAATCGTTAACCAACTTACAGGCCATCACCACACTAGTCGGTATATAAGCGCGCCTATTTATACCATAAAGAGCGCGCGCAATTCATGACGTAGCCCACAGTCATCGCTATTGGTTCGTTCTACTGTTTTCTGACGTCACGATCGATAAGAATACTGTGGCAGGCAGGCAGGCAGGCAAGCAGCAGGCAGTAAGCAGCACGTCTACCATCATCCTCCCCTCTCAAAATCTAGCGTCTATCCTCTCTCCCGCGCTGCCGGAGCAGCGCCTCCTCCGCTATTGTGAGATGGTAGTGAGGGAGCCCCTTATTCGCGTCAACGGGGATCAGTAACTGCAGAGCATCGGTTTTGTGCGATTATCGCGCGGTTAAATGTTAGAAATTAATGTATATCGGTCTATTCCAAGCAATAGCAGAATATTGGCATGGAGAGAATAACATTATTGTTTTTATTAATGGACTATTGTTATAACTATAAGAAACTTGTAATATAGTTCTTGTGTTTGATATAAAAAAAAAAACAAATCGGAAGTGTGAAATTATTTACTTTACGTTTTTTCTTGCTTTTTTCTTTCTTGGTGTGTGTGAATATTTTTAGTGTGCGATAAATCATACTCTTTAATTTAATATAATTAAATACCTAATTATAAAAGACGTGGTGTACGTATCAATAGATGGTTAATATGTCGGTGATGCAAATACAGCAGGCCAAACGACAGCACTGTTACTTGTGCGACCTGCCGAGGATGCCGTGGGCAATGGTCCATGACTTCTCAGAGGCTGTGTGTCGCGGATGCGTCAATTACGAAGGTGCTGATCGAATAGAAATCGTTCTAGAGACGGCAAGGCAGATGAAACGACTGCACGGCTTCCAAGAGCAACGATCCACGCATAGCTCAAAAGGACACCGAGCTGCTGCAACAGCAAACACTCACGAACACCAAAATGGTGACGTGGTAGCGTCTTCCAGTAGACAACAGAGTAGCACTCATCATCCTACTACCTATAGCGTTCATCATACACGCAGTGGGATGCTGGCCGAGTATCAGACGGCTCAAGCACCACCGCCAAGGAGTGCTACGTCCATGTCAAGGCCTACACTGCAGGATACATCCGCCGAACATGAAACCCTCGTAGGTCGTACAACAGTCCGAATGCAATCCGCACATCTCCCAAATTCCCATCATCCAATGCCCCATCACCATAATTCAAATGGACGTCCAACCTCAATCCCCAACCAGGTCTTAAACGTGGTTTATCAACCACAGAAGAAGATGACCATCATACGCTTCTTCATTCAAACGGTGATGTTAACAGTGCAAAACGTATGATGTCTGTTGATGAACACGGAGGAACTGTACGACCTCCTCTAACACGGGAGAATCTTTACCTGCTGTTTCTCTCTAGCACAACCATTCGCCGTTACAGCGGAGAGGACGTTCAAGCAAGAAAAGCATCCTATACGAACATCTTCGTTCGATGCAGCGACTGGATTCAAACCTAACGGTGAGACTTGTCTGATCTCGTATCCCTTCTGAGTAGATTAATAGCAGTTTAGATGTTTAACTAGAGGTCTCTCATATAACGGCTTTTCTAACTCTTTCCTGACTGTATTCGTACTTATCGTACAGGCTTCTGGTCTAGTATTGTGTGTATGTATTGGTAATTAATTTATGCTAACGTTGCTCGCTTGGATGACGTTAAAAGTGTGGTACTCAGTTCAACGGTCTCTTAACTTGTTATAAAGAATAATATACTCAGTCATCATTCACTTGGTAGATTTACATGTAATCTTCTGATATTTTTCTAATTGGAGTTTAACGTTTAATACCTATGAAGCGGAGAAATTACATTCTTACATTCAATCTTAAACATACTCAATTACACTTGCAGTACCAGAAAAATTGCGGTATAAAAATGTGTTTCATCTGCTATCAACCTACTCAGTTGGTTTCTAAATAAATGCAAGTAATTGTTGTTGACGATAGAAACCTAATTTCTCCCACGGATTCAATTAGACGCCAACATTAGTCACCATGTTGAAGAAGGTTAAGATTATATATTTTAAATAAGATTCAAATTTAAACTGGGCAATCTCTATTGCGTTATAAAATGTGACATAACCGGTAATTCCTAAGACATTTTTTGTACGTGGTGATTATAGTCGTAAAATACCGTATCAACACTATACAACAAACAAACACATTCTCGTTTATCACCATTTTGCGATAAAGCTAACTTGTCCAGTAACAGTAAAATCGTGAACAAACAATCGACACTATAATGGAATATGTGCTAATGTCCTACAGATAATAGGAAACTTGTTTTCATGTTTTAAATTTTTAAATTTCCTATGACGGAAACAATTTACAGTCTTCCATAATTGATTTTGTAAGCAACTTATGTAGTCTAGAAAAAAATGAATATACATGACCTTTGCAAATTAAAAAAAATACATTCGAAGGAATTACTTGAATATGGTACACTAAGAACAAAGCTATTAAACATGTGTTGAAGTGATATTTTTCATCACGACATAAGTGCGTTGTCTTTCGGCTTATTATTGTGATTTAATAATAATTTGACTAAGCCTCGTGCTGATAAAGACCTAATCAACGTATACTGATAAGATTAGATTCTATATAGGATAAACAGATGTGCCATAATTAGTTCCATGGAAACAAGATTTCGCAACTTTATTAACGGTGCTTATTTCAATTCTTATCTATATGACATAAAAATAAAATGTTTATTGTGGATAGTATCCTTCAATGGATTAAATAGTTAGTAACATTTTTAGTTACTTTGAACTTTTACTCTGCGAAATGACTATAAATCTGTAGTTAATTTTGAAAACAAATAATTTGGTACCAATTTTACAGATGGGAATTTGTGTTTTGTAAATGAAGGCTTCACCTTTACTCAATGGAAGATATTCCCTATAACAAAAAAGTATACTGTGCTAAATTTATTACTAAATTCGTTCCGTGATCCTTTTACGATAGCAGCAGCACCTATCCTTCGGCGACACACCTATGCAATTAAACTGTCAATTCTAGGCATAATTATCCCAATATTTTGGCAAAACCCAGTTTAAATTATATAAACGGTTTCAACGAAAATGTTACGTGCATCTGGCTAATACATAACTTGAAACTTACCGTATTACGTCAATAGTGGTGGGTGAAAAGGAATTCATAGACTTTCTACTAAACCTGTGACTTTTATGGATTTTAAAGCAATAATTTTTAAAACATTAATATCAAATCTATTAAGAAATTTCTGAATACAAATCTCAAAAATTCAAATGACACAAAAGTGCATATTAAATCATCTAAAAAAAAGTTAACTTAGGACACAAATACTCAATGGTTGGATACCATAAAAGTGGGTCCAGATTGTGTTTTCTTAAATTTACAAAAAGTTAAACGAACAGGCTGTGATGTATCAAAAATTACACCGTAAACATGCCCGTACTATTAATTATTGGTGTGTTAATCTACTTTGATTTTCGCTAATACGTTTTATATCAATCATCTCAGAAGGTGATGGAATAAAACCTAATTGACAGTTCAGTTGAAAACAATTGAGTAATCAACCAATTTTTTAGTACTGCATTTTTTTGGTTTTTATTATTGTATTTTATCATTTATTTTATCTTACCTAGGTACATTTTATCGTTTCTTCCGCGTTTAATATTTTCTCTCTTCGTCCGTCTCCGAACAATTCAACATTGAATGATGGAAAGGACCGTTCTACATCGAGTGATGTTATACTTGCAAATTTAAAGTAATCCTTGTGACAACTTAATGGATCTTTCAACGCATCTTCACAAAATTGTGTGAGAAAATCTGAATTCTTGTCAATAACACTTTCAAATAACACATAGCCACAATTTTTTATCTTTCAATTCTGCTTTAATGCTTCCTTCAACATAGCTACGAGCAGATGGCATAATATATGCATACATATATAATATATAGTTCGAATACTTGCTCCAGAAAAGACAAATGCTTCTTGGTCTAGTAAAGTAAACGGTAAATTACATAGAATAAAACAAACACCTATATCAAATGTCAATTGTTAGCTATATCGTTTGCGACGCATTCCAGAACAGTGTTTTATACTTTTTAAGTGGCGTTCACACTTCCATCTGCTGGTACACACCAAATAGTCGCATCTTACACATTTAATTCTATCGCCTTCGCATTCCAAATCCGGTATACTCACTATTACGTTTTCTAGTTTCTTCGAAATACGCCGTTTCCGAAACATACAGTAGGAGAAAAAAGTTTTCTGTCAGTCTATGTAAGAAGAACGCCCTTTACTCAAAATGCACGGGTGGTAATTTCTTATCTTAGTGTACCTACATGGACTGTGTGTGGCACAGACATTCTTTGTATACATACTAGGACAATTAAATTCTTGTAGGGTTTGAGTAAGAAGCCTCCTTCTTTCGCGCACAGGCAGGATAGTTTTTCCTCCAACTGCACCTAAATGCGACATATTTTAAAAATATGTACGTACTAATAAGCGCTCACAACGACCAGCGAAATAATACTGAACAAGTGTGCTTGGATACGCACGCTTGAGTTTCCGTGCCACACATTTGACCCCTCGACGTTGCTCCCCGCACTGCACTGAAACTTGCCCCTCTTTGCCAACTCTACACATAACATATACATTAAAAAACACAAGTAAAATATTGCTTTTAAATTAAGGTTGTTAAAGAAAAAATATTTACATTGATACTTATGTATTATACTGGAGTTGCAACAAAACGAAATAGTATATAAGAATTTTTCTGTGCCCAATTATGTTTACCAAAAAAGGCTTTAGTCAAGGTGGTATCCTCAGCAGAAATATGGTACATTACTGAAGGAACGAAACATTATCAATAAACAATAATATGAAGCTACCAACATAAGTTTTTGTTATTAATATGTAAAATTTCTTAATAGTACTGTTTTGAATACAAATAGTTTAATTGGTGAACTCACACTTTCTTAGAGAAGAAGCCTTAGATTTTGGTTCCAACCTCCTTAATTTAGACTAGAATGGAGGTAATTTTTTACATTCAACTGGATATCTATTTCCTTGAAATAAATGTTGAAAGCCAACTGCTTAGTAAAATTTCAAAGGCTGCTGATAGATTATAAATTAATGCAACAATATTTTGTTATTCAATGAAAAAGATTGAATTGAAAGGAAATTTCTAAAAAATGTCATATACAATACAAGCAATGATTTTGCCTAGAGGTTGGATTTCTGCCTGAATTACAGTTATTTATGATAATAATATTACTACTTTGCAAAGGAATGAATACAGGCAAGTTGCTGCTATCAAAGGAAAATAACTTTAGTGATTGTATCAATTACGCAGTGATAGTGTTTAACTATAAAGTTTTTGCGTCGATACAAAACAATACACCTCGTTAGAAGTTCTATACTTTTACTGTTTAAATAATGATAAATTTCAAGTTATGAGTCATAGTAAATTTATAAAATATTACCGACACTTGTTAAAGGTTTTTCTAAAAGTACTAACATGCAATTTTGTTCTCATTCGATTGCTCATTACTATTATCTTGGCGTCGTTGTTTACAGGAATTCATTAATGGTTTCACATAAGACGCAGTATTTTTTAATAAATAAGTCGTAATTAAACAGTACAACAAACCAATCAACTGTTCTCTTTATTCAAGCTAATAATATTTACAACAATGAAACAACATTATGCAATCTTCCTCATTATAAAGCTACGTTAAATATTTCGCAGCTAAACGTATTGTATAAATTGTTTCCTGTATTTTCGAAAGGAGTACAGCTCCTCAATGCTTTATTACGTCAGATTTGAAGCACTGTTGTAGAGATGACGTGTCACGAAACGAATCCACATGAACCTCTCCGACCGCTACCATCGTTCTTGTCATCTCTTGCTCTCTCTCTTTCTACTGCTAGCCGTTCTCCCCACCACATTGGCGCGCATTTTATCTATATCGACCTGTGAAGGACTCTCTTAAAGTCGATGTTTCCATTGCCATCTAACAGCAACTTAAGAGTACATCCATTTTATACTATTTAAATGTGAGCAGTGTGTAATATACAATAATAACACAAGGAAAGGCAGGAAGAGATTATTTGGGAGACATTTTAAATCATTTGATTTGCACCAAATGGAATAAACATTACAGCTTATGAAATATGGATCTTAAGACTTTGCAAATATCATGATTAATCATAAGTAATTTTCTTAACATTTATTGCTGCTTGACCTGTATATTGATTACTAGTCTTTAAAACTGAAAGGCTGTAAATATATCATAGTTTAACTTATATACAGTATACGTAACATTTTTCAGGAATCTAAATTTGTTTTTACTATTACATGTTGCTATCTATGTATCTATTAATGTAATTAATATTGCTTAAAATTCATTGACCTTCCTTAATACACACTTATACTTTTTTTGGTGAAGATGCTCCCGATATCATGGTGCTTGATGCTTCGGTTTTTTCTTATGATCTAGAGAAAAAAATACCAATTCTCGAGAATTTTGATGTCATTTTGTTGCACTAAACACATTTCGTCTGAAATATTCATAAACAATTATATTTTATACTACTAGTACTAATATTATTTGATTAATTTAGTGTATGCCTTCCTAGATATTATACTGTCGTAAAATGCCAGTTAATACTATGTGCAAAACCACCAACCGTCCTTTAAATCAGAAAAGAGATCTATAACGCTTAGTCAAAAACTTGGCGGTGTAGTCGATTATGTTTTGACATAATTTAAAATTTTCTGCTTTTATCATTACATATTTTAAATTATTTCAAGCATGACTTTTTAGTTTAATTTATACCAGACGATAAACAATACGAACATATGATTAAGAACGTGGAAACCCAAAGTGTCATATGTTGTAAATTCATCATTGTATGCAGTGTTACAACAGCAAGCGGCTTATTCTCTGTTGCTAAGTACAATATACCCAACTCGAAAGTAGAACTGGGTCCATTATATCCGAGCCCCTGTCTGCTTTTTTTATTCTCAATACCTGCTCACTAAATATCGACGTTCTTTTGTCTGCTATACCGATGGCCACCGTTATGCGCAGCATCAGACTCGTGAATACCGTACATGTATGCATGTAATGTTTCGCTCTGAGCAGTCAACTCTTCTGCTGTGCTCCTCGAATCGAATCCAGGTCACAAACGCAATTAACAAGACAACAGATAATGTTATTGTGCTACTGCACGTTGCACGTCGACGTGACCGAATATAGATCGCTGTGAGATGCAAGGCCCTATCGCTTGTCGATGTTGAATAATTGCTTGCCCTCGTAATCCTGATATCTATTAGTAATCGAAAGGAAAAACAGCATAAGTACAGTGGCCAGCTTTTAAATCGACACCACCGCAAGCTAACGTCGACCTTATCTACCAATAATAATATCTACTATAAATCGAAAGGAAAATGTAACCCCTTCTAGCATAAGTACATTATGCATTAATCTGGCTACAACCATTGAAAATTTAAAATAAAATAAGAAACATACGATGGCAATGACACTCTTCAATTCATCTTTTCTTTTATTCCTTACTTCTCTTCTCTTTTGCAAGATAAAGATGAACTAAGAGACCATATTTGCACCGAGAAGTTCAATATTTATAATAAAGATTCCTCTTTTGTATTTGATGTAGGTATATTTTATGAATGTTGTTACAAGCAAAAAGAAAAACTTCGAAAATATGATCTTGTTCACTAAAATATCGGCAATATCCAGAAATTGGCGTTTGTTGGTATAGATATAGATTATATACAAGTTGTTCCAATATAGTTGAGTAGTATTGTTACTTTTTAGAGTCTACAACAGAAAATAAGCAAAATCACAATATACATTGCGATGCTTTGAAAACGATCCACCTGAAATATTTCCGGATGTAAATTGATACTAGAGTATCGATACTAAGGAAACAAATAAGGTATTGAGACCTCAGTTAGTATCGCCCAACCTAATCATCAAAGATACCGATACAGTGCCATTTTTTAGTGCATTTTTTTAATGACAACAATGTACGTACGACATCTCATTTGAAAACTGTTTCAAATTGGTATTCAATTGCATTTTTCTTTATTTATACTTTCTGTGCATTTTTCACATGAGGAGTTGAAAAAAAAATTACCGAAGAATATGCTTTAATTTCCATACAAACACTTCAATGGTTGAGAGAAGAGTTTTGTAGCAGCAAGTCAGAGGTGGACATTTTGAGCATTAAATCAGTTATTCATAAATCAAAGAACGGGGTTACTCATGACATAAAAAAGACAACAACGGCGCCGCAAAATTTTTTCAACCATTAACATTGTGTATGCCAAATTTTTGATTGCTTCGGTCTGGTCGCTCAAAAGCTATACGTCGATGAGCTGTAAGGGACTATAGACGCTCACTTTATAAAGAAGATTAATTTAAAGATTAGGAAATGTTTATGGAGGTTGACAATATTTGCAACTGAAAGTCTTCGTAAAATATTACCACACTTGTTGCAAAGTCTTTGGCACAATTGATTTAAATCGATTAATTTTCCTGGCGACAATCATTTACATTATGCATTCTTTGATTATATCGCGATGGTTTTAATTTCCGGCATTATAAGGGGTTCAATCCATTACATTCAAATATACGTCACCATTTCACTAATAAGTATGACCTCAACTATACAGTTACAGTGCAATGGTGGCAAACTCGGAGCTATTCTGACATGGTACAATATGCATTTCCTTAGGTTTGGTACGCACTGGATTTGTACAAGTAAAAAACGCTATTAATCAGGCAAACTATCGGATTACGCTTATTTAGACATAAGCTCTGCTACAACAGAATCGATGTTTTATTGTTTGTTTCAATTGTAGCCGGTCCTAATGGTCCTAGTATATAAAAATTAAGTGTGAATCACTGAAAATGATTCGTTTAATACAAATCAAACTGCATCTTCACAAGTACAATAAATGTGATACGCAGCTTTGTAGTTAGATCATCTTCTTTTGACTACTATATAGTACAGTAAGTAAAATACAGCTACTTCATGCAGTTAGTGTATTCTTGTCTTAAATCCAGTTATTATCATAGTTTATTTTGTATTGGAAATTATCAAATCTGTTGATTTCCACATTCAACTGATTTCACGTGTAGGAGATGCTAATATTTATCACGAAGTCTACTCTCTGTCAATAGGATGCATGATCTTCAGTAGATACGAGTTTATATATATTCTTATCCTAAATCTCTGTACGTAGATCCATATTGCCTCATTTTACAGAAAACGTGAAAACTGATTACAGATCTCTCGTAGCTAGTTCCTGTTTGAGTTTTTCTATAACATAAAGCAGAGTTTGAAAGAAAGTCAATGACAGAACTTTTGACAACCAAAGTTGCAAAATTTCTTTGTAATTTAAATACGGAGATAGATTATTTTGAAACTTAACGATGTATTTGTCAAGTTCTGAAAATAAATATAATAGTTTTGACTAACTTTAACACCACTTATTCAACACATTTCTATAAAAACCATAAATTTTCTAAAGTTACCCAAAAAACACGGTAATGTTTATCCAATAATACATTTACCTTTTGCAGCTTTAAATGGTGCGATTTAATTGAGCTAGCAAATTTTTCTGTTGTAAACTAAATTGTCTCTTACCTACACCATTTGGCATGCGTTTCATAAAATAAATGTTTTCCTTATTGTAAACTGAAAATGCCAAATTTAAAGTGAACTGTGCAGCACATCTCTAATCCTCTATGTGTATTTCTCCAAACCCTACTTTGTGAATTGTTCCATAATTGGAGATAATATTGTGATATTCTTCCGGGCGTACCTACTACTACTTCAATTTCGCACCCAATAAGAGCAGAAATTCTATCTGCCAGCAGAAAAGAGTAACTAGTTATAGAGAAAATTATTTTCAGATTTCGGATAGCTTTGGAAGCACAGACGGATATCCATTTAATGCACATTGTAATGAGAATGATGTTTTTAGTGTTTAGTCCTTCTAGATTTTATGAAGCGTGTGAAAAACAACAAGAAGCTATTTCATTTGGTCCTTTCTTGTATTCACTTTCAGTCCATACGTAAAAGTGTAGGTTTTTTCTCAAATCCTGATTTGAAAGAACGCACTAACACTGTAAAGTTGTAACCGTAGAGCTGTCTGGTATAATTTGTGGCTTGGTCCGGCAATTTTAGCAATAACTGATTCTTTTGACAGTTGAAAGAAAACGTTCTAATATCTTTACGTTTTTCTTCGAGCTGTGCTTGTTCCTTGTCCTTTTTCAGTTCCCATTTTTTATTGACTTTGATCATTTTCTCTGTGAAGTGTAGATATACGAACAAATGTCAGTTCGAGACCAACCGAAGCCGAAGTTAAAGTAGGTGTTAAAGACAAATCGAAAGTGTAGCCATTTGATATGCAACTCAAACTCAACAGATGATCCATACATCTTCTTCATTCTCATTATATTCAGTTCAGAGGAGAGACATCAGCAAGTTCTTATTCCTAGACAGTAATGTGACTCAGTACTTTTAAATTTGTTAATAGAATTTATAACAGCTGCTTTCCTATTGTTGAATTTTATGGAATGTGAGTCGTCTTCACGATTTTCGGATGCTATTGAACCTATCTGGAAAGATTTATTTAAAACACCAATACAACTTTGCCGATTGGTACCGATTTGAAAAGTATTCTTAGTAGCCATCTCTCTTCGTGAACGTGGACTTGATTTTGGTCTTGTTCTGAACGTCCTCAACAGTGCTATACTGAAGAATATAGTGGTCTTGGCCAACTTTATTCATAATGGGATAAAACTATCCATGATAATAGTAAATGCCAAGATTTGTAAATGTTGCACATACATACACCTTGGAATTATGCCTACATTGAGGATACTTTGGAAAATAAGAAACAAAGTATGTATAAAGAAAGAAATTAATGCTTAGCTAGATCAACGAGTCAATAATCTACGCAATCTTGTTATTTTCCACATGTTCCATTGTTTTACAGTAAAAACAGCGACTTTATCAACCTGCGGCTAAACACGAACTAACTTGTTGCGTAGCAAATACGTAATATCCTCGCATGTAATTAAACATCAACAAGGCATCTGATTGATATAGAATTAAACCATTCGGTTGCTGATTTGGATGATTTTGACGGTAGATACATGTAGAGACCATGATGATGACTATGTTGGCTTACTATATGCTGTATCTTTCATTGGTAAAGCGTGAAGAAATATAACTAGTACAACAATAAAAAACTGTTTTCGAAAAAGTGGATTTAGGTGCAGTACCAATGACGACAGTGGCGCAGAATTTGAAGCAGAAGATTGTCTACCATTACCAATGTTATTACAGCTTTCAATTTAGACTGCATAAATGGAATTGGTGTTAAAGATTTTATAAATAAGCACGCTAATTTCATAGTTGAAGATGAAGATATAAATTCCGAAGCGTCCATTATAGAAGATGAATAAACTCTGATGAAGAAGAAGAGGCTTGTGAAGAAGAGTGTGCAGATCCAATAAAAGCTTACTAAATTCATTCTAATCCCCAATTAATTAAATTGTTTGGGTTATTGAAAAACTTGGAGATGAGTTACAACGTGCTTAAACTAACTCGTCAAACAACGTATCAAACTTTCATGGTCGAATTTTTTGTTTAATTTTTTATTTAATATTCTTCATATTTTACTATTTATATGCTTTTCTTTTGAAGTACAGTCTGGTTATTATGCAAATGAAAAATATCTTTTTGATAATACAAAAAAATTTATAGACTATCTGAACTGAACTATTTCAAGATAATTCCCTTAAACGGTGATGCTTGTTGTCCGGAAAAAATTATGAAACGAACGGTATCCGTTTTAGAGAGATGTCACTGTACGTGTTAAGTGATTTGTATATTTGCCAGTCATTTATGTAAAGCCCAAAATTATTGTGTCATAATATTGTTTAAAATCACAGTTCTCTCGCTCAAAACAGTGTTGTATACTCAACGCAGTACTTGCATGCTACTATACTGGTATAGTATTAACCGGAAATTTATTTCATACGTTTTACTGACGATTGATTTTTCTTTGCGATTGCGCTCTCGCAATTAAAAAAAGGGGATTGAACGTAAAGGAACTTTGACATAAAGCAAAAATAATTAAAATTATTCGTAATTATTATCACTTTCTAATAACAGGACATCAATATCACTCATTATGCGTTACTTCTTTCAACTGAATCGTTAACCAACTTACAGGCCATCACCACACTAGTCGGTATATAAGCGCGCCTATTTATACCATAAAGAGCGCGCGCGCAATTCATGACGTAGCCCACAGTCATCGCTATTGGTTCGTTCTACTGTTTTCTGACGTCACGATCGATAAGAATACTGTGGCAGGCAGGCAGGCAGGCAAGCAGCAGGCAGTAAGCAGCACGTCTACCATCATCCTCCCTCTCAAAATCTAGCGTCTATCCTCTCTCCCGCGCTGCCGGAGCAGCGGCCTCCCCTCCGCTATTGTGAGATGGTAGTGAGGGAGCCCCTTATTCGCGTCAACGGGGATCAGTAACTGCAGAGCATCGGTTTTGTGCGATTATCGCGCGGTTAAATGTTAGAAATTAATGTATATCGGTCTATTCCAAGCAATAGCAGAATATTGGCATGGAGAGAATAACATTATTGTTTTTATTAATGGACTATTGTTATAACTATAAGAAACTTGTAATATAGTTCTTGTGTTTGATATAAAAAAAAAACAAATCGGAAGTGTGAAATTATTTACTTTACGTTTTTTCTTGCTTTTTTTCTTTCTTGGTGTGTGTGAATATTTTTAGTGTGCGATAAATCATACTCTTTAATTTAATATAATTAAATACCTAATTATAAAAGACGTGGTGTACGTATCAATAGATGGTTAATATGTCGGTGATGCAAATACAGCAGGCCAAACGACAGCACTGTTACTTGTGCGACCTGCCGAGGATGCCGTGGGCAATGGTCCATGACTTCTCAGAGGCTGTGTGTCGCGGATGCGTCAATTACGAAGGTGCTGATCGAATAGAAATCGTTCTAGAGACGGCAAGGCAGATGAAACGACTGCACGGCTTCCAAGAGCAACGATCCACGCATAGCTCAAAAGGACACCGAGCTGCTGCAACAGCAAACACTCACGAACACCAAAATGGTGACGTGGTAGCGTCTTCCAGTAGACAACAGAGTAGCACTCATCATCCTACTACCTATAGCGTTCATCATACACGCAGTGGGATGCTGGCCGAGTATCAGACGGCTCAAGCACCACCGCCAAGGAGTGCTACGTCCATGTCAAGGCCTACACTGCAGGATACGTCCGCCGAACATGAAACCCTCGTAGGTCGTACAACAGTCCGAATGCAATCCGCACATCTCCCAAATTCCCATCATCCAATGCCCCATCACCATAATTCAAATGGACGTCCAACCTCAATCCCCCAACCAGGTCTTAAACGTGGTTTATCAACCACAGAAGAAGATGACCATCATACGCTTCTTCATTCAAACGGTGATGTTAACAGTGCAAAACGTATGATGTCTGTTGATGAACACGGAGGAACTGTACGACCTCCTCTAACACGGGGAGAATCTTTACCTGCTGTTTCTCTAGCACAACCATTCGCCGTTACAGCGGAGAGGACGTTCAAGCAAGAAAAGCATCCTATACGAACATCTTCGTTCGATGCAGCGACTGGATTCAAACCTAACGGTGAGACTTGTCTGATCTCGTATCCCTTCTGAGTAGATTAATAGCAGTTTAGATGTTTAACTAGAGGTCTCTCATATAACGGCTTTTCTAACTCTTTCCTGACTGTATTCGTACTTTTTTATCGTACAGGCTTCTGGTCTAGTATTGTGTGTATGTATTGGTAATTAATTTATGCTAACGTTGCTCGCTTGGATGACGTTAAAAGTATGGTACTCAGTTCAACGGTCTCTTAACTTGTTATAAAGAATAATATACTCAGTCATCATTCACTTGGTAGATTTACATGTAATCTTCTGATATTTTTCTAATTGGAGTTTAACGTTTAATACCTATGAAGCGGAGAAATTACATTCTTACATTCAATCTTAAACATACTCAATTACACTTGCAGTACCAGAAAAATTGCGGTATAAAAATGTGTTTCATCTGCTATCAACCTACTCAGTTGGTTTCTAAATAAATGCAAGTAATTGTTGTTGACGATAGAAACCTAATTTCTCCCACGGATTCAATTAGACGCCAACATTAGTCACCATGTTGAAGAAGGTTAAGATTATATATTTTAAATAAGATTCAAATTTAAACTGGGCAATCTCTATTGCGTTATAAAATGTGACATAACCGGTAATTCCTAAGACATTTTTTGTACGTGGTGATTATAGTCGTAAAATACCGTATCAACACTATACAACAAACAAACACATCCTCGTTTATCACCATTTTGCGATAAAGCTAACTTGTCCAGTAACAGTAAAATCGTGAACAAACAATCGACACTATAATGGAATATGTGCTAATGTCCTTCTACAGATAATAGGAAACTTGTTTTCATGTTTTAAATTTTTAAATTTCTTATGACGGAAACAATTTACAGTCTTCCATAATTGATTTTGTAAGCAACTTATGTAGTCTAGAAAGAAATGAATATACATGACCTTTGCAAATTAAAAAAAAATACATTCGAAGGAATTACTTGAATATGGTACACTAAGAACAAAGCTATTAAACATGTGTTGAAGTGATATTTTTCATCACGACATAAGTGCGTTGTCTTTCGGCTTATTATTGTGATTTAATAATAATTTGACTAAGCCTCGTGCTGATAAAGACCTAATCAACGTATACTGATAAGATTAGATTCTATATAGGATAAACAGATGTGCCATAATTAGTTCCATGGAAACAAGATTTCGCAACTTTATTAACGGTGCTTATTTCAATTCTTATCTATATGACATAAAAATAAAATGTTTATTGTGGATAGTATCCTTCAATGGATTAAATAGTTAGTAACATTTTTTGTTACTTTGAACTTTTACTCTGCGAAATGACTATTAATCTATAATTAATTTTGAAAACAAATAATTTGGTACCAATTTTACAGATGGGAATTTGTGTTTCGTAAATGAAGGCTTCACCTTACTCAATGGAAGATATTCCCTATAACATAAAAAAGTATACTGTGCTAAATTTATTACTAAATTCGTTCCGTGATCCTTTTACGATAGCAGCAGCACCTATCCTTCGGCGACACACCTATGCAATTAAACTGTCAATTCTAGGCATAATTATCCCAATATTTTGGCAAAACCCAGTTTAAATTATATAAACGGTTTCAACGAAAATGTTACGTGCATCTGGCTAATACATAACTTGAAACTTACCGTATTACGTCAATAGTGGTGGGTGAAAAGGAATTTATAGACTTTCTACTTAACCTGTGACTTTTATGGATTTTAAAGCAATAATTTTTAAAACATTAATATTAAATCTATTAAGAAATTTCTGACTACAAATCTCAAAAATTCAAATGACACAAAAGTGCACATTAAATCATCTAAAAAAAAAGTTAACTTAGGGCACAAATACTCAATGGTTGGATACCATAAAAATGGGTCCAGATGGTGTTTTCTTAAATTTAAAAAAAGTTAAACGAACAGGCTGTGATGTATCAAAAATTACACCGTAAACATGCCCTTGCTATTAATTATTGGTGTGTTAATCTACTTTGATTTTCGCTAATACGTTTTATATCAATCATCTCAGAAGGTGATGGAATAAAACCTAATTGACAGTTCAGTTGAAAACAATTGAGTAATCAACCAATTTTTTAGTACTGCATTTTTTTGGTTTTTATTATTGTATTTTATCATTTATTTTATCTTACCGAGGTACATTTTATCGTTTCTTCCGCGTTTAATATTGCTCTCTTCGTCCGTCTCCGAACAATTCAACATTGAATGACAGCTTATTTATAAAGAAGAAACCTTGGACCAGAAACTGAATAGATACAAAAATATTCGCAATGAAATCTTGCAAATCCATGCTAATCTTTTTCGCAGAAATTCTATCATTATACAAACAGGCATATCAGCATGACAGGAATCTAAATAATCATAGGATTGTATTCTAAAATAGCACGAATATGCGATGTGGAAAATACGGGAATCAATAAGTATGTGGCGTATTTTCCCATATGTAATGCTTTTAGATAATAAAGGCGCAGCCCACAAAATATTCGTTTCCATGTGCAAACCTCATTTGTTTGCTTTTCTCCGCCTTTCTGATAGGTAATCATATTTCGCAAAAATTTACGTAATCGTATTTATATGACAAGGTAGGTCTTTGACACGTTTGCGTAATAACACGATACGCTGCAGTTACATTAAGCGTAATTATGCTTTCGGTCAGAATGACATTTTCATCGACTAAACCGTGTTGTTTTTTTAAACGTGGCGAAGTTCCATTGACGTGACGTAATAGGTCTTTTTATAAACGCGGGAGATTAAAAACAAAGATAGGAAATACAGCAGATATATTATTGTGCTATTCTTTCTACACTTATGTTTTTTTTTCCGCGCACCATGATATACATTCGTTGTTTATTTTTACGCTTGAGAAAATCCAGGAATTCTCTATGTATAATGTATACGCTATATTTACATGGATAGATGTGTATATTTATTTGCATGATTCACTTGAGTTAGAAAATTTATTTTAAAACAGTTGTTATAATATCTTGAATAGAAGCTTTGTTTTTTATATTGCACCTCCTATCTGGCCAAACTTTTTTTGTCAAAAAATATGCGGTTGTCATCTTTTTATTATCAATTGTGTCACTAACAATAAGCTGATTTTATTCAGTTCATCTAGTCCACAATCAGGTCTATTGTTTAACCCATAATGCTTACATAGCAACTAATTTCATTGGTCAAAACTTAAGGTAAGTTGCTAGGAAATTTTTGCAATTCTGTAAAAATTTAAATTCTTGGAATTAAGTCAGGGAAGTGGATAACTTATCAACGCTCCTGAAACTATTGCTAATTTTACTAATATTGTGTGAAAAGTTTCGTTGTCATAGCGACTTCATTATAATTTATTGGTCATACATGACCAGCTTAAAAAGCTAGGAGCTAGTGGTGTAGCGGCTAGTATAATTGCTTCCTAGTCCATGGATAAAATTCCCAGACTTAATTTTTTTCCTGTTTTTTATAGTTTTCAATAAGGTGCAACAAATACAAAGCCTATGCCAAGAGTAATTATCACAAGATGTTGGAATAAGCCAAGGCTTAACTTATTATTAGAAATTTGAATGCTGATCTTGCAGCAAGTATAAAGAAAGATTGTTTTCTACTTGGCAGTAATAATATTCTTGTGCAGATACCTCACAGTTGCCATCATATCTCCCGCAGTTCTAATCTTTAATCTGTAATCGTGATATGCTCAAGGAGATCTGTATAATTAGCAATAGAAACAAAAGATAAATTTGATTAGATAACAAGGAGACACTCTACTCTTTATGACATAATTGGGAAGATAATTCCTCTTTTATTGTACATAAGCTAAAAACTGCTTAGAACATTATTCAATTAATTTTTTGATCACATTCGTCATTTTTGCAATCATATTAGCAATGAAAACAAAAGATAGTATTAAAATTTCTTACGCAATTAGCTTCTTAATTATCATTATAAACAAAATATAATACGAGTATACAGGCTGGTCATTCTTAGGTATGACAGATATTAAACGTGTAGTATACAAAAGTACGCTTTCACTTGGTATATCTCCCATTTTTGACGTCAGAATCGGTTGTCTGCGATGAGGACCGGTTTATTAAGAACCACATCTTGGAACCGGTTCCATTTTATTATTATTGTTGTTATTATTACGATGGTCGACAGGTTTCTGTGTCTGCGTGTCTGTACGCGCCAAACTTTGTTATATGGCTATAGCACATAGCTTGATGTGGTGGGTATCATCGCCTGCTACGTCACAGCTTTCACGATTGCAATGGACTCGGCCAACCAAGCCTCTCGATCTGTTCTCTACCCATACTACTACACATCTTTTTACTACCTGCGAGGAACGTCTTAGCCGATTGCTTGGTTGATGGCCCCCTTTTCCACCAAGTACCGTTGCCGTGACCACACATAAATAGATATGTATGTATCTTGTGTACGCATAGCACACCTTTATTTTGTTTTGTATTCGTTTTTATGGACTTCTTCGTCTATCGTACATCTTTGGCAATCTAAATGAAACAGGTTCCCTTTTACGTCCAAATAATTCTAATTGTGCCGTTCTATAATTGTTTTTGTTAAATGGAAAATTGCAATAGTTCCAATAATTATTAATTAATATTTTAAACTGAATAATTTGCCGCATCATATTTATTATTTATCATTAAAGATATCGCTTTGAGATTAGTTTTATATAGAAACTAGAAAATGTAAAAAAGATTATTAATAGAACTTATTCGGATTGAAATTTTAGACTCATGCCCCAATTTTGAATTTATTTCTGTTTTTTGAACTTCTAATGTCCAAAGCAAAACTTTCCTATATAACTAATATATGTATTTTCTGACCTTTATGTACTTATCTTTTAATTCCTGATTTATTTCCACTTAGAGGTCAATAAAACAATAAATAATTAAATACCAATTTATTCCTCTAAGTGGAAATAAATCAGGAATTAAAAGATAGGTTTCCTATATAACCTATACAGATCAAAAGGTTCGGCGATTAGCACACACTTCAACATGTAAAGGAATGTTTGAAAGTTAAATCACCAACCCAGACACATTTAGGAATTCTTAGTCCTTATCAGTGTGCGATACAGGATTTTGAACTGACAAATAATTTCCCGATAGCCCGTTTTCTCCTGTTTAATATGCAATTTGTCTCAGAGATTTTTTTTATTTTTAATATTATTTTATTGCTACTTTTTTGTAACAGTTCATAAAAATTTTCGATTTTTGCTTTTATGAAGCAGTAGCAGGCTAGGAAGTAGTATTGTTATAATTCTGTGCCTTTTTGTTTTTACTGTTTACTTGTTTTTTTAAGAAAAACCACCACTATTTATTACGTTATTTAATCTGATGCCTTTTATATGCCGCCAAAAAGAAGTTTCCACCATGAAAGGTAATCGCAAAACAAGTTTACCAGGCACACAATACGAATATACAACAAACCTCGGTATGGAAAAAAATACTTACAGAATACACGCTGTCAAACTGGTCTCATATAAGTACACGATCTATCTTTTTATTTTCTTCATCTTTACAACCACCCAGTTGCACTAGTAGAGTTCCAATATCAAAACTCCTATCCCAGCATTCGTGCGACCTTGATCTTCCGAGTGTTTCTCACGCTGTTCGAGTACTGCTGCTGCCCCTAAGGGGTCCGAGAAGAACATCTGTACAACTTTACACACAATGCCATTCCACGCTGTCTGTACTTTTCTCCCTTCACTCTTCTTGCATCTCTTCTCGCTTATATCTTTATTTTTTGCCGCTTTCTTTCACTTGAAAATCTCGTTTCAAATCGCTCTTTCTTTTCTGACTGTGTTTGTATTCTGTCGATGGTAACGCTGTTTTGTTGATGTTATTATGCTGTTGTGTATCTGTACATAATCGGCGTCTGCACCTTTTTAAAGGTATTTCGGGTCCCTCGCCTTTCGAAATCTTGTCAGTTTTATTGTTATTGCGTCGGTTGGAATTCGATGACCCGTATTTAAAAATTGGAAAGTACACAACGTGGCTTAACTGGAGGTGGGTTAACCGGTACCTACGTGTGGTTCGAGTTTTGACTACGAGGTTGATACGTAGTAGAAACGGCTCATTTTATTTACTGTATGGTTTTATTAGGTATTATACAGTTAGTTACTACCGAAGGTGTACTACACTACATAAGGTGATTTAAATTATGTTGCTAGCATGAGAACATTGGTTATTATAGATATAAATATGTAGATATATGTTTAAATTTGACGATGTTGGCAAATTTGTCATCTGAAGAAAAATACATTTTAGTTGTACATTTTGAAGAAAGAGCGCTAGATCACACAGTTTCAGCATGAGACGGATGTATAGATTGGTATTATAAATGGTTTTTTTAATAGGTTCTTATTTGTCAATCTTTATAGGAATTCTAAAAGAAGCACCACAAAATTGGTACCGCTTATTCAATTCGTAGACATAGATATAATCCTGCGTTTTATCAACGGAGTATATACAGGGTGTCCCGTACAGATTGCATAATAGCATAGTTTCCGAGATAAGCACTGTTTAAAAAAATGTTTACGACAAAAGCAATAAACTAAAAACTAAAATAAACTGTTACAAAATATGTTCAATGTGTCTACCATTTTCTTCGACGCATGCACGAATTCTTCTCCTAAAAGAGCTTCGTATTCGTTCAAATATTCCTGGAACTTGCCTGATTTGTTTAAAAGCATAGTTAATATTATTTCTTAAATCATCTAGGTCATGAATTCGTTTAGAGTAAACAGTTTGTTGTAACAGCATATCATCTAATATTGCTTCCAATTCGTTTCGTAAGAATTGAAGGTGTGGATCTCCTGTTAGCCTGTTTGGAAGAAAACTGGGTCCTAGTACTTAATCTTCTATAACTCCAGGCCAAACGTTGAGAGAAAAGCGTCTTTGATGATGTTTTTCAACTATTCCATGGGGATTTTTATCGCTTCATATGTGCCCATTGTGGTGATTAAAAATCCCGTTTCACGTAAAAGTGGCTTCATCGGTAAATAAGACATTCGCCGGGAAATGAACGTTCACTTGTTCACGAAGTAGAGACCAAATACAAAAAGCTTCTCTGTTTTCACTGTCTCCTTCGCTAAAAGCTTGCACTTGTTGATAATGAAAGAGGTGTAAAGACTGCTCTCTAATAATTTGCCAAACAATGATTTGGTCGTATTTTCCATAGCGGAAATTCATCTTGTACTGGTTGTTGGATCTTCTTCAACTCTCGTCAATATTGCTTCATCCAATTGAACAGGTCTAACATTTGCTCTGTCCCTGGTTTCTTTCAATTTTACGCTTCCAGTATCTCGCAAACGCTAGAAAACTCTTTGAAAATTGGGACTATACATTACAAAGAAACCACTGACATTCTTTTAAACTTGTTAAATCGTCGATTTCATATTATAATACAACTCTCAAAAGTTTAAGTGAGTTAAATCAATGTACAAACAATATGAATATCTAGCTTGTTTGTTCAGTATATTCCAAGTTATAAGTGTTTCTGTTTTACACTGCATGGTTTTCCACTGAATATACAATCTTCAATATTTTCCAAAATAATGCGCAATCAGAAAAACAAAACAACGCAAGTGCATTCATTTTATGTAAGTAAATAATATACACATCTATTAATAAAAAAATATATTATTTTATACTAGTTCCATTTGACGTGGAATGGCTCATATTCGTCAGTTTCAATTCACTCACGAGAAGCATTACTATACCCAGGAATCAACAAAACCGAGAACCGTTACTCATTTCCCATCACTACGTAGAATATTGAAGCTTGTATTTTTCATTATACGTGGACAAGGAACAAAGCCAATTAAATGACGTAATCAGATTTTAGAACAGCATGTTATGTTAATCACAGAAGGTGATAAAGTAGAAGTTTTGCCTAAGATAACAGAACAATACCATTAGTAATTATGCCGATATATTTATAACGGATAGCCTTTTGTTTTCCCTCATCGCGATAAGATAAGAATTAGATATGCCGAATATTGTTCTCCAGGTATTACAACTTGCGATTGTTTGTAAGGTATCGTTCAATAAATGTCGCAAGGTCGAGAATTTCCGATAACGCGCCACGCTAAATTTTTTGATGTTGATTAGTTTGTATTGTGCGTAGAGAATTTTATTCAGTGACAATTCCCAGATAGAATTACGTTACTGCAAAATATTATATAAGACTTTGAATGCCTTAAAAAAAATTAGTATGATATAGCGAAGAATATTCATAATTTTTTAATCATCTGATAGTACCATATGCTCCCATCTAAATTATAGTTAGAGCAGACTTTATTGGTGGTTATTCGAAATAAGAAAATGTATGGATAGTTCAACAACATACTACAACCGAATCATCAGTTATTTTTTATTTCGCACAATATCAAGCGAATATTTTATTTGTTAAATTTTTTACCAAACCTGTGCAGTTATCACGGCTGGAGTAATATGGAAGTTCAGTAAATTGCTTTATGCAAAAAGATATTTTCCAATTGTTCCAATTATTATATGTTAATAGTTCGACGCTTGTCTTTTTTACTGATTTTAGCTTGGAGCTTTGGATTTTTGAACACCGTTGAAGTGACTTTTCTCTCAAATAAATTAAAATCATGGGCTGATTTCGCATCACTTAGGTATTGTACAATTTACTGTATTCGCGGGAAAAATATTAATAATTATGTTACGTTAGATTCTATTTTAAAAAATGATTACGGTTATTGGTTCTTGCTTTGCGAAAGCGTCAAACTACTTTGTGAGTTATCCTGAAGTATTCGTAATTCGTATTAATAATGTACACAATCGAAGTCTCGAAAATTGCCTTTGTGCAAATTTCAATCACAATTTTGTTTAAGGTCTAACCACATGCACAGGCTTTATCACGCGATTGTTTGTGCAAGCTGGTTTACAGCGTGATATTTGTCAGTGTAAGTATAGACGAAAAAAAGCAGCAGCTATCTCGCTGCAAACTAGTTTGAGCATGCAAGCGCATGGTATAGCATGTGCGTGTGCCTGAGGCATTATAATTTGTATTTGCCAAGTGTCACGATACTAATCCAAAGAATTAAAATTATTTTTATCTAAGAAGTATTATGTCACCGGTGATTGTAACTTCATTCAGAAGGATGAAAAGGAAAGTATTACTAACCAAAGGAAGAACTGACAACCAAATATATAGTAATTATACAAAAGTACAGGAAAAACAAGGATGTTAATAGTTCGATCGAAAAAATGTAACTAACTAATCTAAAAAAACAAAATATTGTTTGAAAAAGTATGACAAGTTTGATAAGGTGGACACAATTCCGTAAAATATCTCATTAACGTATCAACATAATGCCTAATCTCCCTATTACCTTTTTTTTATTAGAGCAACCGATAAATTACATAACATGACTCAGTGTATCATATTAAAAACGGACAAGAAAGGCTTTTACGTCAAGATTGTTATCATTTCCTCTAGATAAGGTATCTTGTTTCATTTTAACACAAATATAACTTTACAATATGTTGATAGATCATATAACATAGCATTTGTATATGTACACATAAAATTTGTTATTTTACTTTGAAGGAACACTACCCTTTTCTCCATGATACTTGATATTTAATATACGCCAAACTTTTTATAACAATAACCAGTATTTTAATAACAATGACACATAAACTCTGACTGATTCACAATTTACGAATTTTAATTGATTCGAAATGTACATGTACGAGAATTAAGATTGCAAAATAGGGCGACATTATGCATGCAAAATTGATACGAAATACCAAATCTATGATGCATGGTAAATAATAGTTTATTATTTAGTAGATATCGTGTTACGTATACCTGTGTGTGTATATATTTTAGAAGCTCTGTTTCACCTTGTCTAGTTCAAACCAGTTTTGTAACAGAACTATAAAAAAAATCCGGTATTACATAAAACGATCAAACAATACAATGAGAAGCTGACGTCTACATTTAATTGATGAACTGTTTGAAGGTTTATTTTGTGTTTTCATTATTTTCGGAGCTGAAAAGAGAGGCAATAAGGAAATACATTATGTTATCTTTATTCTATAATTTAAAAAAAATATCAACTGCTTCTTAACTCGAACTGCTCTCTCTCTAGACACTTCAAATTGATGAATTACGATTTCTGGTTCATTTCTTATAGTCCTACTGGATATACAACGATTTTATACTATTACTTCTTTGATTTGCGTTTGTATTTTATGTCTAATTTTTTTCATCCCTCGTACCAAATCATTCACTTTTTGGACATTTTGAAAAAAGTTTATAGTATATGAATTATCGAATTATATTAGTTTAACAAATCATTCAACATTCAAAGTAATATATGATAAATGTATTTGCATTTAGAAATAGAATATAATTTTTTTGTTAAAATAAACAAGACATGATATTTAAACCTATCATGCAGAACTTCGTATATGTTGTTTAGTGTGCTCGTCTATGTGCTATATAATTCAAAACAATAAACGATAAACTCCATTGTTGTGACATGACTAATGTGCAAAAAAATGGCAAACATTGCGCATAATTTACTATTGGTGAATATATTACTTCGTATATATGTATGTATGTTTAATATGTAAACAGAAGGCCACGTTGTCCTTAGCTAATATTCCAGGAATTTCATGTGTAATGTATAGGTAATAGATACAGTGTTTACTAAAATTGCGGTACAACATATTCTCAAGAAATTGCGAGAAATGGAGGTAATAGCGAGAACGTCAGACTTTCTGTTATTATAGAAAATAGTTTCACAAACCTACGTTTATGAAGTAAATGTATCTCCAGATAGACAGTCTCTCCTTGTTCTTCACTCATTTATCTAAGATTTTCGGGAAAAAGAAAACAAAAATATCAAAATATAAATTTTATACTCACATCGGAACCTAAACCGCAAAGTGTTGGCAGCATGTGATCTATGATTTCCTAGAAAATTTTCGATTATACTTTTGAAAAGAATCCAAGCTTTTCTTTCAACAGCAGTCATAGTAATTTTAAATTGACTGGCCAAAATCAATTTTCTAATTTGAAGACCAATGAAAATACCCTCCTTACGTTTTGCATCAGACAAACCGAGAAATTTACTACAAATGTATTTAAAGCAGTTTCAATTCTTATTCAATATGTTTACAAAGTACTTCATTATACTTAATTTTATATGTAATGGGGCAGAAGTATGTTTTATATATACAGCTTCACTAAACTTTTGTGTACAATATTGGCACATGGTTCTATTTAAGCCCCAGATACACTCTAAAGCAATGTAAGCGTTCGATATTTATATTGCTCAATAGCAATGCTATGAACAACCACTATCGAAAATAAAACATAGATGTATGGATATATGATTCTCAGAAACTTTCTACGAAAGAAACTCTTCTATTTTATATTCCCATGCCAGATAAATTGTATTTGATCATTTGAGTACTAAACAACTTGGAAATGTAGAAAAATACACTGCTTATCTAATTAACGAGGTGATTATATAAAAAAATTAAGTGTGACACACGTATAATTTGAATAAAATAATACCATCTAATAAAAATAATTATATGTATATATATATGTAATACAAAATTTTTACTGTGGCATATGTTTGTATACGTACAACGTAAGTTAATACAATGCGGCAAAAAGGACTGCAAACACCTCATACTGCTGGGTGGAAACAGCTGACGATCTGCCGCCAAACACTGCTAACAAAATGGTCTGCAGGTGTCTAATGTTGAGACAGCATTATGTAATCTATCAGCTGAAATAAGTAATGCGTGTAATAGCAAAAAAATAGGCCTTCTGTTAAAGCCCTTAGATCGAAATCGGTAACTGATACTTACGTATCTTGTCCGCCTTGATAAAATGCCACAAGGGCGAATTGAAGCAATATTTAAATAAAGGGATAGAGTTGTACAGGTGCGCCTGTTAATACCGTTGTCCCTGGAGATATATTATTTCCCCCGACGAAGAGGATACGACAGCAGATGGCTGATTGAAGAAGGGATGACGATATGGTTACACAGCTGCTATCCCAATCCTGAAACACAAAAGAATTTACCTATTTCCTCCAAGGAATAAAATTTGTTTTACGGTCATTTTTTTCGATAAATATTTATTATCATTAAAATGAAAAGATTTAAATTCCAACGAACTCAAAACGTTAATTAAGTTGTAATTTCATTATATGTACTTGTACATAACTACTAATCTCTGGTTGGAATATATTAAAATTAAATGCTTTAAAAAAAATTATACAAAATCTTTTCTATGTAGATTATTTCTATAGACAAATTGCGAATTATCATTTCGTAATATTTAAAGAATTTAAAATTGTACGCAGTAAAATATCTCCTATACTAATCATAGGTTAAAATATTACATCCTATGACATTTATCCGTCTCTAATTCCATCATAATAGAATGTCAAAAGCAAATATATTTACGATTTGTGTGTATGCATAATTCAGACGTCAACACAGATAAACGTGCGAATGACAAAAGCATACAAAGAACCTTATACATACATACATATGAAAATATTTTATGTACTCACGTCTTGGCAGATATCCAACAAATCGCAGATATGATCTATTGCGGGCCTCACTATGGCGTTAACTAATGTAAATTGATGTCACCTCATATTTCTATTTGCGAATGTAATAGGTCAACTGCTAGTCATACGGATGTTGTAAACTCTGTACGAGAACAAAAAATAAACATTAGAAAATGCAAACGAAACATTTTTGTCTACTTTTTCAAATGCAGTTTGCGAACTTATTATTAGAAAGTTGCTATTCTCCTAAATTTTTTCTATCTGCCAGTATACCTTTAACCACCCACTATTCCACAAGTAATCGGGTTTATTTTGATATGACTTTTTGGGTGTGTAATTTATTCATGTAAATATTTAACAACTAACAATTCATTTTACCTCATGTTAAATACTTCAACCAATGTATTTTAAAGGTTTAAAGGATAATGATAACTCCATTAACATTAAATTAATAAATGAAATAACTATATAAAAAAAAATTATAATTCATTCTGGATTTAGTAGTGTTAGATCCTCTATTTAGAATACATAATTTCAAACATCCGGGTCTTCCGGGTCTATGAATTTGGTCAGTATTGAAATAGCAGATTTTAGTTCTTTGACGCTATCGGTATATCACAACTTTAGTGTTCTTGTGCAAATCGTGCCTATAATATTAGACACCGTCAGACCCATGCATGCTAAATTTCTTCTTACCGGAAAACATGACGTTGTTCCACTTATGATCCCATCTCATATGATCTTGCGCATTTCAGTATTGCCTGTTTAGGTGTCTCTTATTATTATTTATACATTTATACGGCAGATATTTCTTTTACATATCTAACAGTTGTGATATTGACAAAATAATGTATCTGCTATTTCTTTACGCTCAGAAATGTAATTTCAATTAAAGAACTACAGAAATTTTGCTGGATGTATGTATATAACAATGATTATTAGAAAACATTTATGTATGAATAGAAACATATTTATATATTCTGTCGAATATTTGAAAATATTTCTGAAAATCTTTCACAGTAGAAAAAACCATTATTAATAATTTATTAAATAATATTATAAGAAACTAAAGTTCGGATGGTGAAGCGAAAGTCACTGTCGAGGCAAAATTTCAAGGCTTTGACTTCTCGTTAAAGAAAAAAAAAACCTGTAGACAAGGCGGACTCAAATTAAAATAATGAAGTTAAGAACTTGTAGTCAACCGAACAATATTCCAGGTTACCCAAGATTTTATACAACCAATGTCTAATCGATTAAACATTATTACGCGAGCCAGGAGTTATTCAATAAAACATTGAACTTCAAAAGTACTTTTGTTTGTGGAGCCTTCAAGTATTTGTTCTACTCTATGCTAACAAATTTATTGATTATAGAGTGTGGGAGTCTCAAATTAATCATAACCGACTATTGTGTTGGAACGAGAAGACCGACAACAGTCTACTAACAAGCAGCCACCACACGTGATACGCACGCTACTATTAGCAGTGGTAAAGGCGGGTATAGCCTGAGGTTTCATTTGTAATCCAAATGAAGCAACACATACATAGACAGTGAGGAGATATGCCAATATACACATAGTAGGCCGAGACGCGAAACTGGATCAAGCGTGCGTTGGCAGCGATCGCGGTTATCCGCGCGCGCGCTTGCCGCGTCGTTGCGTTCACGTGACCTCGATATGCATCGCGTGACGTAGAACTAAGAATATTATGAACCGAATCGGGGGAGATCGTAGGCTGTCGACAACTGCCGCGGTCGAATCGTTTGGAATGTGACCACGACAAGTTTTTCTCGCGTTACGTATTTTTAACATGAACGGAAATGGCGTCACGCGGGAGACGTTGCCACGTCTCCCGTCGCCTACATCAACACAGCGATTACTAACATTTACAAACACACGCGGTTCAGTAAACGAAGCTTAAAACGTCGTCCTGTGAGGAGATTGACTATATGTGTCGCGTGTATATACATGCATACAATATAAATAGCAATTTCAAGGAATATATACCGAAATGCAACAGTACATTGTCATAATGTTACGTGCACATAAATATTGAGCATCGAATCATTATTCGATTTAACGCCTGAGTTCCGTTTATGGTTATAGCATTTTCGATTCAGGTGGAGGTTATTGGAAAGATGTATTTGATTTAAATACGCGCACGTACAATTTAGTATAATTGGTTGGCAAACCGAATCGAATGTTCTTGCATTGGTAGATTTGAAAACGTAATTAGGAAGAAAAGATTTACTTACACATCTCATCATTTGATTGAGCCGAATGATATCTTTATGAATATTTGGAAGTCAGAGACACTCGCCAACTTAACCCCTCCGCCAACCTAATTTTGAAATAATATTTCAATCAATTCTGCGGATTTTGGTTTAATTTGTATTTTCGTGTATTTGCCACAATATCCGCTGTTCGCTAGGTCGTAGTTGTAACATTCTTCACAATTAAAATGCATTTTTTATTATGGGAGGCATCAACATTTTACCAAATAGCCATTAACATGGAGATTCATGTAGAGTCAGCAAAGAGGAGCAACTTTCAGTGCAGTGCGGAGAGCAACTAGAAGGGCGAAGCGCGGCGGAAACTCGAGCGTCTGCATCAAATCAAATTTGTTCAGTATGTCCACTGGTCGTTGTGAGTGCTTATCAGTACACGCACACTTAGAAAATGTCGCAGTTAAGTACATTTCGGAAACGGCGTATTTCGAACAAACTAGAACACGTTTTAGCGAGTATTCTGCATTTATAGTACGAAGGTTATATGTGTGATAGGTGAATGTTTAAGGTGCTATTTGACGTGCACCAGCAGGTGCAATTGTGAATGCCACATAAAAAGGATAAAACACTGTTCTGCAATCCGTGGCAAACGATACAGCGAACAATTGATATTTGATATAGGTGTTTGTTTTATTCTACAGTATGTAACAAAAGTCAGGAATATTGAACATGGAACAAAAACGAATCAGTTGTGTGAAAAACGCTCGGACACGTCGATTTTTGTTTTTTGAGTGTATTGTTTTTAGTATACTTTCAATGTTTTTTAGTCAATTGTTTGCAGTGGATGACGTCATCGATTTTTTTTTAATAGCAATCCCTTTTTTTGAGCAGAGATCGATAGTATTTTCTTTTCTGGTACCCCATACGTGGGGTCTGCGTCTTAACGTTTAAAAATTATAAAAAGCAATTCTCTAGAATTAAGACATTAAGAATATTTTTTTTATTTTACAAATTTATACATAAGACAGCATATATCACAACAAATGTTCAAATTGGACACCGCCTGTAGTTTGGCAGTGCCCGAAGCGATGGACAAATTTCTCCTGCACATGTCTGATGGTCTCCGAGGTCATCAAACTTATCTTAGCTCTGATTGCGTTTTTCAAATCTTCTATGCTGTTCAATCTATGTTCGTATACTTTGCTTTTCGAATGTCCCCATAAGAAAAAATCAGGGGGTGTGAAGTCCGGTGGCCGGCCCCCCGGCCATTCTATTGTACCGCGTCTGCCGATCCAGCAGTTGGCAAATACGTGATTTAAAAACGCTCTTACCGGTGCTGAGTAATGAGGTGGTACACCATCTTGTTGCAACCACATTCTTTCAGCAGGAATGTCTGGAACTTCTACATTTGGAAATAATATGGCTAGAGCTGATACCAGCTCAAAACGAAGAAAATTCAGATACCCATCAGCACCAGAGTCATTCATTTCAAAAATATGGCCCTAATATTCTATCCCCTACTAAGTCTGCTCACACATCAACCTTTTGTTTATACTGAGTATGCAGTTCTTCAAAGCAATGGCGATTTTGTGTGGACCAATACCGGGAATTGTGTCTGTTCACTGCACCATTTAAGACAAATGTAATAGGAAACTGTGTGTACCCTAATTAAAAGTACTTTGTCCATTGCTTAGGGCTTAGTAACAGACGGTGCCTAATTTAAATTTTTATTGTTATTACTGTTGCCTTCTGTGCAATAACGTTAGAAATTTGGAAATATAAAAAACATTCTTAATGTCTTAATTCCTGAGAGTCTCTCCTCAAAAAAAATTGGGATTGCTATTTAAAAAAATATTCGATGTCATCCACTGAAAACAATTGACTACAAAACATTGAAGGTATATTAACAACAATGCACTCAAAAAACAAAAATCGACTTTTCCGAGCGTTTTTCACACAACTGATTCGTTTTTGTTCCATGTTCAATATTCCTGACTTTTATTACACACTGTATGTAATCTACCGTTCACTTTACTAGACGAAGAAGCATTTCCTTCCTACTGGAGCAAGTATTCCGGTTATATATTATCATATAACACCATGCTTCCTATAAGAAAATGGTTAAATCAAAATCTTCTCGCAAAGTTTTCTTAAATCAACAACAATAATGTATCCGTTGATCCAAATACATGCAAATTTTGGATGCATGGGTAATATCTGTTTTAATGCTCTGTAAGTGCTTCCTTACGAGACACCTGTAATTAAAAAGATTCTTGTTAAAGAGAAAATAATTTTTTTAATTAAGCTCCGCGCAGACTTACACAGACTGATTCTTGTTTAATATTTGTAACAGTATCCTCTGTTAAAAGAGAAGGTTCCTATAGAAGTTAACGTTTCACACTACCGGCTAGTATAAATCTCTCAATGAATCTGCTTCGGTGTCGCGTAAATGTATCAATTTACATTCCAACATGTAAATATTCTGTTACAAATTGCTTCATGTATGATTCCAATGCATATGCTCCAAGATCCATACAGATCTACACACTTCGAAAATACGCCATTATCATAAACGTATCTTGTTGCACACTAAATGACAATACCTACCTAAATATAAAAACTCCAAGAAAACGTAGCGGTATTAAACGATAACAATATATCTGGAAATACGAATAATAGAAATTATGAAAGCAATACCAACGACAGGAAATATTTTGACATTGATTGGTTTAAGAAAAGATAGCCAATTTCGCAACAGCAAATAACCTTTATGTAGGGACCAAGAAGTACAGTTTTCAGTGAATATAGAAGACTTGTGAATAATCTTTTCACTGCCAAGTTTTTGATTCCAAAAGGCAAAGTTATAAAAAGTTAACATTCTATAAAAACTACAAGCATACTCGTGGGCATACAAACAATACAACTAATCTAACAATAGCTTACGATAAACGTTATGCCAATCCAACTGATTTTCTAAGAAACTCTATGTTGATAACTTCCAAAATATTAAGCTATAAATAAAACCGCCGTAAATAAAACAGTGCGTCAGTAATGCTTCTTTAGTAACAATAAACGAATGACATGTTTCAAACTATCTATCCCATTTATTATTTAATGAAGGTATACATTTAGCTACAAAAGACGTACATTTATTTTTAATTTAACGCCTAATCCATAAAACTCCAAAATAGACACATACATATGTCTGTACTTTTTGATGGAATCAAATTGAGCGTAAAATGTAATTTACTTTCATCCTTGAAAATCTATGTTTTGACTGTTCCTTTGTGTTATGTGTTTAGCGGTATATCATATAATCCAAACAGTCGAGACATTCACTGTAATGCATTTGTGGTTGAAAGTGAACAAACGCGTCGCTTAATGAGTAAACAACTTTCTTATGCTTAATTATTTCCTGGTAAACTTATTGGATAATGTTGAAGATGATCTGTTTTTCGTTGTAACGCTTATTACTCATTATTCAAATAGGTACAGGTAGGAAATGATAGTAAAGCTTTTGTGAAGGAAATTGAACTCTGTCAGATCCAAAATACTTCAAGATATCCTTAGAATATTGATAAGCAGCATTATTTATCAAATTACCCAATAGTCTCCAGAAATAAATGTAATAGTTAAATTTTTATATGCATTGTGTGTATGTTCAAATAACGTTAACTTATTTTTTTGTATACGGTACAATTTGGATATAACACGTAGTGCAAGAATGTGCGACATTGAAATCTGTTGTTTACACAATCATCAACGTCTCCAATACCGATAGTAGTTAGTTGCTGCATGTATGTTTTTGGTAAATAGCTTTCACGAGCTGACCATCACGCATAATCTTCGTCTTTGAACTGAACGTCCTTTTTTTTATTTTTTGGGAGATACATTCCATTGCTGATAAAAAGAAAGCGACAGCTGTTCAAATATTCTTAATCTATACACGCACACGGATGCTGGTATTTTTCCATAGCAGAGTGTTTGATTATGAAATTACGACTGTGCTCCGGTCAAATATAATCATGGTTAGCACGTTTAGCGTATGTTTATTGAAGAAACGGATGATTACATAAGAGTTCTTCGGTATATGGTGATGAATGTTCAGCCACCGTTCGAATTGATCGTCGTTTGTGTATACATAGAATGAACTATGATAGATATATGGCGTATTATATGTGTAGCAACAAGATTATTTCAATTATTGATTAGAATTATAAGAAGTAACTCTCCTATTTTGGTTATATATCAACATATTCATACTTTTATTATCATATAAGGTTATGACGTTAAGTATTTATCTGTCGTTAATGCCATTGTTCGAACAATTACAAGAATTTTTTTAGTATCAACGGTTTTGCTTGGTCTTTCTGTAGACTCTTATATTATTATATCTTATATGCATTTTGATTATTTATTAAAAATCAAAAAATTTGAATATTGCTGGCGCCATCTTCATGTCATTCTCTTATTCAGCAAAATTCTCATAGTCATCTTTCAAGTCAAATTATATGTCACATACAACGTATTTAATTTACTAACTAACGAAAAAATATGAGATTGTTTATTAGAAATTAACAACTCCCTTTATATCCCCTCCCTTCATATTACATAATGTACGATATATTAACCAAAAACGTGAAGAATAGCATGAAAAAATCAACTTTCAAGTCAAATTATATTTCGCCAATTTATAATACTAAAGTCTCAACTTTAACTCAGCTAACTTACTCTTATTCCACAAAAAAAAAAAAAAAAAACGCATCATAGATACCTTCAAATATGCTCTTATGTATCTGTAATAGTTAAACAGCAATAGCAATTAGTTAAACAGTATACACGACGTTGCCATTTCGCAAGAAAAAATCATCATGTAGCATGTACAACTGTGACGGAACGTCATCGATGACGTTCGGCTGACGTAGCCAACACGATTCAATATAATGTGCTTCCGTCGACCTTGATATTAAATATATCGCGTTGAATGCGCTGGTGCCGTTCAAGATAGATAGCGTTTGTTTCGTCCACATTATTGCGAACGCTCGCGCAGAGAGTATAGATATTATTTTTTGAAATGTTACTAAGTACCTAACACAAACAACATAGCGAACTCCGTTCCGCTTAGTTGCGAAAGTTTTGCGTGATGACCCGCACTTTAGAAACGGTGTCAGATTGGCGGAAGTTCGACAACAGCGCGCCCACACGGCGTAAACGTGCTCTACTGGCTTTCTGTAACGTTTACGAGGACGATGACTGAATTTTTGAAGTTTTTTTGCTCTTTTTGCAGCTATTCGTGCGTGTATATTCTTAATACACTGGGTGCAAAGAGCATTTGACTATTTTAGATTAAAATAAATTCTACTTGAGTTATAACGAGAAGTAAATTTACCTATAGGTTTCTATACGATTCCCATTCTGTTTTCATTCTAGTTATTACAGTTTTGAACATATTGAAAGGCATTTTAGCTTTATCATAGTCCTAAGAAGCACTATAATATAAGCGTTTGTTTAATTTTTAAATAAATTCGGAAGCAGTGCAATTTTATTTTGAATTAAGTAAGATATTTAACTATTTACTTCATTAACACTAGTTGACTGTTAAATATCCGCACCACAAGAAACTTCCTGGAGTGTTATTTTGTTAGCCATAAAATGATCTTTGCTGCTGCATTTATTTTCCTAGTTTGAGTAATATTCACCAGTTTTTCAGAAGTTAGTATTCACTTTTTACAAAGAGTAATTTTAAGACATTCTTCATACAACCTTAATTTGAAAATAAATGTTAATTAGATGTTTTAGAAATACTAGCAAATCTATTTTAAATTAATCTAAGTTTCTATATAAATCAATTTTTGGTACATGTATTCACAGAATAAATCGATAAAAAACGTTTCTACAATAATTTTTATTTATAGTATAAACAACAGTGTATTGACCGACCTAATAAAAAGTTGTGCAACATTCTACAACCACAAAATGTTTCTTGAGTTCACACCGGTTTCCCGTCTTTCATTTCCGTTGTTTTGTTGAATTGAAATTTAACGATTAAATTACACATCTATGCATTTAATGATTACAACAGCGTTCCCTAGAACCGTCATATTAATCTGTTACAAATTATCAACGAAGTGCCACTTACGAAATAAATCCAAAACCGCAATTTGTCGAATATTTATTGAAGGTTATGTGGTTATTAATGAAACTTAGAATGCTGAGGAATATTGTTGCTGGAATTGTAAAATTAGCACTTGTGTAATAATCAGTACTAATAATTAGAATCAATAAGTTCCGACAAATTTATATTGTATTTCATTGAGTTATTCAAATTGTAAAATAAAATTGCGCATATTGACGGCGTGAAAAATTAATAAAACTGGCGCCTTAACATCGTAAATTGCGCGCTAGCGTCAATAAAATTGGCATGTATTTTAAATTATAGAATATATTCATTACGAATTCTAACGGAACGTCTACTTCAATCTACCACATTTTATCACCCTAATTCTTTCAGAGTACCATCTTCATAAATGATATACCTATGTACAATGAATTCGTCGCAATATTTCCTTTTTACAATATTAAATTTATTTACTTTCTTAATTTTTGCAAGAGTTTACTATCTTTAAAAAGGCATTTTCTAGACCCATTTAACATTGCATCAATAATAATAAATTTACTAACTACAATCAATAAACTGCTCCTTAATTATTATTCCCTTAAAATATACATAGTTCGAAATATGTATGTTTCTATAAATATATTTATAATTTTTAAATAATTTTAGGTTACACGACTCCCGTATCGGTGGCTAGTGGCAACAGTACGAACTCCAGTTCACCTTTGAGTAACAGAACAGGCTCACCGCCAGAATCCAACACAACAGGTAGTACACAACAAACTCAAAATAGTGCAGGTTCTGGACAAAATCCAATGGCTGCGCTTATTTCTGTAGCTGACAATTTGCCGCCCGGTAGTCCGAGATCGACAGGAGGTAGTCCCCCAACCAATGCGGCCCCGAGATCTGCATCCCGAGGTTCACAGCATAGTCCGAACTCAACTGGTAGGTATTATAATAATTGAACTCAAACTTTTAAATTTTACATTGCTTTTTCTTTTCGTCATTTGTAGCAGGTTCTTCAAGTGGCAGACGGTCTTCCGGTTCGAGACATGTGTCTTCGACAACAGTTACCTCCACTGAAGCCGGTGCCGGTAATTTGGGAGCACCAATCAGTGAAAACAGTGGAGAAGGTGTGACAGCTCCTGCGCCCGCGCAAGTTTTGAAATGCACCCTTTGTCAGGAGAGACTAGAAGATACACATTTTGTACAATGTCCGTCAGTACCTCATCATAAATTTTGCTTCCCGTGCAGTAGGGATAGTATAAAGAGACAAGGAGCGGGATCTGAGGTATATAGAACTATTTTAGATCATTAGATTTTATAGTTTTTTATTCGTATATTCTTCGCTTTCTTTCGCTGCATCCATCATGCTAATCCTCCATTCTAGTCTCTTACTTTATCAGTTCTTATTGTTTTGTTGTTCTAACTATTACCCACTACACTTTAGTCTTCCATATACCCTGTCCACCTTTTGTGTAACTGCACGGAAGTGTTGACCATACGAATATTGATATTCTTAATCGTCGTTCAACTGCTCAAATGCTTGTTATAATGACTTAGGTAATTCAATTCTTAGCATTCTTCAGGTACAAGTGAACGAAAAAGGATGTTGAGTAATAAACATATGATAGCTGACGAAAGAAATAGTTTTCGTTGTTCGTACGTAATTTCTGATTAAACCGGGAATTTTTTATTAAACTTGTTTCCTCTTGGTTTTTGTGGTGTGTAAGTAAGCATACATACATATGTATGTTTAACTTTTCCTTGATAAGAAGTTTTCACAGAACATAGTATGTATAATTTTCTAGAATAAATGTAACCTTTATCTAGCATTATTGGGAATTATATCACACCGTGGGCGATATTTAACGAATGACGTTACTGTACTTTACAGTTAGTGCTGAGGTTTTCTGCAAACGTCCTTCTTGCTAATCTTATAGTATTTTATGTTGTTAATTGTCGAGTTTAGAGACCCCCAAAACAACCATAAAATAGTTTTTGTCTAAAAATATTCCGTTTGCGTGACTGTCATTACTTTTGAATTTATTCCTAACATTCCCCGTTGCACACCATCCACTGTTGAGCTCAATTACTTGTACTTCCCGACGCATAATGACATTTAATTTGTCTTTAGATTGGTACTTTACGAGCATTTAATTCCTCTTTGAGATAATCCAAAATAATAAATAATCACAACATTGCCCACATTATAATTTCTTTTCTGATGAAAATAATATTTTGTTAATGCATCAACATATTAAGGTTTTCGATTTTCTCTTAACCGAGCGAAAAGTTTTCTGAAAAAGTTTTCAAAATTTCGCTAATAACAATGACAGTTGTGGAGATTAGAATGAGTAGACCAATTAAATTTCAATGGTCAAACCAAAAACTTTATTTTAAATTGTTTACAGTATTATTACTACAATCATAACAAGCTTTCCTCTTTCTTTCAGGTATATTGCCCAAGTGGAGAAAAATGCCCATTAGCGAACTCGAACGTGCCATGGGCATTCATGCAAGGCGAAATCGCAACGATCTTGGGTGAAGATTACAAAGTGAAAAAAGAGCGGGAAACTTAAGGCGGTGCAGCCGCTTTCTCGTTGGCTCAAAGTTGTTCAAAATAAAATCTCGCGTTGTCGAGAGAATCTCTGTCCCACTATAAAAAAAAACAAGCAACAAAACAAAGATAATTTTGTGGAAACCATTACTACAAAATGGGCACCGGTTGGCGAAAGTTGGTAAAAAAAAATCGAAGTTGGTTTATTGATGTGGCTGATCCGATAGAAAAAATCGACTTGAAGATGGCTGTGTCGAAATAATCGTTATATTAAACATAATAATTTAAAAAGAAAAAAACGAAAAATACATCTACGCGAACATGCGTTGAATTATAGGAAGGGAAGACCACTTCCTAATAAAAAATAAAAACAATAATCATGACTATATACATCTTAATCATCCGTCTTGTGCGATTTTGTATTTTTACCGAATTATTGGCTAAATATCGCCGAATTTCTTGTATATATACGAGGGTAATTGCGTAAATAATATAACCCCTGTATAAAGAAATAAATTAGGGGAGTGTTATGCCCCTTGAAAGAATTACTTATTTAAAAGAAATATTGTATTTGCTATATTGTTAACAGCTTATGAAATAATAATTGTCGATTTTAATTTGATGTATAAACAAATTAAAAAATTGTATATCGGTATAATATTACACAAGTTTTAGTGTGTAAAATGCCGAATTTACTTTCTTACTTAGGTATATATCTAGGATGTAAGTGTGTAAGATGACAATTTTTTTCGTTTTGTAATAAGTGTTCTTTGTATTTGTTGTATATACTGTAAATAAATAACTCAGTTTATGATAAATCATTATTATTAATTGAATATTGTCTGATGTGCTGATGATAAAAATATTGTCTATTAGTGGGCGTATTAGTGATAAAGTAAATATAAATGTACAAAAAGCTATCAATTATTTATATTATATATAATAAATATTTATAAAGATTTTTGTAAATATAAATTATATATATTATTTATAATTTTTAATAAAAAAGAACAAGAAGAAATAGATTTTATACGCACAAAACCACACGTCAGGACCACAATACTATAACAAAATAATGAGATAAATTCGAAATAAAATATTTTTATGATTTAGAAATTGTTCATACGCTATCAGTATAAACAAAATAAAATTGCGTGATCGATTGGTCTCAGTCGTTAGAAGTATGGGTATGGAATTTATTTCTCAAATAATCTTGCTTTTATTTTTTAGTTTTGAAAGAAGGATTATTGTATATAATGTGTATAGTTATTAACATTAATGATAATAACAGCAGTCATACGGTATAAAAAGCGATTTAATAAATTAATAATAAAAGAAATCTTGTCATTAGAAAAAGAATTTTTGGAAATTAAGTTTTAATTATCTGTTTACGTTGCTAGTATTAATGTCTAAGTTGAAGAAGAATTAAAATGAATAATGTACGTCGTTATATAGGCCAATGGCGCTTTATCTTTCTTTTTTGAGTTTTTCTATTTTTTAAATTCTATGTCTATATTTTTTTAATAATTAATATTATAAATATAAAATATTCATTTATATTGTATTATTTATATAAATACTATGATGATTTTTTGTATAACTTTGAAAGTTAATAACCTAGTCAAATCGAGTGAAGAGCCCCTGGGTAACCAGAGAGGGCTCTACACCAAATAGGAACTCCAAAACTCGCTGGTAAATTTTAAGAACGATTTTAAGATAAATATTATAAAAACATTGAACGAAAACAATATTACGAGACGAGAATAAAATATGAGAGAGATAGAGAAAGAAAGACAGGAAAAAATATCAATGATTATTAAATATTGTACTATATTCGTATAAAATGCGCGCAGTGTCTTTTGAAATATATGTCTTTTCTGCTGTAGTAAATTACTGAAAAGAAATAATGAATTTTTACTTTTTACTCATCGGTTGAATAGTTCGTTTTGGCAAGACAATATTTTTTGAAGAACTTTAAAAGCATAAATTGCAATTTATTGAAATAAACAGATTTAATTTTTTTACAATAAGAAAAATGATTCATGCCATATATTTCTATACATTTGTTCATATTTAACAGTTGGTTTTTTCGGTACCAAAAGTGATGACTTATTAAGATCAAGCTATCGTTAACATGCTAATGATATAAGCTATTGGAAATTTGTAAAAATATAACGGTAAACGAATCAATCGTATTTAAAGAAGCTGCTGCATGTCAGTAGGTTTGTTGAAGTAATTTGAATGGCTAATTTGATGTCAATTAAAAAAATGTAAATAACGTACTGGTTCGGTAGTCTCATGACAAAAATACCTTTTTGTGCTTGTACATATAAAAACTGGCCGAGTGTGACAGACACTAAGCCTAAATTGAAAAGTCACTTACACACATGAAAATTTGTATACTTCTAAACTATTATATAACCCTTTAATCTATAAAGACTTATTTTCAGTAGGCACTAATTGCGAATAAAGTTTAAAACTTTAAATAAATCACATTATTCTAAATTAGATCGTAAAGCATGTATATAATACAAAAACTACTTGATGATAATATAGATTTCAATTGTGATAAAAGCGATTTTGAAATAATATTCAATATATATTGGACATCGAATTTTATATTTGTGCGAAAATTAAATCTGTTTGTTTGTATTCAAACTGCTTTTTTGTTCCAAATTACAGTGAATGATAACATACCAACACATCTAAACGTAATTTTATTATTTCCAAGCAATGTTTCAGACATAAATTTTCACTAGCTATTATATAACTACTTTTTACATACAATCTGACTTTGTATATGTATATATCTTTGTAATAACTTGGCACTCCTTTTACATACTATAAGTAATATACAACTTGAAAAAGAACTAATTCATGCTGCTGCATTTTTTTGAGTAACGATCATAAAACGACTTCACAAAAGCTTTTTCTTCTTATATATATTGTTAGAGAGAAGCGCAAGTGTTTTAACTGGTGACAAATTGAATTGAAAACTGTTAATAAAGTATGTACTTTCCTTGCTCTCTTCTTTGTGTTACATACACTTATCCAATTTTCGTCAGTAGAAAATGCTTAACAAATATGTTCTTTTTTTCCATACTTAATACTCTAATGGGACCACTACACCTAAGAATACTTTGACACCGATACTTTGTGACTATAGCAACTCCGACTTTCGAAGGATTCCAAATTTCTTACCGTCCTAGTCGAAACTAAAAACCTGAAATAAATATATAAAACAACTTTGTTAGAATTTTTGAAAATAGTTTTGAACACCAGATAAGTACGTCAAATTTCGTTTTTTTGTGTCCTAAATCTAAGTATTGACAATAATAATTCCGAAAATATTAACTTCCTTCCCACGAGTAGTACTCTTAACTTTTTAGAAATATAATACTAAAAAAACATTATAACACCAACTTTAGGCTTCTTTAGCTTATCTATCCAATGTTTTACATTGTGAAAACGATAAAACCTTAGTTTTAATGAGACGCTGCAATTACAAGGACAACATTTGAAAACTTTGTTGTAATAAGATATTACTTTGTGATTAATATTTGTTGTAGTTGTCCTTTACTAATTATGTATAAAATTTAGAATGTCGAAATATAAGATAGTTATTGCTCTATACTTTTAGTAGTTTTGAATACGTACATAATAGCTTGAAGATGGCATTATTTTCAAATACGCTAACGATTTTTGCATTTCCTTCAAGGTAAACATGTTACATCTTGCACAACAAACCAGCTACTAAGTTTAGTAGTATTAGCGTTAGGGGAAAATCAACATACAGCAAACAAATTTGCTACTAACAGTTTTTATAACATGTATAGTCTCGTGAGAATCAAACGAACACAATTTTCTGATTTTCAAATTGTTCTACATCTTGGAAAGTGCATACTCTATCGGTTGAAATATTTGTAACCTAATCTTTAATAATTATACAACTAACTGAATTACCTACCTTTTATTTATTTTTCGTTGTTTTTTTGTATATTCTGTATAAATAGATTTCGCAATTAAATATCTAGATTTGAATGTATTATTATTTGTTTTTTTGTTTTAAATTAGTTCTTTATTTTTATATTATACGTTTAGTTAAGTGGATCGGTGAAAACAATATAATTATAAAGAGAAAAGAAATGGTGAAAATGTTTATATAAACATAACAGCTAACGTTTCACTAATTTGTGATCTTAAGCACAGTTGTATATGTATTGACAATGTCAGTTTTTGTATAACATTTTGACTGTTGATTAAATCAACTGACATCATTGTATGTTACTATATTTAAAGAGAAGAGTATAATAAGAGGATAAAAAAAAATAAGAAAAAAGATTAAATAAAGCTTGTACAATCCCTGCTGTTAGTTGATGTCAAATAAAGTGAATATTAATGTCAATTATTGTTTTGTTTTATTTATCTTTGGGTGGACTTTACTTTGGGCGTGTTGGAAGGACACGTTTCAGATGATTTCATCTCATATTCAAAAAGTAACAGCTCTTCATCAGCGCTAGATGATGTAGCACTTGTACACTAACGCTCATATTAGTTCGGACAGTGCTTCAAGCATATTGGTTCACTGTGCCTACAGGATATTCCAGAAATCTGTTGCAGACGTAGGACAGCTTTTAAAAATTCTATTTAATTTATCCCATAGTAATTTAATGATGTTAATATCTGGACATTGTGCTGGTTATACTATTAACTACAGGGTATTGCTTTGCTGCAGACCGTTCATACGACTTCCGTGTATTCAGGGCGCCTACACACGAAACGATCGGTAAACATAGTCGTAGCGACAAGTCAGATGCTATTTTTCTTTCTCACGTAGACCGTCGAACCAACTACGGTTGTACAACAGATTGTACAGCCAATCGTTTCGTCTGTAGGCCGCTTTAAATCGTCGAACCAACTACGGTTGTACAACGGATTCTACAGTCGATCGTTTCGTCTGTAGAGCGCTGTAGGACCATTATCATGCATAATAATTCTTTAATGGAACAGCATAATCCAGTCATATTTTTTTCATTCTGAGAGTCTGACAAAAAACTCGTTTTTTCTAAATACTTCAAATTTTGTTTTGTCCGTCTATAATATCTTTTTGAAGTCATCCATTGTTCAGTCGCTATGTTGTTGGACCCACTGAAGTCATTTCTGTTTCCATGGTTTCTTCATAGTAATGTGCCATGTGCAGTTTCGCTACTTTTCGTTGCCAGTTCACAGTAGGTACTAACAGAAATGTGTCTTTCAGCATCGGTATTTGCTTCTATGAAAACTTCAAGTGCAACCAACCTCCTATTGCGTTTAGTTAATAATTTTATACGTTTACCATCTGCCACTGATGTTACTTATGAACGATAGCAACGAGCTCGCCATTATATATACTACTCGTGCGTCGATATCTCCTGATGATATCGCACAGTAGATGTATTTACATGTATATTTTCTCAAGTTTGACGTACTGAATAACCTTCTTCTCGAAATTCAATTATAACACACATTTCTCTTGGGATTCTCTAGTCATTTTAACAAACTTTTGTCAACCAGACACTAATTCCAAATCTACATACACAGAAGAATGTTTATTAACCAATTAAAATATATATTGTGATCTAACAATTCTCTGGATATAAACAGATAAATTTCTTATAGCATATACTTACATATATATATGCAAATAAAGGGATTATCGGGTTTTCTTAAAAATGATATTATAAAATGTCCTTACGTATAACACAATTGTTTACAGATGTTATTGTGTCGAAATTCAGACCAAGTCTTAAAAATATAAGACGCAGTTTGTATAGGGGGCAAAACCGTGTAACTGTACGGTTTCTTTACCGATTTTATTTCGTGCAAATATATATTTAAAATCTTGGGCGCCACGCCGGTATACGAACAAATCCCCTCGTGAACCCACGATGACGGACGTTACGCGATACTGAAATAAAAGAATGATTCCCCTGGCTAGCAAAATGTCGGCCGCAATGACTTTTAACGTAATAAAGAAAATCTGCCCTTTCTTTACAATTTCTTATAAACTCTTCCTTTACACGTTTCCAGGGTGCGCGATTATAATGGAGAATTTAAATATTTTGATACTGACAATAGACATAAACTTGTATGCAAATAAATAAATGAAAAATGCAACAAATAAAAGAATAACAAATATATTAAATAAAACAGAAAAATATATACATATACAGCGTGTGCCACTTAAAACTCCCAGGTCAAACATCTCGGAAACGAATAAAGATATTTGAATTTTGTAGAAAGCAGTTGTTACAGAATATGATTGACTCCAGTTTGCTATCACAATGGTGTTTTATTACGTGAAGATAAAGAAGGCGCTGCTCGCCACATTGATTTCAGAAAGATACCTAGTACTAGATAGGAGAAGTAAATACGAAAGTGGGTACCTTTGTGGAGAAGAGCATTCTGGGAAAACGCGAACATTTGGATAGGCAAATAGCGTTCCAAGACTGTAGTATAGGTAGCATAGTTCAGGGTCATTTATGATAAAATCTGTGAAATAGTTGATATATTCGTGATTGATATTGGTAATTTTTGTTATAATTATAAAGCAGTTTCACCAGCAGTTTGTTTTTTTTACTGCAGTTAGAATTGAGTCTTATTTTTAGTTATTTACTTTGTTTTACATTTATATTTTATTAGTGAGTATGTATATACATATGTATTTATGTTACTGTAAGTTTTATTGTTATATATCGTTTTTAATGTTAAACATTCAACAGTATTTTTTTAAATAATTTTTAAAGGAAGTTCAGTTCTTTAGAAGTTTACGAAATTAATTTTATTTCATCATCAATAAATAATATGAATAAGTTTATACTTATATGTTGTTATACAACTTATACCAATATATCAATTTACTCGACACTTCTTTTAATTCTTCCGTAATTTGATGTATTCTATTTGTAGCTTCACAAGAATAAATTTATACACGTTCTTGAATTTTTAAATTCAATTACTTACTTTTAGAATGGTCGTCTTCAGTTAGCACATTGCTAAGTCACTGGTACGTAATGATGAGTGAAGTACCGCGTTGAATATCTACATGCTAATACTACAATACCTACAGCGTAGGTATTCAGTTCACTACTTCACTAATCTGTATCTACCGGTGACTTACCGTTGCGCTGACTGAATACTACCAATGTTATGATTTGTCTGGTAGATAGGCAACCTATACTCCAGCTTAGTACGTATTGCCTTTCCAAATTTTTGCATTTTCCCAGCATGCAGTTCCCCATATCGGTACCCAATTTCCGTATGTGAATGAATGTGCTTATGCTATCTAGTTCTATCTTTCTCAAATCAATTGATCGCCGCAATCTTTTGTTGTTTTTTATTTGAAACAGCATTAAACTTAATGCAAATTTTATTATTTGTATTAGTTTCAAAAATTTTATGGTTTCATAGATATTCGTGTTTAAAGAAAGTAAGAGTAATTTCAATTTTTGTCTTTATTTTTTATATTTCTTGTAACGGGTGAAATGTAACTACCAACACTTGCAACAATTTTATTGTAAAAGTCGCCCATATCTGTGATTGGTTCCTTGTAAACTTCAGCTTTCAAGTAACCCCACAAGAAAAAATCTAGCGGGGTTAGATCCGGAGAACGAGCCGGCCATCTGAGGACACCATTAGTACCAATCCAACAACGTGGTGACGTCCGATTTAAATAATAGTAACTATGTTGGCAGTATGAGCAGCTGCCCCGTCTTAATGTAACCACATGTTATTTCGCAACTCTACTGGTACATCTTCCAAACGTAGTGGTAACTCATTTTGATGATGATAAAAGTAGGGGCCTATGATGTATCCCTTAAATATTCCACACCAAACGTGAACGCCAAAAATCGTTTGATTCTTTGTTTGTCTTGTCCATCTAGGATTATCTTCTGACCAATAACGAGCATTATGCTTAATTAAAGTACCATTGTAGTGAAAACGAGATTCAGATTCGTCACTCCACATAATCTGATTTATTAAGTTATTGTTTTCTGCTAACATTACAGAAAATTCTGCCAGAAATTCGAGTCTGCGTAGATTATCTCCTATTCTTAAATGGTGCACTACATGAACTTTATACGGAAAGTATTTATTTTCTTTTAGAATCCTACGGCACAAGGTTATTGATAAATCATGCTGTTCTTCTAATTGCCGTAATGATGTATATGGGGATTGTTATTAACTGTTTGTAGTAACGCTGCTGTAATTTCGTCATCTCTAACTCTTTTCTGCCTTAATCGTTTTTGTTTTTCAAAGCTACCGTAATTTCTGAGATTTGCACACAGACTTATAAATGTTTTAGCATATAATCGCACTGCTTGAGATGCATTTCTACGGGATTCTCCATAAATTAAAATCATAATTAGTTTGTCTTCATTTGTGTGAAAACCATATTTTTAAGACCATCTGAATGCAAAGCAAATACATGTTTGAATGAAGCTAATTTTTATGATAATTAGTAATCAAGTAAATGTCACTGATGTAAAAATATTGCCTATTCTTTGTCGATAATGCAAAAAACTGCGAAAAAATGACGAAAGTTGAAATTACTCTCACTTTCTTAACTAGCAGAAATAATAAAATTTGTATTACGTTTGATCCTCTTTCAAATAAAAAATAACTGTAGATGGAGAATGTTAAAACTATGAAGTATAGCGAAATAATGTAATAGTTCTAGGAGTTATAAATTTTATTAAATTAACATATTTTTATACGGAATCTCATTTCAGATGAAAATAATTAAAATAGACTTTTTAACATTAATATATTTTAGGAATCTATGTAACAAAAGTTCATATCTATGTTTAGTAGCTTCTAAATTATTCATAGTCGACAGCCAAATAGCGTGTCTCAATCCATTTTCTCCGCAATCTGGCAAAACTTATATATGAGAACTGTTATATTAAATATCCGTATAATAGTTAATTTAATACAAAAATTGAATACTATACAGGAGATCTCATTTAAACATGTATGAATATCTTTGTGTCGCACAATATTGAAAACTGCCCAATACACACAAGACCTTAATTTAGTAAAAATTAAGTCCTAGAATTATCATTAACTAGATTTTGCTAAGTTATCATTTCCAAACTACTTGGAGTTTCTACACATATCAGTCATCCAGTATAATGTGTAGCTTCTAATATGAGAACTTTAATATCAGAACAATAACAGTTTCCTGTGGTCGGTTCATATTTGAAGATAATTCTATTCTAATGCTTCTGCATCAACTGATTTTCACGAAAAAAAATCATGCAGCGGTATTGTAAAATCATGTGTTTATATTGATAGAATTATGGTCCGCAGGCCTTAAAAATTAAGCGTTGCAAATATCCAAAATTGTTGTAATTGTTTTGTTGTATGAATAAAACATGCAAGTCAAACTTTATTTGTTTCAAATTTCTACTTAAAAGTATTTATTATTTTTGCTTGTCAACGTGAATTCTGATGATGTGGTATGATAGATCAAAAAACATTATTTTAGAATAATAAATATTTATATTGTATATAACACGTATATATGTATCTAAACGATAGGAGATATAAAAAACTCCAAACAAACTCTGAAGCAATAATCTAAAAACAAAACGATAAACCAGACATTCACACTTGGCAACTAATACTCTGTTTTTCTACCTCCATCACTATCTTTCGCCACTGCTAAAAATATCGATATTGATTTGATTTAATGGCAGTTTCATCACGTTCGTAAATTTTCTTACAGCTTCTAACAATAACAGAAATATACATAAATGTTGAATTATATAGTAATTTATATCTTACCTGTTATAGCTGTATATCATTTTAAGCTGTGTGGAATGAAAATTTTCTCTTTCAACCTTATCCTTGCAGTAGCAGCTCTTATGTCTAATTATGTGTAGAATTACTGTATAACGCATACAGTGTATAAGTCGTTTTTTTTTTTATTTGACGTGGTGGTTAAGAGTCCGCTATGGCGTGTGGCAGGTTGCCTAGTTTTGACCAATTTTATTTCACAAATTACTTGAAAGAAATACGAAATTTAATTAATTTTATTTTTTTTATACATTAATTAACATTTATAAAATAGAGGTACAGAACGATTTTTTGATATAATGCAATAATTAAAAAGTGAAAGAGGTATTTGCAGAAAAACTAAAAAAACGCTTTGTAGAAAAATTTATTAATCAATTCTGTATGTCTTGGCCAAATTTGAGAGAAGTTTAAAAACAAACAAAAGAGAAAAACGTGAAGTAAAAATTAAAATTACAGCACCCATAATGTGGCGGACTCTGCCGGAAAAATATATGAAAATGAAGTACTGAATTTACATGGCAACACCGCAAGTCAGTGTTTACTGAGTGGCCTAGACACCGCAACGATGAATTGTCAATAATAATCAAATAATATATAAAAATTGGAAATCGCATACGATCCATATTTACACCACGTTTGTATGCGGATTGATGCAGATGTATACCTATAGTGTCTTGTGTAGTAATGGAAGTATCTTTGTTGGATTCAAATCAGGGAATACAAGTTGTTGAACTTATTGCCGTTGCCGTTTTTAATTAAAATTATTTTAAATACGTACTGTTAGCGACAATAATTTTATTTATTATTCCACTAGAACTGGTTAGGTTAAAATGATAAAAGTATAAGCATTACACAAGCTTGTATTCTTCAGACTTCCGTATGTAGACCACCGAATTGAGTACTTATTCATATGTAATTTAATGGAAAGTAGATGTTTTACTGAGTTCAACACGGTGCCCCTTTTTTGCGGAGATCAGTCTAAAGATACCTAAAAATGATCTAAAAAGTGCTATTTCTAGGTTATGTTTACGAGTGCTTTGACATTTCCCTAAGGATTTTCAGTTGGCAATAATAGTATATCCAATAAAAATTATGAAATATTTAAGTGGCAATTTTGAAACGTCAGGAATATAAAAAAGATAATCGTTTATATTTTGTAGTATTTTTTAACAAATCATTAATTATTGATTGTTTATTTTATATAAACTAAATGTCTTGAATATAGCATATAGAGGTGAGGAGATAACAGTTACCGTGAATGGGCAGGTAAAAGAAAATTATAGTATTATTACAATGCAACTTTGTTGATTCGAAAGCGTACTTGTAGTTGCTTTTCCATTTAATTATGATATATTTTCTGATATATATGTTTCTTTCTGTATTTCACAATATAGTAATTTCCAAATTGTCTTGCTTTCTTATTTTATGTCTATTCCCTAAGTAACAGGATTAACGTGAATATGTATACAAATATATATGATAGTTATTGTATACATTTTTTTCTCAACATTTCAGTTTTTCTAGAATATTTTTTGCTACTCTACTGAAATAGATATAAATAATGTGTGTTAACATTGATGGATCATAGTGGAGTATTTCATTATCGCAAATGAAAATTCGATTTTTTTTTGTAATGTAATGAAATTAACATATTTCTTCAGTTATTTAATTTATTAGACAGATAATTTGGAGTAAACGTTCAAAAGTATAATAATTTACTGCTTACAGCAGAATAATAGTAAAACGTTACATTTTTGGTACTAAAAATTCAAAACTTTGCCGACCTTGTGTAGTTATTATCAACCGTTGGAAGTTTTTTTATAAGCAGTAGGTATATCGAGCATAACAAAGGCAAGACACCGGGTGTGTATTTGATATTACAAATAATTACAGATATTAAAACATAATAAGTTATGTTGTTGTAAAGATTTCTTTATGAAGTTTGACAGATGTACTTCTATTTAATTTCATAATGAGTATTTTACGATTTCAGACTTCGACTAAATTCATTACACATACAAAAATAATTATGAAATAACATGCACTTATTACGATACTATATAAAATTAGTACATAGTTGCCAGATCCACTTTACCTACAAATAAACTTGCAGATAGACAACTTTAAATACTAACATAACATTTTAATCTAGACGTACGTTACTACCGCACGATATTAAGTAAAAGAGAACGTTGCTAAAACGTATGTCATGCAAAATACTTCCGATTATCTTTTATCCTTATAGAACTTTATTGTCTCTGTCTTAGAAAAGTTGATCAGCTGGTATAGCGGACTCTTAAATTGTTTTGTATTTCGTTTAAATGTTTGTCCTTTGCACAATAATTTTTTCGGTCCATTGAAAAAACAAAGGATAAATATTTTTATTAGTAACTTTACCACACTGTGATCTTCCTACCTTAGATTAGATTAAATTTAACTGAAGGTGATATTGCATTGCGACCCCTGGCATGAACCGTAAGCTGCTGGGATTTGCCCGCTCTTAAAGCTCCCCATCCAGTCTAAAAGCTCTAATAAACTGCAATAGCTCTGATGGTTTCAGAGAAGATATTTCTTCTGTGCCTATGACATCTTTGCCGGACGGTTGGCACGAATTTTCGTGATAGTATTGTATTTGTATTTTTTCTATTGCTTTAAGAAATTCCATATAGCATGCTCATTTAATTCTATAACACTTAGCAACATGAAGGTTTTACTATCTTCTGCTTTAAACTGTAAATACTGTTATCTAATATTTAATTGTTTGTTTGTTCTCTACTTATTGAACTCCTTATGTATAACACTTTGAAACTGATTGTAACAAAGTATTACTAGAACTAGACTCTTTCGCCTTAGCACAAGAATCAATATGAAAAACATAGCAAATGTAACAATATTCACTAACTGTTCTAACTTTATTGTATTTGTTTCAGATACCCCGACAAAATCGACACAGGCACTGATAATCCGAAGAATTACTTAACAATACTTAGTAACACAGCTGTCGATTATTTACAACGCCAGCAAAATAACATAAAAAAAGTTGATCAATTAATTGAAGAAGCTGAGCTTTCCTTGAAAGAACTTCGTAAGGAGTTCTACGAACACAAATCAAGCGAACAAGTGGGAGAACTCAATAACCAGAGAAAATCAATTAATAATTCAGTTAATAGTAAGGATGAAGACTTGGCACAATCTGTTGCCACAAATGACTGCCAAGAAGGATCCATGGGATTTAGATCCTCTAGTCTCAACGGAAAATCTATTAGTAATCTGGATAACTCCATAACCAAAGCGAATAAATCATCAGATTCCCAAGAAATAAAATACATTGAATATGATATTTCGGGAAATGGTAATGATAAATCTGACAACGGGACTAGATTTGGTGTAGTTGAATATCTTACTCCAATTAATACCATCCCCACAGAGGTTGATCAATCTCTCGCAGAAATGCAAGACAACGAGAACTTAGAATCCAATTCGCAATCATCAGATCCAGAAAAAAGCAAAAGGCGATCAACTGATTCCAAAAATGGACGGTCAAATGAACCAGAAAATAATAACTTGCATGATTATGTACAAGAAAAAGAAGTTAAGAGCGTAGAGCTATCAAATCAGATCAATGAAGCACAACATACATCTTCAACCACTTCAATTATGAAAGAACCTCATGTTGTTACGTCGACTACAATTCCAACAGACTACATAAAACCAACACCGATTGATTACCAAAGATTCGTTGGTGTTAAAAATAGTATGTACTTGAAAGTACCTAATATGCACGAAACTTCAGATGAAGATTTAGATAATGACAATATACAGACTAATTTACATGAGTTGCTAGCACGAACTGCACATATTCGCAAAAATAATGACGTTGAGTTAGAGAAAATTGTAAAAGAAGCTGGAAAAGCAAACCACACTAACGAAAAAAGAAATAACGATTCGCACAAAAAAAATAACGAACATTTAAAAGGTAATGCTACTGGGAAAATCACAAATGGTGCTACTACCGGTGAACATTTGCCTTCAACTAAGAAAGAAGGTAATCATAAGCAAAATGGCGAACGAAAGCTTAATACATCTACGCCAGAATTATCTCAAGATTTTAATACTAAAAGAGTACTGAGTGATAAGAAACTTAACGGTTCTATGATGGATACAAGCAAAAATGGAAATAAAAAGTCTACTGATAGAAAAGGCGATCTGCCACCTAAGAAATCACCCTCTTCATCTAAAAATGGTGTCGAAAAAAATACTATTATCAATTATTCTTCGATTCCCGCTGCAACTACCATCTACTCTCCCAGAGGCGTTGCTGTGAAAAAGAAAAGTAAGTTGTTAGTCTGTATAGGCATTTTATTTATATCATTCATTAAGTTTTAAAATGTGCTCAAAAGTTAACTAACGTAAAAGCAACATATTGGCAAGAACACTAAATTTATGTAACAAAATCGAATAAGCAACAGTAATGTTGAATGTGTTAATTTCGTTCAAATCGTTCGTTTCGGCTAACTAAAAAAATTAACAAACTTCCAAGCATACTTTTCAAGATATTTCAAGTTATAGAAAAATATTTAAATTAGTTGTTAAAATTGTTAGGAAAAAAATATTCGGTACTTCCGACTTTGCAAGTATATGTATATTGCATTGCATATTGAATCTGCCATTCTCCAGTTGCCACTTTGCCAGTTTTCGGATTTTTGACCATTGATTATTACGAATCATACCACCTCAATAAGATGGAGATATATTAAATTTGTTATATACTCACGTTGGATCTGAAATCCAACGTGCATGTGGCTACTATAACCAGAAAAACAACTAACTACTAAAAATAAATAATAGGTTCTAACTTTTTGGGAAATAAGGAAGTGCCCAAACGGTTAAAAAATCCGTTGAAGGTTACTAGAACATCGTAAGCAAGGCACAGTTTTTGAATCAACTCAATAGTGGCCTGCGTCGAAGGAACTAGAGATATCGTATTAACCAATACAACGAATTTTAGCCCAGTACAGAAGGCAGGATTGCCTCTACGCGAGAAACAATATGCTCATCAACCTGCAAAATCTCACTCCATGAGTCGCACTCAGATTCGTGATGAGTTGGTGCAAAAAAAAGCTTATGTCTCGCTAGTCTCGTATCTAGGCTATACGTTAAACGCGCTTAGTAACATCCAAAGAATTGTCTGTCCAGGTATCAGGGAGACATGTCCTCAATACCGACTGTAGACAGAAGTGACCCTATAGGCCTATAGTGTAAAATGTAGTGGGTGCAAAGGATTTGTCTGCAAAACAAGAGACGATAGACGCTACCACTTTCCATAAGGGCCGTTTTCCGTCTTCAGTTTCATTGAGAATACATTTTACACATTTTTAACCATGAAACTGTGAAAGCCTCCGTCCGGAAATTGAACTGAGGAATCTCTCGTTGGTTTGTGGATAGTTCGAAAATGCCGAATGGCACAGACATTGGAATGTGGAGAGATAACGCGATAGCAAAACCATCAGCTTATGGGTGTCCATTTTATAGACCGAAATAATCGCCATCTAGACGCACGCAGGGACAATTTTGAACTGCCTGTATGAAGACACTGTAAAACTCGAGATTTGTCCCAATTGGAATGATTTTTCAAAGCAGGCGTTATGAGCAGATACAGACTATTTCATGTTTACGAAACCGGATGTAGCACATACTTTTGTTCCTGACGAAACAAATTTAATTTCTTTTTCTGAAAATTTGAAATATCGAAAGGTATTCTACTTATTTATACCGGGTGTCTCAGCGAGACCGTTCATTAGAAGTTTATGGGGTTCTGGACAAAATATAAATTTGAAAATTCAGAATTATGTCTAATCGATTGTGTTCTCTTCTATTAATATATATATATATATATATATATATTATATTATATATAATAATATATATATTCTATTATATAATATTATATAATAGATTTCTAGAACTTGTGTTTATACCGGAAGTCATCATCTACTTTGTTAATTTTAATGGAATATCCTGTATATTTTTAAGTAATAATTACCAAATGTCCGAATCAAGTTGAATAAACTAAAGCTATTTACAAAGCTTAAAAATAGGTAAATCCAAATATTTAAAAATATACCAATATACTAGATGATGGCTTCCGGTATAATCGGAAGCTCTAGAAATCTAATAATATTTTAATTGAAGTGAACACAATTGATTAGGTATAGATAATTGTTAATTTTCAAATTTATATTTGGTCAGAACCTCATAAACTTCTAATGAACGGTCTCACTGAGACACCCTGTATATGTATAAATGTTTACATGTCTAGAATAAAGTATAACATTCTGTTCAAAATTAAAACGTTGGCACCACTTCCAGTTGAGGACTATATCACTGCAGAAATTTTAAATGAAAAAAAAATACGAATTCAGAAAAATGCTCCACAATGCAATGGCTCTTGCTGTTGCTGGAAACATTTAGATGAAGGTTCAGTGCCGGATTTACACTCCTCTGTTAGTTCAGATTTGTATTTACGTATTGCTTAAAAATATGTTTATACAAAATGTTCGTAACATATGTAACTCTACATTAATTTTGAAATAGAACATGCTGTGTATGTTTCATTATTATATGATGCTTTAAAAAATAAGTAGATTTAATACAATAATGTATCTAACTTTAACCCTAAAAATTGCTTCAGCATCATTTTCATAACAGTTACAGCAGTACCAATAGAAACCTTTATTTATATACAAAAATGAAAAAAGCAAAAAATTACTGTCGGGTTACATATATACAGTGAGGTTTTTATAACACCGTACATAGCCCCTGTGTTCGATGTTATTTGTCCCATGTCAACGCATTGACAGTTATACAACCAACATTACTCCCATTACAAACATGCGTTATAAATGTTGAATATTTGACCAACAGAGGGCGTATACATACATAGTATTCTCGTTGATACTACGTCTGTCGGGATATCTTGCAGCAAACTGATCTCGTATATTTCTAATACTGTTTCTGACTTGATACCAATTTATAATTTCAATTTTTTCATCTTTAGAATACATTTTATGCATTAATTTATCTCGTCACGACTTTGACATTTATCAATGAGATGTTTATGTAGAAACCAATAATATATAAGAGTAATGTTGGTTGCATAACTGCCCATGTGTTGACATGGGACAAATAAAATCGAACATAGGGCTATGTACGGTGTTATAAAAACTCCACTGTATATATATGTATATACATAACATTTTATATAACCATAATTATTTTACAGAATATATAACTCTTATATACAAAATCGTGTCTTTCCCTCTAATTTATCAACATTTCATTAATTGGCATTTGTTCATTTTGGCAATAGTTACTTTCACAACGGTATCAAGGGTGTCTAACCTGTTTATCGTTAAATCTGAGAGTTAGTTGATCTGATTAATAATATCATAATAAAAAACCATTTGAAAACTTAACTTCTATAATATAAGGTACACTTCGTTTTGGACACATGTTTACAATACACTTACTATTCACTTCAAAAATCAGAAAACGTTACTCTACATAAGCTCATAGGTACACAGCAATTGGTATAACCAAAGTAAGAATCATCTCTATTTATTAATATGTAATAAATATTTCAAAATAATAAGTATATTCCAAAATTAATACTATTTACAAAACAAGAACTTTTTGGCGCGTATCTTTTCGTAAAACAATACGTTCGACTTTGATTTCATATCAATAAACTACATAAAGATTATTTCATTTTGTTTAATTGCATTACCCTTTGCTTGTATTTTACAATCGTTTTTAATATTACAAAGCTAAGAAGAAGAAGATCTGCGCAAAGTATTCCGATTGCCGCATTTTGGATATATGCGAACCCAAAGTACCCCAAGATGAATTTGTTAACAACATCCAATGTGATGGGCTACACGATGCCACACCTTTGGAATGCCACAAACAATTTCCAATAAAAGGCATATGTTCTTCTAGCACTCGAAATATTAGAAGCGTCGACTCTGATGAGAATCAACGTGAAAAAATGCAAAATGATTCACCAGCTGAAATTTATAATGGATGTTGTACTGTATTGGAAGGAGAATTATTGAATCGGGGATCTGTAAATAATAGAACGCCGAATCACTCTGTACAGAAAGGTACAGCACATGGTGTACAACACCCCGGCAAAAGAAACATTTGTAACCATTCCCCAGAACCCGCACGTCGCAACTTACCAAAGAAATGTTGTTTCGCTGAGCCAGAAGTGGATACTCCCTGCGCTTGTCCGGATGATGGTCATGATGAAGTCCCCCCAACTTCATTTGCGAGTGCATCTAGTGGTTCAGGATCTAAATCGGACACTGCGATATCTAGGGCATCAGAAGAAAATTGCTCATGTAAATCGGATATAGAGGTATTAAGAGGATTGAAGGAAGCGTCCAAGGAACCGAGTGCAAATTCGGAAAAGATTATGTCATGTACAGCATGTACAGCATCACCTCAACAGTTGTATCCTGAATTTATATCTGAAGTTTCCCGCGTTGCTAGAGCTCATGGTGTCTTCGGTCCAACACCTATGTCAACCAGTGGTACAGATGCTGATACAGATCAATCTCATTTACACACGATTTCAGAAAGAACAGAAGCAACATCTGAGGATGCTACGCAGATTACTGATGAGATTCCGTTAGATAAACCTAAACAACTAACTGTGCAACATCTGCCACAAATAAATATAAGACCATCATTAACGATGCAGAAAGTATTTGAAATCGAAATTAAACCTACCGGAAGTGTACAGATGCAATTACCTTCTGTACCTAATGTATCTTACGAAGAAATAATGCATTCAGAAGATGCTCCGCAACAAAGTTTATATGATCTATTAACAAAAAGTTTTCTACCAATAATTCCAACAATACAAATCTTGGAAGTATTGGTAGCGAAGACGTAGATATACCTAAAATGGCAGAGAGTAAAGATTTTACGGTGATTAGAAAAACAAGTGTTAGCTTTAGAACTGCGGAAAACTGTTCTAGCGAGCAGGAAGAAGAAGATACTTTAAACGAAGATCGCAAACCATGTCTGAAAGAGCAGGAAACTCTACCGATGAACAAGTTGAAATCAAACGTTAGTTTTAAGCAAATACCTGAAGCAAAAGTAATAAGTAATCCCGAAATTTTGACGAAAGTTAGTTCTATTATACTAGAAGACACATCTTCAGAAGTAGAGGTAAGAATAAAATTACATTAACACATTCATCACTAGTAGTGACTATGAACCTTCTCTTGTTGTTTAAAGAGTAAACCCACTAACAATTGTAATAACTATTCACATACAATCAAATATAATTTTAGCTTTCGGAACACTTGCTTATGGAATATTCTATGTTAAAGAGAGCATTCCATAATATATTATTATACATATTTTAATTTAATACATCCGAAACTAAACAGCACTAGAGATGGAAATTCATAGTACAACTTATTTTACAATAATATGAAAATTCAAGTTGGAAATGATACTCAATTATTAATAACTTCGACAAGCATAGATATTAATATTAACGTATATATTATAAGTAATTTGAAAAATCAGTATTTTAGTACAGAATACAAACATCTACAAATAACATAATATACAAGCTCTCTTAGAATAAACTTTATGGTAAGCCTTATGACGAATATAGTGAGTGTTACAACATCAAAACAACAGTTAGAACAGTTGCGCTATTTTCAAGCCCAAAGCCACATTGGTTTGTCGGCAGTTCTTTTTTGACAGTGTAAGTTTTATCTTATTATCTGTAAGAATGCAAGCAATTTAAGTTTTTCTCAAGAAAGCAAAATCGCTTAATATAGAATGATCAAAAAAGAACAAAACCGAAAACTGCAACAAAGATACAGTACAATGAAGCGGGAATTTAGTAAGTTACTTTAATGTGACAGGAATATATTTATGCCCAGATAACACAACATATGTAGTACATCACGTTGGCATTACAGACCAGTCAATGTGTAGACATCTGGATAACAGATCACAAGTAACATCGCAAAACTAATAACATCGTGTATTAATGGGGCCTTTATACTAAATAATTAATTAATTATTAGTCTATAAAAAAAATCATAATCTATACTCTACTATCATTCGGAATTATATTTATCTCGGACTTGATAAAATTTAACAAAATTTGTTTTAAATTTTGTTTTAACTTTATTTTTACATTTTAGAAATCCTCGAATGAAGTGCCTCTGCATTCGTAACTAGGTCTTTGTCTTGCATCATTCTTGAAATATTTACTCTTCTTTGCAATTTTTTCAAATGCATGTACCAATGTTGAAGTACAAACTTGATATTTACACATTTATTGCAATATGTAACCAAAAAGATGTTTCCAGACTGTTACATAGGATGCTCAAACAGTCGATGCAAATTTTAAAAAATAAAGAAGAAACATCATTCAGGGCGACTAGACTGCCACCAATATATAGAATGTTTGTTTACAATCTTAAAAAAAATCAACACGAAATAAGAATGTTAAAAAATGTACCTAATGTAGGAGTTTTGACGACGTAGCAATCTCCTCAAATCTAGCGATCCTGTTGACTATATATTCTTTCGTTCCAATCCATCTTTATAGAAAAGGTATATAGGTACAGTCTGTTTCAAATTAAATGCATATCGAGGATATTGGGTGCAGTTACCCAGTTCGCGGTGCTGTATTGTGGGTGATCTATACTTTTTCATACATAGTGATGCGTAGTTCACGATTTTTTGCGTCTAACATCACGTAATATCTCAATTTGTACTTTTGCTATATTGGTTTTTATTATTTTAAATGCAATATATGTAATTGTCGTCATTTATAATGCATCAAAACATCGTTATCGATAGAACACAAAGTATTGTAAAATATATTGTGTAACTGCACGTATTTGAAGGTAAACTTGAAAACTAGATACGTTCTTGGTTAATAAAAGTAGAATAAGTGATTCTCGGACTCGTATATATTATTTAAAATTAGACATATGAATACATTTCGTATGTAGATATAATTTATTATAAAATTTGTATTAGCATAGCGAAAATAAATTAATAGAAGGGTAATAATTGTTCTTGGATGATAAATTTTGTTTAGGAATTAAGCCTGGAACTTGAAAACTCCAGAAAGTAAAGACGCCGCGCTGGTAAAATGACAACTACTATCAATACTCGTTGAATAATATACATATATGGTATATGTATGTAATATAATCTTGTCTGTAGTCTCATTCAGTCTCATTATTATAATTTCAAATACTACGTAATACCGTTGATTCGTAATACATTTGATTATCATAACGATCGAAGAGAGCATTATAGCGCTTCTCCGATGGCAAACGTGTTATTATTTATTATTATTAAAACTAAACATATCGTGTATAGGTATCTGCTAAGAGATAGTGATCTCCTGGAGTAGCTTGCTTAAAAGCGGAATTATATTGTATTAGAAAAACAGCATGCGGATATTTGAATTGGGAATCGACGACACGTCATCCTTTCAAATCTCGAATACCTAAATAGTCGCTTCTTTCTGGTTACGCACAAAAGAATGCTTGCGTAGCATTTTCATATTTTATAGAAATGCTATTCTTTTAAAATGGTATTGAGAATTGCTATCTTTAATAATCAAATTTGTCGTTTGATGTCTTTGTATCTTAACTAAATAATGAGATTAAACTTTCTTTAAAATAATACTTGGGAATAAGCTCCATACAAAAATGTTTATGGAATTATATATTATGTTCAACAAGAATAATTGTTTTTGTATTTAAAACTCCGGATCATGCAATTATATAAGTGTATGTGTGCAGTTCTATTCGTTTTTAATTTTGGAGACAATTATAAATAATAGATCTCTAATGTATCTATTCGGCTACTTTCAAGATTTATTTCGCATTACATTTTTTTATTTCGCACACGGTTAATCAATTTGAATAAAATCGGTTCAATATTGTCAATGAAATACTGCTAATATTATCGCATCAGGAACTACAAAAGACTATTACTTACTGATAAACCAACTTTATGGGCAATTTTGTTCTATCGATAACGATGTTTTGGTGCATTATAAATGACGACAATTACATATATTGCATTTAAAATAATAAAAACCAATATAGCAAAAGTACAAATTGAGATATTACGTGATGTTAGACGTAAAAAATCGTGAACTACGCATCACTATGTATGAAAAAGTATAGATCACCCACAATACAGCACCGCGAAATGGGTAACTGCACCCAATATCCTCGATTCGCATTTAATTTGAAACAGACTGTACATACGTAAACAACGTCCAATTTTGACAGAGTAATGAGAGGAGCTCCATCTTGTTGTAACAATGTTTTAACATTATGCCCATGGAAGGTTAAGTATTTACTTTATGTGTAATAGAACTACATAAGTTCAAATATTAATAAACGTCATCGGAGAATAAGATTTCATTATATTTTTAAAATGAGAAGATTATTATTAATCATGCCTTGAGTAATCTCATAACATCCTAGCTCCTTATCTGGGTCATCTTCCATCAACACGTGAATTAATTTGACCTTATAAGGATGTGCTTTATTTGAAAATTCCATAAACTGATGCTCGACTCACCCTATTGATGTAATATTAGTTGGTTTAGGCTAATTTTAGCATATCTGTTTTAGTCGAATTTTATATTGAATGCAAATTTTTGTAACGATCTATGCTGCTTTTCACAGTATTCATAGGTACAGGATTTAGGAAACACTTAGTTAAAAACATTCTTACATCTCTAAATGATGTCTTTCTATCACCAATTCCAGTAACCATTACCAAAATTAACCACTCGTATTCTGTTTGCTTCATTTTAACTAAGATTAGTAGAACTTTGGTTGTATGCAATGTATTATTGCTTTTACTCTTATGTATGTCAAACTGAGATCACTTTTGGCAGAAATCATTATAATATCATATAAAATTATAATAATTACAAATGGCTTAAGAACAACAATTTCCTTTTCTTTTTCGTGGAAATTCATTTTAAATATTTTTGTTAATTTCCATTCCCAAGACATTTTTCGATTCTATTTTTCAAATTTGAATCGACTATTTGATCCCATCGGATATCAAGAATACATAATGTGCTTCATTTAAAGAAAAACAAATTGAATACAATTTCCATAATAACACAAACAGCTTGTAGATTAGAAATATGTTGTCATAATAGCTTGCTTAACAGCCACAAAATTTTTCTTGGCAATTTATGTTTAGATGTTTCAATAGATTTGGATAGTCTTGTATATGGAATATAGATATATTTGGAGATGTAAGGCGACGAAAGAAAGTTTTAATAAATCATCAAAAAGAGTCCTCCAAAACAATTACATATGTTTTACATATACAGGGTGTGGCACGAAGAGTTTTGGTTAGAAATTTTTAGTGACGCAGTTGTAGGGGAATTGTAAAATTTTGCCACATTACATTGTCGATAACGCTGATTTTAAATGTAATATTTTCACGAATCACATCCCTGATAGTCATTGCCCAGGCTTTATTAATGTCGAAAAATTAAGTTTCATTATTTTTAAGTAAAATAGTGGAATATCTCAAAATCGGTTAAATTTAGGTATAGGTATCAATTGAATGAAAGTAAAAATAGAAATGAAAAACTAATATAAAATACAGAGTGTTGTGTTTGAACTAAGCGAGCTGTAATTGTTTCAAATTGTTAGAATTGAGTGATATGTGTAGAACACCCTGTATAAAAATTAAATATTTCAAAAGCCGAGATACTTTAGTGATGTCATAATACGCTGTGTCAAATTTTAAGTCAGTATCATTTTTGTTCACAGCAGTATCGTGATTTGTTTAGAACTGCTTTTATCGAAATATTGAAAAAAATTGATATACATATGTATATCAAAAACTATTAATTCTTTGGTATAGGACGTGGTATGTACAAGAAATTTACTCAACGGACGGAAAATTTAAAAATAAAATAAAAAGCACTATACAATACAAAAATAAAACAAAAAGTGCAAAATTATAAATAAAAAAAGAAAATATAAGTGGCTTCTTCGAGTTAGAGGCGAAAATCTTCTGACAGGCGACAAAAAATTGGGTGAGGAGCGCCAAAAGGTCACGGTAACTCGACGTGTCAACCACGCCAGAGACGAAGACCTTCGTCAGATCTCGCATAACGGAGACTCGAACCGTGGAAGCCTTCGATATGATTTAATACCATGTTCTATTTAAAATAAGCGAGTTGGCATGTACTTCCGGTGTACCGGAAGTATATCATTCGTGAAAATATTACACTTAAGGGTCTATTTTCACTCCTAGCGAGCACATCCTATACTAACATCGGCTGTCATTACAAATAAATTGGATAACAGAGGGAGCTAATAGTACCAGTTGTCGATCATACTGCGAGATGAAAGACAGGAATATGCAAAATGAGATAGCAAGATCGTGACATAGAGACATGTCGTGAAAGGGATATAAGCACGTAGAAAGGAATATAAAGTAAATTCGAATAGCAGTAATTGCGGCGATGATGTGCCCCTCTTTTAGAAAGGTGCCAAACTTTTGGAAAGTCTACAGTTATCTGTTTTACTACCGAATACGTTTCTTGCAATACTCTTTTTTATTTAGCATTATATTTCTTTTTATAATGTACACCATGCTTATTCCCGTTCATATTTAGTGGATGAATAAGTTTATAACTCTTGAAGTACTTTACTTTAGAAAATAAAAAAAAATCTTTTTTATTAAACACGTAATTTCTGTCACTTACTATTCGTCCACCAATTTATAATTAAATGTTAATATTCCAGTAACAATTTCTTGTTTATAATCATACTTCACAAAAATTATTGCAAGTAAAAATAACGCAATTTCAAATTTCCCACCAACAACTGATAATAGCCCCTTAAAATCAGCATTACCGACAATGTAATGTGGAAAAATATTACATTTTACCTATAACTGCATCCCCAAAAACTGCTAATTAAAACTCGTCGTACCACACTTTGCATATTGTAAGTAATCTGAAATTCCTGTTTTTATAGAGTAAACAATTAATGTGTTTTTTGCAATTTTTTCCAATAGAGCAAACGTTTATAACACGCTATAATCATATTATTTTTTGTACCATCGTATTTAAAGAGTGTAAATTCTTTATAAACTTGAGTTTGTGTGTACCGGGTGGCCAAATAAGATTAGCGTTTATAGTACAGCTTTGAGAAGAAAAAATCACTTTCTGAAATGACTTCAAATAAAATCGGGAAATTATTCAGAGGATCGTGACGTGAACTCTAGATGGCGTACCTAAATATTTAAAAATTTAAATTTATATTTTATACAAAATTTATCAAATTGAAGTCTATCGCCAATATGACAATCGGAATTTTCCTGAAAGTTCTGCATATTTTACATTCGAAAAATTTTATTATTTTTTGTCAAATAAAAGATGAGGAAGAGAGGGACTTTTGTTTTGAAAGAACAGTTGCAGCAAAATGACGTTTTCTAACAGTTTTAGTACTAACATAATCTTTGTTTTATATTATCACGTTAGACGTAAAAACTGCGACACTGTAACGATTGTCATCCTTTTGTTACAAATGTTGCAAAGTAATAATGTTGTTAAGTTACGAAAATGAACAGCGTACCTATAGTATTCTACACGCATCCACTAGGTAACATTACTTTAATGTCATGAAGTGGCAGCTTTAGGTAGGACTTGTGTAGCACACAGCAAAAGTTAAACCTGTTCGGTTTATCTTGTCATTGTATTCCCATTATGTTATAGATGTTTCATGTGATTTTGGGCTTGTATTTTACTTGATTTTCGCAGGTCCAGAACTAAATCGTTAAGATAGATCTGTTACTCTATACGTGCATATTACTCTAATAAAACCGTCACCATCTTTTCGTATAAACACGCCCTGCAATTATTTATCATTGTTCAATAATTTCTTCTTCTATAGTTTGTAAAATTTATTATTATGGACACTTTTCCTATTAAATTTTATAAGGTCATTAATTTATTTTCTTAATAATAAACATATTGCAACGCTGTAGATCTATACAAATACTTGAAATACTTCTTAGCTGCTTTTAAGCTAATATGAATGAAAATTAGTTTACCATTATTTGATCACTGTACATACAGCGATGGGTTTCGGTTTATTAAACCTCATCAGGCTACCGATGTGGAGCTAGTAGTTGCATTCAGCAGAAGCAAACTGTTGCTGTTTATATATCGACAACTATTGGGGGGATCAGCCATGGTTTTAGCGTATTTCTGCTACGCTACATTTACTCAACATGTTCAAAGTCTTGAGGTTAGCTGGCAATTTTTGATAAACACATTTGGCATTAGAAATAGCGTTTCACGTTTGGCAAAAAAATTGTCCACATAGATAGTCTGTTCAGGTTGAAAAATCGAAACCCCTCTCTGCATAGTAGTTAGATAATACAAAATATAATTTTCATGAATTTATTGATTTATAAACCGCTACTAACGACAACTAATTTCGTATCAATACGGACATATTTAATCATTCGCAGAGAAAGAACAGAATTTAGTTACTCTTTAGTCAGAGTACTATCTATACAACGCCCGCGAAATTGAAAATTTGTTTAGTTGATAATCTATTCACTTATGAACAGTTGTTACATTAAATCATTATATATGCATTACATTGTTAAGGTTCTCGATAAACCAAAGGAGGATGCAGATGTGGATGGTGAACATAATGCAATAATTGGTAACGTATTATCCGATGATATTAAGGAAATCAAAGATACAAGCTATGACCATGGTAATTCATCCTTAATGATTGTGGAATCTCCTGCCGCTGAGAACCCTTCGACCGTTCACACTGATGAATCAAAAACACTTAGCGACTATTCAGAGCCTATGGAACTTCATGAACAAGAACATGAAAAACCAAATGATAATGTGTTGGTCCATGAGGTAGAAAGTGAAATCAACGATCTGCTGGCGCAGACATATGAAGCTTGCGGATGTTTTACAGATCGTCATGTTATTCATAATAAAGGCGGTAAGTCGACTTAAGAAAATAACTTTTTACTCTTCTATTCTAGCAACAATCACCTGTGTGCACATTATAAATAACGGAATTGCAATCTGCTATTTTTTAACTTGAAGTTGTCTAGTGTTAACTGAACTAATTCTATTTCTACTATTAGCGAGGACTAATTTTTTAAAATAATGTTTATTATTAAATTGTATCTATTTATAAGGAAAATCATTACAAATGCAGCGCTTAGAGCCAATATAGAAATACATGAAAGAAAACGTTATTGGGAACTTATACATAAATAAAAAACATATATACAAGTATCGAAAGAAAATAGTCATAAAAAATAAGGGACAGGTTCTTATGATGCAAGCAACTAAAAATATGTACTAATACTTCTTTTGAATGAGACCAAAAAATGTTGAGACGTAATCGCGAGTATTTCCATCAAATTAAAGAATTTCTAATATTAAGAATTAGTAGTGTGTCCCAATTCAAAAGAACGAAGTTTGTTTTCAATATTTATATCTGGAATAAAAACATTAAAATATATTATTTTTACATGAAACGTTCTATAATTCGATGTATCCAATTCTTGCTTTATTAATTTCATTTCAAATCTATGAAAAAGTAAACAACTCGCATGCTGCACACATGTGTGTTGGTATTTGTTCCCATTCCCGATGAAGTAGTGACATTAGCAAACCCAAACCCCAAATTTTATTGCGTCCTCTAAACTAACCCAAATGTAATGTTTCTTGGATCTGCATCTCGTGAATTCGAAAGCCATTCTTGAGCTAAAATGAAGTGTGAAACATTTTGTCTTAACTAATATCTCTATATTATGACCTGTAAATACTTATGTTTTAATTCCAGATATATTTCCAGTTATAGGTCAAATAAAACAGCAATTAATTAAAAATCGATTTATACCATAACTTAGGAGCAGCATTTCTTGATATAGAAGGTGCTTTTGACGACACCTCATTTCAATCTCTAATAAGAGCTGTCAAAAGCCGTGGAGTAGAAAACACTATCTGTGAGTGGATGGAAGCCATGCTCCATAGTAGACAGGTAGAAGCAGCATTGGCGGGAGATAAGATGCAGGTGTCAGTTGCCAGAGGATGCTCACAGGGAGGTGTACTGTCCCCTCTATTGTGGGATATGGTAATTGACGAACTGCTCATTCTGCTACACAATGCAGGCTTCTATACACAGGGATATGCTGATGACATAGTGATACTCACCATTGGTAGTAGTACCAGCATAATCTCAGAACTTATGCAAAGAGCACTAAAGATAGAAGGGTGGTGCAAGAAGGAGAACGTTGGAGTAAACCCGGAAAAAATGCACTTGTACCCTTCATCAAAAGAAGGAGATTGGATAGACCTTGAACTCTAAACTAAACTGAAACTCACATTTGAAAAAAAAATGTACAAGAGTGTTAATAACAACCCGTAGAACAGTTGGAAAACAGTTGGGGACTCAAACCGCATATGACGTATTGGTTGTATAGTATGGTAGTAAGACCCATGATAACTTATGGCTGTCTGGTCTGGTGGCCAAAAATTACACAGAAGCATGCGATAACTAACCTCTCGAGAATTCAGAGATTAGCATGCCTATGTATAATTGGGGGTATCAAGAGTATTCCAACGGTTGTTATGGGAACCATGCAAAGCTTGCCTCCTCCGATATTTTTATCATGGGAGAGGCTAGAATGGGAGCATACAGACTGAGAAATACTAACAACTGGAGAACTCACTATGGGTTGGGGCACACTAGAATAAAAACAATAGTACAAAATCCAATCTTTGATATGGGCAGCGACATATCAATCACCAGAATTGGGACCTGTAAAAAAATGGTGGAGAAAACCGCATACCCAAAACTGGCACACAAATGGGTCAAGAGGGGGCAATAATTCTGGCGTTGGTGTGTATGAGGAAAACCAGGGTTACAAGGTATGTGAACCACTTGGGCGATACACAACGTTATTTCAAACAGAAATATATGCTACCTGTGCGTTGGAGAGTCTATGTCGCCAACCGCGAGGGCAGGCGATCTATATTCTCTCTGACAGTCAGGCAGCCTTATTACATAGCCTCCAAACTAGTATGGGAATGTCTGTAAAATCTAACTATTCTGGCCAGAAACAGCAAGTTCACCTTGATGTGGGTGCCGGGACACAGGGGTATAGCAGGCAATGAAACTGCAGACCAGCTAGCGAGGGAAGGTTCCCAAATGAATTTTACCGAACCGGAGCCAGGTCTAGGTATTATAAAGAGTGCAGCACGTGGTGCAATTAATGAGTGGATTATAAAACAACACCAACTAAATTGGAACCATGTAGCTGGACAAAGGCACAGCAAACGGATGATGGAATGTCCGTCATAACAATTAACTGCTGATTTACTTGCATTAAACAGGACTCAGCTTAGGACAGTAATATGTCTATTAACAGGACACGGCTGGCTAAGAGATCACCTGCACAAGTTGGGGATCTATAAAGATCAACCACTATGCAGGCTCTGTAATGAGGAAGAGGAAACAGCCTTTCATATTATCTTCGAATGCGTAGCACTAAGTCAACGTAGGGTTGCTATGCAAAGCGCGTTTGATCTACCAGTGGAGAAAGATTTACCAAATAGGCTTCTAAACCTGATCGAGGGTACTAACCTGTTTGAGTACAATGGAATCAAGGTTGGAATAACACAGTAGGCTCAGTGGGCCGTAGTGTTAGGGATAATTAAAGACTGCCCTGCCTTGATAGCAATCAAATCAAATCCCACAACGTAAACTTTTACGTTTTCGTTTAAAATACTTCTTCAGTGGAAGAAATTTAATACGTATGTGACAAATACCTAATATTAAAACCTAACAATTCCGCCTTTTTTAGTCTTTTTGACGATAATTATTTTCCTATTTCGAAGTCTTAATATTTTCACAATCAAAGTTATGCCGTCTATCTTCAAAATCCTTACATAAAGCAGTTTTAAAGTTATAAAAGTTATGTGTGATACTGTATTGGTGATTATAAAATCGTTTATTTAAGTAACCTTTGCAGTTTAATTTATAGACGACATTACTTTGATTATTTCTAATGGATGTTTTTAAACTAGTGAATAAGTATTTATTGTTAGTAGGTGTAAATGTTATACGAAATTTAAGTTGAAATATATCTAGGATTAAAAGATAATTTTTCTCTTAATTGGTGCTGAATCTACATGAAACATGGCCCCGAAATGCTGTGATGTTCCATGCTTCAGAGCAACTTCCAAAATCATTACACAATACTTGGTGACATTAACTTTTACGCCAGGTTCTAGAATCGTAAGTGGAGAGCACACATCAGTTGTTGCGGCTCATACCATCACCTGAGCAGAATAATCACTTCTGGTGGCCAAAGTCGTGTTCATATTCTGGCTTAATCCTTCACTTAGCTATGCGTGATTGTTTTTTGTTTTCATCAGAAAAAAACCATGTTTGGAATTTCATTGACAATTCTTTCGCTGTTTCCGACCGTACCTTCACTTGCGTAGCATTGAATCAATGAATTGTTTGTACCTTAAAAGGGCTGACATTTACGAATAGGTCAAACTAGTGACTTATTTATTAACTTCTCAATATTTCGCAGACTATTATCTGCTTCATCAGGAGAACTACAACGTTAAAAAACAACAGTGAATTATCAAAAATAGAATAGTAAACAATTGCGCACTTAATACAAAGTGTAAGTTTAAAAGGCAAAGGTATTTTTTTCAGCCAAAATGTGGGAGATAGATTATTATGCTCAACATGGAACGTTATTTTGTATAATTTCTAGAATGATTATTGCGTACAAATCTACACTAACAGTACGAAGGAATGTTTACCTATTCCTTCGTACTATTAGTACTATTAGTTTCTTACGCTTAACAAAAATATCGTTATGTAATAAATAGTTCGCAAATTTTCTGGACATATTTTAATCCCATTGTTTCTGTATAAAATGTTAATTTGTTAATTTGCAAAAGTCTATAAAACGTCGCTGAACAAAATCACATTACAAGAGAGTTATCTATATTTACGGCAATGAACATATTCATGGTAATAAACATATTCACAGACTATGAGCAGACGCATGTTAATATTACAGTTTCTATTACAAAATAACTTTGAAATCATAATTCTGTAGCTTTGTTAAGTAAGTAATTACGCTCTTGTTCTCTTTCAGGTTTTGTTGTTGATACTGCTTTAGATTCCGTTTGCAAATGTGAAGAAGTACATAAATTAGAACTTATGCCTACCGACGACACCAAAACTAGCTTGGAACAAATATTACAGGCAGAAGCGACCCTTACTTTATTAACTAGCACATCTGTGGTTCATATCGCTCCATCTGCAGAAGTTCCTAAAACAGAAAATAAAGCCGAAAATTGGGTCGGCGAAGATCACCAAGAGGAAGATCAGCAAATAAAAGACGATCAACTAATACTAGACGAAATCAGTGCTAATGAACAGATCATAGAAGAAGTGGCTAACGTAAACCAATCGCCTAATGAAGAAGAAAAGTTAACAGCGAGTCTAGATGTATTCGAACTTGAAGGAGGAGCAGCAGCAGATCACGAATTGCCAAATACACAGACACTTTCCAGTAACAAAGAACAATCTAATGTGACACCTGAAAATAATATAGAAGAAGAAGAAACACCTCCACCTACGGAAGAAGAATCAAACAAAAATCCTGAAAATGATGTCCAGGAAGAACTCGATCCACCGAATGAAAATACAGAACCAGCAGAAATAGAAGAAGAAGTAAATAACTCAAAAAACGATAATTCAGAAAACGATAATTCAAAAAACGATAATTCAAAAAACGATAATTCACAGAACCAGGATAATACTGAAGCTGAAAATATGAAACCTGAAAATTCAAGCATCGAAAAGGGAACACCGCTCTTTACTGTTGATCCAAACCGTCCAAGTGACTCTGATGTTCCTAAATCGGTTAGTCAATACTTTAGCGACTCTAACATTACCGAAGTTGAAGTGGAAGCCAATAAAGACGTGGATGACCGTACCTTAAGGCTAAGCATTTTATCCAACAGTAACCGAAAGTGTAATTTTGACGATGTCCTTAATGGAGCTTTGGGCGAAGTAGATAAGGAAATACAACGTTTAAATGAACGTTCTCAAATTCGATCCGATTTGATTGATTGTGACTGCATATGCAAAAAGGAAACCCATGGTCTGATACCTCTAATAAAGGTTAGTATTCTATATTATAATTATTTTAATACGATATCGGACAGATAATGAAAATTTTAAAGATCTCAGCTAATTCAAATCTCGACCGATGTAGCTTCACTTCTAGCGTGGTTGACATGTGGAGATCGCGATTTTTTGTTATCCTCTACTCACTTTTTCTTTCTTTGTATTTTTGTGTTTGTGATTTGCTTTAGTTTGTTTTTAGTTGATTTCTGTATTGTACAGACAAATATTACACAACTATGACGCGGTCAAAATTTGGAAGCTAGAGACTTGGGCCGTGAAAACCTTAGATACCATTTAAATGTCTAAAATGTGCAGGCTTGTCGCTATGTTTAATACTATATTCTTTATCGTACACTACATGATGCATCAAAGTCTAAGTTCGGCTAAATCTGTCATAATTTTTACAAGAATGTGTTCATGACTAAAACAGCACGCATCCATAAATAGCATCAAAGTTTAGAGACTTACTTCATTTTCCACACAGTTTCCGTCATATGAATTACGTACACTTTAACGTTCTCGATGTACCTAAATCAAGTTTATTAAAGTTGCTAAGTTGAAATTCTTATTGAAAAATGTTTATCGATATATATCGTTCGATATATGTATATATTTATATATACCGCGAATTTAACGAAACTTCTACTTCAGATAAAAATGATTTATAATCGAAATGTGGAGGTCTATAAAGACCACCAATGATAAATTTACAGTTATTGCTCCCGACTAATACCCACAGCTGTCGAATAGTATCATTAGTTTCAATTAGAGACGCGACGAGACAACTACGAAGCAAGATAGCAATACCACTCCCACGACCACTTTTATCCCTTCTGAACAATGAATAACCATTCACAACTAGTAGTTCATCAGTATAATTGAATTTGAGAGCCAAGTTTCGGGAACAATTAAAAATGTCAAAATTATGACTATAAAGAGCGTATTTCAAATCATTTAATTTTGGCAACAAAGATTTAAAACGTTTATGTGTGCAATCATAATGCAGTCACTCATTCTAATTTAACTGAGTAATGGAAAGTTCGAGATAGTACCTAGAATCACTTAAAATTTGTAACTAAAATACTGGACGCAGTAAACCATTCTAAGAGCCCAAATAAATCGTTCTTAAAGTTTTAAAACTAAATATAAATATAATCCCAATAAAAAATAAAAGCATATACCATCCTTTACAATATTGAAATTCAGACACTAATCATAGCAAACTCCATCTACAAAAGGAACGCAAATAATCGTTTTTACACTATCCAAATAAGCAGGACACAAGATTACAAAAAAAACTTAGAGATATGTCAGACAAGATTACAAAAAAAACTTAGAGATATGTCAGACACACAGTAAAGACAGAGCAAGAGATATATAATAATATTCAAACGTGTGTTACATTCTCGCTGCCTTTTTCCAATTTATTTCATAAATTTTTATAGTCGTCCATAAATTTCAGTTTAATTATCTTACCGTTGTACTTTGATATTTCGCTAAATTAGCTCTAGTTAGATCTTCCGTAATTTCAATTCTCGTACTCTTGAGTTTTCTTTTATCGTTGAAGACCTTATTCTTTATGTCTCTACGGACGAAACGGACGATAATAGGTTTATTCGTATCTTCTTTGCGTGCGAGACGATGGCAGCAATCAATGTCGTTGTTGGTAATGTTAATTTTCAACTTTTCGCAGTGTAGATTATCGAACACCTCGCACATACACCTTATACCTACTTAATTAATTAGTATATACTTAATTCGTTTTAGTTGCCTTCGTCTAAACAACAGCTGTCGTCACCAGACAAGGTATCTGCCACCTCAAAATTATCTGGCTCTTCAAAAACGTCGTCGCAGAAAGTAGCAAAGAAACGCCCTTCCAATGATAAGTTTGAGAGAAGAGTATCCATCAACAGCCAAATGAAACTTGTTAAATTACCTTCTGAAGAAAATAAAACAAGTGCTACTATACTCAAGGTTGGTGCTCCTAAGGAGAGTATAGAATCAGAACTGATCCTTCCAACAATTCACCACCCATTACAACCAACTCCAGAACAATATAATAAAAGACCTAACATAAGACGGTCCTATGTAGAAAATACACATTCGGATAAAGTTTGTAAAAAGACTTCTTTTGTTTTTGACAATGAAAATGAGCCGCAGTCAGATTTGCACAATGTAAGTTCCGCGGACAGTATTTATGTAGTAATGCACGATATTTCTACGCAAGTGTCGATGGAATCAATTCAATCTGAAAGATCGGCTGGTTCTTCACGTATAGATAGAAAATTGCCACGAGTAAAAATATCCGTCGTGCAGGAAGCAAAGAACGTAAAGAAGTACAAAGTTAAGTCGAAGGATCAATATCAGCAATCCCATGGTGAGTAATTGTGTAGTAATGTACTTATGTGTAACAATAAACTTGCAACATTTTCCGGTAATTTAGAAATTATCCGCATCCTATATCTTTCTTAATATTTGATACAAAATTTGGTTATTGTAATGCCATATCTTTTATATGCTTTATTGATAAGCATCACAAGATTATTTAATTGTTCTATTTAATTAAGAATTTAGAATTAGACTTTTGTCTCTACTTTAGTCTCATCACAACTTTATCGGTCCCGTCACTATAAACGCGGTTCCAAAAGGATCATATTTGGGTGATCTTTGAAATACGACAAAATAAGTTGAGAGGAGGGTGCTCAGGTTCTTCACAGGTTATCACGTAAAATTGTTCGATATTGCATTAGTTTTGTGAATAGAAAATGGCACAATAGATACATTAAAGAATGTATGTATGTATATGTGCTATATTACGAGCAAAAAAAAACGTAAAAACAATTTTAAAGAAAAGAGCGTAATGTTTCATCTTGGAGAAAACAATAAAAACCGATGATGATGATGCCAACAAATTATTTATTTATTTGATAAACGAATATAAAGCTACTCACAAATTATTCGGAAGGTTCTAGAGCAAGCTTAGCACATTGTTGATCGTTGCACCTTTATTAGTGGAGGTAAAGGTATTATAGATGAAATTAAGAGTTGAATAAGACCAAAATCCATGAAAGGCATGCCACAATTCTTTGACTTACCTATCGGCATTACGTATTATTAGACATGATTATGGAAAAAATAATATGTTGTTGAGAATTTCAAAATTCTAGCAGTGAGCTGAGGGTATAATCTGAGCAGTGCCAACCCACCAACATACTACATACATAAATATACGCTATGAATACCTGCTGCTAGATTGCTATTACAGAAGAATTCGTAGTAACTAAGTCCTATTTCGAAATTTAGGTAATATCAAACAACGACAAAACGCGCTATTTGATGACGTCAATAGTATCTCTCTGACGTGAGCGTTTGCTAGGGTATTGTGGGGCATGATTTAGAAAGGTTGTTTACGTGATTGACGATGTCATGTTCTTGTTCTTTAAGCAATGTGATATAATACATTTTACTTAACTTTAACTTTAGTCATTTTATCTACGCTCTTGCAACTAGTCTTAACGACATTTTTTAATATTTTCTTGTTTACTACTAACCTTTCATCACAAAGCCCGTATATCAAGAAGAACAATATCCGCGTCTCTTTTCGACGTATTCCTTTGAGAAATATCTATTTCTCCCTGACCTTTTTTGGCATGGGATGAGGAGGATATGGCAAAGTTGTACAATGTACGTTATAAGCAGCAGCAAATTTAAACATGAATATTCAACAACTAAATTAAAAGATTTTTTCTCAAATACTAACGTAGCTGTAATTTAATAGAATTATATAGATAAACATTATTTTTACCGAAGATTAAAATTAATAAATGAAACAAATAGCGTTGGGTGATATATAATATTATAAATATTTTAATATGATCAGTAATCAATATAAATATATATTTCCTCCAATATCCATATCATTTAGGACTAGTAGACTACTAGCAAATATTGTGAATTAGATGTTTAAGTGTTTAATGTTATGTTCCTTTCTGCTTATAGTTGCACCTCAAGATAGTACAGAAAATGTGAAAGAAAGTATTGAACCTGTAGTATTACAACCTTTAATTGTTCGTTATGAGACGAGTGGTATCCAACAAAGCTTGGAGCAAAGAACTTTCCCATCTGTCAAACTACATAAATTATGTACATGTGACGATGTGGGGACGATCACCGCTAACGATACCGATATAGAGAACTATCCAGTTAGGAATGCTCCTTTCGGCGATACACCAATTACGTCTGAATTCATTCCGTTTAACGTTTCACGATTCTCTACTTTGCAAGCTGTGGAAGATGAACCAATTCCATTAACACCTAGACATAATTACTCGTCTTCTTCGGGAGCAACGGAAACGCGTTTGGAAGACTCACTTTCTGAAGGAGAAATTAAATGCAAATGTAGCGTTAGTATAGGAGAATTGCATATCTGTCGGATTGCCAGTGATATTAAGACAAAAACAGCTTATCTCAAAAAACATCCAGAGGCATTACTAAAACGTGAATATCCCGGGGAAGAGGTACATTTACAGAAGCAAAACGCATTCTACGATAACTGGGTAACTTTTTATACTACGAAAAGAATACCAGCAACTACTAGCAGTTCCGATACAGGGGAAATGTCGACAGATACGTAATACACAGTTTACCGTTTTAAGGTATATGATTAAAATTATGTTATTTTGTATTTCTAGCGTAAGATATAATGTAAAGGATGTATTTTTGTAACGCTAATAAATAGTGCCAGTATTTCGTTAATGTTTTTCTTTTTGTTATTAATTTTGCATTGTAACTCAGTAAACCCGTAAAATCTTATCAATTTTCTCCAGCGACACATACTAATTATCAAAGTTATCAATTATGACAATATTCATGGTAGCGAAAATGAAAAATACCATAAAAGTAAAATTGCTTGTTTTATATCGGCGATTTTATTGAAAAAGGATGTACATATAAGCCATAGCTTTTAGTTGTTTTTTATTGCTGTAACAAATATTCAAATTGTAATCGTTACTTGATTGTAGAATTTTATTATGTTATAAAACAGTAAAAAAAAACTCCAGGGAAATTAATTTTTATTGCACTTGCGAATGAGAAAAAATTAATGATCGATATAACCTTTGTATGTATAAGGATCTTGAACTTTCCATTAACTTGTAGGAGAGAAAAAACAAACGCAAATGTACACTTTGGTTTAGTTACATCATTTAGAGGGTTAGTATTTGTTTTGATATTGTTTCAAATCCACACTCACTTTGTTATTTTAAATACTATATATAAGTTCTTTTAATACAATCAATTCTATGCATCATTTGCGAATATTTTGTATTAGGTCACACTATACTTAAATTCAATTGTTTATAATATTGTGCAATATTTTCTTATTGCACAATCTTACCGAAAAATTAATATTGTAAAGTTCTTTGGATCGTAACATGTCAAACTTCTGCAAAAGAAAATAAAAGATTTTAAGAACCGTCATAACTTTCAATAAAATTTATACATGATGTGTAGAAGCTTTTTTTATGGCACAAAGTAGTTTTTATTGTAGCGCTTAATTCACCAAGAACTTGTACATCGATCCGTATTAAGATCTGGTGTACCTATCTCTATTAGCTTTTGAGTTATTAGAGACTTTTGGTTCCAAAAACGGGTATCCTGACATCTGTTATGTTTTCTCATAATTTGCTATGAAAATAAACTATGTTTTTCGATAAGAGTTGTCCAACGGGTCATTTTATAATTTAGATGCGTTGATTTGTGCAATATGAATATTAATCACCAAAATTATATGAATGGTGTATTAAATTTATTTTTTATATTCATAGTGAATGCAATATGATAATAACACGAGCATGCCGCGTATTTAATGAAAAATATACGCAATTACTATGACTATGGCGAAATTTAGAAGAATTACAAATAACTTTTTAAATTATGGAACTATTAAAATACTCAAAAGACTAGGTACCAAGCCTATCATCAATGACGAAGCGAATGAAGTTAATGTATTTTTAATAAGTTCAGTTGCTGCAGCGTCAGTTGATCCTGAACTGTTAAAAAGTTCCATTTTTCTAATTTTAAAAAGACATAAAATGCGACCATACTCGTTTCAATTATTGCAAGATTACTTAGACAATTTTAAATGAATTGAGTTTTGTGAATTTATGGTACAAAAATTCAGGAAGACGAAAATTTGTTAAAGAAAATATTTGGGCTGATGAATCTAAATTCATACGGGAGGATTTTATCAACAGACAAAATTTACATCATTGAGTAACAGAAAATTCACATGTTGTTAGGGCCGCAAACCGTCAACGTACATTTAGTGTCGATGCTTGCATTCATCTTATGTTCATGTTCATCTTTAAACGAGAAATGCATAGCGGGAAAAATTAAAAGAAGCCTCAACTAACGGCCGTTGAACTTGTTAAACTGCTTATGGATTTAGCTGTACGGGTAAAACTTGTAACAGTGTGAATATTTTCGTGGTGTATTTAGTAGACAACCGATGGTAAGTAAAACTACCAAATTAAAATATTTGCCAGAAATTTTAACGACTTCTTTGTGAAGAAAATGATATTCTCATAGCTGAAAGTTTACGTTATTTCAAAGTATTTAAAAACGCAAAAATAGATACAGAAAAGTCAATAAAATGGTTTAAGGTTAAAATTTACGCAGCATTGCAAATTCAAAATGCTATGATTGTGGTATGGTATTAAGAAGTGGTTAATTTAAAGTTTATAGAGGCACAACAAAGTGGACATATGATGTTATGATGATTCTGCGGCAGTCCTCATGAGAATTTAGTATAGAAAATATCACAGTTCGAAAAATAACATTGATAGAATTCATTCCCAAACATAAATCACTTTAGATTTATTTGGTTTGCAAACATCTGATTGAATCATAGAATGAAATCCAAAAAAAGAGTTGCAAAGTTACAAAAGCGTGATCAAAAATTCGAAAATTAGTTTGGTCACTTTTGCCGATCAGCTAATAACTATTATAAAAATTAAGCGCCATTCAGCATTGTGTTGCATTCTGGAAAGGTAATGTTTTTAATTTTCAGTATTAATGTATCGAATAATGTAGCCCAGTAAGGCAAAGTTGAGTAATTGGATCGACGAGGTAAATAGAACAACTCCTCATTAAATATTTAAATTTAATGGCATGATATTAGCCTTGGTTCAGTCATTTGAACTACTCCAACTCCAAATTAATCAAAAAGAAACAATAGTGGTATTAATTTTACGGGTTATTTAACGGGTCGATGGCCGCAGTGGTTAGGCGGCTGACTATTGTTGTGAGAGGACGATAGGTGCCGGGGTTCAATTCTGTGGAGGGACGGTGACATTTTTTCAGCGAGTTTAATCCCGGATCGACTTGCCATTCGCTGTTGGGAGCAAAGTGATTAACAGCGCGGCATCATAAAAGGCGATATGATGCTGTCACAAAGCCATTTAAACACAACTTACACACACTAAACTACACCGCAAGAGTTGCAGTGATAGCCAGACAAGTAATACAGCTTACGGAGTCACTGCAACTAAGCACCCACCACACATAAAAAAAAATAGGCACCGATAATAATAACAACCACTTTTATTGAAATTTACTGAATTGTGAATATTGTGCTATAAACCAGTAGTAAAATTGTTTATATAAAATATTCTATTATAAATAATAATAAAAATTCTGTTACTTTGAAAAAAATCAATTGTGGTGAAATAGACTCTTTTTAAACGTGTGGTGGTCAAATTATGTTTCTCGTATTTTTGTTGAAGAATAACACGAGTTTATCTAAGAAAAATTACCATAATAGAAAAACGAGAATAGGTGTTGCTATAGGTTTCTAAGTGTTAATTTGAGGTACTATATTAATGGGGGGGGGTATTATAAGGAGTAATGGACGAGTTGCACAGGAAAAACGAAACGAAGGAGGTAAACTTGCACTAAACATTGAAAGATATCTAGGTGTAGTGAAAGTAATAGAGGAACTTTTGTGTTTTAAGACTTCTTATCCTATTATACTAGGTAAGACCTTGATCGCACTAGGTATTTTGTAGTGAAAGTCATATAGAAGGTGCAAGAAAATAATATCCATGGTGTGATTATTTCTTACGGACTGAAGCAATATTCTGGGCACATAACTGAACAAGAAGAGTTAACTAACATACAGCCAGCGTTTTCGAGTTACAAAGTATAAATAATAAAGAAAACAGACATTATTAAAGCAAAGATCATTAAGTTTTTCCAAATTTAAACAATATGATGTAAATACTTAATCAAAATTACATTGGTTGATGCGTTATTTAATCCTGAAGTCGTGTGAAATTGTAAAAGATGTTGAAATTACTAGTATCATATTGTAAAATTAGGATGCAGTTAACCAAGATTATCGTATACAGAACATTTAGAGCGGCTAAGGCCAGCTAGAGTGGGGTGGTTGTAAAACATATACGGAATAACACACTTGCCAATGCGTTAACCGCCCCACTCTAGATCTATCTCTTTTCTTGCTGGCCTCAGTCGCTTTAAATGTTCTGTATATTTGAATTATTCTATATTATCTGTGGTGGGTGTAGCTGTTCCTGGATGCCTCCCCAAGCTGTATAAGCTGCGGTTTATCGGACTACCATGCAGCTCTTGCTGTGTACTTTGTATGTTTAATGCGCATTTTAGTCTTTATTACAACATTACCTTTCCATAAGTAATATTGTGCTATTAATTGTTTTCAAACTATAAGTGGTACTCAGGCAAGCTACCGACACTAGCGAAACGCGCCACAACACCGTTGTCACCATTCTACGCAGAAACTGTCACTAGCACAAAACGATCACTCTGCCATGCAGCCATTGAGCTTGAAAAATACCTTTAGGTATAGTAAATTGTAGGAAATGATTTTATTTTGTCTATTAATTTGTACATAATTTTTGTTAATCACAATACTATGTCAATCTTATCCGTCTAAATAAATAGATAGCCATTTGTTATATTTATCTCGCACTTAAGTTAACTATGTAGTATCACGAGTAAAATAGCTGATCTATTATTTAAATAATTAAAATTTTTAGTTTTACTGTTTGTTCATTTGTAACAGTACCGATTTGATACAAATGAAGAAAGAGTTTTTATGGTGAAATCGTATTATAGTGGCTGTAGTTTGCGACGATTTTGCGATCTATTTATCGTTAATTTTGACAGTAGACTTATATATAGACACATCGAAAAAAATCATAATTATATAGAGTAGGCTATGTGAATGGATTGTTACTTTAGCCACTTTCAAATAATGACATTTATTCCTTGACATTTAATTTGAGGTTATAAAACTTATATAAACTAAAGTTACAATAAAAGGTTAAGTAATAAATGTCATTATGTGATAGTGGCTAAAGCAACGATCAAAAACATTTACATAGCCTACCCTAATTATGTTTTTTTTTCGATGGCACGTCATTATCTGTTAGCATTATTAAAAATTATTTGCAAACATTTCTGTAGTATTGGAACGTAGAGGTGGCGAATAGTCATTATTTGTACTGATAGAATAAAATGGTCTAAATAATCATATCGCACGAAATAGACACATAGTTAGCGCCACAGAAGAACGTGTTTGGCGATTGTAAATGCGAATCCAACGTATAGTTTCAGGCAAATCAAAATAAGAAATTTTTGCAATTGATACAAGACCGCGCAAACAATAATCCTCACTTTCTGTCATTGATATGCTTCACTGGCGACTCTACGTTCTCCCTAAATAATGAACCCAATCTTCAGAAAACAAGATATTGGCCTAAACAAAATCCCAGAATTATTATATCAATCAAAACTCAGTGTCCTCAAAAAATTAATATATGGGTCGACATTTTTAATAATTTTTAATTATTGGACAATATGAAATTATATGAAATTTAAATACAGATACATATTTAGAACTTTTAATAACGAAAGTAGGACCTGCATTGAAAGAAATTGCAAAAGAAAATCAGGAGATCTGGTTTAAACTGGATGACTATCTCTAGTTGTTAGAGATTTCTTAAATAATTCATTGGCCATTTAGATCACCCGATTTGGCACGTTTCGATTTTTTCTCTGGGGATGTCTTAAGACCAAAATGTACAACCAACGTTATCCATATACTAATTCTTTGAAAGAAGCAATAGTTACTATATGCGCGTTAATTACTGACAGACAATTGGCAAATGTAATATCTAGTTTTTATAACAGAGCAGGATATTACTTAGCACAAAACGGCGGGGTATTTCAGTATTTACTAGAATTTATTTTTATTGTTATAGTTTTTAATTAATATTACTTATTACTCATTTATTGTTTTAGTATACAAACAATGGCAAAAGTAATAATAATTGAATATGGTGTTGAACTGCCTATGTTCGACTTTGAGCGGTTGTAAACAGTAAGTGCGAATTAAATAAATTTTAAAATTAATAAAAAGATGTAATGGATACAGTAACTGATTGCTTTTGGCTAGTATTTAAATTTTGACCAACAGCATTCGATATTTAAAAACCTGTGGTTACTTATAGAAGTAGGTATGGTTGCCTACCTATAATGTTGTAATTTAACGCGCGCTTTTCTGTTTAATGAAAGTTACTGGAGAACAAATAAATATAAATATGTATTAACCTTTTCAATTTTGAATGTTTAAATAAATGTTGTGGTATTAATATAACATACCTATATGTTATGAATGTAGAATGTAAAAAAGTAGCATATTGAATGTTGTTATTGTATTATATACCTATAGCATTATAAGTTGAAAACATTGGATTTTAAGAAAATTTTTCTAAATACTAATTTAAGTAATTAATTTCTAAGCCAATAGTTTTAATTTTCTAAATTCCGCTTATTTTTTATATATAAAAGAATGTTTTTGCAATAGTATCTCGGATTTAGTTCCAATTTTGTCCGCAGTATATTGATAACGGTGTCGGCAGTAGGTGCAATCAAGCGAAGTAAGCGAATTAGACGAGCCGAAGAGGTGGTTAAGAAAAAAAACATGGCCGCGATGCCAAAATCCGCTGATAAACAAAATAAACGATGAACTCGTACAGATGCACATCGGTTAAACGTTCTCTACTTGACAAAAATATTGTTTGTCTAAGCAAGTGATATTTCTTCGTGTTGTGTTTATGTGGTATACGGAGAATAGAATACATAAGTGGATGGGAAACAAGTTGTTTGTAGTGTTCAATGACCACCTGGCTTTGGAGAACTGTCACCGTACTGTTCCTACACGAAATACGATGAAAAGAAATTGGAGAACGAGCGCGAACCTGGTGAAAAGGCTCCGTAAATCAAGAGTAAATAATTTATAGTATATTTTTCGGTAGTGTACCCCTTCAGGAGTCAAAACGGATGCCTCCCGCGGAACACTATCATTTCTTAAAGTCCATGGAATCGCCTTGCAATGGAGACATGGTCAGTACGGTTCACAGTGGCGGTTCAAGGAACCCCATGCCGCCGGCTCTGTGGACGGCCCTCTACGATTATGATGCCCAAGGGGAAGATGAACTATCCTTACAGAAAGGACAGGTCGTGGAAGTTCTTTCAGAAGATGCAAAAATATCAGGCGATGAAGGGTGGTGGACAGGGAAGATTGGTGACAAGGTAGGAATATTTCCTGCAAACTTTGTCGTCTACGATGACCCCATGAATCATGTCAATTCCATAATCGCAGACATAAATCCAATAGAAATAGACTTCAACGAATTGGAACTAGAAGAAGTGATTGGTGTTGGTGGGTTTGGTAAAGTGTACCGGGGGCTGTGGAAAAGTCGTGAGGTGGCTGTGAAGGCTGCTCGTCAAGATCCAGACACTGAATTATCAGTGACGATGCAAAACGTTATAAAAGAAGCAAAGTTGTTCTGTTTGCTAAAACATGAAAATATTGTGTCGTTAGAAGGTGTGTGTTTGCGAGAACCCAATATGTGTCTCGTGTTGGAATACTGTCGTGGTGGTTCTTTAAATAGGGTGTTAACTGGAAGAAAGATTAGACCTGATGTTCTTGTGGACTGGGCTATACAAATTGCACGCTGAATGCATTATCTACATTGCGGAGCTTTAATTTCGTTGATACATAGAGATTTAAAGAGTTCAAATGGTAAGTGTTTTCTATTTCAGAACTTTATTTGGAAATTGATTTATTTTTTTTTTAATTTTTAATGTTATATCTTATAATTAACTGGTAGGCATTATACCAAGTGTTAAATCTGGTTTATGTAGTTTTATTTAAAGAAAAGCTGAAAACAGTCAAAGCATGTTGTAAAGAACCATTTACAATATTTCAAAGGTATTGCTATGAGAAAGGTTAAGTTTATGTTGATTATTATTAACTACTGCTAGCATTTTTTTTTATTGATATGAGCAATTATGACCACAAATATGTCATCACATTTATCTAAGAAAACTACAACAGAATTTCCTCTGCCAACCTTTGGATTAAACATTCGTGATGACATGGAAACAATTGCAAGAAAGGAAAATAATGTTGCATGTTATTTTAAAATGCGTATTTGACCACTACTTAATTAATAACGATTTTTAATAAACATCTCTGCTCCAATAACTTTTATCAATCAACACTAGATATTCATAAGTTGCAGTCATATTGAACGAGGTTTTATCCTTTTAATTTGCAGTAGTTGAAATTTTAATTTAGACTTTTAAGTTAAATAATAATTCCAGAAAATTTCTGAGGACTGAAACTGGGTGAGGTTTGCAATTATTTTCGAATTGATTCTGGTCAAACATTAAAAACACAAGACTTTAGAAACGGAAATGATAAGTAACTAATAGAAAATACTTAATATTATTGTAGTAAATCAACAAGTTGTAGCAAAATGGTTTTATTCATGCAAAATGATGGAAAAATATTCTTCTATGCATACCTATGTGTCCTGTTTTAACTTTAAAATATTATCAAATATTTGTTTAGAATAAGTACGTGCCACAACCGTCAACTGGTTAATAAATGTACCAGATAAGGATAAAGAACATATGTTGAGTTTTATCGTTATCTGTTTTGCATTTCGTCGTGTTTTCTAAGTAGATAGATAGTAAAAGCTAATTGGAAGGCAAAAGTTTGTGTCTTACATAATCAAATGTAAGTAATCGAACGCCTGGTATCTGTTTCGTTAAGTTTTTTTTAAGTATATGAACTTGTATATAAAAGTCATACCTACCTACATAGATACACGTTCAATTTGCAATAATCAAGTTTTTGTCAATAAAATGCAGCTCTGAAAGCAAACTAATAAATATTTTACTCTCTTTAATACTTACCATATACCGGGTGTTCAAATTGAAGTCGGCACTATTGCTAACTTCGTTATTATTGATGCTACGATGTCAGTTAAATTAGCAAACTAGTAGAGTTTTTCCTTCCGAATACGATGATAAAATTTAAAAAACAATTGAACTTCGCGTTTTTGAGATATTAACGAAAATTACATTTTTTTAAATGGAATACCCTGTATATTTTTGCACATTTTAAATGATAATTTAATTATAAACAAAATCTATTAATACATAGACACCCAAAAATTAACAAATAAACGAAATACAAGCATTAATGGAAAATCATGTAGACATTGACTAGTTATCGAAAAATACATTTTGCTCTTTATTTTTGCCAATATTAATCTTATTTGAACAACAAAAAAGGAAATTCTGAATGCAAAACATTGAATGCATGAGCAAATTCAAATAGCTGTGTACTTAAGATGTTTAAACAAACACTCGTAACCTTGACAGATACTATGTATCTTTTGTTGCTGTCCTAGTTATCCCTAAAAAATTTAAAACTAATGGAATAAATCGATTCTGTCTACGCTCATAATAAAGATAAAATTGAAGCAAAAAAGCTAAATTGCGTTTTTATTATTACTATTAGCAAGCGATTAAAAACTAAAATATGATTACCATCAAAGCACCAACGATTTTTTGTTCGCTTTAGATGATAGATGATAATAAAATGTTTCTTTTACTTGCCAATAGTCGGACATTCATTGGCTCTACACGATATTTAGATCAACTTGAACTGGTACATATAAATGCTTGTAGTTCATTTATTTGTTAATTTTTGGGTGTCTATGTATTAATAGATTTTGTTTGAAATTATATTGTCATTCAAAATGTGCAAAAACATACAGGGTATTCCATTTAAAAAAATGTTATTTTTTTTAATATCTCGAAAGCCCGAAGTTCAATTGTTTTTAAAATTTTACCATCGTAAGCGGAAGAAAAAACGCTACTACTTTGGTCATTTAACCAACATCGTATCTTTAGTAGTAACAAAGTTAGCAATAGTGCCGACTTCAATTTGAACACGCTGTATATGTATGTATGTATACTTCGAAAATATACTAAAAATTAATCGCACTTGTTTAGCCCAGTTAGTTAGTTACAAAAATCTTAGCCAAAATGGTAGAAATTCATTTACCTTACTTGTTCTTGGTATGTTCCGTTCAGTAACTTTTGTTATTATTACATGTTTGAAATCTACATTTTTTCCTGAAATGGGAAAGATGCAGGCTGAATTGGGTTAATACTGAAAGACAAATCGCTAATCAAAAATTAGTAGAAAATTTGAAAATGTATCAGTACTGGAGCTGGGTGAAGTATCGATACATCGTCCAGTATTCGATACCATTACTGGTATCGATTCACCGATACCTTGGATAACATCTGTATCGATATTGGTATCGCCCAGCCCTAATCAGTACTGCATATACTAGTAAACTATTACTGCAGTAACATTCTTGCATAAAGTAAATTAATACATAGAGACGAAATAAGAAAATGTTGTCACAAAACGTTACAAATTAATATCAATTCTCATACAATTAAGTAAAGGAATGCTGTATTAGTGTTGGTTTTCGTTCAGAATCTTAGTTTACATTGTTTCTTGTATTGTTTCAATTTTTGTTTGTTTCTCACTTTTTATTGTTGCTGCAACGTAGGTACCTATATTTTTTACAGTGAGGGAGATGACAAACTATAGAATTACATAGTAATTAATTACTGCTTTCAAAGGCTATTTAATTGCGATAAATAACTAAACTTAGATTTTGTTGGCATAAATGTTATCATAGCTATTGCATTACGAGACCAGCCCATTTTCAAAAAGGTAATTTTGTGTAGGAGAAGACTACATACAAGAAATTTATGTCTGAATATAGGTACCATTGACGGGTGAACCACAGACAAATAAATGTGCACTAATTCCTTTAATTTCCAACTAATTTCTTTCCTACTATTTGTCGACATTCTCTGGTTATATTCTTCTAATTCCCGACTAATTTATCAGATTTATTACATTGCTATTACATCGACCATAAAATTAAGTGTAGAATAGATCATAAATCAGGTTATCTACAATTTTGCACTGGACATTAAAAAAAATACACTTTAGTAGCTACATTAAAAACATAACATGCATCCGGTATCACTTTATTGACCAGAATATAAAAATCATTGTTTTCTGAAAGCCTTGTATATCTGTTTTTAATATTAAATAAATATCTAGCGGTTTTATGTCAAATGGGCGTCACCAATTAAATTAATAGGATTGTCGAAGGTAAAATCCTTACGTACCATATCAATGTTTTTTTTTTTTACCAACTTTGCTTTTAAAAACTATTCTTAAATGTTCGTTTCGGTTATTTTTAATTACGCGACCAACAAACCACAATTGGTAATAGAAAACCGCATAAAATCTTTCTAAGTGTACTTTAATGCTTCATATTTTGAATAAATTTTAGGATTCTATCGGAAAAAAGTGTTTTCTGGAAATTCCTGCAAAATTTTGGAGGATTGAACTAAAAGCGAGAAGATTTCTTAATAACTCTTAATTTGTACTGACGATGAGTTTTATATATAGTGATTTCTCAGATACGTTATGTGCTTTTCGTAAAAGTCTTTTAAACTTGTGCTGCTCGGTTCTACATTACCAAATTGGCTGTCTTCAGTGGAAATCTTTTTCGAAATTAAATCCATAACTATATCGTCCTCTCAATATTTTTTGTTGGTAATAACGAAACTTGTATATATTTTTAGTCGTTTATGATATTTTCAAGCGCTTCTGTAATTAGCTTTTGTATCCGAATTGCAAATTGCTTCTACTCTTGGTAAATTTCCTTTTTTTAGTTTGTTTTTAGTTTTATTTTACGTCCCTCTAAGATCGCTGATAGTATCGTTTTTTGTTTTAATTCCTCCAATTTATTTCAGCGTATTCTATACACTAAAATTTATTATTACTATTGAATGCGTAGAAGTTATAGATCTGGAATCTCGAATAACGATTCACATGCTTGGTTTCAAAAAATGTCAGTGCTGAGCATCTCTGGTTTGAACTCACTGTTTTTTACTTTTAGTGTCAATTTAATAATCATCTCGATGCAAAGCAAACAATTCTTAGGCAAGACATTTTTTGTTATTTGATATTTATTTTTTTTAGACTCAACTAGGAATACTCGACATAATACATAAGTTCAATAACTTGCAAACTGCAATTTTTTTTTCATCAAATAATGGTGTAAGTAATAACTTGGCTGTTGTGCAGTAGACGGCATTTATGAGGTAAAATAGTATGAGTTCTATTTACAAGATGAAAAATTGTTCCACACAAAAGATATGCTGAGGTATTTTCCTTTGTTTCGTTAACAACAAAATTTAAAAGCCTACCTACTCTTTTAATTGAAAAAAGTAGTTGATACAATAACTTAATTTATTCTATTTTTATCAAACAGTTACAGCGTAAAGTTCTTACTGTCGCACCTTGTATATTTATATGTATTTATATATCTATACTCTTTATGCAGTTTATATATCTTTTATGTACGTAGATAGCCATATTGCGGTGTAGCTAGTAGTATGTACTTCAGAATGTATCAATAAATTCAATTCTTATTGCACTCAATAATTAATCTTATTGCATACATATGTTATATTATTTTACGTCTTACCTTTACAATATTGAATTTTTAACTAGTATAAGCAAGCATACGATAGTTTCTTCTCACACATTGTCACCACAAAGTATTGCTTTATTCTAGGTACAGGTTTCAAAATGTTTAACCACTACCCAGTTGATATGAAAAATTACGAGAATTTGTTTAAAATTATCTCGTGACAAATATTCTAATTACGTAAATTAGCAAGTACGTAATGTATAAGGGTTTACCCTTTGTATAAAGTTTACCGTTCTATAAATAGTTATGTTTAGAAGTCTTTGGTTGCTTTAATTTTACACAAAAGTCTCAAGATATTAGCTCTTCATTCCGACGTAAATAAAAAATTATCTTTGACAAAATAAGTAATGTGTTACGATTTTCTTTCAATATTTATCTATATACAACACAAATGTAAAACAAAAGGTTGTAACTACCAATTACATCCAAATTAATGTCCAAAGAAATATGTAGATAGAAGTCTTTCTGTGTTTAACAACCGCACTGAATATTTAATAGTTCCATTTAGGACATTCACTTTAGCTATTACACAAATAGAACCGAAACTAGTCGTGTCTAATTAATAATGTACGTTATGGAGACCCAATTCTCCAATATTTGCATATGTGTAAATTGGACATATAACCTATACGCTTGCACAAGACTTGTTGGACGAATATATAATACATATTATACCTATACCTTCTAGCTTGACATATCGTTAATTGTAGTTTCGTTTATGTAAAGGTTTTAGGTGAATAGGTATTTTCTAATAATCTGGGAATATACAGGGTTTCCACGGCCAAGTGGGACATAGGGAGAATACACATAAAATCGGTTTTCAGTGAATATTATCTCCCTAATACTACCTCATTCAAATTTAAGTGCCGCATATTATAACTGGGTTAACAATGAATATCTCCACAATTATAGTAGTTGTATTTTTTTATTTTTTATCTTCAAAATAATGAAAATTCAAATTCAATAACACTACAAAAATCAGAGATTTTAATAAAAATCCTGAATTAAGAAATAATTATTTTTAAATCTATTATATCACGTGAATTTCTAATAAACAATCCGGCTTTTAACATTTGAGTCTAGTCTTGCACAAACTTCCGTGGCGCCTTATTAGTTCACGTGACGGTTTAAAAATAACGACAAAAATGACTTTCTTTGTACGGATTGTTTAAATGTTCATTGTTAATCCAGTTATAATATTCGGCAGATTAGTTGTATTTTTTTATTTTTTATCTTCAATAATAATGCTACAAATTCAATAACACTACAAAAATCAGAGATTTTGAAGACTATAAAATCGATTTTCTGAGGATTAAGGTAAATAATGAATAGTTTTTACAATAACAATAATGATCACGTGCTAAAATCCATTTCTCGGATTCGAACCTTAAACAATCCGTGCCATGCGTTATTAAGGCGTCGCGTGAACGTCTGCGCCACGGCCTCTTGCACAAACTTACGTGTTAAAAGCCTTATTAGAAATTCACGTACAAAAGGTTTAAAAATAATAACTTTTTTGACTTTATTAAAATGACTTTCTTTGTACTAGGATTGTGGAAATGTTCATTGTTAATCCAGTTATAATATTCGGCACTTAAATTTGGATGAAGTAGTATTAGGGAGATAATATTTTATTATTAATGATATTCGCCGAAAACCGATTTTATATGTATTCTTTCCTAATTAGTCCCACTCGGCCGATGGAAAGATCCATAAATAAGTATAGTTAATATAAACATAAATTGTAGTAACAAGATGTATTACAATCTATAATTATACGAATCTATAATTAACGAAAGAAAAGGCGATTTAATATGAATTGTGTTCTAAAAAACAGGATTTGTAACAGACCAATTTTCAGAGATCTATTTATATATGTACGTTGCTAAGGAAACTAAGGTTTTATGAGTATATTTTAGTCAAACTTTCTATGTTTCCAAGGATCTACAATTCGTTTCCATGGACGATCATTTAAGAAATTAGGCATATTTTCCTATTGCTTTTTTGATACTTACTTTCGATAATAATAACTTTTAGTGGATTACTTTTTTAAAGCAATATGTTAAAAATATATGTAAAAAAGTTGAATAGCTTATATAATCAACGTTATAAGAAAAAGATCTCTTAAAAGCTCACATATCTATGTTATGTTGTATCATCTGTTATAATACCAATTCGATCTATGGTTAGCGCTTATCATGGCCATCAACATTTTTCGTGCCGGCGAAAACCAATTGAGTTTTAGGACAGTCCGACTATTTTATATTTAACCTTGTAAACTTTACACCAATAATTATAGGGTAGCCCTTGGTAATCTTACAAAGGACAAAACAAGAGGATTACTTTAACGCTCGATCGACATTCCAAAAATTGAATTTACCAGAACTACATTTTTATATTGGTTCTAAAATAGTTAGGTATGTATAAGGAACTTTTGATGACTTTATGTACATACATGTGGAGCTAGATGATCTCAGCATTGTGATATAGTTAAAAGCTGCCTGTAGTAGTGTACAGATAAAATGACTAATGGCGCATTCCAAAGAATGCATAATTTAATTTATGTTTTCTACTTCTAGATTTTTTCGATCGCCCTGAATATATCAAGATGCTTACAAATCCTATTATGTCATGGTGCTGCGTTGTCATTTGCAGGGATTTGCATTCTGAGATCTGTTGATAATGTGTGTGATTGTGGGCAGAATGAACGGGCAAAGAAGCATTTTAAGTGAGATGCCATCACTGTTTTAGCTAGTTGAAGGGAAGAGAATATGTCAATATTTTATTATTAATCATATTCAGGAACCCATAATAAACATGGAAGTTGCCAAATAAAATGGGTCTTATTTTCAACAGTTCTCAATAGAAATACAGGGGTAAGCAATATTCAATTTTTATTAATAAAATTAGAAATCTTTATAATACAAATTTGAGCTAATTAGGTTTTATATAACAAGTGTTAAATGGAGAATTACTTTGGCGCGATTGCAGATGCCATTGAGATCCATAAATAAGTAACATATAAATATATAGTGTTTTTTAATTAAATGTATTGTGTTATTTTTTCGAAGTGTGTAACAAAATATAGGAAAAATAATAAAATTCAATTCTATGTAAAAGCATCTTCTGACCACGTTGGCTAATATTTCTACTGACAGATACGCTAACTTTTACTACTACAGCCATTAATATTACTAATAATTACACTAGTAGGTATATCCCCAACGACGGTGACGTGTAAATGGAAATACTTATATAACTGGTCATTTGTTATTTCTTACTAATCTATAAGTATTTATGATTTAAATAAGTAAATCTATGAAATTTTTGTGCAAAAAGAAGTGCCATTTACCCATGAAAAACTTCTTATGTTTAGAACGAAAGAAAGAAATTTAAAAATAATTTCTATTAACTTTTACGTTTACCATGAAAGTTATTTGATTAGATGGGTTCAGATACTTGTATCATATTATGTTTATATTTATATTGTTTCAAATGGAAGTGACAAATAGCTCACCAGAAAATGAGATGGAAAATATTAACAAAGAAAAACTACGAATATCGTTGATCCTTTGTTCATGTTTTATTCAGTATTATATTACCAAGCGCTATAACCTGCAATATCATTTAACATGTAAAGTTATTCCATACAAGCTTATCTTTTAAAATAATATGTTTTTACGATATGTTTGTAAGTTCATAAAATGTTTGAAATGTTGTTTACATTCTAATTTGATGCTATTTGGCTTTATATACTTTTATATATTTATCTGCGAAATTTCTTATACATACGCTTCTATATACGTCTCTTACTAGCCAATATGTGGAGTATACATATGTATGCGGATTTACTTTCGAAAAAATTTTAATTATAGCACGGTGCTGCTATCCTCAGCGTTGTAATGATCACTTGTTTCTATTACATAACTCATATTATTATTCGCACGAACAAGGTTAACGTTCTTGTTGACTGGCGAATGAGCCTGTACTGATTATTCGCTTATTTTCCTTTTAAACTTAGCTGTAATTGATAGTAATTTTCTTGAACCAAACGAGAAAATCCTCAATTTTTTTTCTGATTAATTATTTGTGTCGATATCCAGTGTACATACATGTACTACTTTAAAATGTAATAATTTTCATTTATTTAAATTAGATATATTTGTTAGTTGTGCAGTTTAAAGGAAATATGGTTCAATTTATCCGCTTTGTCTTTTCAAATAAATTAATTAATTAATGTTTAGATGGTATTGAAATAAATCCTGCATTTCTATCAATCCGTAGAAGCTAGAAATCGACAATACTTCGGTTTTTATAATTAATAAGATAATTAAGATAATCCTAGTAAGTAGGTAGGTACTTGATGAAAATGATGTCTGTCGTAAATTTAGTAGTAGTAGTTAGTAGCCAATTTCTGGTATAGTAGATACTTATGTAAGTAATAGTATATGGAATTGACACAATCATAATTGTAGGGCTTCACTTAATGCAATTATTATTTAATGCTTTACAAAGTTCATTGATTCTCGCCTATTAAACAAGTTTGTAATACTTACAGTAAGTTAAAAACACGTTCACACGTAATTATAGGGTCTGTCGACGTTAGTGTGCTGTATATATACATACATATATGATAAAAATACCTCTTTCAGTACAGCTTTTTACAATAATTAGGCATACTACGTTAACTATGAAATGTATTATATTGCGATATACCTACATATCGATACAAGCTCACAGAAATCGTTGCATTTGATAGATTTGATCTTTTTGTTATATATCTGTAAGTGAAAAATAATATGGGACTACTTTGGTGTTTGCAATAATATCTTCACTTGATATCGGAGAAGTAGTATTGCAATTGCACATTTCCTTCGTTCTAATTTACAAGGATGATTGCAGATTGTATTAGTCAAAGAGAATTGTTGGTATGTTGGTAAGAAAGTATTCATTATTTTTCAACACAATCGACGTGCATAAAAATATATTTAGGTATACACTACCGTCAATAAATGAGGGATCAGTAGAAGAAAAATGATACAACACAACATAATAAATTAGTCGATGCATATATTAAAACAAATTCTAAGCCATATAATATTTAATAAAAAAATTAAATTCTTTTAATTTATTCTCGGAAAAATATCTACCGCCACACTTAATAACTGCTTTACATATTTTGGGCATTCTTAATACAAGTCGTTGAAGTGTCTCTATTAGAATTGCGTTCCATGCCTCTTGGAGATGTTCCCAAAGCTGTTGTTGTGACCGTGGACAATGTTCCCTCACCCTTCTATCCACCTCATCCCAGAGCAGCTCAATAGGATTGAGGTCTGGCGATTGTGGAGGCCAAATCATGTTAACAAATATTCCATCTGCTTCTTTCTGCTGCAAATAGTTTCTACAAAGTCAAGCAGAGTGCTTTGGGTCATTATCTTGCTGAAAATGAACCCTTCTCCAATCAATCGCAACCCCGAAGGAATAGCATGTTCTTCTAAAATGACCTACCGCTCTTTTATTAATATTCCGTTAATTCGATGCAGATTTCCAACACCGTCGAAGGAAAATGCTCCCCAAACTAGCACTGAACCTCCTCCATGCTTTACGGTAGCCACAACACAATCATCACGCAGTCTTTCACCTCGTCTGCGTCCAACGTAAACACTCCGATTACTGCCAAAAATTTGAAATTTTGACTCATCAGTCCATAACACTTTTTTCCACATATCGATGTTCCAATTTTGATGCTCTCTAGCCCATTGCAACCGTTTCTGACAGTTTTGTGATCTCAGTAACGGTTTTCGAGCAGCAATGCGTTCCTGTAACCCTGTTTTCGTTAAGCGCCTCTTTACCGTAGTAAGGGACACTGGCGTTTCGCGGCTTTCATTGAGTTGAGCTCGAATCTGTGGAGCTGTTAGGCGTCGGTTTCTTTTGGATATTACATCCAATCGTCGATCTTCAGCTGGGTTCGTTATTTTGGGTCTTCCGGATCGCTTTCCGGAATGCGTTGTTCCTGTTGTCTTATAGCGTTTCACTGTTCCTTGGACAGCTCGGTAAGTTAATTTAAGTTTTTTCGCAATTTGCCGCAACGAATAATTTTCTTTATGTAAAGTAATGACAGCACTACGTGTCTGCACTCAACTCTTTTCGTTTTGCCATTCTTTCGCGATAAACAATTCTTTATCTTACATACTCGTATCACAAGTTGATCGGACAGCACTACAGCACAAAATAATACTTCTTCTATGATAAACGAGTGTTTCATATCCTAAATATCTAAATACTTCATTCGTAGAATAATTACGTAAATATTGCAGTATTATAAGTGGCTTTACCGATTTATTTCTATAAGAACTGGCTTTGTACCTCTGGAGGTCATAAATGGATTAACATAATTTTGTTTATTCTCATCTGAAAACTTGCTATTTATTGTAAGGATTTATGCAATTACCTTTGTAAATATCTTGCAATCGTACCAAACATATTTAGATTGGGGCTATTTGGGCAGGTAAATTACTAAAGTGACGAATTTGTATGCTACTGATCCCTCATTTATGGACTGTAGTGTATATATTTGCCTTCATTCCACTAGTCACTTGTTTCCTAGCTTATAATAAAGTATCATAGTTTTATTCCAGAAGACATTTGGTTCAGTCGAATCTTTTCCTTCTCGATTACAACGTTTTAAAAACTATCACTCAGAATATCTTCCCATTCTGGTTTAGACCAGTGAAAAGAACGTTCGGTAGCTATGTACAGTGGAGACACCCAGAAAGTCAACACCTTTAACCGTGGTGGAAGTATGGATGGACCCGTTATAAATGTAAGCCGAGCGTAAAATGCAAGCTAGTACATTTATTCATTGGGATAATATTGTGTAGAGAATATATCGTCTGTATGCATGAATGGTCTATTCATGGCACAAGTATCTTCTTGGTGTTTAAGTTTTTATTTTGTTTCTGGCGATGTAAAAATCTTCCGTGTTTAATTCGTTATGTGTCCATAAAAATCATATGTATTCCTTAAAACTGTAAAAGTTGAGGATAAAATCAAAAGTAGATGTGTTTGTAAGTTAAGCCCAGCAACACGATACGTTTTATTTAAATATAGCATTTTTAATACGTAGACATTTGAATACAAAAGAGTGTATCATTGTTGTATAAGCCAGCTGCATGCGGGCAATTAATCTTTTTTGATGATTTTGCAGTGAAAACAAGTTATATACCTTTTTACGTAAACCAGAAATATAATTGATTAGACAATTTTTCAGCCAATAAGCAAAAAACTCTGTGTTGTATGATAAATATGTTGCATTGATAAATATACTTTGATATAGATATTTATGAATGCGCCTCTTTTGTGGTGAAAGTTGAATTAAGTTTATATCACTAAAAGAAAGATTATGATTTGATAGTAATAGTAATAATTTATTTCTGGTAATATACATACACTACAAGTATGTCACACGTTAAATGTTATATTGCAGTCCCAAAAGCATCAGCTTGTTTGAGAAGAAATGTATTATTGCTGGAATTTCTTTGCGACCATTTTTCATTCATCCATTGTTCGTATTTCCTTCAATTTTCAGATAAATTTTAAAGCTTTTCGAAAAGTAAAAATTTTCATGAGCTTTCAAAACACATTGACAGTGACTCGCGTTACAGACGCTTTGCACCCAATTTTCGCCTCTATTTCCTACAGTAAAAAATTCATAACTTTGGAATCAACTTGAATCAATTGACATTTTGGATTATCAAATCATAATCTTTCTTTTAGTGATAAACATTTAATTTAACTTTCACCACAAAATAGAAGTGATTGTTTTCATGTGTACTTCAATGCTTGTAACTTTGTTGATAATTAACTTATTACAGAAATACTCTACATTAAAGCTGTTCTTGTCGTTAATGATCAATTTGTTGCGAAAGAAATCATTTTTCATTGCGAAAGATGAATACTTTCGCAGGTAACTGTATATTTCAATACCTACATATTGATTCTGTTGCATATTTACAGATACAATAACTAGTTCTTTTACGAAATGTTAATGGACAAATAAATGTACTTTTTTAAATTTTAATCTCTATGCCTATTTTTGCATCGAAGTTATACATATTATGTATTTAGAATCAAATAACTTTTTCTTAACGCATTTTTCCGTATTTGGATAAACTCGATGTTCTGATATCGACTTTCATGACGAACATTTCTAGTAAATTTACATTTAGTTATCGCATCAGGCTTGAATTAATGTGAAAACTTATTAAAAACAACAAAAGAATGAAAATCCTTTTCATGCGATGTAACATCAATACCTTAATTATTAGTTGGACCCATTTAAAATTGATAGAAAATGTTTAAATTCACTTGTACTCCTTTTTTGCTTATGTAAACATACACATTCTATTGTATTAAATACGTGTATTTACAAAATATTGAAAGCCCACACGTCGGCTAAACTGAATTACTCACGCTAGACACAGCGATAATTTCCAGTCAATCTATTTGAATTTTACAAAATAAGGTATAAATGAATGGCATTCAGTTCCATCTGATTATAACACACAAGCATTCTTCCGCCGATATTGCTATCCTATTCTATCTTATACAAAACTGATATCGGCGAGTTTCTCATCTGCATTTCCACCAAAGTGCTACTAAAATTCCCTTTAAATTCGTGTAGGTCGTTGCTTTTTTGAGTGTCGAACCTGTACGTTAAATCGACCTTGCTCCTGTGTAATGTGATCTTGCATGATTAATATATACTAGTTTAAACTTTTTTGTAATTTTTCCAATTTTAAAATCTGTATTAAATGTACTTTATTGTCCCCGTAAGATAGAAATATTAGTCCAGTCAATTTAACAGCGAGCCAAGATTTTACCTCGTCATTCATAAATGTGTTAAGTTTTGCAAAATTAACCTTAAAATCAAAAAGAAAGGGCCGGGGTCTATAATTTTATTATGCGAGTACCTTGTAGCAATTTTTAAAAACAAATGATATTTAATAGTGTTTGGTGTTTAATGAGTCATTGTCATTCTCAAGAGTTTCAAAGGTCGAACGTTGATATGATTAAAATACTTGCATTTAATAAAAATACCGCTAGAAATAGAATAGTGGTAAATATAAGATTTAACGGTAATTTACATAACAAACAAACAAATACACGGCATAATTAAATAACAGATTATCGTATTATCGATTACAAGATGGATATTTTTTCCAATTTTGGTGTTTCTGGTGTCTTATATTCTGTGGTGTATTATTATGGTAAAGATAATTTTATATTTTTATAATAATAGAAAATTAAGCGTATGCTTCTAGTTCGTGTATGAGCAAACTTAAAAAATTTTCAAGTAAGTTAAAATTAATAAATTGGTTATGTTACGTTAAGATTATGCTACTTTTAAAACAAAGAAACATGTTTCTAAAACAAACATATGACTACTGTCACAGTTCGAATATTTTCTGCTTAAAGTTATAAAAAAATTGACATAAATAAAGTGTGTTATGGAAGTTTCGAAATAAATACAAGTAACCCTCATTTAACATGATAGTTAGATTCATAAAAACGCCATATTGTACAAAGCAATCAGGGTTAACTTCCAAAATTTAAAAAAAACTAATTTAATTTTATAACTACAAGAAATTTTTATTTGTTACAGCAATAATTAATAAGAAGTTTAACATATTACTTAACGTCTTCTCGAAATGCTTTTTCTTTTTCGGGAAATATCCTCATGTTATGCTTTTTGTTCAAAAGTATTTTTAGTTCCATTCTCTACTTTTTGCAAAAGATCTGTTATTTTAGTTTATTTCCTTCCAGCTGAGACATCTTTGTAAATTTTGTTGGATGGAGTCATGTATTTGTGAAATTCACTTTTAAATTTTCTGCTTGTTCTAATGGAAAGATCTTAATTTAGGAAATATAACTCCAATTTTTTAGGCTAAGTTTAGATCTTTATGCTTTTTAAAGTAAAATATTTAACTATATTTTCTTCTCTTTCTAGAGATTAACAAATTCTACTGTTGCATCTAAATACATACATATTATTTTTTCTGTTGGATCAATTAAATTAGCACTTTAACTGCCTCGGACCATAAATTTTTCCAGCATGCATTCAATGGTTTTAATTCTTTGATGGATGAAGTTATGAAACGTTTTACAAAATTGTAAAACGTTTCCACGTGTGCATGACATCGATAAATTCGTAATTAATTTTATTAAAAATGCATTGCAAAGACATTCTGATCTACTGAGATTTAAATCTAGCTACAGTGTTGTGCAAAACAAAAGCAACAAATTTAGTCGAAATTAAATTATTGTTATATTCTTAAAAAATAATTATTTTACAAAAATGTTATAGACTATATTAAATACTTGTATGTACTCTAACTAAAATGTGTTTCATTTATTAGTTCTTCTTAAATAACATTAAACAAAACAGGAAAGTACGTCTACAGACTATTGTGAAGTGTGCAAAACAAAAGCAACAAATCAATACCATATTTGGTATAAGAACCCTTATTTCTTATAACCTGCGCACATCTGCGAGGTATTGACTCTATTAAATTATTAATAGTAGATGCTGGAATATTATTCCATTCCATTAGCAGGGCTTGGAACAGATCTGCTTTGTTGCGAAAGCGTAAACCGGAAACGCTTCGTTTTAATATTCCAAACAGGTTCTCCATCGGATTCAAGTCTGGTGATTGGGCAGGCCAATCCAGAATTTCAATTTTATTGTCTTTGAGATAGTCTTTTACCAGCTTCGATGTGTGTTTCGGATCATTGTCATGTTGAAACATTCAACGAAGCGGCATGTTCCACTCAGCATATGGCAGCATTTTTGATTCCAATATGTTTTTGTACATAAATCGGTCCATTATCCCATCTATTTTATGAAAAGGACCAACTCCATTGCCGGAAAAGCAGGTCCACATCATAATAGCACCTCCTCCATGCTCGAAACTTATCTTGCAGTTCCGTGGATCTAGACGTTTACCTTTACTGCGTCGGACTGTACACATGCCGTCGGAGTTAATCAAATTAAATTTTGATTCGTCGCTAAACAAAACTGTTTTCCACTTTGCTACAGTCCAATTCAAATGTGTTTTAGCGAAAGTTAATCTGAAAAATAATGGTCAACAAGGTTTTAGCAAAATTTTAATCATTAAATGAAGAATGTTGATTAACACCTTTTTCCTAAATGCTTTTTCGTAAGGAGTGGTTTTTTCGCTGGTCTGTAACTTCTTAAATTGTTTTCTATAGCTCGTCTACAAACTGTGCTGTCATGAATATTTAAATTCAGAGTCCTCACAACTTCAGCAGAAGTTGCGAACGGATTCTTTTGGAAAATTCGACAGATTCTTCTATCCATGCGCTCGGAAGTTTTTCGCGGACGTCCACCTGAATGCACACTAACACTAGTAACTGTAGTTTTAATAAGTCTGCATATGATAGATCTATGAATGTTATATTTTTGAGCAATTGAACTTTGTCACTCTCCGTTTTGAAAATCCGTTATTACACGCGTTTTAAAACTATCGCAATATTTATCGCGCGCCATTGCAGACCGTGTAAACACTTCTATTTAAAACGAACGTGTCTGAACATGCATAAACTATTGAAAGACGACAGCTATACAGCTGACGTACCATTATTTCCTGCAATTCGCATTGTCTGTTGCATTCACGTAATTTGTTGCTTTTGTTTTGCACGCTTAGAACTTGAATTTGTTGTATTCACCGGCGGCGGTAGGAGTCGACATTTAGGTGACTAAAATTTTTCGAATGGATTGCTGCGTTGTCCAATATCAGTAGAATTTTCTAAAATCTAATTCTAATTTATCTAAATAAATCGATGGTAAAAATGGTACTTTCACTAAAAACTGGTAACTATCTGCAGTCCAATATACTAAGATTTTTTTATCACATGAGGTATTACTGCGTAAGCATAATGCAGTGTAGTGTTGCATTAGTGTTTTGCTACCTTAAAATCTGAAGATTTTTTTTCAATTTTTAAAATAAATATTTTTTTGGTCATTTTTTTCCACCAAATTCCAGCTTCAGTGAAATTTTTTTTTATGAGTGGTACGTGCTTAGTTCCGTAAGCCGTACTTGTCTGGCTATCACTGCAACTCTTGCGGTGTAGTTTGATGTGTGTAAGTTGTGTTTAAATGGCTTTGTGACAGCATCATATCGCCTTTTATGATGCCGCGCTGTTAATCACTTTGCTCCCACGTTGCTCCCCACTTTGCTCTCTCGTTAAAAGTATATCTACCGTGTTCAATAATTTTTTCAACATTATATACCTAAGTTTAAGCAGTTTTACCATAAGCCTATACGCTCTTTCTTTGTATCGTCATGTTTTATAAAATGCGTTTTGTTTTGTGAAAAGCGTTTTGTAAAATGGTCGAACTAACATTTTGTGGCAACAAAATGATTTTGTCCAGTTTCCAATTTCTTTGACAAAGTTGTTGATTTTTAAGGTTTTATGTTTAGTAACATTGGTGACCAGTAGGATCCGTTGTTTTGAACAGTCTTCAATCTAATTCTAAGTGTAGTGTGTGTTTTTTGTGATTTTGCAAGAATTAGTGTTCTGGGACGAATTGTCATATTTGTCGAGGAAGAACAACCTGTAGCTAAGGAGGATTTTTTATATAGTACGGATTGTAGTTTCATTTAAATTTAAGGTTTTAGCAATACCTTTTCCCTGTCTTTAAGACGATCCAAAATCATAATCTTGTTTTAATGGGATGAAATATTGTTTGAGTTTTTATTTATGGTAAGCATTGTTCAGGACTAGAAAAAAAGTAGAAAAAACATTTCTTTAAAAAAAGTTTACTCAATTTTTTTATCTATTTATATAGCAAATAAAAATGAAAGTCTTTCAATACTCTACGAACAAAATATGTATATGTAAAATGTTGACATAATCGAAACGCTCGAATGAAAAATATCTCATCGCGAAACAACACGGGAGTTCCCTATTGATGAAATCACCTCTTAGAGTAAAACCGTGCAAGAAGAGTGCCGTATTATATGGGGATTTTTTCGAATCGTTTTTGAGTGAAATGGTGTTGTGGGACGGCGTGTTATACGGGGGCTTACCTGTAACTGAAATGTTCTTTATTTGTTTCGAACATTAAAATTGATTTTGTGAAGTACGTTATTCAGTTTCTACAATGGTATATGGAAGAAGATGTCAATATTAATGTCTTGTATTCTTGCACCAACTTTGTCGAATATTCTTTGAGCAACAATTCATCTTTGAAATGGGAAGAAGAGGACCACTGACATACTTCTTTGCAAATTTCGTATTGATTTTGGTACAAACGCTTTTCATCCGCCAGAACTATATATAATTACTCTTTAGGTGCATTGGTACTGTTCTAGAGCAATTGAACGGCAGAATGCATTTCTGAACTGCTCCGTGTGCACTCTGGAGGACTCCAAGACCAATAGAAAGTAGTAAATATATGTAATCCGTTGCATCCTTTTTCAACAAAAATCATATTTTTAAATGAGTTGTAAACAAAACCGGGCTGTCAACCGAATTACAAGTTAAAGGTGAAGTAATTATACAAATATAACGCTGAAACTACTTGAAATATTCTCTCTATAGTGTATCACTTAAAAATGGTTTGTATTTTATTCCCAATCTTATAGTACTAAAAAACTTTTAATTAGAAATACCACATATTTAAGTTACCTATGACGTTATAAAAACAACCAGTTGTTTTCTCAACAAGGACGATTATTAAACCAGGCGAAGCCAATTATTTTAATGTTCTCTTTTATGATTTAACAGTAATCGTTTCCTGTTATTCTTACTTGGTTTCTTATATACAGAATGCATCAATTTGCTATCATCTTAAAAAATTGCGATAATGTAAATAAAGATGTAAATCTATCTTTTAATAATATTAACAATTCATTAGTTATAGAGCAATTAGTATTTTAACGGATTTTTTTTTGTTAGCCTGTTAAAATGTTAATACAAAAAATACAGAATGGTTTTCTTCTTTAAAAGTAAATGGCAGTCTATGTATGTATATGAAACAAACTTGTAGCGACGACAAAAAATCTACGGTGATGAAACATTAGCTTCAGTCACTCTTAAAACGCAGGATTTTGGTATGGTAGCCCATTTCTGCTCATCTAGTTCACATAATAGGGTAACCAACTAATTAACACTAAATTAATTATCGTGCCATTAATGCAGCCCGACAGACATATGTTTCGCAATGAAACTTATCAGGTTATTGTACAGAGAGGAAATGTACCATATGGTCTTTTATGTTACTGTTTTAATTATATAGCGAGGCGTATGTATTTTTTTTTTTTGCCTGAATATACTACTGTCGGCAAGATGAGAAACCGTTATATTTTGTATTGATTCTAATAGTAATGCGAGTTAATAGGGTATTTTTATTTTTTAAGGTAAGAATGTGAAACATAAAAAATGTAAAACAAACAAAACTCAAGTAAGAAAGAATTTCACAGTTTTATTTTTTAATATATCCTGTCGTTTGCATAATTATTGATTTATAATTCACTTTTTGTGGTAATTGTTTGAAACAAAAGCTAATAAATGAAATTGATTATGATGATTCGTCTTCAAGATAAATTTGTTGTATAACGTGCATTTTAAATGGTTTCACTATTCATTTTAATTGTTAGATAGGGACTACTTTAGAGTTATAATATTATCATTTTGGAAAATGACATTTCAATTAATTTAGGTAGATCATTAATCACATGTAGATAAAATAAACTTTATTGATAACAAATTCCCGAACATGTAGGTAAGTGTTTTCGTATAAAGGTTACTTACTAGAATAAAGGAACATATAATGCGCTAGACTAAAACCGGCTAGCATATAAACAGTGATAAGCATTAAAAGCTCATTTAAACAAAAAAATACCTACTACTAAATTGACATGAATCAACGATCCTTTGTTGAGTTAGAAAGCCCCAATTCTGGAAGTATAAGCAGTAAAACTGTGGACAATTTATTGGTGTGGTTTGGTCCGTTGAAAAGTATCTGCAAGTGCATCTACAGACAGGCCGAATGTCATTTTTTTATTAAGTTATTTATGCTGTAAGTATTACAGGATATGCCAAATGAATTTTACCATTACAAAAGCATAATAATCTAAATAAGAGATTTTCATCTTTAAGTTGCTAAATCACGAACTGTTAATAAATCAAGCAATATTGATTTAATATCTCCGCGGGGCAGTATCTAAGGTCCAGGGTTCGAATATGCGGTTAACGGGGGAGAGGAGGGGATAACGGTTTTTTTTAATCAAGTGCAAAGACAAAAGATATACAATTGTTTTAGTTGTATTTTCAACAAATGGGAACAAATATGTTACAGTTGGAAAGAATCTTACTAATTAGATTTTCTAGTCTGTTTAGATAAGCATCTTATGATGTGGATTTATAATTGACTAAGTTGTGGAAAGCTCATTGCTCATTTGATAAGTTTGATATTTGTCAGATAAACAGTTGAAAATCAAGAACATGCTTCGTAGATTCACCAATGAAAAAACGTAGTACAGTCATGGAACTTCAGTCCTCTAGTGTAATACATTAATTCCCATCTCATTTATTGATGAATTGTGATTGTGCCATTTATACAGGTTCATAAAGAACTGACATTAGATGCGTTATATCAATTGTGATTATATTTTGTTGCAGTATAGTGCTATTCCGGCTGAGCTATTTACCAATAACAGTTGCAAACCATTTTAATCGCGTAAAATCCTATTTGATCAAAGTTTTTTGGTTGCTTCCAAATCTTTTGTTTAGTATGCTTATTTGGCTAGTATTATTAGAGGACTATAATTACGTATCGCTTTTCTTACAATGTCTCTCTTATGTACCCGTCAAATTGCTTGCATCCGGCAGGCTTGCATCCCGGCACGAATGTTATTATGTTAGATGTTAAAAATTGTGTTTTTTGGTTTGTTTCAATGACCACAAATATTCTTAAACTGACGGCTATCTTTATATATAATAGTAATAGTAAAATTAACTTGTAATTGCTAGTAAATAACTTGATAGGAAATAGTTTAAATGTATTACTCAAAAACTAATGTTGATATTAACTATGATTAAATGTATTTCAGTTGGTTGACTACACCTAGTGTGCTTTTTACAAAAATTACCAATTGAGCAATCAAACGTTCAAAAATTTTGTTTCGTTTTTTAGTTGAGACAAAGGGTGTCGTATAGTATAATATATAGTATATGACTTTAGGCTCTTCATTTTTAAGGTATTCTTTATACAGGGTGATTGGTGAGTATGGCCTATTAAAGGTATTATACAAACGGAACGGAATTTTACAGTTGGATATGGTTGAAATGAACTATCACGTGAAAATATTTTTAAATAAATATCACTTCCGATTAACCGATATTTTAAATAGCATGCTTAAGTTTAATCCCGGATTTAAGTATAAGTTTAATCCTGGATCGACTTGCCATTCGCTGTTGGGAGCAAAGTGATTAACAGCGCGGCATCATAAAAGGCAATATGATGCTGTCACAAACCCAATTGAACACAATATATACACACAAAAACTACACCGCGAGAGTTGCAGTGATAGCCAGACAAGAACAGACAAGAATACATTAAAAGAAAAATAAAATAAATTACGAATTCAGCTTCTATGCTTAAGCATAGAAGCTTCACACATATTTCAATTTTTCAATATCTACTTTCCGCAGGTTGATCTTATTTATAAGCAACTAAGTTTTTAAACATCCTGTATAATGTTACAGAGAAGAACTTCAAATGTTGTGTAACTACACAATATCAGCTATGTCTATGCAAAATTTCATTCGTTTCTTTTACTCCTACGTGACATAATATCACTATAAAGTAAGATCGGTATCCGTCACGTTTTTTCTTTAATTGCGAATAACTCAGAAGGTATAGGGTATGATACATGAAATATGTGTAAAATTTATCATAGAAGGTGAATTTATAATTTATTTTATAGCATGCTATTTCAAAAATCGAAGTTGATGCCCACTTCCGGTTAACCGGAAGTGATATTTATTCAAAAATAGTTTCACGTGATAGTTCATATTCAACTATATCCAACTGCAAAATTTTGTTTTAAAATTCCGTTCCTTTTGTATAAAACTTTTAATAGGCCAATCATCCTGTATGTAAAGGAGTACGCACATGGTTTTATTTTCATGACATTTTATAGTTTTACACCCTTTTTATTAGTATTTTTCTACTTCTAAGACCTTTCATTTCGTTCTTTTTTAGAATTGTTCTCGTTTCTTTGAAATCCTTAATTTTATTTTTAGTAGTTGTTTTTGGTTTCCTTAACAATTTCTTTGGCGGTAACCGGTAAGTTTAGTTACAGGTTAGTACAGCACTATTGTTTTATTACCATCCGTTATTCTTTTTATTGCAATCCCCCAATTTTATTTATTATCTTTTCTCGTTAAATATTTATAATTTCCATGCTTACTAGTGTCATAAGTTTCGTTTAATGCCGGTTTTTCGGAGAAGAAAATGATGTAAATACAAATAATAGTGCAGATTGTTTTACATAGTTACCTCGATAGTTACTGTTTTGTAATAAAATAAAAATATTGAAATTATTACTAGCGATTAGTAACATCATACGGCATTTCTTAACTTATTAAGCACATTTCAGAAATTTTAAATACAATAATAGAGACCTTGAATTGAAAGTACTTATTTCGTGGTTATATATGTCGTTATTTTCGGTTTTTGTTTGAGAAATTTTACAAAGTAACATTTTTTTATAAGTAATGAAAGTCCTAATCTAAAAAATTCCTATATAAGTAGTATAAAGAAATTTGAAGTGTATTTAAATTCTCGTTTCGGAGGTGTATGTTTAAAAATGTCAATTAACAACAGGTCTTAGAAGCAATCACGTATTAATACTACGTTCTTTAGCTGCTACTGTTGGGAAATAAACATAACAAGTTTTAAATAGAAATGTTATAGCGTTATAGGCATGAAAAGAATTTTTGTTTATGTCTTTGAATATTAAGCAAAGTACAGTGATTCTTGTCTTAATTACTTTTAAGTGCTTCAATTTGTGTAATTCTCCTTTGTTATAACCTAACACTTAATCTATTAAAGATATATAGAGTGCAACTAAAGTAATGAGTAGGTAATTTTTCAACTAATAGAATGTCAACTTCTAATGTATGAACTTTTATTATGAGAAAAGTGTGTTCATACAGGGTATTCCATTTAAAATAAGAAAGATATTGAGCATTAATGGTAGCCTCAATTAAAGATAAGATTTTAACCACCCTATATAATTTTTTGAAACCATCTTTATTTTAGCATTAGATGTAATGGTGTTGCTAATTAAACAAATTAAAGCATAACTTAAATACGTACAGCAGATACTCATTCTATCATCAGTTTCAAAAATGATTAAATATTTCAGTGCCTAGGTATAGGCGTAATCGAAATGTGCAATAATGGTGTTCCGTTTAAATTTTGATATCTTTGATGTATAATTTTCTTTTGGAATACTCTGTATATTTCAATATAATTTTAGAATGTGCTCCCAATGGACGTACACATCTCTAACAAAAATATTTTAAATATATGTTACCGTTTTTTTTGTATATCTACCGAGGCCCCATCCTGTATTTGGTTCCAAGATAATATAGGTATAACAGCAATTGTGAATTTTCTATATTTCGAAATAGCACTTATGCTTTTTAAGTAATTTCGTCGCACTAATTGGGTGGAGTTATTGACCTTTAGTTGGAAATGGATTTCGCTGGATTTCTGGATTTTTAACTTAATCACGCAGTTACGCAGTTGACTACGTAATTTTTTTATTCTAGTTTTCGTTCTGTTAAAAACAATAAATTAATTGGAAATACTAAAATATTAATAAACTACATTGGATAGCTGTACTTTCAGTGTTATAATTAGGATTATTCTCCTTTTAGATACACTATGTATAGTGCTTAAAATTGCATTAATAAACCATGAATTAACCCTATGCGATGAATATATGTATGTCACTGTCAACATCATATTAGTGATATTAGGTTAATTGGGTTAATTCTAACTCTGGCAGCAAGACATACATACATATTTTACCGTATATAGATATGAAATCATTGTGTGTCCAATGCTTTAAAATGGTTATATAGGGTTTTTTTCTTGTTCATAAACAGGACGTAATTAAAATTGTTTCTTCTCGGTGTTTTTTTATATAACCTTGAACATAACATTCAGTTTTATTATTGGAGTGAGTATATTCAATTTTCTAATAATTTCTCTTCTGCAGTTGTTTTGATGAAACGTTATCTTTGTTTTTAGTTAATATTTGACGGCAAACGCCATTAATTTCCGAAACCGTTGCGGTGTCTCAAATTTATTAGTGTATCATATCGATTATTCGGTTTGTGTTATAGTTTATTCTATTTTTGACGAAGAGTATCATTTTTTCTATACGTGATAAAAAACGTACGTTTTCCGTTATCATGTACACAAAATATTAAATTGGTATTTATTTATTTAGCAATATGTATGCAGTCCTAATAAATTTTCCAAATTTACAGAATTTTACATAATTTTAATTGTGACCTTTAGTCGTTGAAACCTGGCTTCCCCATATCTTTCATGACTTCCCTTGATGACAGTCTTATTTTTTATTTTCGAGATTTTAATGGTAAAAGTATTATATTTAAACAATGTTTTACATTTGCTTTTTGATTTGCGTGCACCGGGTGCACCGTGGAAAATTTCAATGCTTTCTAAACAGAAAGTTTAACAGGCAATATAAGACTAATGGTGATCATTAATGGCCGACCTCTTTCGAAGCTTAAATAATGTAATTTATCTACTCACTAGGATTACTTTAAAGATATTCGTAATCACACATCAGCTCTTACTAAAACCGACAAAAATGCATGTATATTTAAATTATTAAGCTATTCATTTAAATACGAAAACGTTTTGTCCCATAATAATCGGTCATCATATTAGGACGCCATATATGAAATTTCCCTGTAAAAATATTCCCTATTTACATGGCTCGTTGCGTTAAGGTTTTCCTGAAAAAAATCCAGGTGCAATTGCAGAAAGTGTGTCTTTAAGGGCATATTACAACCCAAACAAAATAGTTTACAATATAACGATAATTTTTCCACTTTTCGATTTCCCAAAAAACTTTGAGCAACATTTTCATCACACCTTAGTGATCGTATTTGTGGACTCACACATATTCCTTCTTTAATTCTTTCTTTTTTTAATCACTAATTTCAGAAAGTACATATCCATTCTTCATTAATCATAGTTTGATCTATTGGAGGTAGACACACATTTTTGGGATTATACAATACATTGCGTTTCACAGTTTCTGTCCAGGAATGAATGAATTTTGTTGAGGTCATTTTCTTCTAATGCAGTTCCTCTATACTGTCCCATTCATATAGAAAACGCAACAACTTTGTATAGACAAGTTGCAGAACAAGAAGAATAACTCAAATCACAAATATTTTGTTCATACACTGTATATTGTAGTTTTTCAGACATAAATTCAAAGTTCTCATATGTTTCTTTCATACTAGCAGAGTCAGCCGCATATACTAATGGGAATTTATCTCCGTTATGCAGAAGCACAGCTTTTAAACTAACTTTAGAGGAATCATTAAACACCATTCTGTTAGCTTATGCTCAATACCAAGTATTTCTATTAGAGGAAAAATGTTATTACAAAACATTATAAGCTATTAATGGCACACAACACTTATGACAAATATATATCTTTATATTTTAAACGAGCGAGGAATGATTGTGTGGACACATGGCTGGTGTATCCTTCCATGAGATCGCGTACCATCTCTAGCGGTCGTTGTCGGCTGTGCAACGGGCATGGCGAGAATGGACTGAGGTAGGACGTATGCGCCTTCAGCCGCCTACGTCGTCCTCAAGGCAACTTGGAGCCGTTTGACCAGCAGGAAGGGAAGGCGCACTCACTACGCGAACTGTACAGGGGCGTTTAGAAGGGGGTGGACTGTGAGCGCGCCGCATGTTGCAGCGGCTTTTACTCATTCCCGGAAACCGCCGCACATGCTACCAGTGGCTCAACGCAAGGTATCGGTGGGTTGCCCAGTGAAGGCACATTATGTTTTCTGACGAATCAAAATTCGAATTGGGCGTTGGTGACGTCCGAATTTTGATTCGTCGGCACCTGGTGAGCGTCTACTCAAGCAGTGTGTTCAACTACGCCATATCCACCACTAGCAGGGCATTATGGTATGGGGTGCTTTTACATATGGAGGACGTACACGTCTGCTGCGTGTACAGCAGACAATGACGGATCGCCGATACGTAGATGAGGTGCTACTGCCCGTTTTGCTTTTCTACGTTCGGCGGCGCCTACGTCTGCTATACATGCACGTCGCGCCTGTACTACAGGCCTTTGTGGAAGAACACCGTATACGAATACTTCCATGGCCAGCTCGTTTTCCGGATCTGAATCCGATAGAACATGTCTGAGATATAATCGGTCGGAGACTTCAACGTTATTCGGCTCCTTCAGCTTATTGACTCAATGCCTCGTCGTGTAGCGATGGTACGCCCGCTCGCGGTGGATACTCCCGCTATTGATACATCCCCTCCCAGCAGGGTTACGGCGCTCTCCGCATGAGAGTAAGTTATTCTACTTTAGTACTACTTCTACATCAAACTTCATTGCACTAGAACTACGCGTTCAGATTATACAGGGTGTATGTAGTTTTTATAATAATTATATTAGATTTATGAATATCACATGAATATTTTGTTAGTGGTTACCTACATCTACTACATTTTAGAAACTTAGAAATATTTTTGCTAAATATATCTTTGTTACTTCATCAAGATTTTTACCACAAAATTTACGATAAACGGTTGCCGAGATATATGGTGAGCTTACTTAAAAAGACACTAATTGTAAGTATCTAGACTTAAATGGGAAGTCTTCCAAATGCCGATCTGAACGAAGTTTGGTCACCTGGTAGAACTCATCAAATTTTGTAAAACGTTGTATCGTTTTTCGTGTTAGTCAGCTTCAAATACTCGATAATTATTAGCAATTGCAATTTACGCCGCTATTATGAACATCAAAAATTTAAAGTGTACATCATTGAATTTGGCTTTCACAGGCGTATCAATGCAATGTAAATCTACGCTATCTCGTCCCATTTTAACTGCTACTTACTTGATGACATTGATATTGATTTTCATCAATGCAATTAGTGTATTTTTCATTTAAAAATTCCCATATCTTCTAAAGTAAACTGAATAACATAGCAAAACCCTATATTATAATAAGGGTAAGACCTAGAAGAAACGTAAACAGTAAAAATACACAGGATGTTCCATTAAAAATAAAGTAAGTTTAGTTTACCCTGTCTTTATTTGACACCCTGTATAGTTAAAAATATTTTTAGATTATAGCCCCCATGCGCTTCAACTTTTACCTTAATAACATTTTCTCACTTCTCTTATAATACAGGAGTAATTAAACTTCCTCGCACTATTGCCCCACCCTGTATTTTAGACGAAGAGTCAAAATCTATCATCATAGGAAATATTAAAACGTTGACAATAAATTGATGATACCACAACGAAAATATTAATGTGAAAGATAGTTTATTCATATTTCCTACAATCTGACAACAATAAATTGGAAGTATAATGTGTGTAATTAGATTTTGTATCTAGCAGAATCTAGTGAAATACAATTAATACACAGCGAAGAGCTATGAATTAATCTATGATATCTATCAGAGTCAACTCTTAAGGCAGTATCTTGTAAACTACCGACTGCGGCTCGATCATGTAACATGTTTTCGATTTCGTAATGGTGGCATGTGCGTGCGTGCACTCGCACACACACATATGTATATAGACAGAAAATCCGGTTCGCGGAGGTCGACATATGCCTCCGGGCAAGACTTGCGCCTTACGGATGCTTTACTATCGTATATCGTAGAGTACAGGTACGCTTACGCTTTTGCATATACGTGTTAGAAGAGACGTACATATTAATCTCCACGGCCTGTTTCAAAATGGGACAAGCCGAAAGTTTAGATCATCACTTTCACTATTAACGCGAGGTTGGAGGTTTATTTCTTTTCTGATTTATTAGCTTACATAGTAAAGTAGGTAGTTTCATTTGCGTATTTGTTTAGTAGGTAAGATGGAAGTTAATGTACGACATATTAGATGTGATTTGACAATACATATATAGATATATTAAATGCATCGTTTTCAATTTTCTTAACATTTCTGGGTTTCACCGTGCTCAAATCAAGTTGAAGTTATCCTTGCTCCTTTTGCAATTGCATGGTTAAATTCGTAAAGTGATAGGAATTGTTTTCAACAACACAGATTGCTTTGTGTATGTCGTCAAGTACTTTAAAAAGGATTAAATTCCAAATAAAAACTAAAAATTGTTTGGTTTCTAACGAAACGTAATCTGTGGTAACCAAATTTCCAGGATTTGGTTGGTATAGAAATCGTTACTTTGGGACACGTTACAAAATCATTAGAATAAATGAAACCTTATTTAGGTAAATGGACTAGGAATATAAGATAAATATTAGATTAGAATAAAACGGCGCAGATGACATCTTTACCGGATATTTCACACGATCTAATCAAGACAGTATTTTCTGGCTGCCTTGTTGATTAAATGTGTAAAACACGGGCATCCTGAATTGTATTGTGTTCTAAAAAGGCTTCATCAACTTTATTAGAAACAAATTAGTATATTGTCCAAGTTCAGGTATTTCCTAACTGCAGATAAACTTGTTAATGTTATTGTAATCCTGGATATTCAGTTTACAAGAACTGAAAGATTTTTCGCAACATTTTGCATTCTGTGTTGCACGTATTTTCGGTAATACAACGAAGCTTCTTGTCCGTCCGCTTCACCAGGCACTTGCGACCAACGACTTTCTTGGGCTGATTTTTGACAGCAGACTAACACTACGCCAATACGTTAATAATGTTGTCATTCGCTTTGGTGCCGCCAGATAAATCGCGTACGCGTTTTTATGCCGTAAAAGTCTGCTCTCGTTAAGAGTTACACTCGTAATTTATTGTGCCTTCCTCCATCCTGTCCTCACTTCAGGCTCCTGAAAATTATGGTGAGTGCTCCTTGGTTTGTCCCAAACTCGGACCTTCGTCGCGACCTGGGAATACTTTCACTCCATAAACACGCATCACAACTTGCGCTGAAGACGTTTGGGAGAATAGGCAGATCGTCTAACGTTGTTGTGGCAGAAGCGGTAGACCTAGACATGGACAGGCCTCTGCCTCGCGTCGTTATTAGAAGGGTTCAACAGGTGCTTACACATCGGTACCCGGATTAGCTACAATTTAAATTCGCTAGACGCTGCCATACCTCATTCAATCAACCCACAGCCGGTAAGGGCTATCTCATCTGAGCAAGAAACGGCTTAGGAGCTTTGCTCAGCCCTCAAAGGCGTACGCAGGACCGTAGTAGTAGTAGTAGTAGTAGGGTCGCAGTTTGAGCAGTTTTTATAATGAAGCACTGAGATGAAATATTTTATTTATTACTTTTATGGTGAGTGCAGCTGCAGCGGCTTCCTAAACTGTATTGCTTATCGAGACTACCTACTGCAACTCTTGCTGTGTGAATTGTGTGTGTTAATGCGTTTTCACGGCTTTCTTAATTATATCCCAATAGCAAATGATAGCGCATAAAAGTACTGATCTAACAAGATTTTGTCATTGGCGTCGCCAGCACGATTGCAATCCTAGACTACCAGTACTGCTCTATCTATTGTCAGCCACCCTTACGTCTGCGTTTAAGGAGCTGTTTAATGCGTCGATAGGCGCACTGGTTAGACGGCTGACTATCGTTGTGATAGGATAGGAGCCGGGTTTCAATTCTTTCGAGAGATGGTGATATTTTTTCAGAGAATTGAAATCCTGACCGACTTATCATTCGCTGTTGGGAGCAAACTGATTAACAGCGCGGCATTATAAAAGGCGATATGATGCTGACAGAGCCATTCGAACACAATTTGCACACACAAAACTACACCGCAAGAGTTGCACAATAGTCAGACAAGAGATACAGCTTACGGAGTCACTGCAACTAAGCACCTACCAATATAATTAAATGGGTATTGTTGATTTGATGATATTCGATTTCGTATCAGCTTTTACAATTGCCTAATAAATCTGTAACAAAAGAGATTAAACTGACTATTCTTTACGAAATGTCTTTAATTTTTACTTCCGTATTTATGGAGAAGCTTTGCATTTGTTGTGTGTTTCATTGTAATATTTATTAATGCATTTAAAAGCATCTACATATTTTATTTTTAAATTTAGAAGTAAGGCAATTTTGGATATTTCATAATTTTTTAACATCTCGTCTACTCGATATTTATTTTTCTGATTCCGCCAATTTTATTAGTAAGTCTAGCAGTAACATATCGAGATAATATTACTGTCAACTTATTGAATTTTCTTGCTTACGTATAAGATATAGCTTTTTTCTTCCTTAGATTTGTTCATAAAATTTCTTTTTTATTTTCGTAATGTACACGTAAAAGCACATCAAAGCTCGCAAGTAATAAAATTGGAGGGAATATGTAAGATATAAATCATCAGGTACGTCGGGCTATATAATATAGTTTCTCCTTTCATCTTATCCAACCCAAGTGATTAAATTTACACGAGAGAATAGGGTGTACGTATTTTTACGATGAAGCATATTGCAGATAAGTAGAGACAAGACAAGGAAGGTTGAATTATCTCCTACGTTTTTCTATTATTCAAACAACGGAGAGATATTCAGGGCCGATCCTATCTTATTACCTATTTATAGCGTGCATCATTACCATTTTCTAATTACGATACATTTATAGAAGTCTTATTTTATAATGGCCATCGTTAATTACAATATACGCGCATTCTCTGATGTCTAATTATAATTTTCAAATAATGCTTAATTTAGATTATATACACAGTTAGAAATTTAGTGTAAATAATTAACACTAGCCGGTGTTTATATAGGTCCACTCTTTTTAGAGTAAAATATTAACACGGAGTGCACGAGTAAATTTTAGAGTAAACATCTCTACGTAGTGCAAACATAGTTACTCTACTTTTACACGTTACAGATATATTTCTAGCCCATCCATCCAAATTCTTTCAGTTTGGACCACCTCCATTGACCAGCACCAGCTTCATTACCATTTAAAAGTAATCATAAAAATGTTTTTGTGAAAAAAATCGTGCCTCGAAGCGGATCGAACCCCGTACCTCCGCATGACAAAGCGATGACATTACCACGGACCTACGAATTCCGATAGTTTTACATAGCGATTTAATGTATATACATAATCTATAACGAAACCTAACCTATACCGATTACAAAAATTATTATTTCCGCGTAGAATGGTAACGGCCTCGTCGAGTTCCTCACATCCTGCCGGCCGTAGGAGAGATGCCAAACTACCTCTACAAACACCAATTATTACAGATATAAATAATATAACATTGAAGTTAACACTGTTTTGATAGGAAATTTTACACTATCGTCTACCGTCTTTGTTTAGATGCATGCTTGCTATCCTTTACTGCTCGATTTAGTGTAAAATTACTATTAGAGGCAATTTAAAATAGGTATATACTCTACATTTTTTACTCTAAAATATTTACCAGTAACACTAGACAGTTTACACGGCTCTGTTTTCGAACTGTGTATGCTTTCTTTATTATAGAAATTAAAGTTGTTTAGTACGTACCTACATATACCTCTACATAGATGTGAATATATGCATATAGCAGAAAGCAAAATTTATTAACTACATAATTCAATGAAGCCTAATGTTATAAAGATAATTGATAGTTCCTATTCGTTTAGCAGCTTTTTGTTCTTGAAAGGAAATTACATATGAAGAAAATAATTATAGATGTTTTTCTTATTGCCAATCTGTAAATCATCTTGTTTCTTTTTTGTGTTTGTGAGCTCATGTAGCCCTCAATCAAATTCCAAAAAGATGTTTCGAAATTACTTCACCGTTTAATTATAATAGTTCACCCCATCTTGGTTGCATCAGCCGGTATAGGTTTTTCTGGTAGTCAAATAAATAGTTGTTTGTAAATACCATTTTGGACACGGAATATATATATTTTTACTTATTGTAGGTACATAGTAATACCTTACAAGCAAATATTCCAAATGTACAGTAGATGTAGACTGAGATTTATTATTAAATCCAGATTGTCCTGGAATTCATCTGTCGAATTTTTTCAATTAGCAATAAAGAACAAATGTTCAGAGAAATATTACAAACTAGGTAACTGGTTTTAAGGAGAGCAAAAATTAAATACTTCATTCTGAAGGAAACGTAATTCTAATATTAATGTTTAAATGAAAGTTTTTGATTTCAAACTTCATTTAGTTGCATCGTTAAGTGATCGTTTATTTCTATGTTTACGTTCAAGAACTTACAGAACTAATAAATTTCCTGGTTTCTCTTTTGCTTATGTAGATAATTAGGTACATGGAATGTTCTCAATCCAGATAATTACGATCCTATTAATTTCCTTATTTTATTTCTGATTGATATCTTTTTGTATTTTGTCTTTTAATTATGAGTTTAACAAGTTAGTAGATTATCTTCGCCCATCCTTATTGGCAATACTGAATGGTATTTAGTAAATAGACTATTAAGTTGATTTAACTACGTTGCATGCCGCATTCAGAAAGTGTAGGAACACTTCACAATGTTCGTGAAAACTTTTTTCTTGTTTCTGGATTGCTATTTCTGATATGTACTTTCTTTTGTGCGTTTGTATATAAATCTGGTGGATCTAATAGCTCATAATGTTAAGTGGGAAAGAAATTGTAATACCACACTACTTATTACTTTTAAATATATTCCGAAATTTTCATTTTTTTACAGATAAATCAGTAATATCTATTTTTCGAAAATAGCATTGATGTCTTTTAAAATCATAGAAAGCAATCGAGTGTTGTTTTATATTCATGGGGAATTTTAATTGAAAAACAAATTACATTGTATTGGAAGGTTTCATAGCTTATTTTGTGGTAGATTTCTTGAATTAATCCTACGGCTGTGCAGCAAAAATTGTAGATAATCAATATGCATATAATTCTACCCCTCTATATTACACATTTTTGAAACTGAAGGCAATGACGTCGATGTTAATATTAACAATACATGTTTTAGCATTTGTTTTATGTAAGAAAAAACAGGTTATTTGTCGGGTTGAGTATTTCCTTCTAGGCCTTTTTGGGAATATGATAATAATAATAATGTTACCAGTTAGCAGAAGACTGGCACATATGTACTTCGCTGAAAATCAATTAAACTATTTCTTAGTTGAGATTTAAAGACTAACAGACATGATCTTAAAGGACTCATCAATGTCGTTATATTTTTTATATTATATATTATAAGAAAAGGATCGCCTAAATAGTGGCAGTCTGAAAGAGGGCGGTGATATCAGACCTCTAAACCTCGTAGTAATATTATGAATGTCAGTTCTAAATCGGATCTTCATATAAAGATATGTACGGTGGCGATTTGAATAATAAAATTTTATGAAAAGTTGATAACATTTTTAATTCGCGCCTGTTTCTCATATTCAACCACCTAGCAGTTCCCAACTTATGGGATACTCCATCAAATTTTCCAATTCCAAAAAGAAATCTTAGACATGAATTTTGAATTTTTTGAATACTCGTAACGGAATCAATAGCAGGGCGATAAATAGTATAGCAATAAGTAAACTGCAACAGCACCAAAGACTCACACAACCTTGTCATAACAGTGCATGGTAAAGAAGATCTGTGAGGATCAAGCTTTCTTAAATTTATGTACCTACGAGTTTTTAATATATTTATTTATTTGATAACGATATCGGAAAGTATTATCCATCTGTAACCCTAACTTCTTCACCGATTTTACAATCGGGACAACAACGTCGCCAATACTGCCCCGAAACACCCCATTTAAATCCTCACAAATTCTAGAATTACCAAATACTATTACTTGTGTTTTGAGTGGATTTAACATCAAATTATACCGAGACGACACCTCGTACAGAGACCGTAAATCTGAATTAATGCAATCAAAGACCCGTTGCCAATTTTCAGGTTCAAAAGATAAATACATCTGCTTATCGTCAGCATATAGATGCTGCTAAAATGTATATAATTAACAAACTGCGATGTATAGATGGAGAATAGCAGGGGCCCTACAACTGATCCCTGAGGAATGCCCGTAGATATCTGTCGCGAGATTGAGGAATTAGAGTTTATAACCATACTCTGATGACGATTACATAGATAACTATGTAGTTCATAGTTGAACCGAGTCAACATTAAGACCCAAAGAATATAACAACGAGCAAATAGTAGGTACTATGGCAAACCGTATCAAAAGCTTTGGAAAAATCTAAAAGTACTAAGGCAGTAATTAAACCACTATCAGTGGCAGCAACATCATCAGTAACCGCGAGCGATGCCGTCTCACAACTGTAACCTTTCCTGAAGCCGGACTGAGTACAAGGAAGCACATTATTAATGTTCACGAAATCATTTAATTGAATGTAAATAACCCTTTCAAGAATTTTGTGAAAAAGTAGGTAAAATACTTCTGGGACGAAAGTCGGTAAACGCGGAAGGGTTTTTAACTTTGGGTAAGGGTTTGACCAAGGCATATTTCCAAACATCCGGAACAACAGCCTGCTCAATGCAACAGTTAATGATATGTGTTACAAAGGGTACCAAAAACGGGCAGCATAGTTTAATCATTGTTATGTTAATTCCATCTGAACCAGTTGACGTTGAACGAATGTTATAAATAATATTGAGATAAAACCAAGATCCATAGTAGAAAATGAGAACTTAGCAGTATTTGCCTCATCACAATGAAATAGCAAATTAGAATTCTTTGCTTGGGGACACTATTAACAAAATAATCATTCATCATATCAACATCTGCAAGATTACCAGAAAAATCGTCAACAGGCAGATACCTAGTAACATCCAAATACAATATTTGCCTCCACAAAGCTTTAGGAGATCTTGTACTAGCAATAAACTCAAAGTAGGCCCTCTTTTTCACGTTTGAATGAAGACGTAGTCAAATTGCGAAGAGTTTTATAATAATCCCAATCTTGGTTCTTATATTCGTCGCAGAGATATAACTAGTTTTGTGTCTCTTCAATTAATATTTTCGGAATTAGTATGTTATAATGTGTTTGAACATAGCTCCTGACACCTGTGCATGTGACTACTTGCATTTATTAAAAAGGCGGCTTTATTGTTAAAAATAGTATCTTAGTGAACATCCAAAGTCGTTTTCTATGCAGCCGTAGCAGAAAGATAGATGATATGTTAGAAACTAATGGCATTTAAACTAGGTTTTTTTCTATTTTCATAAAATGTTTCAAATAGGCGTACTTTAAGCGTTCGCAGTTTCCGCGTGCCCTTCCCAGGAATAGCATACTTTCTCCGATGCGGTATTTACATTTCAGAAAATCGATGGTCTTTATTGCCGAGGAACATCCTCCATTGGTTAGTCGTAGTGTTTCCTCTGACAGGTAGTAACTACGTAAAGTTAGATACCTATCGTCCAGTTTTTGACAGCCGACTATTTCTCTCTTCAGCTCTAATATCTCGAACATTACTAGTCCGATCGTCTTCTGTGTACATA
>CM043018.1:108525192-108644988 GCA_023690525.1 Holotrichia oblita | reverse complement strand
AACACTTTTTTCCACATATCGATGTTCCAATTTTGATGCTCTCTAGCCCATTGCAACCGTTTCTGACAGTTTTGTGATCTCAGTAACGGTTTTCGAGCAGCAATGCGTTCCTGTAACCCTGTTTTCGTTAAGCGCCTCTTTACCGTAGTAAGGGACACTGGCGTTTCGCGGCTTTCATTGAGTTGAGCTCGAATCTGTGGAGCTGTTAGGCGTCGGTTTCTTTTGGATATTACATCCAATCGTCGATCTTCAGCTGGGTTCGTTATTTTGGGTCTTCCGGATCGCTTTCCGGAATGCGTTGTTCCTGTTGTCTTATAGCGTTTCACTGTTCCTTGGACAGCTCGGTAAGTTAATTTAAGTTTTTTCGCAATTTGCCGCAACGAATAATTTTCTTTATGTAAAGTAATGACAGCACTACGTGTCTGCACTCAACTCTTTTCGTTCTGCCATTCTTTCGCGATAAACAATTCTTTATCTTACATACTCGTATCACAAGTTGATCGGACAGCACTACAGCACAAAATAATACTTCTTCTATGATAAACGAGTGTTTCATATCCTAAATATCTAAATACTTCATTCGTAGAATAATTACGTAAATATTGCAGTATTATAAGTGGCTTTACCGATTTATTTCTATAAGAACTGGCTTTGTACCTCTGGAGGTCATAAATGGATTAACATAATTTTGTTTATTCTCATCTGAAAACTTGCTATTTATTGTAAGGATTTATGCAATTACCTTTGTAAATATCTTGCAATCGTACCAAACATATTTAGATTGGGGCTATTTGGGCAGGTAAATTACTAAAGTGACGAATTTGTATGCTACTGATCCCTCATTTATGGACTGTAGTGTATATATTTGCCTTCATTCCACTAGTCACTTGTTTCTAGCTTATAATAAAGTATCATAGTTTTATTCCAGAAGACATTTGGTTCAGTCGAATCTTTTCCTTCTCGATTACAACGTTTTAAAAACTATCACTCAGAATATCTTCCCATTCTGGTTTAGACCAGTGAAAAGAACGTTCGGTAGCTATGTACAGTGGAGACACCCAGAAAGTCAACACCTTTAACCGTGGTGGAAGTATGGATGGACCCGTTATAAATGTAAGCCGAGCGTAAAATGCAAGCTAGTACATTTATTCATTGGGATAATATTGTGTAGAGAATATATCGTCTGTATGCATGAATGGTCTATTCATGGCACAAGTATCTTCTTGGTGTTTAAGTTTTTATTTTGTTTCTGGCGATGTAAAAATCTTCCGTGTTTAATTCGTTATGTGTCCATAAAAATCATATGTATTCCTTAAAACTGTAAAAGTTGAGGATAAAATCAAAAGTAGATGTGTTTGTAAGTTAAGCCCAGCAACACGATACGTTTTATTTAAATATAGCATTTTTAATACGTAGACATTTGAATACAAAAGAGTGTATCATTGTTGTATAAGCCAGCTGCATGCGGGCAATTAATCTTTTTTGATGATTTTGCAGTGAAAACAAGTTATATACCTTTTTACGTAAACCAGAAATATAATTGATTAGACAATTTTTCAGCCAATAAGCAAAAAACTCTGTGTTGTATGATAAATATGTTGCATTGATAAATATACTTTGATATAGATATTTATGAATGCGCCTCTTTTGTGGTGAAAGTTGAATTAAGTTTATATCACTAAAAGAAAGATTATGATTTGATAGTAATAGTAATAATTTATTTCTGGTAATATACATACACTACAAGTATGTCACACGTTAAATGTTATATTGCAGTCCCAAAAGCATCAGCTTGTTTGAGAAGAAATGTATTATTGCTGGAATTTCTTTGCGACCATTTTTCATTCATCCATTGTTCGTATTTCCTTCAATTTTCAGATAAATTTTAAAGCTTTTCGAAAAGTAAAAATTTTCATGAGCTTTCAAAACACATTGACAGTGACTCGCGTTACAGACGCTTTGCACCCAATTTTCGCCTCTATTTCCTACAGTAAAAAATTCATAACTTTGGAATCAACTTGAATCAATTGACATTTTGGATTATCAAATCATAATCTTTCTTTTAGTGATAAACATTTAATTTAACTTTCACCACAAAATAGAAGTGATTGTTTTCATGTGTACTTCAATGCTTGTAACTTTGTTGATAATTAACTTATTACAGAAATACTCTACATACATTAAAGCTGTTCTTGTCGTTAATGATCAATTTGTTGCGAAAGAATGAATTGCGAAAGATGAATACTTTCGCAGGTAACTGTATATTTCAATACCTACATATTGATTCTGTTGCATATTTACAGATACAATAACTAGTTCTTTTACGAAATGTTAATGGACAAATAAATGTACTTTTTTAAATTTTAATCTCTATGCCTATTTTTGCATCGAAGTTATACATATTATGTATTTAGAATCAAATAACTTTTTCTTAACGCATTTTTCCGTATTTGGATAAACTCGATGTTCTGATATCGACTTTCATGACGAACATTTCTAGTAAATTTACATTTAGTTATCGCATCAGGCTTGAATTAATGTGAAAACTTATTAAAAACAACAAAAGAATGAAAATCCTTTTCATGCGATGTAACATCAATACCTTAATTATTAGTTGGACCCATTTAAAATTGATAGAAAATGTTTAAATTCACTTGTACTCTTTTTTTGCTTATGTAAACATACACATTCTATTGTATTAAATACGTGTATTTACAAAATATTGAAAGCCCACACGTCGGCTAAACTGAATTACTCACGCTAGACACAGCGATAATTTCCAGTCAATCTATTTGAATTTTACAAAATAAGGTATAAATGAATGGCATTCAGTTCCATCTGATTATAACACACAAGCATTCTTCCGCCGATATTGCTATCCTATTCTATCTTATACAAAACTGATATCGGCGAGTTTCTCATCTGCATTTCCACCAAAGTGCTACTAAAATTCCCTTTAAATTCGTGTAGGTCGTTGCTTTTTTGAGTGTCGAACCTGTACGTTAAATCGACCTTGCTCCTGTGTAATGTGATCTTGCATGATTAATATATACTAGTTTAAACTTTTTTGTAATTTTTCCAATTTTAAAATCTGTATTAAATGTACTTTATTGTCCCCGTAAGATAGAAATATTAGTCCAGTCAATTTAACAGCGAGCCAAGATTTTACCTCGTCATTCATAAATGTGTTAAGTTTTGCAAAATTAACCTTAAAAATCAAAAAGAAAGGGCCGGGGTCTATAATTTTATTATGCGAGTACCTTGTAGCAATTTTTAAAAACAAATGATATTTAATAGTGTTTGGTGTTTAATGAGTCATTGTCATTCTCAAGAGTTTCAAAGGTCGAACGTTGATATGATTAAAATACTTGCATTTAATAAAAATACCGCTAGAAATAGAATAGTGGTAAATATAAGATTTAACGGTAATTTACATAACAAGCAAACAAATACACGGCATAATTAAATAACAGATTATCGTATTATCGATTACAAGATGGATATTTTTTCCAATTTTGGTGTTTCTGGTGTCTTATATTCTGTGGTGTATTATTATGGTAAAGATAATTTTATATTTTTATAATAATAGAAAATTAAGCGTATGCTTCTAGTTCGTGTATGAGCAAACTTAAAAAATTTTCAAGTAAGTTAAAATTAATAAATTGGTTATGTTACGTTAAGATTATGCTACTTTTAAAACAAAGAAACATGTTTCTAAAACAAACATATGACTACTGTCACAGTTCGAATATTTTCTGCTTAAAGTTATAAAAAAATTGACATAAATAAAGTGTGTTATGGAAGTTTCGAAATAAATACAAGTAACCCTCATTTAACATGATAGTTAGATTCATAAAAACGCCATATTGTACAAAGCAATCAGGGTTAACTTCCAAAATTAAAAAAAAAACCAATTTAATTCTATAACTACAAGAATTCTTATTTGTTAAAGCAATAGTTAATAAGAAGTTTAACATATTACTTAACGTCTTCTCGAAATGCTTTTTCTTTTTCGGGAAATATCCTCATGTTATGCTTTTTGTTCAAAAGTATTTTTAGTTCCATTCTCTACTTTTTGCAAAAGATCTGTTATTTTAGTTTATTTCCTTCCAGCTGAGACATCTTTGTAAATTTTGTTGGATGGAGTCATGTATTTGTGAAATTTACTTTTAAATTTTCTGCTTGTACTACTTAATGGAAAGATCTTAATTTAGGAAATATAACTCCAATTTTTTAGGCTAAGTTTAGGTCTTTATGCTTTTTAAAGCAAAATATTTAACTATATTTTCTTCTCTTTCTAGAGATTAACAAATTCTACTGTTGCATCTAAATACATACATATTCTTTTTTCTGTTGGATCAATTAAATTAGCACTTTAACTGCCTCGGACCATAAATTTTTCCAGCATGCATTCAATGGTTTTAATTCTTTGATGGATAAAGTTATGAAACGTTTTACAAAATTGTAAAACGTTTCCAGGTGTGCATGACATCGATAAATTCGTAATTAATTTTATTAAAAATGCATTGCAAAGACATTCTGATCTACTGAGATTTAAATGTAGCTACAGTGTTGTGCAAAACAAAAGCAACAAATTTAGTCAAAATTAAATTATTGTTATATTCTTAAAAAATAATTATTTTACAAAAATGTTATAGACTATATTAAATACTTGTACCTATGTACTCTAACTAAAATGTGTTTCCTTTATTAGTTCTTCTTCTTCTAAATAACATTAAGCAAAACAGGAAAGTACGTCTACAGACTATTGTGAAGTGCGCAAAACAAAAGCAACAAATCAATACCATATTTGGTATAAGAACCCTTATTTCTTATAACCTGCGCACATCTGCGAGGTATTGACTCTATTAAATTATTAATAGTAGATGCTGGAATATTATTCCATTCCATTAGCAGGGCTTGGAACAGATCTGCTTTGTTGCGAAAGCGTAAACCGGAAACGCTTCGTTTTAATATTTCAAACAGGTTCTCGATCGGATTCAAGTCTGGTGATTGGGCAGGCCAATCCAGAACTTCAGTTTTACTGTCTTTGAGGTAGTCTTTTACCAGCTTCGATGTGTGTTTCGGATCATTGTCACGTTGAAACACCTAACGAAGCGGCATGTTCCACTCAGCATATGGCAGCATTTTTGATTCCAATATGTTTTTGTACATAAATCGGTCCATTATCCCATCTATTTTATGAAAAGGACCAACTCCATTGCCGGAAAAGCAGGTCCACATCATAATAGCACCTCCTCCATGCTCGAAACTTATCTTGCAGTTCCGTGGATCTAGACGTTTACCTTTACTGCGTCGGACTGTACACATGCCGTCGGAGTTAATCAAATTAAATTTTGATTCGTCGCTAAATAAAACTGTTTTCCACGTTGCTACAGTCCAATTCAAATGTGTTTTAGCGAAAGTTAATCTGAAAAATAATGGTCAACAAGGTTTTAGCAAAATTTTAATCATTAAATGAAGAATGTTGATTAACACGTTTTTCCTAAATGCTTTTTCGTAAGGAGTGGTTTTTTCGCTGGTCTGTAACTTCTTAAATTGTTTTCTATAGCTCGTCTACGAACTGTGCTGTCATGAATATTTAAATTCAGAGTCCTCACAACTTCAGCAGAAGTTGCGAACGGATTCTTTTGGAAAATTCGACAGATTCTTCTATCCATGCGCTCGGAAGTTTTTCGCGGACGTCCACCTGAGTGCACTGTAGTAACACTATTAGACGAGTTGTACTTTTTACTAAGTCTGCATATGATAGATCTATGAATGTTATATTTTTGAGCAATTGAACTTTGTCACTCTCCGTTTTGAAAATCCGTTATTACACGCGTTTTAAAACTATCGCAATATTTATCGCGCGCCATTGCAGACCGTGTAAACACTTCTATTTAAAACGAACGTGTCTGAACATGCATAAACTATTGAAAGACGACAGCTATACAGCTGACGTACCATTATTTCCTGCAATTCGCATTGTCTGTTGCATTCACGTAATTTGTTGCTTTTGTTTTGCACGCTTAGAACTTGAATTTGTTGTATTCACCGGCGGCGGTAGGAGTCGACATTTAGGTGACTAAAATTTTTCGAATGGATTGCTGCGTTGTCCAATATCAGTAGAATTTTAAAATCTAACTAATTTATCTAATTCGAAAAAAATTTAGAAACTACTTTTTAAATAAATCGATGGTAACTCAACTATGGTACTATTCACTACTAAAACTGGTAACTATCTGCAGTCCAATATACTGGTAAAGCGTTTTTATTAAGATTTTTTTATCACATGAGGTATTACTGCGTAAGCATAATGCAGTGTAGTGTTGCATTAGTGTTTTGCTACTTTAAAATCTGAAGATTTTTTTTCAATTTTTAAAATAAATATTTTTTTGGTCATTTTTTTCCACCAAATTCCAGCTTCAGTGACATTTTTTTTTATGAGTGGTACGTGCTTAGTTCCGTAAGCCGTATTACTTGTCTGGCTATCACTGCAACTCTTGCGGTGTAGTTTGATGTGTGTAAGTTGTGTTTAAATGGCTTTGTGACAGCATCATATCGCCTTTTATGATGCCGCGCTGTTAATCACTTTGCTCCCACGTTGCTCCCCACTTTGCTCTCTCGTTAAAAGTATATCTACCGTGTTCAATAATTTTTTCAACATTATATACCTAAGTTTAAGCAGTTTTACCATAAGCCTATACGCTCTTTCTTTGTATCGTCATGTTTTATAAAATGCGTTTTGTTTTGTGAAAAGCGTTTTGTAAAATGGTCGAACTAACATTTTGTGGCAACAAAATGATTTTGTCCAGTTCCCAATTTCTTTGACAAAGTTGTTGATTTTTAAGGTTTTATGTTTAGTAACATTGGTGACCAGTAGGATCCGTTGTTTTGAACAGTCTTCAATCTAATTCTAAGTGTAGTGTGTGTTTTTTGTGATTTTGCAAGAATTAGTGTTCTGGGACGAATTGTCATATTTGTCGAGGAAGAACAACCTGTAGCTAAGGAGGATCTAATTTTCTGTTGATTTTTTATATAGTACGGATTGTAGTTTCATTTAAATTTAAGGTTTTAGCAATACCTTTTCCCTGTCTTTAAGACGATCCAAAATCATAATCTTGTTTTAATGGGATGAAATATTGTTTGAGTTTTTATTTATGGTAAGCATTGTTCAGGACTAGAAAAAAAAGTATTTAACATTTCTTTAAAAAAAGTTTACTCAATTTTTTTATCTATTTATATAGCAAATAAAAATGAAAGTCTTTCAATACTCTACGAACAAAATATGTATATGTAAAATGTTGACATAATCGAAACGCTCGAATGAAAAATATCTCATCGCGAAACAACACGGGAGTTCCCTATTGATGAAAACACCTCTTAGAGTAAAACCGTGCAAGAAGAGTGCCGTATTATATGGGGATTTTTTCGAATCGTTTTTGAGTGAAATGGTGTTGTGGGACGGCGTGTTATACGGGGGCTTACCTGTAACTGAAATATTCTTTATTTGTTTCGAACATTAAAATTGATTTTGTAGTACGTTATTCAGTTTCTACAATGGTATATGGAAGAAGATGTCAATATTAATGTCTTGTATTCTTGCACCAACTTTGTCGAATATTCTTTGAGCAACAATTCATCTTTGAAATGGGAAGAAGAGGACCACTGACCTACTTCTTTGCAAATTTCGTATTGATTTTGGTACAAACGCTTTTCATCCGCCAGAACTATATATAATTACTCTTTAGGTGCTTTGGTACTGTTCTAGAGCAATTGAACGGCAGAATGCATTTCTGAACTGCTCCGTGTGCACGCTGGAGGACTCCAAGACCAATAGAAAGCAGTAAATATATGTAATCCGTTGCATCCTTTTTCAACAAAAATCATATTTTTAAATGAGTTGTAAACAAAACCGGGCTGTCAACCGAATTACAAGTTAAAGGTGAAGTAATTATACAAATATAACGCTGAAACTACTTGAAATATTCTCTCTATAGTGTGTATCACTTAAAAATGGTTTTTATTTTATTCCCAATCTTATAGTACTAAAAAACTTTTAATTAGAAATACCACATATTTAAGTTACCTATGACGTTATAAAAACAACCAGTTGTTTTCTCAACAAGGACGATTATTAAACCAGGCGAAGCCAATTATTTTAATGTTCTCTTTTATGATTTAACAGTAATCGTTTCCTGTTATTCTTACTTGGTTTCTTATATACAGAATGCATCAATTTGCTATCATCTTAAAAAATTGCGATAATGTAAATAAAGATGTAAATCTATCTTTTAATAATATTAACAATTCATTAGTTATAGAGCAATTAGTATTTTAACGGATTTTTTTGTTAGCCTGTTAAAATGTTAATACAAAAAATACAGAATGGTTTTCTTCTTTAAAAGTAAATGGCAGTCTATGTATGTATATGAAACAAACTTGTAGCGACGACAAAAAATCTACGGTGATGAAACATTAGTTTCAGTCACTCTTAAAACGCAGGATTTTGGTATGGTAGCCCATTTCTGCTCATCTAGTTCACATAATAGGGTAACCAACTAATTAACACTAAATTAATTATCGTGCCATTAATGCAGCCCGACAGACATATGTTTCGCAATGAAACTTATCAGGTTATTGTACAGAGAGGAAATGTACCATATGGTCTTTTATGTTACTGTTTTAATTATATAGCGAGGCGTATGTATTTTTTTTTTGCCTGAATATACTACTGTCGGCAAGATGAGAAACCGTTATATTTTGTATTGATTCTAATAGTAATGCGAGTTAATAGGGTATTTTTATTTTTTAAGGTAAGAATGTGAAACATAAAAAATGTAAAACAAACAAAACTCAAGTAAGAAAGAATTTCACAGTTTTATTTTTTAATATATCCTGTCGTTTGCATAATTATTGATTTATAATTCACTTTTTTGTGGTAATTGTTTGAAACAAAAGCTAATAAATGAAATTGATTACGATGATTCGTCTTCAAGATAAATTTGTTGTATAACGTGCATTTTAAATGGTTTCACTATTCATTTTAATTGTTAGATAGGGACTACTTTAGAGTTATAATATTATCATTTTGGAAAATGACATTTCAATTAATTTAGGTAGATCATTAATCACATGTAGATAAAATAAACTTTATTGATAACAAATTCCCGAAGATGTAGGTAAGTGTTTTCGTATAAAGGTTACTTACTAGAATAAAGGAACATATAATGCGCTAGACTAAAACCGGCTAGCATATAGACAGTGATAAGCATTAAAAGCTCATTTAAACAAAAAATACCTACTACTAAATTGACATGAATCAACGATCCTTTGTTGAGTTAGAAAGCCCCAATTCTGGAAGTATAAGCAGTAAAACTGTGGACAATTTATTGGTGTGGTTTGGTCCGTTGAAAAGTATCTGCAAGTGCATCTACAGACAGGCCGAATGTCATTTTTTTATTAAGTTATTTATGCTGTAAGTATTACAGGATATGCCAAATGAATTTTACCATTACAAAAGCATAATAATCTAAATAAGAGATTTTCATCTTTAAGTTGCTAAATCACGAACTGTTAATAAATCAAGCAATATTGATTTAATATCTCCGCGGGGCAGTATCTAAGATCCAGGGTTCGAATATGCGGGTAACGGGGGAGAGGAGGGGATAACGGTTTTTTTAAAATCAAGTGCAAAGACAAAAGATATACAATTGTTTTTAGTTGTATTTTCAACAAATGGGAACAAATATGTTACAGTTGGAAAGAATCTTACTAATTAGATTTTCTAGTCTGTTTAGATAAGCATCTTATGATGTGGATTTATAATTGACTAAGTTGTGGAAAGCTCATTGCTCATTTGATAAGTTTGATATTTGTCAGATAAACAGTTGAAAATCAAGAACATGCTTCGTAGATTCACCAATGAAAAAACGTAGTACAGTCATGGAACTTCAGTCCTCTAGTGTAATACATTAATTCCCATCTCATTTATTGATGAATTGTGATTGTGCCATTTATACAGGTTCATAAAGAACTGACATTCGATGCGTTATATCAATTGTGATTATATTTTGTTGCAGTATAGTGCGATTCCGGCTGAGCTATTTACCAATAACAGTTGTAAACCATTTTAATCGCGTAAAATCCTATTTGATCAAAGTTTTTTGGTTGCTTCCAAATCTTTTGTTTAGTATGCTTATTTGGCTAGTATTATTAGAGGACTATAATTACGTATCGCTTTTCTTACAATGTCTCTCTTATGTACCCGTCAAATTGCTTGCATCCGGCAGGCTTGCATTCCGGCACGAATGTTATTATGTTAGATGTTAAAAATTGTGTTTTTTGGTTTGTTTCAATGACCACAAATATTCTTAAACTGACGGCTATCTTTATAAAAAAATGATATAGTATTTTGTTAACTCATATAATAATAATAGTAAAATTAACTTGTCTTGCTAGGAAATATGTTTAAATGTATCTCCAAAAACTAATGTTGATATTAACTATGATTAAATGTATTTCAGTTGGTTGACTACACCTAGTGTGCTTTTTACAAAAATTACCAATTGAGCAATCAAACGTTAAAAAATTTTGTTTCGTTTTTTAGTTGAGACAAAGGGTGTCGAAGTATATTATTTTAGGCTCTTCATTTTTAAGGTATTCTTTATACAGGGTGATTGGTGAGAATGGCCTATTAAAGGTATTATACAAACGGAACGGAATTTTACAGTTGGATATGGTTGAAATGAACTATCACGTGAAAATATTTTTAAATAAATATCACTTCCGATTAACCGATATTTTAAATAGCATGCTCTAAGTTTAATCCCGGATTTAAGTATAAGTTTAATCCTGGATCGACATGCCATTGCTGTTGGGAGCAAAGTGATTAACAGCGCGGCATCATAAAAGGCAATATGATGCTGTCACAAACCCAATTGAACACAATATATACACACAAAAACTACACCGCGAGAGTTGCAGTGATAGCCAGACAAGAACAGACAAGAATACATTAAAAGAAAAATAAAATAAATTACGAATTCAGCTTCTATGCTTAAGCATAGAAGCTTCACACATATTTCAATTTTTCAATATCTACTTTCCGCAGGTTGATCTTATTTATAAGCAACTAAGTTTTTAAACATCCTGTATAATGTTACAGAGAAGAACTTCAAATGTTGTGTAACTACACAATATCAGCTATGTCTATGCAAAATTTCATTCGTTTCTTTTACTCCTACGTGACATAATATCACTATAAAGTAAGATCGGTATCCGTCACGTTTTTTCTTTAATTGCGAATAACTCAGAAGGTATAGGGTATGATACATGAAATATGTGTAAAATTTATCATAGAAGGTGAATTTATAATTTATTTTATAGCATGCTATTTAAAAAATCGAAGATATTTATTCAAAAATAGTTTCACGTGATAGTTCATATTCAACTATATCCAACTGCAAAATTTTGTTTTAAAATTCCGTTCCTTTTGTATAATACTTTTAATAGGCCAATCATCCTGTATGTAAAGGAGTACGCACATGGTTTTATTTTCATGACATTTTATAGTTTTACACCCTTTTTATTAGTATTTTTCTACTTCTAAGACCTTTCATTTCGTTCTTTTTTAGAATTGTTCTCGTTTCTTTGAAATCCTTAATTTTATTTTTAGTAGTTGTTTTTGGTTTCCTTAACAATTTCTTTGGCGGTAACCGGTAAGTTTAGTTACAGGTTAGTACAGCACTATTGTTTTATTACCATCCGTTATTCTTTTTATTGCAATCCCCCAATTTTATTTATTATCTTTTCTCGTTAAATATTTATAATTTCCATGCTTACTAGTGTCATAAGTTTCGTTTAATGCCGGTTTTTCGGAGAAGAAAATGATGTAAATACAAATAATAGTGCAGATTGTTTTACATAGTTACCTCGATAGTTACTGTTTTGTAATAAAATAAAAATATTGAAATTATTACTAGCGATTAGTAACATCATACGGCATTTCTTAACTTATTATGCACATTTCAGAAATTTTAAATACAATAATAGAGACCTTGAATTGAAAGTACTTATTTCGTGGTTATATGTCGTTATTTTCGGTTTTTGTTTGAGAAATTTTACAAAGTAACATTTTTTTTATAAGTAATGAAAGTCCTAATCTAAAAATTCCTATATAAGTAGTATAAAGAAATTTGAAGTGTATTTAAATTCTCGTTTCGGAGGTGTATGTTTAAAAATGTCAATTAACAACAGGTCTTAGAAGCAATCACGTATTAATACTACGTTCTTTAGCTGCTACTGTTGGGAAATAAACATAACAAGTTTTAAATAGAAATGTTATAGCGTTATAGGCATGAAAAGAATTTTTGTTTATGTCTTTGAATATTAAGCAAAGTACAGTGATTCTTGTCTTAATTACTTTTAAGTGCTTCAATATGTGTAATTCTCCTTTGTTATAACCTAACACTTAATCTATTAAAGATATATAGAGTGCAACTAAAGTAATGAGTAGGTAATTTTTCAACTAATAGAATGTCAACTTCTAATGTATGAACTTTTATTATGAGAAAAGTGTGTTCATACAGGGTATTCCATTTAAAATAAGAAAGATATTGAGCATTAATGGTAGCCTCAATTAAAGATAAGATTTTAACCACCCTATATAATTTTTTGAAACCATCTTTATTTTAGCATTAGATGTAATGGTGTTGCTAATTAAACAAATTAAAACATAACTTAAATACGTACAGCAGATACTCATTCTAAACATTGATCATCAGTTTCAAAAATGATTAAATATTTCAGTGCCTAGGTATAGGCGTAATCGAAATGTGCAATAATGGTGTTCCGTTTAAATTTTGATAACTTTGATGTATAATTTTCTTTTGGAATACTCTGTATATTTCAATATAATTTTAGAATGTGCTCCCAATGGACGTACACATCTCTAACAAAAATATTTTAAATATATGTTACCGTTTTTTTTGTATATCTACCGAGGCCCCATCCTGTATTTGGTTCCAAGATAATATAGGTATAACAGCAATTGTGAATTTTCTATATTTCGAAATAGCACTTATGCTTTTTAAGTAATTTCGTCGCACTAATTGGGTGGAGTTATTGACCTTTAGTTGGAAATGGATTTCGCTGGATTTCTGGATTTTTAACTTAATCACGCAGTTGACTACGTAATTTTTTTATTCTAGTTTTCGTTCTGTTAAAAACAATAAATTAATTGGAAATACTAAAATATTAATAAACTACATTGGATAGCTGTACTTTCAGTGTTATAATTAGGATTATTCTCCTTTTAGATACACTATGTATAGTGCTTAAAATTGCATTAATAAACCATGAATTAACCCTATGCGATGAATATATGTATGTCACTGTCAACATCATATTAGTGATATTAGGTTAATTGGGTTAATTCTAACTCTGGCAGCAAGACATACATACATATTTTACCGTATATAGATATGAAATCATTGTGTGTCCAATGCTTTAAAATGGTTATATAGGGTTTTTTTCTTGTTCATAAACAGGACGTAATTAAAATTGTTTCTTCTCGGTGTTTTTTTATATAACCTTGAACATAACATTCAGTTTTATTATTGGAGTGAGTATATTCAATTTTCTAATAATTTCTCTTCTGCAGTTGTTTTGATGAAACGTTATCTTTGTTTTTAGTTAATATTTGACGGCAAACGCCATTAATTTCCGAAACCGTTGCGGTGTCTCAAATTTATTAGTGTATCATATCGATTATTCGGTTTGTGTTATAGTTTATTCTATTTTTGACAAAGAGTATCATTTTTTCTATACGTGATAAAAAACGTACGTTTTCCGTTATCATGTACACAAAATATGAAATTGGTATTTATTTATTTAGCAATATGTATGCAGTCCTAATAAATTTTCCAAATTTACAGAATTTTACATAATTTTAATTGTGACCTTTAGTCGTTGAAACCTGGCTTCCCCATATCTTTCATGACTTCCCTTGATGACAGTCTTATTTTTTATTTTCGAGATTTTAATGGTAAAAGTATTATATTTAAACAATGTTTTACATTTGCTTTTTGATTTGCGTGCACCGTGGAAAATTTCAATGCTTTCTAAACAGAAAGTTGAACAGGCAATATAAGACTAATGGTGATCATTAATGGCCGACCTCTTTCGAAGCTTAAATAATGTAATTTATCTACTCACTAGGATTACTTTAAAGATATTCGTAATCACACATCAGCTCTTACTAAAACCGACAAAAATGCATGTATATTTAAATTATTAAGCTATTCATTTAAATACGAAAACGTTTTGTCCCATAATAATCGGTCATCATATTAGGACGCCATATATGAAATTTCCCTGTGAAAATATTCCCTATTTACATGGCTCGTTGCGTTAAGGTTTTCCTGAAAAAAATCCAGGTGCAATTGCAGAAAGTGTGTCTTTAAAGGCATATTATAACCCAAACAAAATAGTTTACAATATAACGATAATTTTTCCACTTTTCGATTTCCCAAAAAACTTTGAGCAACATTTTCATCACACCTTAGTGATCGTATTTGTGGACTCACACATATTCCTTCTTTAATTCTTTCTTTTTTTAATCACTAATTTCAGAAAAATGAATACATTGTCCATCCAAAATTCTTCATTAATCATAGTTTGATCTATTGGAGGTAGACACACATTTTTGGGATTATACAATACATTGCGTTTCACATTTTCTGTCCAGGAATGAATGAATTTGGTTGAGGTCATTTTCTTCTAATGCAGTTCCTCTATACTGTCCCATTCATATAGAAAACGCAACAACTTTGTATAGACAAGTTGCAGAACAAGAAGAATAACTCAAATCACTACAAATATTTTGTTCATACACTGTATATTCTAGTTTTTCAGACATAAATTCAAAGTTCTCATATGTTTCTTTCATACTAGCAGAGTGAGCCGCATATACTAATGGGAATTTATCTCCGTTATGCAGAAGCACAGCTTTTAAACTAACTTTAGAGGAATCATTAAACACCATTCTGTTAGCTTATGCTCAATACCAAGTATTTCTATTAGAGGAAAAATGTTATTACAAAACATTATAAGCTATTAATGGCACACAACACTTATGACAAATATATATCTTTATATTTTAAACGAGCTTGAGCGAGGAATGATTGTGTGGACACATGGCTGGTGTATCCTTCCATGAGATCGCGTACCATCTCGAGCGGTCGTTGTCGGCTGTGCAACGGGCATGGCGAGAATGGACTGAGGTAGGACGTATGCGCCTTCAGCCGCCTACGTCGTCCTCAAGGCAACTTGGAGCCGTTTGACCAGCAGGAAGGGAAGGCGCACTCACTACGCGAACTGTACGGGGGCGTTTAGTAGGGGGTGAACTGTGAGCGCGCCGCATGTTGCAGCGGCTTTTACTCATTCCCGGAAACCGCCGCACATGCTACCAGTGGCTCAACGCAAGGTATCGGTGGGTTGCCCAGTGAAGGCACATTATGTTTTCCGACGAATCAAAATTCGAATTGGGCGTTGGTGACGTCCGAATTTTGATTCGTCGGCGACCTGGTGAGCGTCTACTCAAGCAGTGTGTTCAACTATGCCATATCCACCACTAGCAGGGCATTATGGTATGGGGTGCTTTTACATATGGAGGACGTACACGTCTGCTGCGTGTACAGCAGACAATGACGGATCGCCGATACGTAGATGAGGTGCTACTGCCCGTTTTGCTTTTCTACGTTCGGCGGCGCCTACGTCTGCTATACATGCACAACAACGTCGCGCCTGTAGTACAGGCCTTTGTGGAAGAACACCGTATACGAATACTTCCATGGCCAGCTCGTTTTCCGGATCTGAATCCGATAGAACATGTCTGAGATATAATCGGTCGGAGACTTCAACGTTATTCGGCTCCTTCAGCTTATTGACTCAATGCCTCGTCGTGTAGCGATGGTACGCCCGCTCGCGGTGGATACTCCCGCTATTGATACATCCCCTCCCAGCAGGGTTACGGCGCTCTCCGCATGAGAGTAAGTTATTCTACTTTAGTACTACTTCTACATCAAACTTCATTGCACTAGAACTACGCGTTCAGATTATACAGGGTGTACTCTTCAATTATTTCTAGCAGTGTATGTAGTTTTTATAATAATTATATTAGATTTATGAATATCACATGAATATTTTGTTAGTGGTTACCTACATCTACTACATTTTAGAAACTTAGAAATATTTTTGCTAAATATATCTTTGTTACTTCATCAAGATTTTTACCACAAAATTTACGATAAACGGTTGCCGAGATATATGGTGAGTTTACTTAAAAAGACACTAATTGTAAGTATCTAGACTTAAATGGGAAGTCTTCCAAATGCCGATCTGAACGAAGTTTGGTCACCTGGTAGAACTCATCAAATTTTGTAAAACGTTGTATCGTTTTTCGTGTTAGTCAGCTTCAAATACTCGATAATTATTAGCAATTGCAATTTACGCCGCTATTATGAACATCAAAAATTTAAAGTGTACATCATTGAATTTGGCTTTCACAGGCGTATCAATGCAATGTAAATCTACGCTATCTCGTCCCATTTTAACTGCTACTTACTTGATGACATTGATATTGATTTTCATCAATGCAATTAGTGTATTTTTCATTTAAAAATTCCCATATCTTCTAAAGTAAACTGAATAACATAGCAAAACCCTATATTATAATAAGGGTAAGACCTAGAAGAAACGTAAACAGTAAAAATACACAGGATGTTCCATTAAAAATAAAGTAAGTTTAGTTTACCCTGTCTTTATTTGACACCCTGTATAGTTAAAAATATTTTTAGGTTATAGCCCCCCATGCGCTTCAACTTTTACCTTAATAACATTTTCTCATTTCTCTTATAATACAGGAGTAATTGAACTTCCTCGCACTATTGCCCCACCCTGTATTTTAGACGAAGAGTCAAAATCTATCATCATAGGAAATATTAAAACGTTGACAATAAATTGATGATACCACAACGAAAATATTAATGTGAAAGATAGTTTATTCATATTTCCTACAATCTGACAACAATAAATTGGAAGTATAATGTGTGTGTAATTAGATTTTGTATCTAGCAGAATCTAGTGAAATACAATTAATACACAGCGAAGAGCTATGAATTAATCTATGATATCTATCAGAGTCAACTCTTAGGCAGTATCTTGTAAACTACCGACTGCGGCTCGATCATGTAACATGTTTTCGATTTCGTAATGGTGGCATGTGCGTGCGTGCACTCGCACACACACATATATAGACAGAAAATCCGGTTCGCGGAGGTCGACATATGCCTCCGGGCAAGACTTGCGCCTTACGGATGCTTTACTATCGTATATCGTAGAGTACAGGTACGCTTACGCTTTTGCATATACGTGTTAGAAGAGACGTACATATTAATCTCCACGGCCTGTTTCAAAATGGGACAAGCCGAAAGTTTAGATCATCACTTTCACTATTAACGCGAGGTTGGAGGTTTATTTCTTTTCTGATTTATTAGCGTACATAGTAAAGTAGGTAGTTTCATTTGCGTATTTGTATAGTAGGTAAGATGGAAGTTAATGTACGACATATTAGATGTGATTTGACAATACATATATAGATATATTAAATGCATCGTTTTCAATTTTCTTAACATTTCTGGGTTTCACCGTGCTCAAATCAAGTTGAAGTTATCCTTGCTCCTTTTGCAATTGCATGGTTAAATTCGTAAAGTGATAGGAATTGTTTTCAACAACACAGATTGCTTTGTGTATGTCGTCAAGTACTTTAAAAAGGATTAAATTCCAAATAAAAACTAAAAATTGTTTGGTTTCTAACGAAACGTAATCTGTGGTAACCAAATTCCCAGGATTTGGTTGGTATAGAAATCGTTACTTTGGGACACGTTACAAAATCATTAGAATAAATGAAACCTTATTTAGGTAAATGGACTAGGAATATAAGATAAATATTAGATTAGAATAAAACGGCGCAGATGACATCTTTACCGGATATTTCACACGATCTAATCAAGACAGTATTTTCTGGCTGCCTTGTTGATTAAATGTGTAAAACACGGGCATCCTGAATTGTATTGTGTTCTAAAAAGGCTTCATCAACTTTATTAGAAACAAATTAGTATATTGTCCAAGTTCAGGTACTTCCTAACTGCAGATAAACTTGTTAATGTTATTGTAATCCTGGATATTCAGTTTACAAGAACTGAAAGATTTTTCGCAACATTTTTCATTCTGTGTTGCACATATTTTCGGTAATACAACGAAGCTTCTTGTCCGTCCGCTTCACCAGGCACTTGCGACCAACGACTTTCTTGGGCTGATTTTTGACAGCAGACTAACACTACGCCAATACGTTAATAATGTTGTCATTCGCTTTGGTGCCGCCAGATAAATCGCGTACGCGTTTTTATGCCGTAAAAGTCTGCTCTCGTTAAGAGTTACACTCGTAATTTATTGTGCCTTCCTCCATCCTGTCCTCACTTCAGGCTCCTGAAAATTATGGTGAGTGCTCCTTGGTTTGTCCCAAACTCGGACCTTCGTCGCGACCTGGGAATACTTTCACTCCATAAACACGCATCACAACTTGCGCTGAAGACGTTTGAGAGAATAGGCAGATCGTCTAACGTTGTTGTGGCAGAAGCGGTAGACCTAGACATGGACAGGCCTCTGCCTCGCGTCGTTATTAGAAGGGTTCAACAGGTGCTTACACATCGGTACCCGGATTAGCTACAATTTAAATTCGCTAGACGCTGCCATACCTCATTCAATCAACCCACAGCCGGTAAGGGCTATCTCATCTGAGCAAGAAACGGCTTAGGAGCTTTGCTCAGCCCTCAAAGGCGTACGCAGGACCGTAGTAGTAGTAGTAGTAGTAGTAGTAGTAGGGTCGCAGTTTGAGCAGTTTTTATAATGAAGCACTGAGATGAAATATTTTATTTATTACTTTTATGGTGAGTGCAGCTGCAGCGGCTTCCTAAACTGTATTGCTTATCGAGACTACCTACTGCAACTCTTGCTGTGTGAATTGTGTGTGTTAATGCGTTTTCACGGCTTTCTTAATTATATCCCAATAGCAAATGATAGCGCATAAAAGTACTGATCTAACAAGATTTTGTCATTGGCGTCGCCAGCACGATTGCAATCCTAGACTACCAGTACTGCTCTATCTATTGTCAGCCACCCTTACGTCTGCGTTTAAGGAGCTGTTTAATGCGTCGATAGGCGCAGTGGTTAGACGGCTGACTATCGTTGTGATAGGATAGGAGCCGGGTTTCAATTCTTTCGAGAGATGGTGATATTTTTTCAGAGAATTGAAATCCTGACCGACTTATCATTCGCTGTTGGGAGCAAACTGATTAACAGCGCGGCATTATAAAAGGCGATATGATGCTGACAGAGCCATTCGAACACAATTTGCACACACAAAACTACACCGCAAGAGTTGCACAATAGTCAGACAAGAGATACAGCTTACGGAGTCACTGCAACTAAGCACCTACCAATATAATTAAATGGGTATTGTTGATTTGATGATATTCGATTTCGTATCAGCTTTTACAATTGCCTAATAAATCTGTAACAAAAGAGATTAAACTGACTATTCTTTACGGAATGTCTTTAATTTTTACTTCCGTATTTATGGAGAAGCTTTGCATTTGTTGTGTGTTTCATTGTAATATTTATTAATGCATTTAAAAGCATCTACATATTTTATTTTTAAATTTAGAAGTAAGGCAATTTTGGATATTTCATAATTTTTTAACATCTCGTCTACTCGATATTTATTTTTCTGATTCCGCCAATTTTATTAGTAAGTCTAGCAGTAACATATCGAGATAATATTACTGTCAACTTATTGAATTTTCTTGCTTACGTATAAGATATAGCTTTTTTCTTCCTTAGATTTGTTCATAAAATTTCTTTTTTTATTTTCGTAATGTACACGTAAAAGCACATCAAAGCTCGCAAGTAATAAAATTGGAGGGAATATGTAAGATATAAATCATCAGGTACGTCGGGCTATATAATATAGTTTCTCCTTTCATCTTATCCAACCCAAGTGATTAAATTTACACGAGAGAATAGGGTGTACGTATTTTTACGATGAAGCATATTGCAGATAAGTAGAGACAAGACAAGGAAGGTTGAATTATCTCCTACGTTTTTCTATTATTCAAACAACGGAGAGATATTCAGGGCCGATCCTATCTTATTACCTATTTATAGCGTGCATCATTACCATTTTCTAATTACGATACATTTATAGAAGTCTTATTTTATAATGGCCATCGTTAATTACAATATACGCGCATTCTCTGATGTCTAATTATAATTTTCAAATAATGCTTAATTTAGATTATATATGCTTTCTTTATTATAGAAATTAAAGTTGTTTAGTACGTACCTATACCTCTACATAGATGTGAATATATGCATATAGCAGAAAGCAAAATTTATTAACTACATAATTCAATGAAGCCTAATGTTATAAAGATAATTGGATAGTTCCTATTCGTTTAGCAGCTTTTTGTTCTTGAAAGGAAATTACATATGAAGAAAATAATTATAGATGTTTTTCTACTTGCCAATCTGTAAATCATCTTGTTTCTTTTTTGTGTTTGTGAGCTCATGTAGCCCTCAATCAAATTCCAAAAAGATGTTTCGAAATTACTCACCCTTTAATTATAATAGTTCACCCCATCTTGGTTGCATCAGCCGGTATAGGTTTTTCTGGTAGTCAAATAAATAGTTGTTTGTAAATACCATTTTGGACACGGAATATATATATTTTTACTTATTGTAGGTACATAGTAATACCTTACAAGCAAATATTCCAAATGTACAGTAGATGTAGACTGAGATTTATTATTAAATCCAGATTGTCCTGGAATTCATCTGTCGAATTTTTCAATTAGCAATAAAGAACAAATGTTCATAGAAATATTACAAACTAGGTAACTGATTTTAAGGAGAGCAAAAATTAAATACTTCATTCTGAAGGAAACGTAATTCTAATATTAATGTTTAAATGAAAGTTTTTGATTTCAAACTTCGTTTAGTTGCATCGTTAAGTGATCGTTTATTTCTATGTTTACGTTCAAGAACTTACAGAACTAATAAATTTCCTGGTTTCTCTTTTGCTTATGTAGATAATTAGGTACATGGAATGTTCTCAATCCAGATAATTACGATCCTATTAATTTCCTTATTTTATTTCTGATTGATATCTTTTTGTATTTTGTCTTTTAATTATGACTTTAACAAGTTAGTAGATTATCTTCGCCCATCCTTATTGGCAATACTGAATGGTATTTAGTAAATAGACTATTAAGTTGATTTAACTACGTTGCATGCCGCATTCAGAAAGTGTAGGAACACTTCACAATGTTCGTGAAAACTTTTCTTGTTTCTGGATTGCTATTTCTGATATGTACTTTCTTTGTGTGTTTGTATATAAATCTGCTGGATTTAATAGCTCATAATGTTAAGTGGGAAAGAAATTGTAATACCACACTACTTATTACTTTTAAATATATTCCGAAATTTTCATTTTTTTACAGATAAATCAGTAATATCTATTTTTCGAAAATAGCATTGATGTCTTTTAAATCATAGAAAGCAATCGAGTGTTGTTTTATATTCATGGGGAATTTTAATTGAAAAACAAATTACATTGTATTGGAAGGTTTCATAGCTTATTTTGTGGTAGATTTCCTTGAATTAATCCTACGGCTGTGCAGCAAAAATTGTAGATAATCAATATGCATATAATTCTGAAATTCTGAAAACCTCTCTATATTACACATTTTTGAAACTGAAGGCAATGACGTCGATGTTAATATTAACAATACATGTTTTAGCATTTGTTTTATGTAAACATAAGAAAAAACGGGTTATTTGTCGGGTTGAGTATTTCCTTCTAGGCCTTTTGGGAATATAATAATAATAATAATGTTACCAGTTAGCAGAAGACTGGCACATATGTACTTCGCTGAAAATCAATTAATCTATTTCTTAGTTGAGATTTAAAGGTACTAACAGACATGATCTTAAAGGACTCATGTATATGTTTAATGTCGTTATAAAAATTTTGTTTTTAAAATATGATCAAATAAATATATTATATCAGACAAGCTTGGATCTGTTACCTAAAAAATTTTAACATGTATGAAAATCTCTTTTAACAATGATGTATGTCTATATTTTTTAGAATTATTGCATAGTGTAATTTTACTTATATTTTAGTGAAAATGATACAAAACACTGTATCGAAACGTAAAGGAGAAATATATTAAACTTAACTTAATTTAGACCGTCATTACCCAACAAATTATAAAAGAAAAGTATATATTATAAGAAAAGGATCGCCTAAATAGTGACAGTCTGAAAGAGGGCGGTGATATCAGACCCCTGAACCTCGTAATAATATTATGAATGTCTGTTCTAAATCGGATCTTCATATAAAGATATGTACGGTGGCGTTTTGAATAATAAAATTTTATGAAAAGTTGATAACATTTTTTATTCGCGCCTGTTTCTCATATTCAACCACCCAGCAGTTCCCAACTTATGAGATACTCTATCAAATTTTCTAATTCCAAAAATAAATCTTAGACATGAATTTTGAATTTTTTGAATACGGGAACTCGTAACGGAATCAATAGCAGGGTGATAAATAGTAGAACAATAAGTAAACTGCAACAGCACCAAAGACTCACACAACCTTGTCTTAACAGTGCATGGTAAAGAAGATCTATGAGGATAAAGCTTTCTTAAATTTATGTACGAGTTTTTAATATATTTATTTATTTGATAACGATATCGGAAAGTATTATCCATCTGTAACCCTAAGTTCTTCACCGATTTTACAATCAGGACAACAACGTCACCAATACTGACCCGAAACACCCCATTCAAATCCTCACAAATTCTAGAATTATCAAATAATATTACTTTTGAGTGGATTCAACATCAAATTATACCGAAACGACAGCTCGTACAGAGACCGTAAATCTGAATTAATGCAATCAAAGACCCGTTGCCAATTTTCAGGTTCAAAAGATAAATACATCTGCTTATCGTCAGCATATAGATGCTTTTGGCAAAAATGTATACAATTAACAAACTGCGATGTATAGATGGAGAATAGCAGGGGCCCTACAACTGATCCCTGAGGAATGCCCGTAGATATCTGTCGCGAGATTGAGGAATTAGAGTTTATAACCATACTCTGATGACGATTACATAGATAACTAGATCATAGTTGAACCGAGTCAACATTAAGACCCAAAGAATATAACAACGAGCAAATAGTAGGTACTATGGCAAACCGTATCAAAAGCTTTGGAAAAATCTAAAAGTACTAAGGCAGTAATTAAACCACTATCAGTGGTACCAGCAACATCATCAGTAACCGCGAGCAATGCCGTCTCACAACTGTAACCTTTCCTGAAGCCGGACTGAGTACAAAGAAGCACATTATTAATGTTCACGAAATCATTTAATTGAATGTAAATAACCCTTTCAAGAATTTTAGAAAAAGTAGGTAAAATACTTATGGGACGAAAGTCGGTAAACGCGGAAGGGTTTTTAACTTTGGGTAAGGGTTTGACCAAGGCATATTTCCAAACATCCGGAACAGTCTGTTCAATGCAACAGTTAATGATATGTGTTACAAAGGGTACCAAAAACGGGCAGCATAGGTTAATGATTGTTATGTTAATTCCATCTGAACCTGTTGACGTTGAACGAATGTTATAAATAATATTGGAGATAAAACCAGGATCCATAGTAGAAAATGAGAACTTAGCAGTATTTGCCTCATCACAATGAAATAGCAAATTAGAATTCTTTTGCTTGGGGACATTATTAACAAAATAATCATTCATCATATCAACATCTGCAAGATTACCAGAAAAATCCTCAACAGGCAGACGCCTAGTAACATCCAAATACAATATTTGTCTTCACAAAGCTTTAGGAGATCTTGTATTACCAATAAATTCAAAGTAGACCCTCTTTTCACGTTTGAATGAAGACGTAGTCAAATTGCGAAGAGTTTTATAATAATCCCAATCTTGGTTCTTATATTCGTCGCAGAGATATAACTAGTTTTGTGTCTCTTCAATTAATATTTTCGGAATTAGTATGTTATAATGTGTTTGAACATAGCTCTGACACCTGTGCATGTGACTACTTGCATTTATTAAAAAGGCGGCTTTATTGTTAAAAATAGTATCTTAGTGAACATCCAAAGTCGTTTTCTATGCAGCCGTAGCAGAAAGATAGATGATATGTTAGAAACTAATGGCATTTAAACTAGGTTTTTTTCTATTTTCATAAAATGTTTCAAATAGGCGTACTTTAAGCGTTCGCAGTTTCCGCGTGCCCTTCCCAGGAATAGCATACTTTCTCCGATGCGGTATTTACATTTCAGAAAATCGATGGTCTTTATTGCCGAGGAACATCCTCCATTGGTTAGTCGTAGTGTTTCCTCTGACAGGTAGTAACTACGTAAAGTTAGATACCTATCGTCCAGTTTTTGACAGCCGACTATTTCTCTCTACAGTTCTAATATCTCGGAACATTACTAGTCCGATCGTCTTCTGTGTACATATAACTCTACGTTGAATTATTCGGGTTCTTCAGGTGCTGCCTGCTATCGCTATCGATTGGAATGCATCGGAAACTCAGGAAATACTAATAATGCGGACCGCACCACGTCTGGAATGTGCCATTTACGAATGTGTCGCTGGGGAAGTAGTATAGCAGCACAGCCAAGTTATTCGATAGGCGTTTTAAACCTTGAATGTCGGCGGATGCCTGGCTTTTAGCGCAGGTGTAGATGTTGTATACGTGTTCATATGTGTGTTGTAGAAAATATACATGATTATTACGTTCGTTGTTACTCGATCGGTATCTTATGTATTACCTAGACATCTAAATTGTAGCACCTCCATGTACCTACCATCTTTTTCAGAGTAAAAATGATTCTTTCAGCCGAGAATTTTTACGTAGTAAATAAAGGCTTCTCTTTAAAGCGAATTTCGTTTCTTTAAAAAAGGATACTGCTTGGATGAACTTCTTTAAAATACCTAATTAAATTAGCTTTAAAGCAAAATCTCTACGCACACATTCTTCGCTCAAAAAAATTCGCGTTTAATTTGAAGAAGATAGTACAAGGCATAGTGGTATTTAAATGAAATAAAAACCATGTAATATCTATCGAGGGCATCGTGCTAAAAGGGCGGATAAACCAAACACACACTTTTCAAGAAACGAAAAAAACGTTTTAAAAATTCATTTTAACCTATTCTGGTACTGTATGTGATTTGAGTGGTACCTAATGATTTATATTAAATAATAAACATTAAATACATATAATTTTAATTACACTGTATCTATCACAAAAGATCAAAATCGAGAGATCAGTTAATACGCCCTTTTAGCATGATGCCCTCGATATGTACCATCTTTGGCAATTTAAATGCGAATTTTTGATCGGGTAATGTTGATTTTGTAAATAAAGGCTTTGCTTTAAAGTGAATTTAATTAGGTACTCTAAAGAAGTTCATCAAAGCAGTACTCTCTTTTAGAGAAATTAAATTTGCTTCCAAGTATAGCCTTTATTTAGTAAATGGAAATTCGTCGCTGAAAAATTCGCATTGAATTTGCCAAAGATGGTATACATATAGGTACATACATATTCAGAATATATACACATCTCATAGATAATACATGTGATTGGAAGACAGTAACGGAGTACTGGTAACTACAATAGTATTAACGCTTGATACTCCAAATAATCTTAGGCAAGATGAAAAAGCCCAATTATTGATAAAGTTCTTTATTGACAATGTCGAATTTTCGTTCGTGAATACAAACTTCCTCAGGACAAAACATTAGAACTTTAATATTATAGTTCTATTCAACAAGAGAAATCAACGAACAAATGCCATTCTGTTAAGTTATGTTCAATAACCAAACAGTAGTGTTCAAATTTAGAAAGACGATTACGATAAATACATATCATTGAGTTTTTTTGAAGAGATTCCATGCTTTTAGCCAGCAACCAAACATTTCAGACGTTTTTGAAATAGATTTAAATCTCGTACGAGTCCTCGTAGCCGTCAGCGATATTTGGGTTCCCTCCAACTCTTAAAGATAACAAGTGGCACGTGGCATTTTTTTATTCAGTGAAAAACCTAGAACAGATATGTGGGACCCAGACCTTTGTTTGGTCCACCACGTTACACTCAAAATAAAGTTCGTAATAATTTTTTTTACTAACAGACTAATGTTTCGTCTTGAGCGTCATTTCACGACATATATAACCAGAATTGTTAGGAACTCTAGGAATTTTTTAACGACTAATACCTAAAACGAAATAAATTTGTAAATAACTAATACAAAATAATTTGGATATACAAAATATTCACAATGACGTGCTTATTGGGTTTACTACTATCTCAGTATTGGCATCGTGCTGATGAATGTCTACTGCACACGCAGATCATTTTTGTACATGTCTATATATCTGAATCTGCACAACAATAGCAACTATACCGTTTGGAAATTGTTGATTTTTTTTTGTTTAATTATACATCTTTGAAAGCATCATAAAAAACTGCATTAAGTACAATTATTGATACTTGATGCGACAATAATGATGTTGGTGATGATGATTTACATTTTTCAAAGTTTTATTTTTTCCAGCATCTTCATCGTCATCAGTTTTTTCTATCAGCAGTGATGATGATATGTGATACGTGAGATGAATATATCTTATTCTACTTTATCGCCTTCAAGTTATTTACCTGACTTGGAGCATTATGTAGTTATAAAATTGCCTTTATTTTGTTTTGTAGAATTTGCAAGCTTATAATCAATATTGTGTTATTTCTATTGCAATTCATTAGGATAAATTCATATCCACTCACCTACATCAGAACATCATCTCACATTTTCCTTCGATATATTTATGCTGTATCTCAGACCTACGGGTTAGGGTTTACTAGGTTTTTTTTTTACTTTCTTACTGGATCTTAACTGATCGAACTGACTGACCGAATGCAAATCGATTAGTCGAAGAAAGGCTACAACGTTGTTTGATCTTTTTGGTGGACATTTTGAACATTTATTGTGAAATCCGTTATATCCCGAACATTTAGCTTGAATAATTAAATATTAATTACCGGTATAAGTTTAACGTTTTGTAGATGTTTTGTATTTAATAAGTTTACCTCAGTATATGATTTAATGGCCTTTTACTGTCATGTTTTCATGGCTAATTTGATATCTTAACAATTTTTTGAAAAAGCTCACCTTTCATTCAGAAGATATTAAATATCTCCGTGCTGGTTACTAGATGCCAACGATTAGAATTCCGCAAAACGATCTGTGGTATAGAAAATTCTCTCCCCTACAACTTTGCAGAACATTGTTAAGCAATCTGAGCATCGCAAATAGGTTTTTTAGGTCGATTTATGAAATATGAATTGTCGTTCGAATTAGCCCCACGGTGAGGCAAATGTGAACACGCGTGGGGCTAATTCGTACACTTCATTTTTAAATTACTTTAGTGCTTGAAGCGGTTTTCAAAGCGGAAATATAGAAATAAAAGCGAATTAAAACTAAAAGAAAAGAATAATTTGGCTTTATTTCGCTATCATCAGTTAGAGAAACAATTATTATTTTCATATTAATTTTTGCGTTGATTTTTCGCTGGACGGCCGCGTTTCCTCGGCGCGCCGACTGGCATGTAAAGAAACTTGTTCGGATTAGCCCCACCGAAAATGTACAGAATAGCCCCATGCATATTTTTCGCAGTCAGTAACGTATACAACAGAAATACACGAACTAATCGATAAAATTAAATTCCATTCCGAAAAAGCACTAATGACTTACCTTGTGTACTAAAATTCACAATAAAACGGTCAAAATAACCCTCAGAAATCGAAACTATCTGAGCAGAAAATATTTTCAGCGATCGCAGGAAAAACTAAACAGAATAATTATGGCGTTGCATTATTGAAAATGACACAAAACCTCTGACGTTTGTTTGCGGTTACAAATACTATCTTTAGTTGAAATTTTAGGTCTCTAGCTCATCATAAACGCGCGTAAATTCAAATCGAAGAAAACAGCTTTGTTCGGAATAGCCCCGGTTTCCCCTACGGAGTGGTTAATAAAAATGAAGGTGCATACAGTGTCCTTCCTTTTCTTAATATAAAATATAGGATTTTTCATTTAAATAAGATGAGAAAATAATGCATATGCGTTTTGAATCGTCCTGCACAGTTTTCGCAATATTGGCAAAATATTACTTTGCTATGAAACTGTAACAATATAAAAAAGTCATTCCAGTACAAAAAGAATTTCAAGTTGTTTCGTGTGGAATACACAGGACGTTGAACACGCAATAATTTTCAGACAAAATTGACCATAACTTCTGAAATACTGGGTATAACTCAATGAAACCTTATATCGCAGGAATGAGGAAGATACGCTTAATCTAAATTTGAAATAATATAAATATAAAATATATAATAATAAAAAAAATAAAAATGAAAAAAATAAATATGAAACACTCTGTATATACGAAAATAATTTTTAAATATGTAGCTTCAGACTATCTATGATTTTTGCATATAACATTTTGTGATATCTTTAATATTAATGAATATATTGAGCTTTGACGCACTAATGCCACAACCTGTATGTATAAAATTATTATATTTTCTTGTTCCATCGGCTTAATTGAAGAACTTGTATTAAATAAAATCATAACGTAGATATTATAACATTATTTATTTAGTTCGCGATGAATTACTGTAATCTTTATCAGAATAATATTAAAACATTTAACAATCATAGACAAAACAACTTCGTCGATAAACGCCACAATATAAAAAACCAAAAAGTCTATAATAGGCGCTCATGGTATATTATTTTACCCTTGAAAAAATAGTAAAATAATTAGGAAAAAATAGCAAAACATACCTATTTACCTATTATGTTTCTGTTTATTATGCTTCTTCGAAGTGTCTGTAACTACATATTTTATAAAATATTGCAAATGTCCAAAAATATGCTTTACGGAGCAATATACTCTGTTCCAAAATTCTGAGGTTATCGTGGTTCTGGGATGTGTTTTTACCGGATATAATACATCTAGAAATATAATTTCAGTTCTTGCAATATCTTTAATTATTTTGACCTAATTTCCTTTAAATTTTTAAGAAGATAAAGGTCTAACTATAAAAAACCAATTGCTTTAATTTATTGGTAATGTTCTATCATAAGATGCTTCATTCAAATTCCTTACTGTAACGATCAATAGGAAAGAACGGTTCTATTTAATTCCATCTTCGGTACTAGCAACTCGATATCATTCCTTTGAATAAAACGATAAACATGAAAGCTATTCATCAACAATCCAAATCTGGCTCAGTGTTATTTTCAACTTAACAAAAGAATAACTGAAATAACGATAGGAAAAAGAGCGCAGTAAATGCCATCGTTACCGCGCATCATCATCGTTGGCAAAATCGCGTTTCGCACTAGCAGCAGTAACCTCAGAAGAATGCGAAACGCATCGTTCGAAACATATCTAACCGGATACGGAACGTCGTATAAGCGAGCAACGACATCGTCCAGCCTAGCAGCACAACAGTAGCTAGCTTTTATATACAAATTGAACGAGAAGCTCGCGGGTTTTTTTTTTCTGCACTAGAAATTTTCCCACAGGGAGTCGGTGAGCGTGACGGCCGCTACTACACCGCCTCGCCTGCCATCAGCTTCGGATCTTGTGTCTCTCTCTCACGAAGCGACTGCTAGAAGGTCATAAAATGTTCACGGTTTAAAACGTCTACTCTAACACACAGTTGTACGAAGAAGAAAAAATTTCTGTGTGTGCCAATTTTACGAGTGCGGGGCAGTAAAGTTAAGGCTCTGGTCGACCGCATTAAATTGTAGGATACCCTTCAATTCGCTCTCCCTCCTTTGGGAAACGATAGTAGAAAAATCGATTGAAGAAGGAAGTTGTATTAGGAAGTTAGGCAATAACTGTAAGCAGAGGGCGTGTGTATTTCAGGCGGAAAAAGTAGAGGGTGTTCTATATTTGCGGGTTTTTTGTGGTTCTTTTCTTGTTATGAGTCTTTATTATCGTAACAGATTGTGCAAAGAAGTTCATAAATTGCCCGAAGTCGAATACGACGATTTACTTTAATACGGTACCGAGAAAACTTTAGAATAAATTATTTCAAACCCATAATTTAATCATGCTTGCAATTCAAACTTGGCCACTAAGAAGACTGTAGGTATAATAGCAGAAACTGAAATTCATTTGATTGCTTATCGCTAAGTTTGTTGAATGTACAAGGTGATTCAATTATTTGCAGTAAATCATTGGTTAGTTTTGTGAAATGGATCACCCGGTATGTTTTTGAATACAGGATGGTGTGATTTAGTAACTCGATTTTCATAGCAGTGACCAAATTGTGTGTGATTTTTTATTTAATGGAATGGTTGGAATAATAATTGATAAAGCCACCTGAATGTGTGGGTTTCCTGTACCAATCCGTTTTGATAATGTTATTGATTGTTATTGGGAGTTAAATATATTTAAAGTGATCTTCAAATTGTCTTCTGGAACAGCTACGCCAGTCATTACGTATTTCTTTAAAATAGGAGGTTGAAAGTTCAATTGTATGGTTATATTGTTTAAACAAAAATGAATTACTAAAGTAGCTATTGCAGGGTTAGGTGATAAACCCATTGGTACTCTTTTCTTGATGGTAGCTTCTGCTTGCAGATCCACTGCAACTGTTTAAAGTACGAAACGCAGAGTGAGAAGGAACATACTACACAAAGTTGGTTTAAGTTAGATTTTGGAATATCACAAAAGTAGATATTGTCTTGGAGAGAAAAGCTTTTTTTCTGTTATCCCGAAAATATTTACGGAATAGAATTGAGAGCAAGTATTTGTTCAAATTCTTCTGCCCTTGTCCTATAATCTTGATAATAAATACTTTTCAATGTTTAAAATTCATATTCGAATGTTAAGACGTTGTTGGTGACGACAGGACGTACTAGCATGAACCGATTTTGTCGCGTCGCATTGCGTTACATTCCGTTGGGGTGATGTGGTTCTGCCTTTCGCCGCGTCATTATGGAAATTCTACGAGCATAGTGCCTTGCATCGCTTGAAATTTTAATAATATGGATAGAACGTGTTCTAATGCATTGCACTTATAGTAAAATTTATATGGAAAGATCGAATTTGCTATATAGTTTTATCGTTACATTCGTTGCACTCCGTCTGTAATATTTAACATTTTTATTAATTCGATAAATGACGCTGCCGTACATTTTCCTTTTCAGCGCTCCGATTGTGGTTGATATGTAATTTGCGCTCTCCACAGTCGGTTGGTGTTCAATTGTCTGAAAACAAATAATGATAGCTATGAGAGTTATAATAATTGGACGTGTTACGTTCACTTAAAGCAGCAGCTATAATAATTACGTAACATTTAGATACGTATCGTATTATAGTGTAGAATAGATAGATTAGAAGTAAAATGTAATTTTTCTACATTTCATATAGTAGTTTATTGGCTGTAAAGTAACTATTTAGTAAGTAGGAACTATATATTCCGAGATGCACCAAGGCAATTGATTTTTTTATTTGAGCATCCATAAAAAATGAAGACTATGAATAAGCTGTTGTAACAAAATATGACAAGAGATAGAGAGCCGTCTGGAGCGAGAACAAAAATGATCATATGTAGTAAACCACTCAGTATAATGCAGCAAAGCCTTATATTTAAAAAAGTGGTTCCCGATTATCCCAAATATTTTAGATCGATTGCCCGTGTTCGAAAACTTCGTGTTTCAAATTTTTGTGCTTCGCTATTATACAGTCAATAGAAACTGCTCAAAAGAATCACCCGGTGTATGTATATCTGTAACCACCTTATGTCTAGCTTTTTTAAAGGTGGTCAAGAGTAAGAAGTGGAAAAACCTTTATGTGACTGTGTTAATTAGGATGGAATTTTAATAGATAATATTGACTAAATATTCTGTTCTGAATTCAAACCCGATTTAAATTTTTTCCTATCACATTCAAATATAACACAAATTTCTTTTACGTGTAAACTCAGAGATATCTCATTTGTTAAAGATATTCGAGAAAAACATCTAGATGGGCATGTAGCAAGATTAATCTTGATGCTGATATTGTAACTGAGCGATATATTTCTGCAGCATATTTAAGCAACTTTGTCATAATCCTGTGATTTATGATTTGCTGGAAAGTTTTGCATTACTCTTTTGAAAGCAATGCAGGCTTCCCGTTTAACGAGAGTTATAGCAGTTTTGAAGTGACGCCCCAAAATTAATTGTATAATTTCGGTACTAATGAAGAAAGAAATTCTATACAAACTACTTTGAACAGTTTCCATCCTTATTCAATGCTTTTACAAATTGCTGTAATATAACTAATCTACATCATTACAAAATACCAGAGGACCTTCTTATAAGACATACTGCAGAAACTAACTCATGATTACCAGAACCCTAGATGTCACGATTCTAGCAACATATTTGGGAAAATTCAACTTACTTACTAAATGGTTCAGTTTGGGTTGAGTAAATTTTGCCGGCATGAATTCCTTTCTGGTTAGCAACAATTTGGTTCACTAAACTCTAGAGTTTCTGCTTCACTAGAATATGGAGACTCCAAAGTCTTTGGTGGAGGTTTTACAAGCAGATCAGGTTTATGCGAAACCGGCTTTATAGCTGTTGATGGATATTTAATGTCTTCTCTTTTTTTAAATTCTAACCTTTAACCTCATATGCACGAAAGTAAGGCGCTGCTTACCAGTTGGCGCCACACCACAGAAATACAAAATGCACACAATTTATTTTTGACTCAATTTTTTATGTCGTGCTATGATTTATTCTGATCACATAGGTGTATTATACAGAGTCAGATAAATGTGTAGAAACACCAGATTTCTGGCTAAATTATAGGTTCTATTAAAAAATAACCTTAATAAAAGTTTTCGTCTCTATAATGTATATTTGGTTCAAAGATTAATTAAAGATGATCCCGATAGAAGGATGGAAGTTTTCTGAAGAAATGATTAATATGATTGCTTGTAATGATAGCTTTAAATAATATTTTATTCTCCGACGAACGACATTTTTTCCTACATAGATATGTAAATCGAATTAACTGTCGCTACTTGAGTGATCGGAATCCTCATTGGATGGAACAAAAATACACACAATATCCCCAAAAATTAACTATAATCGGGAGATATCTAACCGAATCTTTCATTTTTAGGGAACAATTAAACGCTATACGGTATTTATAATTTTTATGCAAGGATATTGTTCTAGCATTAAGACATTTATGTCCAAACCCCATAAATCCTGCAGTATTCTAATATCAGGGTCAGGCTGCTGAAGATCATCTCTGTTTGAACATTTATTATGAATTGTCTTGTTTTCAATATTTGCCAATATGTTAAAGAAAACATAAACCATAAAACATAACTATTGAAAACATGTCTATCCAAAAATGCTAAAATATACAGGGTGATCCATTAAAAATACTGATGACGTTATATCTCAAAACAAGTGCAAGTTGTAGAAAATCAAAGTGTGTGATGGAGTAGAATGAAAATACTACACAAACGTTTATTAAGGTTATTTTTTAATAAAACTTTGCCAGAAATCTGGTGTTCCCACTAATTTGCCTGACCCTGTATATCGAACTAAGCACAATACGATTTGCACAAGCTGCTACATTTGCAACAAGTATTTAATATGACTACGAATACAGTGGCTGGAAAGAAACCGTTACATGGTGGAAATAAATGGACTTTGGTTTAATAATTAGTAAACATGTATAAAACTCTGGCACATACTTACATACTTACCCCAGATACACTGTAAATCAGTGTTGTTGATTAAATACTTTTTCTTGATTGAGGTACCACAGTTTTTTTTTTTAGAGGGAGATAATTTTTACTAAATATCCATATTTGTTCTTGTAGTATTACTTTTCATCTCAAGCAATTACATAGTAATTAAACATGACTCTTTCAAAATAATTATTCTCGTAAATACGATTGTTAAAACTGCATTTGTAAGCTTTTCATTTAAATTAATTAGAATCCCATTACACTTGACTTAAAGCTTTCCAAGAAAATGTGTTATTGAGGGCAAACCAAAGATCAAAATGAATTTTGGTAAGTGGAGTACTATGATTTTCGTTCTTATTTCATTTATAATTGAAATAAATAAAAGGATTTCAATAAGTATGCTAATCTAATTCCAATTGTGTTCTTTACTAACAGTATTAAGTGCGAGTGATGTGAACAAAATATTCTTCCACTTATACACACAGGGTAAGTTTGAAACTTCAAGAAGGTATGTACAGGACGGTACCCTTCTCTTCAATGTTTTAAGAAATTTCATCTTTTTGGTAAAATATTAATGTAAAACAATATTCGTCGTAAATTTGCAGCCTAGCTTTCATTCCATGCATCTTTTACATTTATTTGAAGTATTCAGGTACTTAGAAAAAACGATATTATTACAACAGTTGGCAATATTTTTCTATCTACACTCATACATACATTTTAGTCATAAGAAATCAGCCCATTACACTGGCGTTGAAATATGCCTTCATGCCTATCTTACGAGGAAGGCGAATTAAAATATCATATTGACGTGTATCTTTTCCGCTAACGAATGTTACTCATTCGTATAAATCATATTATTGCTGATTAGGTTTGGTTTCTGGAAAACCGATATAACCGAATGTTTCACCACGATGCTAATTTCTTTTCAGTTTTCTACTTCATCTAGGCAAAGCATATAAATATACATATTTAAACTAATGATTTATGAGCCTCTTTCTGTTAGCTAATGCGGCAACATGTAGACGTGCGGCTCGGGAAAGCTTCAATAATCCATTTAGTAATTGAAATTGTATCAAATGGTAGATACTTGCCCGCAAGGTCAAGTTCAGTAAATGCTATAAGAGAGAGAGCATCATAATAATGTGTTTGTTTAGTATGAACTTCTTGTGACTTATTTAATCTCTATTTTTGTATCGTCGACGGTACTCGTAAATTGTATTGTAAATATGGTTATTACGCGGGAATATTGCTGATATGCACATACTAGCATTGTAACTTTACATCAATAACACCTGTTATTATGAAATAATTGCATAAAATTGAGTTTTTTATATTTATGATGACCATAATGTTATGGATTAAATTCGATAAAACTTCTACTGATATTACATTGTCATGTTAGAGTAATTCTTCTCAAATCCAGGGGATATACAGGATAACAACTTGAACTACGAAGGCTGATAGGAGAGGGTAGTGGGTGGCGAAATTAAATGTATCAATTTTAGTATTGTCAACTGTTTATATGACAGGAATATCAGTGGTTATATCAAATTAATACTTTACCGAACCATGAAACTTTATCCTAATGGAAAACACAATTAATTAATTAAGTGCAAATTATAAAGTGGTTTTACGGAGGCCACCCACTTTCATCAATTGTAGATATTTTGAGAACTACCTTCATTAATACCCAATATTGAAATATAATAGAAAGTATTTGGTATCAGCAAGGCAGATGTCCTACACATGACAGTGCAATTGTGCGTCAATTTTCGCGTCAGTATTTAACATATGTTTAACATCACCACTGACATTCCTGTCATAGAAACAGTTGACAATAAAATTGATACATTTAATTTTACTCGCACTACCTACTCCTATCAATAGACTTTCGTATATAGTTCAAGTTGTTATCCTGTATACATACAGTACTGGACAGATCCAAGTTTATATATATAAGCTTCTGCCAGCGTATGCGAAGAGATTTATTTGTAATTATCTACTAACATGAAAATTAAAAACTACAAATAATTTTATATGTTGTACCTATATTGGGCTGGACATTCATAAGTTAACGATAATAAATAAGTACAAAAATAAATATTACAGTTAAATTCTACTAACATAAATGAAGAACCCCTCAGATTTACGGCGCCGGAATTTTTTACATTTTTTCGGGTTTAAAATTTCAAACTTGGTTTCATCACCTCAAACAATTTTTGTCCAGAAGTCGTTTGGTTTGTGAATGTACCGTTTTGCGGATTACAAGAACGGTTCTTCGAGCGGACAGCTGCCCTAATGCCCTAATGTTATGGGGTAGTTTTTCCAAGTCTGGTGTAGGAAATTTAGTCGCAATTGAAGGAGGGTTGCCTGGGCTAGCCTACGTAACGCTCCTACAGGAAAATCTACAAGCTTCCGTTGATAAAATGGGGTTGGAAGAATTTATTTTTATGCAAGATAACGACCCAAGGCATAAAAGCAGGATTGCTATGCAATACTTTGCCGATGCAAATGTTCAGCTGTTAGGCTGACCGCCCTAGTCACACAACCTCAACCCTATTAAACATCTTTGGGCGATTCATGGTGACAAAATTCCACAAACTTCTAGAAAAAACCGTGAAACGTCCTTAAGTGAACTCAGAAATCAATGGTAGCTGTTGCCACGGGGTCTCTTAGAAAACTTAGTGAACAGCATTCCACAACGGCTATGTGCTGTAATTGAAAACAATGAAGGAAACACAAAATATTAAATAATACTTCATTTAATATTAATTAATATTTTTGTACTTAATAAGTAAGTACAAAATCGTTAACTTATGAATGCCCAGCCCAATATACAACATATAAAATTATTTGAAGTTTTTAATGATAAATCTCTTCGCGTACGTTGACAGCTTATATATTTTTATGCTTGCAGTATATTTTACTTATGTCTTATGTAACGACTGTAAGAATACACCCCAAACATTAACCAACGTCAACTTGGATCTGTCCAGTACTGTATATTATATCCTATAAAGCTGTTAACTGCACAGCTCAGCATTTTCTGTACTTTTTTATTTTTTATCTAAGACATACGGCGTGTGCGGTGAGTGGCAAGAATAAGGATCAGGCTATTAAATTAGCTCACCCTGATTTTAGAAAAGAAAATTTAAGCAAAGTTAAAAAAATACTAGAAAAAAATAGTTATCCTAAAAAGTTTTATAATAAATTAATCACAAAAAGAATAAATAAAATATATAACACTGGTATGTACAAAATCAAATCATAACCTACAGTTGCGGCTGTTATAGGCACCCCTAGTAAATTGATATTCTAAATTACCATTAGTAATTTCTAACACAATAGTCTTGAAGGTTTATATATTAAATAAAATATGTAACCTGTCTATAACATTTGGCCGCAACTGTATACCACACTATACCATATATAAACAATTTAAGCGACACAATAAAACACGAATTAAAAAAATCAAACATTCACATAACTTTCATACCTACCAACAATAGACACTTATTCACAAATTTCAAAACACCCAGTAAACAAGACAATCAAAGTAATGTCGTTTATAAATTAGATGGCAAAGATTGTAACAAATGTTATATCGGACAAACCAAACAATATTTAAGGAAACGAATTTATAATCACCAATACACTGTTGATTTTCAAAACACTAAAATTTTAAAAAAGGGAAATAATCATACAAAAAGATTAATTTACGAAATGATATATGTATAATAAAAAAGATGAAAACGCGGTAAATTTTAGAACGGATATTGATAATTTAAGCGTTATTTGTAATAATTTAATTCACGCCTGAATTTTATTAATTTTAAGCTCTTGACTAGGATTTTTTGCCATGTTTTTCTCTAGTCTTTGAATATAATTGTTAGAGCTTCGCAAAAAATAGATTGATATACGAATAATTCAAATCATTTCAATTTTTATAGTTGTATTAAATGGATATATCCTTCATTATTACTTGAGAATGTAATTAAAATTCGATATATCAATGAATTCTTTGTTTTTTAGATAATTTTGTTGATAGGCATGGCAATTTATATTTATATTATTAGTAATTTGACACATATTAAATGTCAATTTCTTCCACTGAAGAAGTCTTTTTAACGAAAACATTATTATATGTTCGGGAATAAATTGGTATTTAATTAATTATTGTTTTATCAATATACAAGTGGAAATAATTCAGGAATTGAAAGAGAATTTTTTAAGGGAAAAGGAAGAGTTTGGTAGGACGAAATTCATATTACTATATGTGGTATCACTTTTTTAAATAAAATAATACAATAATGCAGTTTTATTAGTATTTGAGATCTTATTTTGAACAAATGATATTATAAATACTTAAATGATACAGAACAAAAAATGTAACATTTTTAAAGAAATAACTTTGTATCCAGTTGGAAAGCTAGTTGAATAAAATGGGATATTGTCTTTAAATCTTTGAAAAATAACGAACAAGTTACAAAGCTTGTACTTGTTATGATGTAAACAGCAACAAATAAGAGTACAATAGTATTATATTATGTAGAAATCACAGGCACACTTCGCATCGTCAACTGCTACTCCGATGTATGCTTCATGGGACCTACACTGACAATGTTGACAATTGGCGCAGCCAATTTCTTACTTAGGATTCCAATTAGAATAAATTTCAATGCAAAATATACGTCCTTTTCTCGTTCCTCCTATATGTATTATTAGGTGCTTTTCTTTTTTGTTTCCTAAGGTTTTTTGTTTTGTTTTTTTTTTAATTGAATCCTTGCTTATATGCAAGTTATTCTTGGATATCTAAATTTAACTTAGATTTCGTCGAGGACCTCTACGACATACATTCGGCAAGTCACAATATATTGATGATAGCACAGCTGTCCTCTTCTTTTGTTATTGACATAATTTTTTTTTCGTTCTCGTATTTAATGTATATAACATCAATATTCTAGACGTGGAGGATATACTGGATGTACTTCAGCTTTTTCATTAACAGCTACCTGCAGCTTTCCGCCTTCATATCGGGATTTCCAAATTTCTATTTGTAATATGTTAATGGGAGTGATAGAAATCAGAAGAATATTCGATATGAAACTTATCGTATTGTAGTACGACATTTTCTCATGCGTTTCCGATTATTTCTAAACTTTTTGTAAGCATCACATCACCAGCTACAAGTTAGAGAAGAATACATCCTTAGCTGATTTAAAAAATGAATTACCCAAAGTAAGATTTTTGTGCATTCATCTTCATTGACTATCTCTGACTACTCATTCTTTCACTCACTTAATTAATAACCACACACTACCGACCTTCCTACTCAAAGACAATACCTTCTTACTTTCCAGAATACAATATTCTGCTGATTCTTCAAAATACAGACCAGTCTTTCTATGTATAGTTTATAAATTGTTAACAAGGTGTATCCACAATCTTATATATGAACATCTAATCTCAAACAAGGTGCTAGTCGAAGAACAAAAAGGATGTCAGAGATTCGGAAGGATGCGAAGCTCAACTGACAATTAGCACAGTAATATTGGAACAAGCCGCAGCGCAAAGTAGACACCTGCATGTATGTTATATTAATTATATAAAAAAATATCAAAATGATATATATAATAATATTGATTGCTATCAACACGGTAGCTATACCAGTTCTCAACTATAACTTCGGGATCATTAACTGACCAGAGACGGAACTTTACAATCTATAAAGATTAAAGCGTACTGAAATGACTACACACATCATCCACCATCCTAAAGTACGTACAGAGAGAACAACGATTCCATGTAGTAGAGGACAGCGGGGATGACTATATAGCCGCAATAGACAGATTTAGTTACTACGGTTATATTTTCAAAGTAGTAATTCATTCCTTATATGTAGACGAATTACACCACCATTCTCTTGCATATTTCCAAGAAGATATGTGCTAGAGCCCCGCACATATTGCGAATAGAACACTAAATTAGCAAAAAGAATTACCTATATGAAGATAGATTAGTTAGTGTGGTTAGCATGACATACTTGCTAGGAGCACTTACGCGAGACTTCTTGAGATTTCTTTAAAAGTAAGTACATCATTTGATGCTCTAATTTGACAGTATGGGGTTTTATATTATATTCATTTAATACTAGTTTTGAAAATTAAAGTCACCATCATGGATAGCAAACCCAACTCATTGAAAGAGTCGATGTTAACCAGTCGTAAACTTGGGTAGATACCTACCAGCAAAATAGAATGCAAAAAAAAATATGAAAGGGGAGAACAAACGACAGACGACTCATGTGTAAAGCAGCAATCATTCGAAAAAAACAACGTAATGTGGCATACACACGCACGCGCGCAAACAATAGAATAACGTCGACGACAGCACAGCCGCCCGCGATCCGTCTCGCTCAGATTGATTTGTTTACGACTGTCACGATATTTTAATTGTTTCGAAGTCGCCCGTCGGCAAAAATGCAACGACGCCGTGCCTACCGCAAATATGTACTATTTATAGTTTTCGGCGGGTATATGGGTTCGTGTTCGGATATTCTATACCTACCGCAGGATCAAAATTATATTGTCGGATGTATGGTGCGGATGAACGCCTCTGTAGGCGCGGACGGTACACTCGTACCTAGTGTACTCTTTCTGCCACAATGAAACAATAGAATAGACCGATCCGGTGACCTTATGTTTGTTTTTATGGATGGATCTAATTACTGCTTGGTGTGATTGTCTGCCATATTGGAAATTATAGCTGGGTAATTTTTGAGTAGTCGGTGACCTTTACAAGACTTCTTCTGGAAGAATAATAGAGGCAGAAATGGATAGAGTTCGTTTATCTATAGCCTTTATGCGAAGCAAACAGTTTTAGTAATATGTTTTTACATTTTAAGATATTGACTTTCTAATTTATTCTGCTCTTAAGCTTTATTAAGTCTGCATGTCATGTATCTATTGATATTGATAGATAGAATGATTTAATCATATCTATCAATTCTTTGATAAATAGCGATTTTAGTATACTGGATAACAAATTTTAAGGTGCTTAATATAAAAATGATGTTGAAATTAAGAACTTAGTTGTAGTTTTCAAGAACAAGTTTTTGTATTTTAACAAAAAAAAACAAACCAAAAAAGATAGTTTTAGAGTCATTAAATGAGCCTTTCTTCTGTGAATTGTTTCTGGAGCATCTAAAAAGAGCCCAACAGTATTCGGTAAGCATGCAAGCGTTCCAGTTTCCCTGATACTTTGCTCTATTTTCATATATCTTGATGGAAGCGTTTGCCGTGCTCATCACTTATAGATTGTCAATTATTCGATTCGACTCACTAATTTCGACTGACTAGCCTCTCCTCTATATGTATATCCAAATACGGCTTCTAGATTTTTAGAGAATATGTATTTGAAAAGATTCGAGAGTTTGATTGATAATTTTGGCTGTTTATCGGTGATATTTGTCAAATGGTAATAGTACCTCATAAGTCAAATTTTGAGTCAGTGTTACAGACGTAGCTCGATCAACAATTTTAACAACGAAGAATTTCTCGCTATGTGTAGTTAGCGCGATGTGTTCGTGGGTCAACCGGCAAACGAAGCGTCATGGTGCGATTCCATCCATAGATGCATACTTTTAAATAAAAATGCTGTTTGTATAGATTGACGCTCGTGGAAAAATACATTATATTATATCTACGCCAAGAAATTCTTCGCCGTTAAACTAATGTTGTTGATGTTTGGAATCGGTTTCTAGAGATTGGCATATTCGAAAGACGATTTGGAAGGCGAAGAGCAATAAGTGCGTCGTTTTATCGTTCGCAGAATATCAGCAATTCAAGTTCAACGTTGCTTGCAAACAAGGAGGCGGATTGAAATAAGTGAATAGTTTCATACCTTGAAGTAACAATATCTGATTGTAAGTTTGAAATGAGAAATAGTACTTTCCAACACTTAATTATGTCATTAGCGAGTTCGATATCCATTGTAAGTACATATGTATTTACAACGCGGGGTATGTTTGAGGTAAGCTAGAGCTCTAATTGAATCTTAAATGAATTATTCCTAATTAAAATGCTTCAATTGATATGATCAACAAGAGTAAATTAGACGATTTCCAGCTTTCTACACATCAGACTCGTCGCAACTTCGGAAAATTATCACTGAAACTATTATCCAAAATTTCATTTACAATTAATTTAATTGTTGGGCTTTCAGTTGGTCTCCTCACTTTATTTAAAATTTAAAAACCTGCGTTTTGACAACACGGCTCAGTTGGCTGCAGTATACATCGTTTTTAGCTTATTTGAGCATGTAGCTCTTCCACATCATCCAATTTCAATTGGAATCGAAAAATGTGGGATCTTGTATGACAGACTATTTCTCTATTGGAATATAATTACATCGTTCATTGCAAGTGGAGCAGTTAATTCGTTTGTTCCTGTACGTGGCTAAATGCATTAAGAAAATGTGCTCCCGTTCATAGACAAAGATTTAACATTATTTCAACTATTAACAATAAAATTGCTTATCAACAACGCTATTGATTTTATGCGCAGAAATGTAATCTACGCATAAGGGGTACAAAATGAAAAATAAAAAAATAAAGTAGATGAATGGGTGTTGTTTAATGTGGTTTGACATACGCCCTTGTTGTATTGCTGGTTAGTGTATAGGCCTCGTATATGTACAACTATCACGCAACAGAGTTCAACCCACATCAACCAGTGAGGCTAAGAATTTATAGAGCCTACCTCGTTTGTTTTTGATTTTGTACTAACAGGGTCAAGAAATTCTCAAAACGTGAGCATTGCCAGCATTGATACTGCTGTTATAACAACTGTACAGTTTTCTGTTGTAGTAGTTGTTGATTCACGGGTACCTTGTCGTAGACCCGTGTGGAATGAGCTAAAACAAATTTCGAGCATATACTACAAATGCACAAGGCTTCTCAAGTATTTCGTTATTTTTATTAGCTAACAGTACTTATTTATTGCTTATATTATACTTTTGTTAGCAAACATTTGGTCACTACTTTTGAAAGACTCTGTATATACGCCTCTGTGCAAAATAATAGCGACTCGCGTTACAGAGGGTGCGTACGCGATTTTCGCCCTTATTTCGTAGTTTAAAAAAACTCATAACTTTGGAACCGCTGCAGATAATCAATTGAAATTTTGGATTTTGGATGAACAAATCATACTCTTTCTTTTAGTGACACAAGTTTAATTCAACTTCCACCACAAAGGAGGGGTGAATTTTTCCATGTGTACTTAAATGCTTGTAACTTTGTTCATAATTAACTTATTAGAGAAACACTCCACATTTAAGCTCTTCTTGTCGTTAATGATCGATTTGCGGCGAAAGAAATCGTTTTTCATCTTCTATTTGTAAAACAAGCGATAATATACTGTACTGCTATTATTTTGCATAGAGGTGTACCTACTGGTAGAATCATCTTCAATCTCTTCATTATAGCGGTAACTTTGAACCCAGATGAGTTTGCTAATCATTTGTGGCTATTGACAAATAAACGTGCATTATCCGTAAACGTTAGTCTGTGGCTTTTAGCATCAGGTTACTAATTCAACTAGTTGTCGCATTAACACATACACCATCTAATAATAATTTACAAACGTTAAAAGTCCGATACCGTTGCACCATTCACTCGTTTTCATTCACAATAGTTCCTCAGTAGTATTTATGTGTGCCCACCTTAGCGCTAACACATTCAATAAGCGTCCATTGTAAGAGCTCATTTCCACCTTTGTACTCCTATGTAAAACATACCTTCCACATACATCAGTTTAAAGAGTACCACATTCAAATGGGCATGCACATGCATTCATGCATACACATACTGATTTTCTATTCGAAGACAAACATTTAAAACATAGAATACCCACATACTTAATCTCGCGCGAAGGAAACATTCAACTACGAAAGGTGTTTCGTCGTCGTTCAAGTAGGCACCCGTTTATGGTAAAGTTTCCGTTGCAACGATTGTTTCCGATCCTCTATAAACACACCTCGTGTTTGATTTAATCGAGGTGGAATTGTTTGTGCATACGTTATATGCTACAATATGCACATCGATGTAATTGGGACACTTAAATATCAAACCCTATTATTAATATAAAGCTTATGCTGTTAAATTGAAAATTAAACATTTAATGTCAAATAGAGCAAAAGTTCATGTTACAATTTATTTAATCAACAAAATAAAGAAAAGTACTTACTTTACATATGTATATTTAACCCAAAGGTTTAATTATAGTATTGCACAGACTTATTTTAGCCCAATGAGATCCTGCCAGACACCTGGTATGACTTGGGTAGACCTAACGCCAATTATATCCAAATTAAATATTTATAGTATAGACGGGATGGGTCGGGCTTCAAATTTTTATAGCACTCAGACAAAGCTTTACATTGATATTTCTACAATCGGCATAAATCAATATGGAAATTACAAATAGCTGATCAGAAAGCATTGTTATCAATTTCTGCGATGAAAAATAAGTTTGAGAATCTAACTCAAGTTTAACCTCATGCAAATGCATTGCAATTTGTTTTATAAGTACAAAAATGAATACTGTTAGTGGATGCAATATGTAATAATAGATATTTCGGTTTGGATTTTAGTGTTATATAGCGAAACGCACAACCATGTGCCATATGCATGTATTACACTTGCATTGCTGTAGCGATCGGAGATCTTGGTTTTTGCCTAAGGCTGGGTGAAACACCCTTTAACCTTCGAATCTCTGAGTGTATGCGGCTCAATTTAATCGTAGGAGAAGGAAACTTTTATTAGTGCTGTTAGTCATCCTTAAGGATGCACCAAGTTCTCATCAACACTGGAAGTCGGTCCAAGTCTAACTCCCCAAGATGCAGGATAAGCGAGAGGTCCTCTCTAGTCGCGTAAAGCAGGGATGATCAAGTCTATGAATTTGGGCGTTCGAGACTAACCAAGGAATCGCGACAATAATTTGCCGGTTCTAGAACTTTCTTGCACGTCTTTGCACTTTGAGTCGCTGCATCACGTTAATGAGCCGTCAGTAAGTATCGGCTTGAGAAACGTGCAGTATATATATAAGCTTGGTAGCTATGTTGGTGAAGTACTGCTTCACGGAAGCTTTTTATCACCGATAGTGATAGTGGTTGGTGGAGGATTTCTTTTTCTAGAAAATCTCACGGCTTTACATTCAGAGGCGTTGATCAATTATCGCTATGTATGAAATTACTAAGAAATTTCATCAATCAGCCTGTAGAGACGCCTGTAACTGGGAGAGACATTCTTAGAGGAACTATAAACGGATGTGTCGTCGAAATTTACCGTGTATTTACTTGTGTAGGACGAGCGCGAGATATCACTGATATACAGTATTGGTTCCAACAGGAAACTGAGGAATTCGAGCTGCAATTAAGCTAGGGATCGAGACGAAGTAAAAATTTTCAAAACGAAAATTTCAAACAGAAAAACTTCTCGACATGTAGAATTGGATTAAGCAATGTAACCAGTTGATGGTAAATACCAAACCTGATGATCACTAAACACTTTAACCCACTGAACACCAAACAAGTTTTAACTAAAACACCAACACTTTAACCCACTGAACACCAAACAAGTTTTAACTAAAACACCTTGTTGAAAACTTGTTTGGTGTTCAGTGGATTAAAGTGTTTAGTGTTCTACTTCTGCACCAAGAGATCCAGTGAAGAACTTCGAAACCTGATGATATTGAACAATATTATTAAATTTATGTCGATATGTATTTGTCATAATATTTGTTTATTGGTGTTTGGTATATTAATGCTAAGCAAAACATTTGCTTAAACATGCATGTACAGTCGCAAAATACGAAAGAAGAGCCCTGCGTCTCAAATTGCCGCGTCTAGTAACGACACACATTTCGAAAATTAGTAGTCAAGATACTTTAAAAGATAAAGATAACAACATAAATATATGTCATTCGTCCGTAACATATCTGTAGGACAGACGTTTCATTGACTTGGTGTCCCCAGCAATGTACAAGACAAAGAAAATTTTCAAAACGAAAATTTCAAACAGAAAAACTTCTCGACATGTAGAATTGGATTAAGCAATGTAACCAGTTGATGGTAAATACCAAACCTGATGATCACTAAACACTTTAACCCACTGAACACCAAACAAGTTTTAACTAAAACACCAACACTTTAACCCACTGAACACCAAACAAGTTTTAACTAAAACACCTTGTTGAAAACTTGTTTGGTGTTCAGTGGATTAAAGTGTTTAGTGTTCTACTTCTGCACCAAGAGATCCAGTGAAGAACTTCGAAACCTGATGATATTGAACAATATTATTAAATTTATGTCGATATGTATTTGTCATAATATTTGTTTATTGGTGTTTGGTATATTAATGCTAAGCAAAACATTTGCTTAAACATGCATGTACAGTCGCAAAATACGAAAGAAGAGCCCTGCGTCTCAAATTGCCGCGTCTAGTAACGACACACATTTCGAAAATTAGTAGTCAAGATACTTTAAAAGATAAAGATAACAACATAAATATATGTCATTCGTCCGTAACATATCTGTAGGACAGACGTTTCATTGACTTGGTGTCCCCAGCAATGTACAAGACAAAGATAGAAATGTACCCAAAATGATATTTCTATACCAACTACAGATAACCGCACTTCGAGGCGTAATTTGATTAACGTTAAATGATATCGAAGGCTTCCACGGTCTGAGTCTCTGTTATGAGGGCCTCCGGGTTTTGACCGCGTCATAGTAAAGTACATATATACAATATAAAATAAAATAAAACAAAAATGAAAAGAAAAATACAAAAATATATACAACTTACTCAAACTCGGCGTTTCGCCACTAATGTAAGTGGCTTCTTCAGGAGCAAAACTAGGTGAGGGGCGCCAGAAGGTCACGGTAACTCGACGTGTCAACCACGCTACAGGCGAAAACCTTATTTTATATTGTATATATGTACTACTATGACGCGGTCAAAACCCGGTAGCCCTCATAACATTGATTAACGTTGTTTTACTGGTTGTTGAATTTCAAATAGGTTATGTTTGTAATCTATCACTTGTACTACAACTGACGCTAACCTTAAAGTTTGACATTTCGTTATATGCGCGCCATTGCAATTTTGAAATACTACCGGAAGTACGATATCTAATATGACGCTGAAGTACCAATTTGATTCGTACATTAATTTATTGATGACTCAGGGCTCTTCTTTCGTGATTCCGATAGTAAGTAATGCACACTGAAAGAAATGTACATATTTGTAGAACAATATGTGTATACGTAACAATAATTTCTTGTCAATTTTAAATTAAAATTAATATATAATAATTAATCATTTCATTGAAGCTCGTTTGGTTTTTGAAGCCAACAAGCACTCAGTTTAGTTTATAGGATGTGTCTTCTTGTGTATAAATTGTTGCTTTTTCACTTCCTCTCTAATTAATACCAAATTTTTATAAGCTGCACTGAAAAGACCTTCTCACCTTGTTGTGGGTTTGTTTTTGGTCTGGTGGTCGTTAAATTAATCCTTATCCCATAGCAAGTTAAATTTCTTTGTCTAAGTACAGTTTGACGTCCATTAAGGTGGGCGCTTAAAACGACGCTGACCTACTGCTCATATACTATCAAAACGATGCAAGTGTAGGGGAATTAAGAGAAGTAAAAGATGGCTTTATATAAATAAAAAGTTTAGAACAATATAAAATAGATAAGTATATCATTGATTGATTTGATATTCAAAGCGACAAGAAATAAATTGAAAACGAATGTATCATAAAATCTATTCGATAACACAACTTTGTGTCTAAAATCATTAACCTGTGCAATAATAGAACGTATATTTATAAAGTAATGGTGTTTTATAAATAGACCAAGACAGAAAAAATGTTTGTTAAATTTATATATCTCATTCTGTATTCTCTCACATTTCGAAACGAAGTTGTATTAATTCGTGAAACTGACAGATTTTTTCAGAACTTCCCACCCATTAGCCCTTTCTCGGAAATCTACCAATTATCTTGCTACTCCATTTCTTTGTTTTCTGTTGCTTGAGTCTTGATTGCCACTTTAGTGAAATTACATTTCAGTTAATAACGACATCTACCCACGCAGTCTTCCTATTCTATTTTACATACATATATGCGGTAATCGTAATAATTAATATAAACACAAATATACGAGTTTGTAGTCTTTATATATCAGTTAGTAATTTAGTAATATAAAATCATATCTACGTCAATTTTGTATTATATTATTGTCTCTGTGATGAGTAAAGTATGTGATGTCCGATGATTTCGATATTAATATGAAAATTCAAAGCAAAGTTGATTGCAAGTTGATTTCGATCTAAACAATTATCCTGAAGTGGGGTGGATATCTCCTATTACCGATTGTAAAGCTATGCTGTTGGTAGTTTACGTTTCGTATTATGACATATTGGGTTACATTTATTCTTACCGTTTTATTAGTATTATTTCTGATGCTATTACAACCTTGACATATTATGGAACGCAAAGCAAATATTTATTAATTCTACGAGTAAGTAGGTATGTACTGTACCTACTTCTTGATGATTTTTTCCTTTATGCATTTCTTTTTTTATTTTAAACTGTATTACAACCTTTATAATAAACATGTTAATAATGATAGGTATATTAAAATTGGTTCGTTTTATTTTATATTATAAATGTAAGAACGAAGAGTAAATTTTCAATAAAAAAGATATTTTACTGTAAAAAATATATTTTATATTTCAACATAATCGCCTTGCAAGTCTATATATTTAGATCAGTAAGTTTTCAATTTTTTCAAACTACATCAAAACGTAACGTGGAATTCCAAAAAGCTAAGCTATTGCCTTATCGACCGAAAAAGGGGTTTTAGGTTTCTTGTTGGCACGTTTTCCGGGAGAAGTCCATTGTTTTGATAGTTGTTTTATTTGAGGAGTACAATGACGTACCTATATGCTCTTTAAGTGTGGCATACGGCCGAAAGAATTGCCTGAGATTACGTTTGATGATAGCCAAATATTCTCCTGATGTTTGAATGCTAGCGCGTATTTGATCAGCATTAAACAAATGCGGCAACCTTGTTTGGTTGAAATGTTTACTTCATGAGCTATCTTACTGCTACTACCTACTTTTATTCGACTATCGCTATTTACAAGGGCATGGATTTTATTACCTATTTCTGGAGTAGTTGCAGTAAATGACGATCCGAGATGTTCTGCATCATCCGTGCTCATATAGTCACTTTTGAATGTAAAAACCACCTAAATATCTTGCCACGGGACGGAGCACATTCACGCTAGTATGTATGTATGTAACTATTTCTCGGTTTCGTTAATTGTTTTTTCACATAAGAAATAATGTTTAATTAATACTCGGAATTTGTTTTCTCCATATACATACATACATATAGGCAAGAACGAAAACAGATTTCTTTCTTTATAAGTATAATACACAACCTATCTTTCGGATTTGTTTGCAATTGATAGTAGACATCAGAAACATGGCGGAAGTGAATAACAATCACCCTAGCAAAAGTGTTGCCAACCTTTAAAAAGTCTAGTATTTGCTATGTGAAGAAGTAAAACACAACTTTGGTATAAAGCAATATGTATTTCTATTTATATGTTTTGATGCTCTATGTGGAAAATTATTAAAAAATATATCTTATAAAATGTGATTAATTTAAATTGGATTTAAGTTTATAAAAACAACAGACCACAGTATGCTAAGCGTACGTTATTATTGGAATCATTGAATATTAATGATATTTTAATTGTGTTTTTCGAAATGACCTTATAGGATTTTCCAACAATATTTTTGTTGTGTATATTCTCGATAAAAATAAATAAATTAAACAATTCACTTAAAGCATTGTTCTAATTTAATTAAAGTATTGAAATTCAGTTCGTATGTCAGGAATGTCATTTGAACATACATCAAAATTGTATTTGATTAAAAGGTGCAGAACAGTTTTTAAACCATCGTATTTCAAATGACACATTATTTATCCACGTAATGACACATTATTTATAAACTTACATCGTTTATGTGCAGATTAGTTAGGGAACTTAAAAACGGAAAGACTTACTTTTGCAAACTCAAATAGATTTCCGATTTCAGCAAATCATGTCCTAAGACCCTAACTAATTATACTAATAGTTATATTTTCTTTGCTATTAAAATTGTAAACAATTAAGATTGGCGTATTCTTATATTTTATTTTTTTATACTAAACAGAACAATAAAGCTTCATTTACCTAGAGGGTAGTGGCAATTGTAGTGTAAGAGTAGTGAAAGGTGTATTGTAGTGCAGAAATGCATTTACATAAGAAAAGTAGTGGCGATGCGACTGCTTTGTTGCGCATGCGTAACGACGATAGTTGGTAATGGATGTATAGTCAAATGTAAACACAGCTGTTATCGCTAGATTGTTCTGCGCAGACGCGTTGGTATAAGTATCGGTAGTGTAGTGGGAATGTTTGGAGTTTGCGAATTTTGACACTACTTCTCCACTACCGTTACTGTCGCACTGTTTATGTAAATGCTCTCGTTTAAATACATGAAAACTAACTTCGGCACTCCACTACTCTTACACTACAACTCCCACTACCCTCTATGTAAATGAAGCTTAATACGTGCTTTAAGAATATATGGATTTTTTCATTGGAATGGAACACATACATATGTATGTATATCATACGCAGAGCTGGATAATTGTATCTGTGCTACAGAACTGGGGTGTTGTAGTATAGAAGGCGAGATAAACGGATCGAATCAAATGTAGTTGCGTGGTGATTGGTTATATAATAGATCTATACATAAATACAGTTTCTGATAGCATCCAACTGTCAAAACTAAGTGCACAAATATATATTATTCATAAGTTTGTTGCGTATACGTAACTACTTCTCAACTGAACAACGAGGTGGTGTCGATATCTGACTTTCAAACTTTTTCCACGAATAGAGTTAATGGTAATATTGCCAACATGATAAATACTAACTAGCTAGCATCATCTGATTAAGTTAAAGCATTAATCGGGTAATGTACAAACTTTGAATAGCATGGCGCAAAAATAATGTATAGTGAACAATCCCCGATAACTGCAGATAGCTCATTTCATGCAAATACGTAAAATCACACAGCTTGTATGCATGGCAGACGTTAGCTACATACTCTGTATGAGCCGGTTCCAAACGGGAATCCTTTTTACTTCTTGTAATTTTGCTTATTGTGTTGGACGAGCCTTATGTTCTGGTTTTAGTAAGTACGTATTATAAATAATTTCCATTGAAAATAGTATTCAGTATAATTCCACAAATAACCTAACGATCAATAGTTCCAACATTTCTAATATAATGGCCTATTATTTTTAGTATACGTAAATACATATTTTTAGATACATATTTGATTGATTATCTTGGTTTTCAGTACTTGTTCGAAACAAGGAATACTATTATCTATATGTATTATATTGAAGAACATGTTTATAGGTGGTTGATTCAAAACCATGCGCAACTTGTTTAGTAATTTATTATCGTGTACTACCTAAATATAGTCCTATAAATGGTAATCAGCTGACTTACAATCTTGAGAATAGCTATTTATTATAATGTTTATTTGGAAATTATTGTTCTAACAGTTCTCACCAGTAGCAAACGGATTACGAAATATCACTGGAAAGATGGCAATAAAAATGATCCAATTTTGCGAATAGTTAGTGTTGGTATTATTATGAAATTATTGTGCCTAATGTTATGAAATTTATACTTAAGAAATAACTTAGAAAATTAGGTTGTTTTTTTCCTTTTTTCTGATGTTGTTCCTCGTCCTTTTCTTCGATAAAGTTCTGTGGTAATGACTATGTATGCCTTTTCTTCACGACTGTTCCAAAGGCATACAAGTATTTGGTAAATCTTAAGTGCATACTCAAAACAATTACAATAATTTCGTAAATCTTTCTATCAATCCTGCATACTCAGTATCTTTTATTTATCTGTTATATGACTACTTAATATTGGCATTCAAGTGAGAAAATAATATTAGATCGTTATTTACTTATAGGATAATTTCTATAATAAATTTTCATATAGTCCATAGTCAAAAATGGAGTGACGACAACCATTACAGGGTAGTAACAACTATTAGAAATAATGTTCTGCTGATGTAAAAATTAGGTTCAATTCGAAACTGATACAATTCTAAATTAAGACAAGTATTTTGACTGTTAAAAAAACTTTTTAGTTTTAACGAATACAAATTATTGGGTATAAGTATAAGGAATGAGAAACGTTTAACTAGTACACTTTTTAAACGAGGAACATTGTTGCATTGCGCTGCATTTTTCAGGTAGTACGAATCTACTACTATATTTGATGCTATTCAAAGTCTTAGACTATTTCGGCTCCTCACTCCCATATGACAACACCAAATTTACCACAAGTTTTATACAAGAATGTTCAACATTACTGCTTTCTTCTTCCTTGCAGATCAAATATTTAATATTGCTAGCAGCTACTGCTGCTGTGTGAACTTGAATCCAGATAATTTTGACTTTGATAAATCTGTGAAGTTAAATTTTAAACTTAATTGTGGGTTTGATTTCCTAAAGCCTTTATTTGTCAAACTTCACGGTAGTTATTATTTGAATGGGATGCTTTAGATTTTTGGTGCGATAATTTTGAATTTGGATAGATATCTAATAATTAAAAAAATGTGCACAGGAAAACAAATTTAACAAATTGTTATGTTCAGGTAGGTATTAAGAGGGGATGCTTAATTACAAGAGAATATCACGTTAGAGTTTGATGTTATTAAAATAAAATAGATTTTCCGTGCAAGAAATGAAGTTAATTTTTTCATTTTAAACGAAGTGTCTGGACACTGCGGCGTTGACATATTTAATTCCGCGATCACATTTTTCTTTTGATATCTATACGTCCATCTGTCTTTTCTGCCAGTAACATGTGTCTCTGTTGAAACACGACTCCGACTTAGCTTCGTCCTATTACATAATACGCTAAGCTAAAGCAACTCGCTCTCATGGAACATTGCTCGCTGTCTATCGCCATCGATCGGAACTAATGAGCTGCTACGGTGACCGTCGAAAGACAGACAGAGACGGACAGTGGGTTGATTTAAATTCGGCGGTGGCTGATGAAAGCACGCGGGTTTCCGCACGCGTTCCACGAAATAATTAAATTTTAGAAGGTTTTTCGTCGCGTCTGAAGTGTTGTTGATTGTTCTTACTTGGAAGTTGTTTTGTAAAGGTTTTATAGTAGTCCTTGTTTAGAATAATAATTCGAGAATCTGCACAATAAAATGCAGATATGAGGAACATATTCAGTGGGACGCGAAAGGTCATTTGAAGGAGTTAACAGTACATTATAAATTTCTAAAGATTCACTAGTAAAATTGACCTTGAAAATAAAGCTTGAAAATTGGTTTAATAAAAACGTACTTATGAAATCCTACACGCCAATTTGGGATGATTTTATTTCTTTAGAATTCAATAGGATTGTACCTAGTAGTTTGTAGTATCTTACGAGTGCAAATAACCAGTGTTGATTAAATAAAATTTTACGCCAAATAATTTTACTCACATCGTTTCCGCAACTAAATATTTTAATGTCGTGCGGTTATTAATTCTTTGTTCTCTGGTATGTAACTTGACCACACAAGCAATGATAATGTTGGGGCGATATTCTTTGCAGTATTTTAAAAACCAGTAGCGTTATATATACCGGGTGTCCCAACAAGGGTAACGAGGTACGGTATTAGGGAAACGGATGTACCTAGAAATTTGAAACAAAAAAATTGTTGAGTAAATCGGCTAAGAAAAAATGCTGGAAATTATTTTCGAGTTTCTGAAATGGCCTCCAGGGGGCGTAATTGCCATTCTGAATTTTAAACCCCATTTTTGCAAAATTTTCTTTATTAATGATAGTCATAGTGAATACTATTTTAAAGATGAGACAAATTCAAATATTTTTTGTTAAACGCTTTTTGCTCTATCTCTGAAAAGAAACTGGTGGGGCGCGCTAGAATATTTTCGGAAATAAATGTCGATAACTCTAAAAAGGCTTAACGTATCTTAATAAACTTGGAGTCGTCAAAAAGGGAGTGTCCTAGACTATCAATTGAACTGTGAGTGAGGTGATTATGTTTGCTTACCTTGCCGCTAGATGGGTTTTTTTTAACATAATCGCAAAAAAGATAACTGCAAAAAAATTAAATGCAATATCACTTTTTTACGTCATTACATAGTCAATCAAGAGCCTAACAAGCCAGTGAAAACCGCATCTCAATATCTTTATCCTAACCTAAGATATGAATAAAGAAATTTATACTAAAAAAAAATACATTTTGGGAAGCATTTCCGCTTGAAGGTTTATTATTAATGTCTAGTTATTCCTAATTTACCAAATAAAATGCTAATTTATTATTTGGGATGCCAAACGATATTTTAAATCGAAATAAAATTTTGTTATTTATCTTTGTTACTTTTTTTACAATGCCTTTAAGGACACCATAGTGTTTAATATCTGATATTAGTACTACGTTGTGATATTGTCATCCGTTTTCAAATATTTAGTGTTATCACATTTTTTTTTTATTAAAAGTTAGGTTTTTAGTCAATAATCGATTGTTGAGGACCAATTTGATTAATTATTGACGTAATGTAAGTAATAAAATACTGTGACAGAAATCATTCTTTTCTAATTATTAAGATTGCCATGAAAACAAATAATGTCGTTTATATCTGACATAACTCCACGCGTTTTTCATGTCGTTGTTTGATGCTTGTCAAAGTGTCAAAGTCTTTTGATATCCTGTTTTAAATAGTTGGTTTAAATTTCAAGCAATGGAGGAGTCAATTTGCATAATATGCATTATTGGTCGCCAGTAAATCCACATTGCATGCGTGAGGTAAACTATCAAAATCGGTGGTGTGTGCACGTCTGGTGTGGTATATTAGGCGATCGAATTATAGGACCATTTTTTTTAAATAATAATGTTAATGGCGAAACTTATTTGGACTTTTTTAAGAAATCACTTGCCAATTTTATTAGAAAACGTGCCTTTACAAACGAGAAGATATATGGGGCTGCAACACAACGGATGACCTGCACACTTCTCAACAAGTCAGGAAATTTTTAGACCAAGTTTATCCAAACCGTTGGATAGGAAGGGGCAGTTTGTTTCCATGGCTTGCCAGCTCTCCAGACCTTACTGTCCTTGACTTTTACCTTTGGGGTAGAATAAAAGATATTGTTTATCACACTCGCCCTACTACCCCAGAAAACATGATTGATCGTATCCGAAATGCTGTAGCCAATATTTCAAGAGCTGAAACCAGCACAGCCGTATTAAATACACGACGCAGGATAAATTCCTGCATAGAAAATGACGGAAGGCACATTGAACATTTATAAACACTTTTTGATTTTCCTTTCAATCAACATTGTTGTGTTTTATCGTTCTCAAGTTATTAGTTTCATAGATTCTATAATTTATTATTATTTTATAAGCATTGCGGCTCGTTGGACTTTAAGTTAGTTTCCTTACTGTTCCCACATTTATTATTTTATAATTGTTTTGGCCTGTTGGCTTTCGAAGGTATTGTAAAAAAAGTAACAAAGATAAATAACAAAATTTTATTTCGATTTAAAATATCGTTTGGCATCCCAAATAATAAATTAGCATTTTATTTGGTAAATTAGGAATAATAATTAGACATTAATAACAAACCTTAAAAGGGAAATGCTTCCCAAAATGTTTTTTTTTTTTAGTATAAATTTCTTTATTCATATCTTAGGTTAGGATAAAGATATTGAGATGCGGTTTTCACTGGCTTGTTAGGCTCTTGATTGACTATGTAATGACGTAAAAAAAGTGATGTCATTGCATTTAATTTTTTTGCAGAAAGTTTTTTTTGCGATTATGTCAAAAAACGCCATCTAGCGGCAAGGTAAGCAAACATAATCACCTCACACACAGTTCAATTGATAGTCTAGGAAATGTCCTTTTTGACGACTCCAAGTTTATTAAGATACGTTAAGCCTTTTTAGAGTTATCGACATTTATTTCCGAAAATATTCTAGCGCGCCCCACCAGTTTCTTTTCAGAGATAGAGCAAAAAGCGTTTAACAAAAAAAAAATAATTTCTCTCAGTTTTAAAATAGTATTCACTATGATTATGATTAATATAAGAAAATTTTGCAGAAAACAGGGTTTAAAATTCATGATAGCAATTACGCCTCCTGGAGGGCATTTCAGAAACTCGAAAATAATTTCCAGCATTTTCTCTTAGCCTATTTACTCAATATTTTTTTTGTTTCAAATTTCTAGGTACATCCGTTTCCCTAATACCGTACCTCGTTACCCTTGTTGGGACACCCGGTATATGTATATGATAAAACGTATGTAACTCTAACTTTATGGCATTTGGCTGTTTTTAGATGTGGAATGACTATGTGCAACACATTTTACAATATTTTGGCAACAATTACATTGACAAGTGTGATTGGTAATTTGTCACATTCGAATTTAAAATGCAAATAAATAGTAAAAAATGTAGATGAATTGTATTTAACTTGGATTAAGGATAGTGTTTGTATATTTGTCTTTGAAAATAAATGCATACAAATACAAAATATATGAACTCGACATTTTGTGACTAACGTAAATAGCTTCTTTCGAAGGAAAGAGTGATTTAGGAGGTAGGAAAAGTTCCACGGCAACTTAACGTGTCAACCACGCTAGAGGCGGCGAAAATTTTAGGGGTTGGAATATAAAAGTGATTCGACGAGTTAACCACATAAGAAATGAAAATTATCGGAAGGTTAGCTGTTAAAGAAAATATTCTTTCAAAGCAATCGAACATAAAGTTATACATACAGCAACTTGTTCATAATGGAACCTAATTCACTCATCTCCTTTATAAGCCTCTCTCGATAATGTTCGTTCGGCATATAAACTCAAATCGTCAATAAATTTCTGTATTATGAACTACATGGTGTATTCAAAAAGTTCCACTGAATGCACACAGAGAATATAACACAGGAAATGTAGGTATATTTAATATCATGCTTCTACATAATCTCCCTGCACTTCAATAACGTTTAAATCGTGTATAAAGATCGGTGAACGCCTTCTCGAACGCCTCGACTTCAATACTTCGCAGTTCCCTTGTCACCGCCGCTTCAATCGCCTCTATCGACTCGTACCGCTGTACCTTCATCTTCAATTTCAACTTTGGAAATAGAAAATAGTCCGGAGAGGACAAGTCAAGTCAATATGGGGGGTGGCCGATGGTTACAACCAGCCATCGCGTCCTATATGCCGCATTCTCTTCAGTAGCTGGTGTAGCACATCGAAGGAATTCTTGGTGAATAATTCCTCAACTGTCGAAAAACATGATCAGCACCCCGTCTTTATTTTTGATTTTGACGCACGAATTTTCATAGGTCGACCCTTTCCCGGACTTGTCCATTCCGCACTTTGGTGTTTAGTTTCCGGATCGTATTCGAGACACCAAGACTCGTCTCCGCTGACAATGTTTTTCAAAAAGTTAGGATTTTGATCGGCCGTGGCAATAAAATCTTCGGAAGAAGCAATTCGGTGTTCTTTTTGCTCCGTAGCGAGACTGTGTGGCGCAAAGCGCGCACAGAGCTTCTTTTTCTTTAAATCTTCCGTCATTATTCTAAAAGCAGACCCTACACTCATGTTTAATGATAGAACATCCAAGGGGCCTGCCGGCAGGACAGTTTGTCCTTCCGGCAGGCTCTAAAATAAAATGTGTGATGATATGAAGTGGTCCTTCCAGCAGGACCAAATTATAACCATTTAGAAGCGCACAAAAAATTGCCTATTTAAAGTGCAAGTTTCAACTTGATAACTCTATAGTAGTTTTCGAGTTATTTATACATCTATATTTTTATCCCTATACAGTCACACACACACACATCCACGCCTATGGTTAATACATGTGTACTGCCGGAAGAAAACACGCCCTGCTGGAAGGACAAAATAAATTTCTATTGCTGTACTTCCAGCAGGCTCAAACGTCGTGTACAGCTATCCTTCAGGAATCTTCTTCTGGCAGGACAGATGCTTGGACGTTCTACTATTCAAGATTCAGCAATCATTTCTATCGTCATTCGACGGTCTGACCTCACCAACGCTTGCACTCGCTCGACATTTTCATCAGTCCGACTTAAACGTAGACGACATGACCTCTCATCATCTCCCGTCGATTCTCTTTCATCTCTCTTTGCCCCATTTTTAACAATGACACGATCAGTCAGACACACTTTACTCGAGTGAACGCTGACAAGTTGAAACTCGTTAGAACGGAATCAAACGTTGAGCGTGCGTAAGAAAAGGTTGTTGCTACGTGTTCCGTTAATTGCGTAGAGATAGCGCCACCTGTACTATTTTATGAGCGGCAGTCCTGGAAGTTTTTGAATACACTGTATATGTATGTAGTTACAAGTGAAGTTTTCAATCGAACGTTCTCTAAATGAGAGATTTCTAAATCCATAACTCGAAATTTGGATAATTTGTTCTAAAGCTTGCCGTATACAATAACAGAGAAAGTTCAGTTTGAAAGATTCTCATAAATAATAAAATACGTTCGTATAAGGTTAGTTTGCTTCAAGAGAAGAAGATTCAGATAGATGTATACATTTCTGCCGAGCTGTAATGAATTACATTGACATACTACCTAACTTTATAAGCCGTACTCTACTCTCTCTAGCCGGCGGTATTGATATAAACACAATGAAGAAGTATAGAAGTACTGCTAACTATGCTGTTATTATCCAAAGCTCGGATTGAAATATTGCAGAAGTATTTTTGAGTTATCTAGCGTGATGGCTTATCAGATTATGTCTTCACGTTTCTATGTTTTGATAGAATAAAAAACTGTTATTTCTGAAAAATAATCTAAAGACAAACATATTCATTATATATTATTCTTGTTATCGATCAGCAGAATTACAATATTCTTACGTGTTTTCTTCCTTTTTTTTTTGTTACAGTTTTACTAAGCGAAACCATCGAAAAAGACGAACTCCAGTTTAAGACGCTGAAGATCACAGACTTCGGACTGGCGCGCGAGGTTTACAAGACGACGCGGATGTCTCAGGCTGGCACTTACGCCTGGATGGCGCCTGAAGTTATCAAGCACTCGACGTTTTCGAAGGCGAGCGACGTTTGGAGCTACGGCGTACTACTCTGGGAACTTCTGACCGGCGAGACCCCCTACAAGGGTATAGACACGCTGGCCGTCGCTTACGGTGTCGCGGTCAACAAACTCACCTTACCAATTCCAAGCACGTGCCCGCAGCCTTGGCGCGATCTCATGGAAGGTAAGTGGAGATACCCTATGATGTACTTATCTTATTTCTTCTGTTAGTTATACGTCCGTATAATTCGGTGACATCATGCCAATGGTACCGCTACCTTAATACACTAAGCTAGAAATGGAAAGATTCTTTCTATTACCTGTACTAATTGAAAGCATCCGTGGTTAATCATCTTCCTTCCTATGTGTTAGTTCTTTCCTGCTTCCGTTTTCATGTTCGTCTCTTGTGGCTACTGTTTCTTGGACTTTCACCTGTTTCCGTGCCAGTTGTTTAACTATCTAAACGTGCGTTGAATGCTAGTTTGTTTTAATTAGAAAATACTGTTGGCGTTATAACTAAATTGAGTCGTTGGCCATTGAATTAGGACCACTTACATTTCGTAAGCCAGATCAAATGACAATATATAATCTTGTAAAACTGAAATGCTTAGTAATATGCAATATATTTTGTTATATTTGATTACACTAGTCAACAGCTTTAAACATTTTTTTTGCATCTAGCTTGTAAATAGATGGATTTTGTTTTGCCAGATAAACAACAGAATCAAAAAGTACTGACGAACATTGCCAGAATTAAAACAAACACGAAATATATATATTACCCGGAGTTTCTATAAAGTTCTCCATATGGTTAAATTTGACATAAAGCGAAGGCAAAATGATTTTTTCGGGCTCAACTAATGAAGTTTTTCTTAGATTTTCCTTTACGATAACATATAATTTCATCGCAGGCACTTGTTTGACTGTATAGTGATTTTTGGTGTCACGCCTGTCCCATAGGCACAAAAATCGGCACTATTTCGTGAATAAACTTTGTAAACCTGTAAAGAGTGCCATAACATTGAAGTTGCAGCACATGCAGTTCATGAGTTTCTTTCATGCTTACTGCAGAAACCAAAGGCATCGGAACACATTGCCATTATGCAATAGTATTGTTTTCACCGTGTTCTAGAGGAGTTAATAAATAATCGCCATTACTATGGATTGTTTGTATACCTAACTACATCATCAGACCGCTTCTGCATGTCGTAATATTGAGCGAAGGAAGTACCACTTGATTTAAAACAGGAAATTTTTAAAGAATATAAATTTAACTCAACTTTGTGCCCGTAATTTAATAGTCCATATATTAAAAAGATATATTATACAGCGTGCCCACAAACAATCCCCAAAGAATTAAATAGGTGATTGTACACACACATGTATGAAAGAAGTTCCCCTCAACTCGGGTCCAGAAATGCGTCTTAAGGGAACTACCACACTTTAGAGATGACGTCACGAAACTGGTTTTTGATCAACTAGTCTTGAATTACAACTGGCTTTACAAATGATAATTTATATGTCCTAAGTTTATCGGCCAGTGACTATCTAGTTGAGGAGACTAGTTGGCTATTGTACTAGTCCGCCTTTATCTATATTCTTAACCAATCGGAAAACGCTACACCAACAGGAAACTCACCCCCTAACATAGCATGCACCTTTTGAAAATTAAACGGCTGTAGGTTCTCTTTACGTAGAATACTATTAATTGACGATTTGGAAATATCTGGATGCATCGCTGACAATGTTCGAACACTTAATTCTGGATTGTCGTCTAAATTTATTAAAATAGCTTCTGAACTACAACGGGATGTCTACCTGTCTCTTTTTCTTTTAGGAAATACCGATCCGGTTTTCCGAAACCTTTGGCGAAGGACGGTAAAAGTTGTAGGGGTGGGATGCGTTCTATTAGGAAACTTTTCTGCATATCTACGTTGTGCCGCTAAAGCGTTACAATTACTTTCCTCATAGATTTAATGCATATCTGCATATTCTTCCCTAGTAAACGAAACCATTTTTTTTAGCAAATAAATGATAATTACAAATTTTTGACATTGACAATTTTCAAACGATACTATGCTGTATTGTTTGTTTGTTTAAGCCATAATGTAACAAATCCTTACTTCTAGTTTCTTACATTTGTACTAAATATCAAATGAAAAGAAAAGTCACATCGGAAGTATTTTCTTGAAAACTATGTTTAGCAAGAGAATCATCATGGAATTACAATCACAAAGAAACAAAATTAGTGCCAAGAATGTATAGGACTCCTGATACCTCTCTGACCCTGTATGCGATAGTCACTGGCTAATAAATATAGAAAATAAAAATCGTGTATCAAAATTGAATAGTAAAGTAAATATAGTTCAAGACTAATTGACCAAAAACCTGTTTTCTGACATCATGTCCGGACCCGAGTTGATAAAAACTTTTCTTCATATTTTTATATGTACAATCACCTTTTTCATTTTGTAGGGGTGTTCATGGATACGCTGTATATTATCAAGCATTTTTATATGTTCGTTTCTGTGTAGATTTTTTTTTTAATTTTACGTTGTGACATACAACCTAGCTTAAAGTTCTTCGAAAATAGAAGAAATGAGAGAATTAGAGTGACACATTAGAGAGAATATCAATATGCAGATATTTAATCAAGTTTTATAAAAAATCATATTGCAGGAGTACTTATGTATATGTATATCAAAAATAAATATGATGTGTATAAAACTTTTGTATGTTTAAGACTATGTAATGACATAAAAGATAATTTGCTAATGGACAAAAATACCATTACTTATTGGTATTTGTATTAGTCCAAATTCGATTACGTACAGTTGTTGGTCATTAAATTATTACCAAAAATAAAATTGCTAATTTCGGGATAAAATGAGAATAAAACAATTTATTGTCAGCGATATTTTATTTAAAGGCATGCACATTAAAAGGCTAAAGGTTTAATTAATAATTAATATGACCGCCTCTTGCCTTAATGACAGGGAGTATCCTGTTGGGCATGCTCTCAATTGATTTTATGTGCTGTATGGCGTCATTATTTCTCGAAGTTTCTTGGATAGTTGTCATGAATTGCTGTTTTCATTTCTATTGTGACACAATCCTTTTTACGTATTCCACACATTTCCAATAGGATTGAGATCAGGCGAATTTTCTAGTAATTCTAACAACGGCAGATTTGCTATGTCTAAATACGCCTTACAGATTTTGCCGTGTGACAGAAACGTTGTTGACTTATTTTCCTTTTCTACCGCAATATTGTCGTGAGGAGTTACTCCGGGAATATTTTCCTTGATCAAGTTGTCTATTTTCATAACGGTTCGGTGTGACACATTTTCCCTACGTACTATTTCTCGTCGAGAATATATTCCTGTTTCTAAAAGAGCACAAGTTCTATTCTTCTTTTCTTCTTTGATGTCTTTTCTTTTATCCATAACGAAATTACAATTTAACGAACTTTTATGGACCAGCGTAGCGAAATCAACAATGTAGATTTAAAAAATCAACCCACAACAGATTAAGTTTACGTCTCAATACCACAACACTATCTTTATCGCAAGACACTTATCGCTAAACTAACTACCGACAAGCCGACGAGCGGAGAGGATAGGCCACAGTACCTCGAATAGGGAAATATTTCTGGAAAAGAACTACATATTATAATAAACTAGGTAATTCTAGTGAATATATCTTTCTTAGAATACAAATTATGAATTTCTCACAATGGTTTTAATTTAATGGCTAACGACTGTATGTGTAGCCCTAACACTTAAACAAAATATTCAACAAGTTGCCATGACAAACGATCATTATAACAAAGTGTAGGGATTGGTGTTTTGGAATGTGCATATATATTCGAATACATGCGTGAAAGGATACTAATAAAGTAACATGCCACTAATGTTTCGTACGAAAGTGTGGATAAAATTAATCTCTGATTTTAGAGATTTAACTATCTACATATATATAGTACGTACGCGATATCAGAATTTTTGTGCTAATATTAAGTCACTTTACGCTTTAGTTTTAAATGTATTCCTAATTACAACTGGTTACTAGCACTACTGGTTGTATGTTTGTTTATGTTCTATACACCGAATTACGATTCATCTATGATGAGGTTTGCCACAACTTCCGCAGTAGTTTGAGTTCAAGGAATTTCATCTTTTAGCGCTATAAAACTGCCACAATGCTCAGCCCGCAAACGTTCGTTCCTGAAAATTAATTTGCGTCCGCTACCTTGTCGCCAAGGGCAATAAACTAATTATTCAATATCTATTAACAGCGTTTATTTCAACACAAAGACGACTGCTTTTGGTTAAAAAAATCACACAATTATATTAAGTACATTTATTATTAAGTCAAAACATTTTCTATTGTAATGATGACTTTAACACCACTTTCTGCTTTACTTTATTTGGGCAAAGACAAAATGATCGTCATCTCTTGTAATCCATTGAATTAATTCTACGATATTTTATTGTAATATCGCCAGTTACTTCATCAGGTATACGGCATTTAAATCCTTGTAGTTACATTAACTAAATCTATAATAATGTGTAATGTACAAATTACCTCTGGTTTTTTTACGGGTTCGAAGTCATGAGTATAAAGTATGAAAAATGGTTGCTGCTGACGAAAGTCATGAGAATAAAAGTAGTGGTGGAACAACAATCTGCGTGCCTTTACATATTTGCAAATAGAAGATGTTTTAAGCAAATGACATTGTTATAGTTAAAGATTATTTATTATCTTAATAATCCGTATGCGAAAATTTATAAGTAATAATAGTAGTAGTGAAACAAGATCTAAGATAAACTGTCGATTATAATTTGTTGTTATAAACCAAAATAATTCGATCAACATAGACGTATAGGGGAACAAATGAAACACGTTATCATTGACTCTCTTTAATTTACACTGATAACAATACGAAGTTCTCTCGTCGCCATGCGTTTAAGGAGCCTCTACTTCTGTGTCAAAATCTTTACTGCTAGATCAATAATTTACGGAGGTAACTTTCTATGCAAATAACATTATGTTTATTAAACCGTTACAGCTGCATCCACCAAAAAGGGTTGAACTTTTAGCATCGTTTCGTTGAATAGTATTAATTTTGGGCTTCGATATGAAACCAATACTAACTTGTGTAATCAACTGTTAACAAAGTGCTGGCCAAGTAATTTGTTCTAGAAAACAGAAACAGACTAAATTGTAGCCGAAATTGTTAAAACAGCTATTACGAAACTTAATATAATTTCAAGGTAAACATTCGTTTTGGTAGTTATTCTGATAGTAAACAATCTATATGAGATAATATAAATAGTTGCACAACATGAATACGTTTAAGTTTTCCAAAGGTAGCCTACATTGTTCGCTAGCATTTCAAGAAAAAAGCATTCATACGAATGTATTGCAAAAGTTCACCGTGCGAATTAGGTCGTAGAATGCATAATAGATAGTATATCGCAATCACCAATACGAGTCGAGAGACTAAACTCAAATTAAACATAACACACAAGTTTATATCTGCCAGTATAATTATTTCTGGAATTGATACAGACATTTCGGCGAGTAAACAAAGTCTTCACGACATCATTTCGTAAGCTCCCACCTGATCGCACGATCCAATTTGTAATTGTTGGAAGTTGAATTAAAACGGTGTTTTTTTCTTGTAAAAAAAGCCAAAACACGGTGCAATGCTGCTGATTGAACAGTCGGTATGTACCATTCGAAGCGGGTCAAAGTCACATCGCATCGATTGCATGAATAAAACTTCACCTTTATAGATGTACAAGTCGCGATTGAGTTATGTAAAAAAAATGAAAGGAGATATTCCATCGCCGTGAATAGCAAAACTTGTTTGCGGTTAGATAGGACAGCGTGAGAGGTTTTTTCTTGTATTTAATTGTGTTAGTAGGTGTATTGTTACTTATTCAAGATAATAAACTTGCGATCCGCTAGGACGATGTAGAGATAAGGCTTTTAATGACTGTAATTGTAATTATATGGAAATAATAGGAGTTAGAGTCGTTGTGTTTGCTGCGGAGATAACAAATAAATACGTATGCTGTTTGTTTTCTTCGTCTCATTTGAAATCTTATATTAATTTCATGTTTTATTGTTTATACAAATAAACTTGAATAACCTACCATAGGTACAATGAATAGTAGGAAATAATTAATCTGACCATCTTTTTTACGAGATATTCTCCAGTTATACATATGTTGTGGTTGTTTGTATTGAACAAGTGAAAAGTTCAAATTAAAAATAAATGTTATTATTGTGGTATACGTAAAAATAGCACACGTGGTACATGTAAAGTACAGAAATAAAGCAAATATTGTTTAAAACGCGTAGATATATGTATACAGGGTGAATCAAGGGGGATAATGATCCTGAAAGCATTAGTAGTGTTAGCAGAAAATGTTGGTAATAAAAGATTCACTGTTTATTTTTTTACATACTACAACGACCTTTATTTCTTCATACGATATCATATTGGTTATTTGTGACGTAATCGATTTGTTTTATATAGCAAACTATATGGTTTGCATCAAAATTAGAAAGCTTTGTGCATTTTCTTTACGAATTTGTTTTTCGTATTTGTTTACATACGTTGATAGTGATCGCGTTTAATTTTGTACTCTTTGTATTTCATGTTATTATACATATTCTGTAATTTGTACATTGTACAACAAAACTAATCAAACCCTGGCGCGATTAACATAAATGGATTCAATAAAAATATTGTGTGTGATAGTGATAGTGATCGAAAGAGAACTCAGAATAAGGTATCCCTTCTATTTAACAACGAATATCCAAATCTGCAGGCTATTGTGCAATCAATATATTCAAAGTTTGTAAATGGAGAACATGTTAGAGATTTGCCTAAAGACGATCAATCAAAGGTAGCTACAGAGAGGAGGATAAAAAAATTCGCATTGCTCACCTCGAAAATTATCAAGAGACAATGGCATTTTCTAAGGTACTATAATAAATATTCTACACAAAGATCAGTTTCATTCGTACAAAATAAACTTATTTCAAGAATTATAAGAGGATGATTTTGATGGGCGAAAACATTATGATTATTAGCAATATCAACCGCAGTTTCTGAATAATTATTTTCACAGGTGAAGCCACATTTTCATTTAATGGGGCTGTAAATCGATATAATTGTCGCTATTGGTCAAAGGAAAAGCCTCATTGGGCAGCTGAATTACATATCCAGTATGCATAGAAGGTGAGTGCATAATGCCAATTTGTCAAATGAAATAATCTGGTGCTCTACCTGATTAAAGCATCCAGCTTAGGCATTATTTTAATAGAATATTTAAAAACCGGTGGATTGGTAGAAGAGGAAGCATTAAATGGTCGGCTTGTTCCTGATTTAAACCACTTGATGTTTTTACTTGCGGTAGCATTTTAAAAGCGCTTTATATACGAGTAAAAATAAACGCGAACATTTAAATGCTTTAAAAACTCGGCGGGATCAAATTGACATCCGCAATCAATATGGAATAATATAGTACAACGCTTGCAAAGTGGCAGTGGTGAAAAACATCAATAGTGTCACTAAAAATTTTCCTAGAATAGGATTTCTCTAAATGTGTTATGATATATGAGCGTAAAGTAAATAGACAAAACTATGCTATTTTGATGCAGACAATATAGGTTGCTATTAAAAAAAAATCCGATGACGGCACAACTAAAAAAATATGACATCATAGAAGAAATGAAAATAATAAACAGTAAAGAATGATACTATTGCGGAAGAAGATTCTTTCAATTCACCACGATGTTTATCTCTTGTCGATAGGTATCAGATCAAGGATTTAGAAGATTATGCCATTGGCGCGCCCCATCCTGCCTATCTCCTGTTGTAATATTGACTTTAAAAATATACGGGAGCTCTCTTACATCTATCGATAAACCGCATGTTTCATTTGTTTAAAAGACATCGGTCTGATATCGATCAGGCTAATTCAGATTTTAAAAAATCAAGTATACTTGTCCTGTTAAACGATTAAGGAAAAATACTGGATGGATTGTCTAAACATGGCAATCATTTGAGGAAGAACAGTTTTGGTGGAGCACAGAGATTTTGATTTGTTTGCATGTGATGGAATGTTATTGTTTACCGGCCGCAAAATATATCTAGTTTTACTACAGAAATAGAAACTATTTTAGGTCATTTCGTATCTGCCATTTCTACATCTGTACTCAGACATAATAGTAGAACAAAAAAGTAAGTAATATTGTGGCAGATGTCTCATAACTGATTTTAAGTAACAGTAAATTGTTTCACTAAGGCAATTACCATCAAAGATCCAAAAATCATTGATCATCAATTTTTAATTTTAAGGCAGACAATCGGGTTTTTCATATAACAGAAAGAGTGGTGTTTCGAACTCATGTTAACTAAGACAGCTCCTAGATATTTTTTATTTTTGAGGACTTGAATACTATAAGTAGATGTTTTTAATTAAGGTATTCGCCATTATAAAATCAAACATCCAAATTTGTTGAAACTGTATTGAAAACGTATGTACAAGAATAAATTTGAATTTTTTATCAATATCACCTGTCCATTCTTTTTGAAGTTTTATCTATGTGTAATAAATTGAATCTGTTTTAATTGATATCTTTTCATAAAACAAATTTATGAATTATACTCGATTTTCGACGAGACCAACAGACGAGACACGTCATTTTAACTCACGTGGGCTAGCCAAATATTTTGTTTTCATCTGTATCAGTTATAGTGGATCAAATAGATTAACATGGCGACATTTGAAAGGATAAGTAGTTCATCCGTCTTAATTTAATACATAGTTACATCAATTGTATAACATACACACAAGATAATATAGATTACAAAGATTATTAAAGAAAATAAATAACCGATCACGTATTATTTTCATCGTTGACGTATACGTGGTCCATTTAAAGTGTAACACGGTAATATCTTCTAAACAATTAGTGTTATGAAGAAAAGTATTGGACAAAAGTTTAACTACATGAAGGGGCTCATTCGATGGCGCTACTGTTGTCATTATAAAGAAAGACACACAGGTCATAAGCAAGGTCAACTCTCTTTTCTTTCAAATAGCATATGGTATTTTTTTATCAAATTCTAAAAGAGCAATAAGTTGTGAATAGAAAAATAGTAAACGACATATGACCTCAAATTAAAAAAATGAGGACTTAATAAAAGTCAGTGCAGCAGTGAATACAAAACACTACCGTCCATAAATAAGGGATCAGTAGCATACAAATTCGTCACTTTAGTAATTTACCTGCCCAAATACACCCAATCTAAATAAAATATGTTTGGTACGTTTGCAAGATATTTACAAAGGGAAATTGCATAAATCCTTACAATAAACAGCACGTTTTCAGATGAGAATAAACAAAGTTCTGTTAATCCATTTATGACCTGCAGAGGTACAAAGCCCTTTCTTATAGAAAGAAATCGGTAAAGCCACTTATAATACTGCAATATTTACGTAATTATTCTACGAATGAAGTATTTAGATATTTAGGATATGAAACACTCATTTATCATAGGAGAAGTATTAGTTTGTGCTTTAGTGCTGTCCGATCAACTTGTGATACGAGTACGTAAGATAAAAATTCTTTATCGCGAAAGAATGGCAAAACGAAAAGAGTTGAGCGCAGAGGCACGTAGTGCTGTCATTACTTTACATAAAGAAAATTATTCGTTGCGAATTGCGAAAAACTTAAATTAACTTACCGAGCTGTCCAAGGAACAGTGAAACGCTATAAGACAACAGGAACAACGCATTCCGGAAAGCGATCCGGAAGACCCAAAATAACGAACCCGGCTGAAGATCGACGATTGGAAGTAATATCCAAAAGAAACCGACGGCTAACAGCTCCACAGATTCGACCTCAACTCAATGAAAGCCGCGAAACGCCAGTGTCCTTACTACGGTAAAGAGGCGCTTAACAAAACCAGGGTTACAGGGACGCATTGCTGCTCGCAAACCGTTAGTGAGACCACAAAACCGTCAGAAACGGTTGCAATGGGCTAAATAGCATCAAAATTGGAACATCGAAATGTGTTATGGATTGCTGAGTCAAAATTTCATATTTTTGGCAGTAATCGGAGTGTTTACGTTCGACGCAGACGAGGTGAAAGAATGCGTGATGATTGTGTTGTGGCTACCGTAAAGCATGGAGGAGGTTCAGTGCTAATTTGGGGAGCATTTTCCTTCGACGGTGTTGGGAATCTGCATCGAATCAACGGAATATTAACAAAAGAGCGGTACAAGGTCATTTTAGAAGAACATGCTATCCCTTCGGGGTTGCGATTGATTGGAGAAGGGTTTCATTTTCAGCAAGATAATGATCCAAAGCACTCTGCTCGACTTTGTAGAAACTATTTGCAGCAAAAAAGAAGCAGATGGAATTAATACTTGTTAACATGATTTGGCATCTACAATCGCCAGACCTCAATCCTATTGAGCTGCTCTGGGATGAGGTGGATAGAAGGGTGAGGGAACATTGTCCACGGTCACAACAACAGCTTTGGGAACATCTCCAAGAGGCGTGGAACGTAATTGCAGTGGAGACACTTCAACGACTTGTATTAGGAATGCCCAAAATATGTAAAGCAGTTATTAAGTGTGGCGGTGGATATTTTTCTGTGAATAAATTAAAATAATTTTATTTTTTTATTAAATATTATATGGCTTAGAATTGGTAAATATTACTTTATTTTTTAAGAATTCAACTTTGTTTTGTTAGAGTTATGTAATTTTTTTAATATATGCATCGACTAATTTACTTATTATGTTGCGTTGTATCATTTTTCTTCTACTGATCCCTCATCTATGGACGGTAGTGTAATTCGATAGCCGTCTGCGTTCTTCCACTATTTACCTTATGTAAACAATTTGTAGTTGCTATTAACATTTATTTTCTACTTTTACATTTAAAAAACGAAGGAAAAACATTGCTGCACTGACTTTTATTATGTCCTCATTTTTTCGAATTATCTCGATTAATATTAATTTGAGATCATATGTGGTTTACTATTATTCTATTCACAACTTGTAGCTCTTTTAAAATTTGATAAAAAAAATACCATATCCTATTTGAAAAAATAAAGAGTTGACCTTGCTATGACCTTTGTGTCTTTCTTTATAGCGATAACAGTAGCGCCTTCGGATGAGCTTCTTCGTATAGTTAAACTTTTGTCTAACACTTTCAATGATATTACAGTGTTACACTTTAAATGGACCGCCCTGTATACGTGTTAAACAATGACATAATGTCTATGTACTGGTCGTAGGTTCAAGCGTTTTAAATTTGCCATCTTCTTGGCGTTTGACATTTGCTACGCTTTTTGCATTTGACACATAGCAGTTGGGACGTTCTCTAGTTCGACCACGTCTACCTGGTTAATCCTCTAATCAATTAGGCTTCTTTAAATCCTACCGTCGAATTCGACCACGTAAGAGGGTGTATTATGTAATTAACAGATTACATTAATATGTTGTCAATTCAACCGCACTTGCAAAGAACACACGAGTAATAGAGGTATAAAAGTGTATTTGTATTTACAGATAGAATCGGTTTCACAATTTGTTAGAAAATGTACCTTCCCATATTTACATAAAACTAAAAATTTGCACTCTCAAATTAGAACAAGTAAATATGTGCATACGAATATTTACTTATACAAAAATTAATATACAAAACAAAAAATATTATACATATACAGATAGAATTGCCCTTACAGTTTGTCAGACAACGTAGATACCTATACGAGTATATTTACACAAAATAATGATATGAATGCATGACCTTATATGCTGTACTTTATATACAATATGAAAATTGCCTAATTATACCCACCCTCTGAGATTATTTTTCGATTGGCCGAATAAACACGTGGTCGAACTATTTGTCCCTTAATCAATAATTATAAACTCCGCCTCTTCAGGTAATTAGGATGAATCCCTTATGTCATTCCTTAATCCCTTCGTTACAAAATTGTGGTCGAACTGTACGGTCTGTTTAAATAAAATTCATTACGGTGGTCGAACTCGACATCTCCGAGCAGTTGTTTCACAGACTTTTTATAACGTTGAGATTAATGACAAATAAAAGGAATTAAAAATAATACTTCATTAAGTTCAATTTATTTAGTTTCCGCTAATCTTTTTAATACAACTTCGTATTTTATGTAAATATACATATGTAGTAACTTCCATCTACATTTTGACATGTGATTACGACGTGTCTCGTTTGTTATAGTCAGTAGACCATCATCACACTACGATAGTTATTATTGACATGACAAAAATCACAACAATAAGAGAAATATTCCAAGAAATAGCTATTAGTTCCTTGGAATCTCAAACATTCCAATGTGTACATACAGAACAGATTGGCTCGAGAAATAACAATCGAAGCTCAAGAATTCTTGAAAATTATTATAACGAAAGAACCTAATACAATGAATAATAGTTTGATTTACAATCGGCATCGTAGAAATTGGGACATTTAATTTGTATTGCAATTTGGGCTCGTGACAAATTTTATAAACATATGATGTGATACTAATATCATCAAAAATAAATTAACTATTAACTACTAACTTCACAATATCGGAACTTTATTACTATTGTGACGTCTGAGAAACTTCCTAATTCATTTTATCAAAATATTTTAAGTAAAAGGTTTTTTAAGAGAGGAGTAGTGAATAATTATATGTGTTGATTCGAATCTTTATTATTTTAATAACAAATATGTAATAATAATTTCACTTAAAAAATAAAATGCAAGGTGAAAAAACAGAAAAAATTCGACGTTTTACCACTAATGTAACTGGCTTCTTCAGGAGCAAAACTAGGTGAGGGGCGCCAGAAGGTCACGGTAACTCCACGTGTCAAGCACGCTAGAGACGTTGGCGCCCCTCACCTAGTTTTGCTCCTGAAGATTCTACTTACATTAATAGCAAAACTTACGTCAACGTTCTTATTTTTTATGGAATATTTTCTTGTATTTTTGGAAAAGAATATAACAAATACAACATCGGGTAACTGTTATCAAAATTATCCTTAGAATAATACTTAATATTATCATTTCCATATTTCGTCAGCTTCAGCTATATTTTTATTACCGTTAATTTAGAAATTCTAAAGATATTGTTTCTGATGTATTATCCCTGCATTTTATGGTCATTTAGTTATTATGTAATACTTAATTAGAAGTAGCTTAATAAGGTCTGAAGATGAATAGAACAAAGATTCTGATGTTTTTTCCTTAAATATATGTTTATATAATATAAAACCGTACAGTTTATGTAAGCTGAAGAAATTGATTAATTTGGGTAACATTAGAACTCAGAATTTGTATAAAAGTGAAATATTGCTGATATTATTATTACGATACTTTAATCATATTTGGTATCTGCGTCGATCATTGGCGGGTTTCCCAAATTAGTGCTATTTAAAAGCTACAGTTCGCTTGTTTAGAGTTTATACGATTTTCTGGCTGATTGTTTATCACAGATATGAGATATTTTGTAACAAATTCTTTTGTAATTCTTGGATGTTTTGCTTACAGTAGAAAACAATTTTCGTTTTGTATATTTTGCTCTAATTGGTTTTTAATTTAATTTGTATTAAAAATTTGTACATATATTTCGTTTATTATTTGCTTATCTTATATTTGAGGTCAAATTCATTTAATCTGTTATGAATCACACAGTAACACATGCGTAAAAACTGGTAAATAAAAATGTCTTACAATTAGACTTCTTCGGAGCATTCGGGACAGCACAATCTCTTATAAATCGGTGCTTTCCAAAAATGTCTGGAATAGTATCACGAAGTAAGTACTAAGTTCGCATTTTTATTACTGTTTTAAAATATATTTTATATGCTGTAATGTGATTCACTAAACTTTCTTTCATACAGTGGTGGCTGTTTGTATAGTCGGTCGATTTTAAAATGCCGCCTTGTGTATATTGCAACTAATTATTAATGCGAAATCTGTAAAATGTGTAGTGTTTCCCTCTACTACGAATACATGGATATCACATTGTATACAGGGTGGTGCAACCAAGATGGGGAGGACTATTATAATTCAACCGTGAGGGATTTCGAAAAACCTTTTTGGAAATTGATTCAAGGGTAGATGGGCTATGTTTTAAAAATATTCTCTTTATACAGGGTGATCGAGGCAATCGGTGGATTTACAAAACTGGATCATCCTGTATAATGGCGAACAATTTAAAGTTGAATGTAAGCCATTATTTTACTCAAGAATTTAGCACAGTTAGTATTCCGATGCTTATAAACAGTGGACGACATTGGAGCGTTTTTTTTGTGTGGTAGATGCTTAGTTGCATGGCTCCGTAAGCTGTATTATTTGTCGTGTGTGTATTACTTGGTGTGTATCATCGCAACTCTCGCGGTGTACTTTTGTATGCAAAAACAATAAACACAATAATTAAATAATTGTTTTTGTACTGTGAACATTATATTTTGTTATTATTTTCCATGATCAACATAGAATTAAACGTTAACAAATTTCTTAAACTTTAGACGCTTCTCATTTGTTTATTTTTTAGTTAAAGATATTTATTTCAGTTAAGATATTTATATTCGATATTTTTTGTTCAAAACGTTATGCTCTTTCCAAATATGTACAAATATAACATTTTTTGGCTTGAAGTGAAAGAGGTCTACTATGTCTTTCCTTGTCATCGACTAAATTCCAACATAACTACTTTATTATTCATTTGAGGACAATAGTGTATTGAAGCTTTTATATCACAAATAAAATTATCTTTCTAAATATGTATAAATATACAGGGTGGTGGGAGAAATACATAATTCAATTGTTTTTTCATGAACTGCATACTAATCAGCGTTAAAACACTAATAATTTGCTAATTTGACCACAACTGTAGCTCCAAAAATAACGGAGATAGCAATAGTGCACCGATAACTTCGGACACGGTGTACAATACATATCTGAAGTCATTTTCGAGCCCGTTGCATTACTAAATTAATGATCTAGGGCATAGTGAACATTGTATTCTTTAGTTGATGTTCTATTTAATGCAGTGAAATTGTGTTTAATTCAATTTATTGTGTAATCGTAAACGTTTACTTTAATATCTCAACAAACTACTTAATTATTGTTTCGCATATACTCCCATATATGCAAATGTGCGAGCGTATACTATATCCAAGTAATTTATCTGCGTCCCATTTATTCTAGATAAAATAATTTTGTTGTTTCGCGACATTGCTGTCTTATTATCTGTACATACGTGTAGCGATAAATTTACAAAAAAATGTGTGGATTGTTATTGTATTTATATGAAGGGATAATTATACGGAAATATGTACATACACATATGGATTTTAAGAAATAAAATAAACTTCAATCCCAAAAGCAAATCAAACCTAAAACTAAAGTAACTGGAATTAATTTACTACCATTTTTATACACACCCTGCGGAACCAAGACTTTATTATACTGTTAAGAACCCCAACCTGGTAGACATTATTTTCTCTAATATTTACTAGATCACCATTGATAAAAACAACCACCTACACTTATGTCAGCTAACTGTTTCTTCGAAACTAGCATCATATTGTCTGTTTCAGGTTTTTAACCTTCATAGCATCTTTCCTGTTGAAATTGTATTTGTTGAGTGGTGCGCAAATCACTGCATCTTTTTCTACTTGCAATGGAACGATTGAAATAATATGACGCACAAGAGTTTTTGAATAATTTCCAAAACCTGCTCTGTATAGTGTTTGGCCTATCTGTGTGTACAGTAAATGGTTCTTTTAAAATTACGCAAAATAGCATTCAGTAGATCAACTACTAGAATGTCAGTCCCTACTAGCATAAAGTTGTAATAGCTGTAGTGTGTAAGTTCCAACTCTTTTAGTATTTTAGTAGAAAATTCATGCCCATTCTCACTTTGTACAAATCATGCTGCGTCAAACTAAAACAATCTTCAAAAGTTCTTTATTAGCACATGCAACATGCTTTGGGCGCAAATGCCTCAAATATATGTAGTTCGTGTCTTAAATCGTCATAACTCAAGAGCTACACCTGTACTCGCCGTTAGGTATAGATTGAAAGTCAATGAAATCGACTTGTGTCCTCTTTTCATAAAATTTTTAAAGGTAATTTGTTTTTATTGCTACCTTTAATACATACTGTCGTACTTTTCTTTGTTTGATAAGATTTGCACGATTTCAAGAACATTACCCGGCCGTGGAATGACAAATTTTTGTTCAATGACATTTAACGAATTTTGCCTCGATACAATCGGAGAATATGTCACAAAGCGTACACATTTTACAAACACCTAATTATAAAGCTACCTACACTAAATTTGATAACAAAGATAATTTAATATCACTATTGTACATTTTCCATGCATGGTTAACGGACCACTTATAAAAATGCACTCTTCAGATATAGTAAATTCCCGTAAATCTTAGATAAGCTGTCAGAAATACTAAGCAATTGACACTGTTTACAGTAAATGCTTGTAATTGAAAAAACAACAGGCCACCCTACATTTCTTTGGCTTAAGGGTTTCGGCTTTGTGTTTTACAGCACATATCTTATTGAAAGCAATTTTTAATTAGGGACACATAATGTCTATGCGTTTTTGCAATAATGACAAACAATTTGAAAAGTTAAGTTTATCACATTTTATTTTAAATTCTTTAATAATAACCTCATAGCATCTGGCCCGTTCTACATACAAACAGTATTTCAAGGCAAATGTTTACTGTCATGCTCATATACAAATACGAGATGCTAGCAATCTCGTGCGAAAATCCAATTTGCTTTTATCGAACGATCGATAGCAGAATACAGACAGTCGGTACAAATTTTAAAGGTGACGTAGAAATATATCCGTGAAGATAATAATGGATACATTGTATTATAAATTCCTTTGTTAAAAGTTAGAAAAGTAACGGTTACAAATGCCTTTTATCTAAATTATCTACTCAAGTAGGACGCGATAAATATATTAAATGATTTTCGATTAGACGATCGTGTGAGTGTTTTCCTTATTTTGGTTCCTTGTTAATTATTTTTAGATATTTTACGAGAATTAAATATAAAACCGTCATCGTAATGTAGTATGTCATTGTGTTTTACCATTTTTTTTGATGTTTTATTTGTATATTATTATTGCGTATGGCCCTTCATATTTTTCAAATAATAGATGTATTATGTTGAAGCGTTAGGTTGTGCAACATTTTGGAAAATATGAATCATTATAAAAAATATTAGGGCAAACTATTATTTTAAATGAAAATACCTAACTCAGGCATCCCCTTAAAAACAAAACTCGATATGTTCAAACATTTTATGTAAGCTGAAACTTTAGGAAGGTGAATTAAATTTAATTCCATTAAAACCCATAGAAGTAGTGGGTCTTTTCCATTTAATTATAGAGTTACATATTGTTATCTATTGTGTTAAATTTCTTCAGCATCAATTGCATACGATCTATTAATTCAACGCGGCTATTGGTAACCGTTGCATGTTATTTCCAATAGGTCCGTGAAGTTGGCATCACAAAGTGGTCAAAAATCGACAAAGATGCTAGAAAGGATTGACCATTTATTGACCACTATTGACCATCAGCGATTTCGATTGACCACCTTTTGTTTAGGCTACAGCCGCTATACCCATATTTTGGGGTCTAATGGCGAAAATGCTAAAATTAGCCAATATACACATTTTGTTCATCGGATACGATTGACCATCGTTTGACCATGTTTGACCACTCTTCACATTTTCAAAATTTTCAAAAAAATTTTTTTTTTTCGAATTTTTTTTACTGCAAACTCTAAAATTTTGTTGCAGTATACGATTGACCAACGTTTGACCATGATTGACCACCAAATAATTTTTTTGAAAACTTAAAAATATTCGAAAAGGAACGAAACAAACATTCATCTCCAATGAAATTACATCAAACCCAGATAATGTTATAATCTCTTGCGTCGCATATTTCACAAATTTCGAGAGGTGGTCAAACGCTGAAAATAATAGAACTTATTGTCCCGTGTCTCTAGACCACACAAAACTGAAAATTATCGTTTGTCCACCCTCCGGTTAAATTTTATCCGATCTTAAAGTTACGTATAACAGTTTCAAAGTTTTTCGCATTTTTCACAAATTTTGAGAGGTGGTCAAACGCTGAAAATAATAGAACTTATTGTCTCGTGTCTCTAGACCACAGAAAACTGAAAATTATCGTTTGACCACCCTCCGGTTAAATTTTATCCAGATCAGAGGCAACATTTGGTACAAGATACAGCCAAACATCTTTAGTTCAACTCCCATAGCTCAAAATTCTCCGTAAATCAAATTTTGGTGGCAAATGTTTAACAATTTATAATAATCGTAATATATATAATATAATTGCGTATATAGGTTTTATTTCCTTTTTTATTTTCTGAACTTTTGATAATTTCTTACACATATCGTTATGTATTTCCCAGACCCCTGTTGCTTCTGATCTGGATAAAATTTAACCGGAGGGTGGTCAAACGATAACTTTCAGTTTTCTGTGGTCTAGAGACACGACACAATAAGTTCTATTATTTTCAGCGTTTGACCACCTCTCAAAATTTGTGAAAAATGCGAAAAACTTTGAAACTGTTATACGTAACTTTAAGATTGGATAAAATTTAACCGGCGGGTGGTCAAACGATAATTTTCAGTTTTCTGTGGTCTAGAGACACGACACAATAAGTCCTATTATTTTCAGCGTTTGACCACCTCTCAAAATTTGTGAAAAATGCGAAAAAGTTTGAAACTGTTATACGTAACTTTAAGATTGGATAAAATTTAACCGGAGGGTGGTCAAACGATAATTTTCAGTTTTCTGTGGTCTAGAGACACGACACAATAAGTCCTATTATTTTCAGCGTTTGACCACCTCTCAAAATTTGTGAAAAATGCGAAAAAGTTTGAAACTGTTATACGTAACTTTAAGATCGGATAAAATTTAACCGGAGGGTGGTCAAACGATAATTTTCAGTTTTCTGTGGTCTAGAGACACGACACAATAAGTCCTATTATTTTCAGCGTTTGACCACCTCTCAAAATTTGTGAAAAATGCGAAAAAGTTTGAAACTGTTATACGTAACTTTAAGATTGGATAAAATTTAACCGGAGGGTGGTCAAACGATAATTTTCAGTTTTCTGTGGTCTAGAGACACGACACAATAAGTCCTATTATTTTCAGCGTTTGACCACCTCTCAAAATTTGTGAAAAATGCGAAAAAGTTTGAAACTGTTATACGTAACTTTAAGATCGGATAAAATTTAACCGGAGGGTGGTCAAACGATAACTTTCAGTTTTCTGTGGTCTAGAGACACGACACAATAAGTTCTATTATTTTCAGCGTTTGACCACCTCTCAAAATTTGTGAAAAATGCGAAAAACTTTGAAACTGTTATACGTAACTTTAAGATCGGATAAAATTTAACCGGAGGGTGGTCAAACGATAATTTTCAGTTTTCTGTGGTCTAGAGACACGACACAATAAGTCCTATTATTTTCAGCGTTTGACCACCTCTCAAAATTTGTGAAAAATGCGAAAAAGTTTGAAACTGTTATACGTAACTTTAAGATTGGATAAAATTTAACCGGAGGGTGGTCAAACGATAATTTTCAGTTTTCTGTGGTCTAGAGACACGACACAATAAGTCCTATTATTTTCAGCGTTTGACCACCTCTCAAAATTTGTGAAAAATGCGAAAAAGTTTGAAACTGTTATACGTAACTTTAAGATTGCATAAAATTTAACCGGAGTGTGGTCAAACGATAATTTTCAGTTTTCTGTGGTCTAGAGACACGACACAATAAGTTCTATTATTTTCAGCGTTTGACCACCTCTCAAAATTTGTGAAAAATGCGAAATCTTTGAAACTGTTATACGTAACTGTAAGATCGGATAAAATTTAACCGGAGGGTGGTCAAACGATAATTTTCAGTTTTCTGTGGTCTAGAGAGACGGGACAATAAGTTCTATTGTTTTGAGCGATTGACCACCTCTCAAAATTTGTGAAAAATGCGAAAAACTTTGAAACTGTTATACGTAACTTTAGGATCGGATAAAATTTAACCGGAGGGTGGTCGAACGATAATTTTCAGTTTTGTGTGGTTTAGAGACACAAGACAATAAGTTCTATTATTTTCAGTGTTTGACCACCTCTCGAAATTTGTGAAATATGCGACGCAAGAGGTTATAACATTATCTGGGTTCGATGTCATTTCATTGGAGATATGAACTTTTTTTTTCGTTTTTTTCCGAATATTTCTAAGTTTTCAAAAAAATTATTTGGTGGTCAATCATGGTCAAACGATGGTCAATCGTATCCGAAGAACAAAATGTCTACCTTGGCTAATTTTAGCATTTTCGCCATTAGACTCCAAAATATGGGTATAGCGGCTGTAGCCTAAACAAAAGGTGGTCAATCGAAATCGCTGATGGTCAATAGTGGTCAATAAATGGTCAATCCCGGGGTCAATCCTTCCTAGCATTTTTGTCGATTTTTGACCACTTTGTGGTGCCAACTTCGCAGACCTATTTCCAATGTATCCCTAAAAATATAAATTTAGCTGTGTGAGTTTTTATTCACGAAATTAAATTTAATTTACGTTCCCAAAGTTGCAATAAAACGATACAGGACATCTTGTGTAACATTGGTTAAAAATGTCGAGATTATTTTCATTGTGTTACTTGAAGATATACGATTATGAACATATTAGACGCATTTGTTTATAGTAAATAATAGTGTCATGACATTTACAATATTAAAACGGCTCCGTATTTAATTACTAAGCCTCTAAATCATCATCTTATCTTTAGATCTTACTGTCTTATTGTTCTTATTGTTAGATATATACAGGGTCGCTGATATGTATGGAAACGGTCGATTATTGAGTAAAATATACGAGATACCTGAAAAAGTTAAATACAAAAGTTTTAGGGTTTTAAAATGCTTATTAGCTAAGAATAATTTTAAGTATACAGGGTCGGTGGTAAAGTCTTGGCACGTCAAAGTTACATTTTTTTAAACGGAACCACCTGTATATTATTAGATAATTCAATTCTTTCTTCAATTTTAAGTAAAAATTGTAGTACACATAATGTACCTAAATCCAACCGTTTCCGAGTTATCGATCTTTGAAAGTGTTACTTATAAGGGGGAATTGAATTATCTAATAATATATAGGTGGTTCCATTTAAAAAAATGTAACTTTGACGTGCCACGACTTTACCACCGACCCTGTATACCTAAAATTATTATTAACTAATAAGCATTTAAATACCCTAAAACTTTTGTATTTAACTTGTTCCGGTATCTCATATATTTTACCCAATAATCTACCGTTTCCATACATATCAGCGACCCTGTATACATATATTTAAAATTCTATTTTCTATTATGCTGCAAAAGCAGCCTTCTATACAAATAGAAATCAAAGGTGAAGTGGTTTTCATATTTCATAATGTAAAATATCTTTAAAATGAAGAAAACATATTATAAATCAAAAAAAATGTATCTGACTCTGATTAACGAATGGAACTTGACACGTGTCATCTTCATCACTATTTACAATTATTTCACAATATCTGTCCGCTCTGTTTTCATCGACATTATTTACTCTACAAGTTTATCTATAAGCTATTGACAAGTTTAATCGATTTGGTTTGGTCTAGGGTTTTTTTTTCTGGATGTGATAAGGAATGGAAGCTGAAATATTCCTTTTTACAAGAGGATGTGTACTATAATATGTTTATTAGACTTTATTTCATTATACAATTCTATTTTTACATAACTCGACATTTCAAGAATATTTTTGGACCAACTATTCTGCGATTGCTTATTGGTACTAGTTAATATGCACGACCAGCAATCCTTATTGAATACCAACATTCACTCAACATAATGGCAGACCTCCCACTGTCAAGATAATGGCATGTTTTTTGAAAATGATTTAGTTCCATACAGCAGGTATGTGCTATGAGATATTTTTTGTGGGTATCGCAAGTCTTCTAGGGACCACAGCGTGAGGACTTCCGTCATGTTTGTACTATTAAAAAAAAACCATCGTGTGTGAAAAATGCCTCATCAGAAAAAATACTACTCACCCGAAATCAGGTTCGTTGTGTGTCCAAAACTCATTGGCAAAAATCCAATCTATCCACATCGATTGGGTTTTTGCCATCTTCAGGATTTAAAGCTTGTACGCATTCTAAATAGGTAAGGGTAGATAAGTTGCTCACGAATGACATGGTGTACTGTCGACTTGAATGATCTCGTATGGTGCGCAGTTACATTTGCATATTGGGTTTGTTCCACACGGTGTAGAATTTCTTCAAATTTAACTGTACGAGCTGTGTTCGGACCACTACCGCCACTAGGATGTCTTAGGTTCCCATTTTCTCTGAGGCGACAATGGATGAAAGCAAAGGTTGTATGATGAGATTGCCGATGTTCCGAATATCTGTTCATGCAAGCATTCTGCGTCTCTTCTATTAAACTGTGCTACACCATAGGTAAGGTGCATATCGGCAAGTTCTGCAAATGAGAAATTATCATTCATTTAACAATCAACAAAGTTAATGTTATGTTGACAACTAAATTGTCACAAATAAATTACTACGATCTCAAAGTCGGCATCTTATGCGACATATGTTTACTGAGTTAAACATGTTTGTTTTGATGTTCCTTGCTACCCCTTGCTAGCATTAATATAGAAATATGAGCTGCACTTTATTTTTGCTTCTATTTGGTACAATTTGTAATAACAATTCTTTTCGTAGACAGAAGCAGCAAAAACACGTGCTTGTGGTATCTAAGTTTATACACCCGTTAAGTTATATACATATAAATGTTTTGAGCGTAATAATGTTTTTGAACTTTAATTGTTCCAACAACTTCGTGTACTTCTTTAATCGTTCTTGTCAAACTTTATACATCTCGAAATTTCTGCCCCTTTAGTTTATTATGCATACATTATATAGATTTAGACATTATATAGAACAACTTACTGTACTTGCAAAGACAACTCTAATTATGATATACTTGAATAAGAATAAATAAATTACTGAAATATTATAGTTTTATTAGTTATTTATTTACAAGTTGTTATGTGTTAGTGTTATCTAGTTGCTTTTTGTATGTTTGATATTCGTGTATATACAAATAACTATAATTGTTTGCACTGGAAATATCTGTTCTCTGCTTTTTTAAGTAGCGTTGGTACTCCCCACGTGCTTAACTTTTCCAAATCCATATCACACTACTAAATTCACATAATTCTAATATGGTATAGATCAAATATTTACTATCGTATTATTCTTATCTAATTAGTTTTTCTACAATGTTCTATTTTATTGTCTATCCAGATATTAATATCACCAGTATACTGCGAATTTTGTCTGATAGTGATATAAAAATCAGGATCAGCATCAGGTATAACATATTAAAACAATATATGTACCTCCTATAATTTAAAATCAGCACTGTATGTAACGATACATCAAGCTACAACCCAGATATGGAAAATGGCTGAATTGCAAAGCAAAACATAAGACCTAACTGCTGAAACAACCGAATTACATCTAAATTTTAAAACACTTGATTTTAGTTTAATTAATGGTTCAGATTGTAATGAAAGAACATTAACATTATTTCTTCAATATATTTAGGGCGGCATATTGACTCTTTTCACTAAAAATCTATTTTAATTGGGAAAATGATCTTTCATAATCAATAAACGTGTATTGTCCATAGGTAGGCAGCAAAATTGCAAGCAATCATAATTTTTATAAAATATTGTATTCTCTGATGAGTGTACATTTAATACAAATAGATATGTGTGTGTGTCCCAAAATTCTTAGTACTGGAATGATACAAATCCAAACTTTAATATTAACCGTAATCGGCAATATTATAGAAGAGTAAATACGAGGGATGCAGGTTCCACAGGTACGTTTTGCGCGGCACACCGCCTACGTCGCGTGCAGGGACAGCCGCACAATGTCAGTTCCGATCGAAACATACTCCAAGTTTGAAGTACGAGCGGTCATCCGTTTTTTTTTGGCGTGCAAATAATGAAACACCTACCGAAATTCATAAAAAAAATACTGAGAACTTACGGAGAAGGCGTTATGAGTCGAAAACAAGTTAGTGTTTGGTGTAAACAGTTCAAAAGCCGACGCACAGCTCTGAACGATGATCCCGAAGGTGTGTGAAGAAAACCATCAACAACGAAAACGGATGAGAATCAATTATAGGTCGATACGCCGATTCGAGAAGATCGTCGGTTGAAAATACACTCTACTACTCTACTGACCGGCATTCCTAAAAGCTTTGTTCGTGAAATTGTATCTGAATTAGGCTATCGAAAAGTGTGCCCGAGATAGGCACCAAAACTGTTGACAAAATGCAACGAATGATGGCGCCACTGAGACTTTTAATGTGCTATCGTCAGTAAAACGGATTTCTAGAGTCTATAGTTACAGGAGACGGAAAGTGAGTGCTTTATCATACCGCCGGATCAAAAAAATACTCGATGATGCGGAAACATCCGAGTTCACCAACACCGAAAAAATTCAAAATTCAACAGTCTGCAAAAAAAGACAATGGCAACTGTGTTCTGGGATATTCAAGGCATTTTGCTCATGGAATTTTTACCACCGAGAACGACAATCAACAGCGATATTTATTATCAAACTCTCGAAAAACTACACCAAGCCATTCGACAGAAACGAAGAGGAAGGTTGCCGAAAAGAATCAGGTTGTTGCATGATAATGCAAGAAACACCTCAAATCAGACGAAGGCCTAGCTTCAGAAACACAATTGGGAAGTTATTGTCCATCCGCCCCATAGTGGCGACCTGGCTCCTTCTGATTTTCATTTGTTTGGGCAATTGAAAGCTCGTTCATCGGGTAAAAGGTTTGAAGACGACGACGAACTTCAAGATGAAGTAGATTGGGAGAAACGGGCCAAACGTATGGCTGCTTCGTTCACTCGACTTGACCATTATGGATTCATTCTTTTGGGGATACCTTAAGTAGAAAGTGTATAATTACATCCTATTGATCGATGTGAAAGAATACATGACCTACATCCTATCCGTTATTTGTATTTCAATATAATCTCCTATAAAATCGATACATTATTACTAGATACCGAAATAAGTTTTCCTATTTTTTTTTAATATAACTACACATGTATTTTGTCTTTGTTTGAAAACGCTCCGTTATTGCTCTTCATCATCGCAAAAAAACGCTTTCCACGAACGTCCTTTCACAAATTTGGAAATTAAAAGTAATCACTAGGCGCTAGGTCTGTGCTGTAAAGCGAATTATTCATTTATTTAAGATTATAGTCCCACTTGGCAGCCTTGCAGCCATCTGTCGTGTGAACTGGTGTGTTGTCTTGACGGAGTATCGCTTGTGGTCAGCTTACAGCTTCTCTTAAACAACGCAAAGTTGTTGCATATTTGTCTGTGCCGATTGTTTCATCTTTTTTTGTGTACTGAGTGTACTGGAACAGCAGTAGATCAGTGTTCCCATAAAATAGTAGCTTTGTTTTTTCTGACTGATGGAGTGACTTTGAATTTCTTTAGAGACTCTGATGTTTTCTGATGTTAATTCAAGGACTCCTGTTTTATTTTTAGTTTCGTCTCTGATAACGATTTAATCGAAAACACTTGCTGTAGGGTCACCACAGTGGTTTAAAAATTTCTAACAGTCGACGCGCATTCGGTTTTGAACCGCAAAGAGCATTCGCGACAATAATATTGCATTGACTATTGAGAAGTAAGATGGTTATGAAGTATTAGAGTATACTGCGGAACATAGCTATAAGTCACCGCATTTTTAGTGGATGCATACAAATTAAAAATAAGTTAGTTATCGTTATTATCGGTAGTACTAAACTATGGTACAACTCAATTAGTATACATATGAAATTAAATCTCCAATATTTATCTACTCTTTTCATTCTGTAATTTCCCTACAATATCATATTAATTTCATTAACATTGAAGAGATATTGCAATTGTTGTAATCTCCTAGATATTATTTATTCTATATTGATCCTATTTTGCCTTTATCTATGATTTGCTTCTCAACCTGACATGAACAATATTTATTTAGTTGTACTTTATGGGGCCTTACTTGGCTATAGATTTTATGAGTTTTATACAAGTTATCAACACTTTGGTTGGAATTATTTACTATACTTATCACTTTTAACTTTCTAATGTTTACATTTTAGTTATATTGAAATAATATGTTTGCCCGTCTGTTTATTTTTTACGATTAAATATTGTCACGAGCAAATAGAATGGAATGGTTGTTCCACGTTATTAGAACTGTTTCAAGTATCCCCATAATCAAATATAGCTAGTAATTCTCTTTACGTGATTAATTTTTGATAAATATAATGTCACTTGCATGCATTTTCCATATCTTTATTGCTTATTAAATAATATTTCAATGAAGAATAGAATTATGAGATTACGATTATTTGCTGACGTATACGGTGATTGATGCGTTTGTAGTTCTACTTTTGATCTCTTAAAGTATTCGAATTTGCTAAAACAGGACTAAATGCCCACTTACAATTCTCACAGTTTTTGTTTTAATAATTTTGAGATTTCTTTAAGATCACTTTACCAATATTACACTAATACTTTCTGATGTGTTTTAGGCCTTTCTTATGTAATGAGATTACATGTTGGTCTAAGAGATTATATCAAAAATATTTAGAATTCTATCTAGTTTCACAAAATTGAAGGTTACATCTGTTAACCGGGGATTGATTTTATGGAGTGTTAACTTCGCATGATGAGATGTGATGCCATAGTCGCGAAACCAAAGATCAAAATCTCGAATAACAAACAACCACTGAGTAAGATCAGTAGAAGAAAATCTCATCTGGACAAGTTGAAAATCCAAATAATGGTAATGGTTTTTGATGACTTTAATCTTAAATCACAGAAAATGCTCCAACTATAGTGCAAAAGATCTCTTAAAATTTTACGAAATGTTTGTGTTGGATATAAGTACGGCGTTAACAAAATATATTGCAACACGCTGGCAGTTGACTTTCCACCAAACGACTCTGTACAGTTGACGCACATAATGCTCCTTCTCTGCCCGCAAACTATATATTGGTTGTCGAAAAGATGAAGTACACAAGGCTGTCGCAGTATGGAACGAAGTGAGCGTGATCCTTACGCTCGGTGGTCATATACATGGTCCATTTAAAGTGTAACACTGTAATATCTTTGAAACAATTAGTGTTATGAAGAAAAGTATTAGACAAAAGTTTAACTATATGAAGGGGCTTATTCGATGGCGCTACTGTTGTCACTATAAAGAAAGACACACGTTAACAACTTATGTCGTAGGCTGATATAGCTATTGTACACAAAAGATTATGTTTATATTTCTTCGCGTTTGAAATATACGGGGTGTAGTCACAACTTATGTCCAATAGTGTATAATAGTAACCTATGACAGTTTATTCCATTTAATATCTGCGGTTATCATTTAATTTAGCTCTTTTAGATTATTTATCTTCTCTAAGCTTTATTTAATAGTAAAAATAACCTGAATGAATAGTGCCCAATTTATAATTATCATTACAAGATTGCAGATCTCTTGCTTTTATCATACTACCGCCATTCTAACTAGTAGTCTCACAGTATTTTCCATGTGTTCAATATTTGTTACCTCTTAAGTTAAAGCTTTCGATGTGTATCATAAGTAAAAAGAAATCAGGATTTTTAGTCTCATAGCGTTTTCTTTTTTTAATTTTTAGTTTTAAAAATATCCAATTTGTGTTCATTTACATTTAATGTAACAACATATTCCTTGTTTCATTCTCAACCCAAAGTTAAATTATAACTATTTATATTGAGCTTGCTTCTCAGTATCATATATTAAAGCATATTTTTTTATTAATAACGTATATTTTTAACTATTGACAAGGTACTAAATAGGAAAACAGCTAAATCTGACTCGCCTGTATTTAGTTCTTTATGAATATTTTACGGCGTAGATTCTATTTACGTTGCGATCGTTATGAGTATTCTGTAATTTATTTTTTATGTACTTATTAAATATCGTGAAAGCACACTTTCTCATGAAAATGCCTCTCTTTATTAACACTAAATGAACTACTCAGAAGGAATTATTACAAGCGTTAGAACGGTCCACCATTAATTACATAACAGAGAGCGCCTTTTAGGAATTTCTAGAATCTTATCTGCTCCACCAATTTGTAAACAAGACCATTCCGTTTACTCTATGAGTACCTTCTATTTTTAAATTTTCTAAATAAACTATGTATACTTTTTTAGGGCAATCCAATTGCAAACCAATTAAGCACGTGCCTCCACTTTAATTTTCTGAAGACCGCCTATTTATAGGTATATATGGTTATTTTCTCTGTTTGTTACTTGTTATTTTGTAGGAGTCTCTGCTGCAGTCGCTGCAACAAGCTTTATAAAAGATTCTTATCTTTGTTAGGTAGCTTAATTTTTAACGTATTTAATATTTAATGTTCGAGAATGGTACAGTAAATTAAGATTGCAGTAGGATAATAACGACGCAGCTGGACCTTTCGCTATTGTAATATTGGAATTTGCCGGCCTTCGTGTAACGTGTAGTATACAGCTAATTAGTCTCCCGGACTATCCTTGAGGGAACATATATTAGATAACACGCCGCTGTGTGATATTATTAAAGATTAGGAGGCTTTTAGAGAGTATTAGTCGTGTCGTTATAACAATAATGTAATACACTGTATTAATTCCTGGAGGGATGTCGTTTAATACAGTAGATAAATTCGATGTGATACACATTGTTAGGGATTTGCATCCCTAATAAGTTGATACTACTAAGTTGATGTTATTAACTACGCCGCGTACAGTGTAATTTGTGTCATGTTTTAATGAACTTGTAACATGGGACGTTATAAGGTATGAATAGGTACTGCATATATAACCATAGAAAATTATGTGATGCACTATGGAAAGTTTTTGTCACCCCTGCGTGTTTATATAGGATCACGTGGAATTGACGGACAACTTTGGTTTTATGAGTATTAACATTTCTAATCAGATAACGTTAAAAAATTAATCACACATACGTTATCATGTTATATGTTCAACGGCACCGTTTATTTACTGTTTATATGATTTTCCATTATTTACTTACTCGTTTTTGTTTCTGTTTTCATCAATTCGTCGTTCTACTGTTAGCTGAGGAGAAATAAAAAATGTTCCTTTTTTGATCACTTTAAAATCCATCACGATAGCGTTTATTTTAAAATACCTTCATATTTCCAAATGGTGTTCCTAATGAAGTTGGAATTTCGATATAGTCATCAAAATACTGGGGTTGACTAGTGCATATATAATTTATGGAATATAGAGGGTGAGTTTTTTTTTTAATGTTTAACGTTGGGATCTCAGAAACTACTAGAACTGCTTTTGTTTCTCCGATAACTTTCATGACTTATTAGATATTCAAAGAAAACTAAATTTTACGATTTTCTGTAAACATGCTTATCATCGTTAATAGTAATTTTAGAGAAAAAGTGTTCAGACAAAAGTTTTAGATAATTTTACGCCAAATAAAACTATTTACCTAATATTTCTTTTTCGTTCACCATTATCGAGTTATGACACAAACTTGTTTTTAATGGACCACACATCATTAAAAAGCTTATTTTTTACTGATTACAATAATATAAGGTTTGATATGGTTATTTCAAAAAATAAAGAGGATATAGACATTCCTATGATTGTTCACTTTATAAGATAAAAATGTTTGGTTTTTTGTAATTCAAAAAACGAAGAATCTGATTTACAATAGTGTTTGTTGGAGCAGTCGAAATAAATATACTAACATTGCTTTCACGTTGAGTCATAGAAGTGAGAGCTGTTAATTTTTATTTTTAAGTCAATTAATTTAATTGTAACTTAACTATAAGCGCTGCAAACGACCGTTAATCATAAGTTTGCATTGGCTATGGAATTTTCTAACGTAGAAAAGCGTGATATGGAGAGATAGAGAAATAAACATATTAGCAAGTGTCGCTCAAAATCCATCGACATCGACCCGACAAATTTCAACAGAAATGGGCTCCTCTCAACGCACGTCAGAGTGTATCTTTGAACATTAATAATGTTGTGTGCCCTTAATAAAAGTTCTTATAGTTTTAATTTTATTACTACATAAGATTTCAAAATAAGTTTTCGTTTGGTTTGTATTTTATCAGTTCGAAATTCAATTGTTTTCCATAAAAACCATAAAAATGTCTATATCCTCTTTATTTTTAAAATAACCATATCAAGCCTTATATTATTGTAATCAGCAAAGAATAAGCTTTTTAATGATGTCAAAACCAACTATCGTTTCCATTAAAAAAAACACAAGTTTGTGTCATAACTCGATAATGGTGAACGAAAAAAAAAATACCTACATAGTTTTATTTGGCGGAAAATTATCTAAAACTTTTGTCTGAACACTTATTCTCTAAATTTACTATTAACGATTCTAAGCATGTTTCGGGAAAATCGTAAAATTTAGTTTTCTTTGAATATCTAATAAGCCAAGAAAGTTATCGCAGAAGCAAAAGCAGTTTTAAATCAAACTCGTAAAACTGCGCATCTTTCCTCATTTAGGCGTTTTTCTATCTCCAGTATAGTTTCTGAAGTCCCAATGCTAAACATTCAAAAAAACTCACCCTGTATATCAATATTGTCACCTTACTTATATACAATGGACTGCGTGTTGACAATTTGTAGGACTAAAATTTGGCTTCACGTTATGAGCTATCAAAATGTCTATCTCTTGTCATTTTTTTAATGAAACGTTCTTTACATTACTGCTGACTCTAAATCATCTGCTCATTTAAAATATTTGTTGTTATGTCACTCTAAGTCTAAGTTGAACAGCTTCGGAAACATTGAACAAAAGGATGCAAACGCAATAATCTTTGAAAGTTTATTAACACATAACCAATAACAACTTCAGTGACAAACTATTCAAGTATATATTTTGTTTCTTTGTCGGCCGCTTGGTGGTGTTCAAAGAAAGGACGTTTTGCTAGTGTTGATGAGTGATATGCTTTGCATTTAATATTCTGTATTCAAGATCCACTAGAGTATTTGGTTTGGTAAAATACACACTTTTAAATAATATTAGAGATAAATATCTAGAGACGTCCAATCTGACGATTTAGAGAGCCATTCAACGTGTCCACGTCTACCTATCCATCTTCCCGAAAATCTTTCATCTAAATTGTTTGATAGTGTCTTGTGGTTTCTTAATACGAGCTTGTTATCTGGACCAGGAAAGTAATTCGTTCAAGTAGAGTCTTACAGATTAGTTCTAAGTCGGAATTAAGCGCCATTTTTTTTTAGGAGTAAGAAATGTTATTTCCAAGTATAAGCGCCCTAATTTTTGTGGATACTGCCTATTGTCGTTGTCAAAGCCATTAAGGGTAAACATGTTCTTATCAAAGAATAGCAGGGGGTCAAAAAAAATTATGCTGTATGTAAATATAATTTTTTACATTGGTAGCCAATTTTGATCTTACTAGGATCATTCTGGTAACAATTCCGGAATGTATGCCATGAAAATCGAACGTAAAATAGTCGATTAGTCTACAGATTAAATATGAGATATAGACAAGATCATTAATCAAATAAATATATTGCATTTTCAATATTATATACAAAAATTATTCATTAAAAATGCGGTATCATTCGTGCAGTTCATAATAAACACGAATAATAAATTACTTCTAACTGCTTCATTGATAATCGCCAAATTGCTTTGACTATACATGCTTCGTACATGAAATGAGCCGATTTGCATTGACAACTTGTCCGGGTCATCGTTATTCGCACATATCCATACACATACTAGAATCGTACACATACTCAGGTGACGGTTAGGACGATAACATCTTATGTGCATTGCGGTTAGGAGTTTCCAGTTCCTCTAGTATGCAAGATCTTATAGCTATCGCGCTTACATTAAACATATTGTCATCTGCGGACGTCGTTGTACGTGTCTTCTTTGTCTTTGTTCTTTTTAGGTGCTGCTTGTGTTGCGCGTCGGGCATACGCAATTGACTTCTGTATTATACAGCCATTGCAACTGTAGCTGCTTAGTTATTCTAACATTTAGTACTATTTTTATGTAGTATATTATTAAATACTATTTTCATGTAGTGTATTATTAAAAATTCTATAGCAAGTAATTATATTTGAAAGAGTGAATGTGCCTGACTTTAAAAAGACTATAAAGCCGTGAATTCGTTATAGTTACACGATATGTGATTATTGTATTAGATAAGTGTTTCAATATCAGGCTACAATAGAGTAAATAAGCCTTCTTAAACCTTTAGAGTTGAAAATTATAATACATACCTATTTATAAATTTTTATCGTTTCACAGAAAATTCTAATGCAGGCCTTCAATAAAGGAATTCAATAATACGTGAGCTTCATTTGTAATAAACACCGTGGAATTCTAAAACTATGATTTATAAATCCGGAGGAATATTCTGACAACTAAGATAGTATACTTATTTATATATATTGTTCCCGTGCCATGTCTGAAAATGATTCATTGCATCTCTAAGTATCGGACAGAAAGTAGTTTTTGCGGACTTAGAGCTGCAAAAGAAATCATTTGATGTAATTTCCGCTCACATTTAATATTCAATGGATGATCAATTACATTTCTTATAGATACTTATTAACTTAACGTTTCTCGGTAGAATGCGGAAGCTAACCGTCCATCTTTAATTAAACATTTATTTAAAAAACAGTGTGTGTAGAAATGTTTTGATAGCACTCAGCTCTTAGCTAAAGTGTGCTTTTCTTATTCTGACACAATATGCTATTTTTTGCCTCCTACTTCTGTTTTACAGATACCAAAATTATTCGAATATATAATTAATAGCTTTGGTGCAATAATCGAGTAGTAGAAAGTAAATTACTAAAGTATGTACCTACTAATAATGTCTCAAACTACTTTAGAGCTAATTCGCGTTGGAAATGTTACTACCATAGATAATAATATACAGGCTAACAACTTGAACTACGAAAGCCTATTGATAGGAGAGGGTGGTGGGAGGTAAAATTAAATGTGTCCATTTTACTATTGTCAGCCTATATGACAGCAATGTCAATGGGTATGTCAATTACTTTACCGAACCATCAAACTTTATCGTAAGTGTTATTAAAACGTTGCTGGTTGCTTATTTAGCTACTTATAATATGTTTTTGAAGGTAGTTCTCCAAATATCTATAATTGATGAAAGTGTGTGGTCTCCATAAAACCACTTTATAATTTGCACTTTTTCATTAATTGTGTATTCCATTAGGATAAAGTTTGATGATTCAGTAAAGTATTTGGCATAACCATTGACATTCCTGTCATAAACAGTTGACAATACTAAAATCGATACATTTAATTTTACCTTCCACTACCTTCTCCTATCAATAGGCTTTCTTATTTCAAGTTGTTATCCTGTACATATACGAGGGTTGGGGCAAAAGTCATGGCAACTATTTTTTTTTGAAAACACCAGTCCGGTTGGAAAATGTGACATATACAGACGAAAGGACAAGAGCCATCTGTTGTTCTGCATACACATTATGCCTGCAGAACTTCCACACGACACATATACGTTTGTGATCCGTTCATGTATCTGCAAGAAAAAAAAAATAGTTGCCATGACTTATGCCTCAACCCTCGTATGTATTTTCTGACGTTGTATAGATCGGCATCCTAGTACTACAACATTGAGGAAACTTTGCGAAACTTTGAGTTCATGTTGGTCGCAAAACTTTGCTTAAATTCAACCTATTTTTAGTATAATGAAAAAATATACAAACAAATTTTTGGAACAGCAATGGGTTTTCCATTATCTGCGGTAATAGCAAATTTAGTAATGGAAGATTTAAAACAAGATCCACTAAATAAATTAAACTGTCACATCCAATTTTATAAGCGGTATGTAGATGTTTGATACACATTTAACTCATACCGTGCTAGGCTAAAATTTACATTTGAAAATAAAGTCGCAATACTATAATTTTTTAATATAAGGAAAATGCATAATAACAGTTGCATAAAAACAAATTGGCACGTTAAATACACTAGTAGTAGTTTATGAAATGATATACAGTGAAAGCTCTCATAAGTGGGCAGTCACGATTCCAGGATTTTTGCCCGCTTATGGGAGGTGCCCGCTTAAAAGAAAACTGAGAAATCAAACCAAACTCGTCTAATGTAACATGTAACTAGTATATAGGTATATGTATGTATATAATATGTAATGACATATACAAACACAAACAAGTTATTTAGGAACAGCTGGAAAATATCTTAAAATGGATGACTGCTTCATTTTCCTTTGTTGTTCTTCCATACGGCACTTCTGAAAATGATATTCCAGATTTTTGATATGTTCAAAAGCCACATAGTTATCTGTAGAAAACTTTTTCAGTTCCCTGATGCAATTTAAAGCTTCATCGAAGCACTTTATTTTATTTTCTTCATCTTTTTCTTGAAGATGTTCTATTTCGTCATCGGTCTCGCTCGCTTTGCTAACTTGACTGGATATAGTAGTTTGGTTTTCAAAATCATCATCTTCTGTTGGTGTGTTATCATTAATTTTTATAAATTCGTCTAGGTTCTAGTCACTGGTAACATTTAAATCTTCCGCAGCTCTCCTCATCATTCCCATTGTCGCAAAAACAGTGTTTTTCAGTGCTCTAGGACGAGCCGATTTTCGAATCACCAATAGTTTTTCTTTCTGTCCAGTCATACTTGCACAAAACATCACTGTACGTCTTTCTTTTGCCAGTTTTCCACCTACCCACTTTTCAGATTTTAAGGAAAGGGTCTTATTGGGAAGCGTGCGAAAAAAAGGCCGCGCCGGCGTTGTAAATGTCTTCGCATTGGTATCCGAGTAATAGTGAAGGACGTTTTTCCATGAATGCATCAACTGTCTCTTGGTTTAAATCAGCTGCTTCACCAGAAATGCATTTAAAGTTTACATTACGTCTTTTACGCCACTTTTGTAGCCACCCATCAGATGCACTGAAATTGGTGTAGCCGAATTTTTTTGCAATTTCTTTTGCTTTTTCTTTTAGAAGCCCTCCAGAAATGGGTATCTTCCGATTTCTAGCATTCACAAACCACTGACAACATTCTTTATCGATGTTGGATCCTTCAGTTTTGAAAAAGTTTTTTTTGATGCACATTTACACCGGACTGCCATAAACGTCTAATGTCATCTTTATTTTTTGCTATCATCGTAGTTTGTGCCTTTCCTATCGAAAATCGCGCTGCTATAAACCGAGTAGATAGTTTTTCTTTATCAATTATATTCTCTATTTCCATTTTTGTTTTAGCGTTAACATTCTTTTTTGTGGAGGCATTGTTAATACATGCACACACCCGATTCTTTATCAAAACTAAAGCACTAAACTTCCGTGGTCAAAAATGCATGTTTCCATTTATAATTACAAAATGTACGATAAAATTTAAACAGTGTGAGGCCACGCTAGGGGTAGCATGCACGTCACTTATTAGATTGGTTCGAATTTGTAAGCATTATATTGAAAGAGTAAAGCTGTTTTCAACGAGACTAAATTTGCAACATTCGGTTTAACATATCCTTAGTTATAAGCGTTTCTTCGGAAGAAAGTCTCCCCTTCTCTTCTCCTCGTATACTTAACAAAATACAAAAGATTTGGCTAGTGTAAAATATGCGAAATTTTCAGAAAATTCCGATTATTTCCGCCTATTTGCGATAGATCTTAAGTTGATAAACTTTGTATAAAATAAGAAATTAAATTTTTAATATTCAGTTAGTCTCTCTAGCGGTCATCCTGCAATTCCCTAAATAATTTCCGGATCGTTCTCGGAGCGACTTTAATAAGTAATATTTTCTCCTGAAGCTGTACTATAAACCGTTTCTGAGATATGGCCGAATGCCACTCTTAATTGGCCACATTACATTATTATGACGTAGCCAAAACCCGAAGAGTCTCATAACAGAGGTTCGGACCGTGTAAACCTTCAATATCATTTAGTATATAAGATCAAATTTTATTTTTATACCATTATCTGTTTTAAATGCTATTTACATAACCAGTTTGTTATTGTTTACTGTTATGGTCGTTTTTAAGAACTAATTTGAAATAGTAGCACGCATTGGTAGTCATACTATTTTAAGATGTTAACAATTCTATCTAGCCAACGTTTTCTCTCCTTAGTGCTGTTGATATTCACGACGGTATGGGAACGAAGATATTTCATTATTGAGCAGCAAAAGGCAGAACATCGCAGCGGATGCCTCGCATTTTGTCTTCCTTTTCATTTTGTGGAAACGAGAAAATATGTTAAGTTCCTTTGTCTTTTCGAGGATGTTTTACTGTGTGCACTTGTGGATCCGAGAACCGCTCATAAAAGTGTAATTTACGGTTTTGTAATAATTTTACGGTTTCCGATGAACCTTGTAAGAGTGTAAATATTATATAAACTGCATTAGCGGAATTATGACTATGTGAGAGTAAATTAGCTTAAAAAGTGCCAAAAATATGGTAGTAACTGCCACTTTGTTGATTTAGTGGGTACGTTAATGTAAAACCTACTAAATGCCGGTTGATTTATTCCATCATTAGTTAATTTCTTCACGGCTTATTCATTGTTTGGAGCATTAAAGTGAAAATTAAAATATGTTGCTTTCATTTTAATAAGTTAGCAAAATCTTAATTAATATATTACATTTTCAAATTACGTTTATCATACAAAACGTATTTAAAATGTATTTTCCTTTTGCCTAGTAGCAATCAAATAGTCACAGTGGTAAGAGTGATTGATAAGTATAATATCATATCCGGAGTTCTAACCTATTCAGACAACGGTAGCATGTCCTGGGAAGTCAGTTTTCGATTAATCTCCGATACGTTCGTTGTTCGGTTCATAATAATCATTCCAACAATAGTGTAAATGAATGCTAGTACTCCTAAATGCACTATGGCGTAATCCTATATTATTTGGATAACAACATATAAAACAATTTATTTTAGATTCAAATTTTATCTACTCACTCAAAGCTATCGAAAATTAGTGTAGTAGTGCATCGTTATTGCTTCATTTACTTCTGGGAAATTTTTCTGAACAAGAATGTGGGCGAACCAAGAAATCACGACAATAAATGCTGATCTAGGAACAGTTACATACCGAATTATTACAAGAAAAAGCAAGATAGGAAACCAGAACTTAATATCAAAAATTAACAAAAAATGTACTTAGCTTGTCGATGGCATTGATGGTGATTAACTGACTGTGAGCTAGAGATGTTATTGAAAAGTAGCTTCGCTCGCCTAAGCTTATAGGATCATGTCGGAATCATGGTGCTCATACCTCTACAGAATATCCACATTTTTTTTGTTTATATGAAACAACTCCTTAAACTTTATTTTAAATTTAAATAACTTATTTCTTCGTAGAGTAAAATAATTACGAATAAATCAAAAACTAAGTTTAAACATAAATAATATGGTGAAACTTTGCAAAATAAGGCCATAACAAAAAATCTACGTAACCGAATTAACGAATCGTAATTTTAACGAAATAATTTTTTTTTGTGTGGCTCCGTATCATTGGTAATATAAATGTTGATATAAAGCGAGAAGGCCGAGAAGGTGCATGAAAGTTTAATTTAATCAAGAAGTCACTACAGTCAATTAATCAATTTACTATTTTCCACGTAAATATTCCACAATGTTTTTTGTCTATGTTCCGTAAGAGATTGAAGACCATGACGCTCTAGCAGTTATAGGTAATCAATACCTCTAGAGGGATGACCATCGGACAAATATTTCAAGAAACGCTGTTGAATTCGGTCAATACATAATTGATGGCTTACATACATAATGAGGAAACTAGACAACAGAACCATATTGCAAACAGCTAACAACAAAGGCACAGATAAAATTTTAATAGTTGTGAAATCGGTAAACTGTCTGGGATTTCGTACAATAAATCCCAGTCGTTTAGAACACATGTTCATCAATGGTGTGTGAAGAGGGAACAGATTTATTCGTATGAGTGTAAGTGACAACCTGCTTTTTTACTTATGTTTACTTTTAGTTTGTACTCTAAGCACCACTGTGATACATAATTTAAAGTTATGTTGAAGATTCTGAATATCATCTTCATCTTTTATAGATGAAAAAAGTTTGACGTCATTGGCATAAGCTAACTCATGGCATTCAAGATTAATAAGTAAATCATCCAAGTATAAGATAAATAAAAGTGGGCCTACGTTAGAACCCTGAGGTACTCCTGATGTTCACACAAATTCCATTGAATAGTAGCCACTGTAGAAAACCTGATTAATCCTGTTATACATAGGTAACATTCCATAAACTTCGAAAATTCGGAAGACATTCCAAAATGACTCTTTTTGTAACATAATGCCGTAATAAATTGTGTCAAATGTACTTGAAAAAATCCATATACAGGACATATACTTGCCCCGGGCATCCTGTACCTCGCAAATATATTGTGTAATTATGGTCAAACTGGTAACAGTGAATCTTCCAGGCAGAAACCCATGTTGAATTGTAGAAAGTTGTCGCAAAATTTGAGAGAATTGAAATAGACCTGTAATTCCCTAGGACCGACACCTTTTTTATAAACAGATATCAATCTTGCTCGTTTAGGTTAATAAGTATTGCTAATGGCTTCGCAAAAAACAAATCTACCATCTCTAATCGGGAAGCTTGGAAGTTTGTCTTCCCGAGCTGAGTGCTTGTTTGGAGCTTTAAATAAAAAATCATCAATAAAAAATATTACAAAATAATACTCATAGATGTAATTCCGAATCACCACTTATATATATTCAAGTAACTATGTTGCAAAACTTCTCCTTTCGTGTGATGGTGGGATTAGTCAGATGCTGTGGTGGTAATATGCAACAGTAACAGGAATGTGTATCTTATGATATATTCTCAATAGTAGTTCATTGAAAAGGCAGGATTTCTACATTATCGCCGGCTGGTTGAATGTGTTTTAAAAGTGGTACTGAATATTTGTTGCAGTAGTAACCATCTTTCATTAATGCTAAGCAACAAACAGTTTAATATACCGCCGTAATCCACGGATCTTGTTTTGAATGTCGTATTTCTGCACAGATTGCTTTATCTCAATTAAAAATAAAATCTAAGTGTAAGGTATTTTTTTGCCAAAAGTGAATCCTTCGCTGGTTTTTTTCCGATTCGACTGTGTTTATAAAACGTAAAGATCAGTTATGTATTTCCGCTCGGGATTGCAAATGAGGGCGCGATGAAGTCCATGCATTAACATTTTGCATATCTACAATGTCGTTCAGGCGAACGTAATTGTTGACTTTTAGCTTGGGCGGTTACTCGCAATATACTCATCTCTGCTTCTAGCTTGAGATACATAATATTGATTCAAGACGAATTGTATAAGAGGTTGTACTCATGTTCATGCCTAATCATGATGAAAATGCGATAGGCGTTGCAACTTGTGATGTCAAAATATGTACGTTCCTAAAAGATGTTTTCGATTGCCTTATATACTTTATATCTGGATCTAAAAATAAAACAAAGAAAAACAATTGATAATGATTGATTCCAAGCAATAAAATGTTAACTATAAGCCGATTTCAATAATCTTTAAAAATTTATACTTTATTGCCAGTAAATCGCCCGCGACATATAGTTTATAGAGAAACAATACTTTAAATTCTTTTGAACTGGTTTAGTTTTAATGTGTATGCTGATTTTCTTTATAATATTCCTTTAAGAGTATACGTACTTCGTTGGATAATTCAAAACTTTATTCGTTCGTCAAGCAACATTTGATTGTCGGTATACTTTTGCTTAGAAATCGGTAACGAGTAGGGCACTAACATATAGGAGAATATTTAAAATTGTAAATATTGTTATTCCTTTCCAATAGTGCTAGTGCGTGGTATTATACTCGTAAATATTGAGTGTTTTATTTTATTTGGTAATTTTATGAACTTAAGCCGGCTTCTTTTGTTTTCTTTTTATGCTTTCCATTTCGCTTAATTTTATTTATAGAATGTTTTTACCGGTTAGTACTTAATTGAGGATCTGTTGCCTGCGCGAGAATTTTTTCACAAAACAGGGAATCCTGTCTATTTTGAAAAGGACGTGGAGTAATAGTAATAGTCGGCGCTAGTCAATAAAAAATTCTAGTGTAAACTGGTATTCCAAATCTGACTGCTGTAAGGCGCTTGAATTTCAGCGTGACTGTAAATCTGTCAATCAGGACAATACCATGATTTAAATATGGAATTATCAAATTCGATGTGGATGGTCTTGTAATTCTCTGTTATTTGATAACATGTACAACTCGATTGTCGATTACAACCATTAGAACCATAATTTAATAAAAATCGTTATAAGTAGAGCGACGCAATGTGGTAGCTTTATTTAACAAAAACGTCAGTGATAAAAATGTTAGTAGTAATAATACTGTGAAAAATTCACCTAACGAATTTCTTACAAAAAAAGGACGGGTTCGATTAGACATCTACTGATTTAATATTCACGTTTTTGAACCCGTGGAACGAACTTGTTATTATCAATCTATCAACGGATACTAAATACGTTTCAAGTTTGGCTAGGCTGCGTAGTTTTCCTGTACGCATTGTACATAAGGTTTAAATCAGATAAAATGTTGACATACGGTTGATCTCCAGTTTCTCCAAATTTGCTCTCGCTACCATTATACTTTTTAAATCTCCGATTTTTTTAATATTAGGAAACGGTCAAGTTAGGTAATTGCGTACTTAATAAGTAAATCGATATTATGGTCATTCACGGAACTGGTTCATTAGAACTTTTTGATGTTTTTGAAATTCAACATTTTCGAAAACTTGTAATTATAACTGATATCTGGACTCATCAGCAAAATTATTTGCGCCATTGTACCACTTCTGGTTTACCGGAAGTTGACGTCAACTTTCTTAATTTAAATAGCATGGTATATTTTTTATGGGTTTTTTGTATCGGGCATACAATTCTGCATCAAAACTTACAAAGACACCCTATGTCAAAAATCAGCCGTTTTCGAGTTATTCATTTTTTTCAAATACAGGGCCAATTGCAATGTTATGTTCAAAATTCTGTATTTCTGAAGGCATTGCAGCTAAAGACCTCATATTTGGCATGTTATTAGCCGAAATAACATATATCAAATTTACGTCCTACAATTTATCATAATTTATACAGGGTCGTCCAAAATTAACGTTCATTTTAACCAAGTTCACATCGATAAAAATCACTTTTATAAAATGGAACCCGCTATATATTATTGCATTTTGGAATAGACTTAATAATTATCTATCATTGATTATTAGACATATTAGCTTCTATCTTTTACGGTTTTCGAGTTATTAGAGATTTCCTGATGGAAGTCCGAAAGTTAGGGTTTGTCGAACGCGGATGCTAAGCAAACAAAAATAGGTAACTCTACATTCATAACAAATCTGGGTTTGGAGATGGTCATTGTAGAATTTGCATTTCCCTACCTTTAGCAAAGTTGACTTTCTTTGATGGAGAAAAAATATTTTCCGAAACTTTAAAAATAACACAAGGACACCTTGTGCCTTATTTATCTGCCACACCCACTCATCGTTCTTTCACTCTTTTCCCTTTCTAAAAAAGATATTCTGATGAAATTTGTATCTATCGATAATTAATATGCATTTTAGTCCTAATCGCTTTTATCCGTAACATAGTTACACACACAAAAGTAAAAGTAAGTTAGGAAATAAATAAAAACACTTATTTATACGTTTAATATCGGCCCAAATTACGATTATGGTACATAAATGTTTTTGTGTTCTTAGTAAAAAGAATTAATGCAAAAGTATCAAAACCGAAAAATGCCTACAAACTGTTTATACTACTTTATTTGTGATCCACAGAATAGTTGATTCTTAAGGAAGATATTATGTTCGCCAAATACATATTAAAAAAAAATGTAATCTTGATGTTCTTCATATTATTTATATACAAACATACGCGTAGGTACTCTGTTAAGCTAACAGACTTATCTTTATGATAACTATTTTTGATTAAAAGATCTATTTGTTAGTATAAAAGACAGTACAAGGTGCATTCTCTATATGTGATTTCGTGGAATAATATTCTACAAATATATAGATGCAACCTGGATACGCTAAATTCGCGCAATTCGATATATATATTTGCTAATAATACATCTAACTATAGTACTGTGCACACTTTTACTATTCGTTATCTAGTAATCCAAATGTGTATGTTTACTATATGTGCGATAAAATCCTACTTATCTGAAAACCGAGTCTCACGCACTCATAAACGGACAAATTCCATTCCCGCTATTTTTGCTACCAAGTTTTTTTTTAATTAAATTGCAGAAATATCTGCGAGGTCGTTCTATCTTATACAAAAAAAGAAAGTACATCTTTCGTACGAAATAGAATTCTATTATCTCTCCACGTACTGCACTTTCTCAGCTTTTAATACTACTGACCGTGTTCGTGTTATTTTCAGCATGCTGGGAATCAGATCCCCACAGGAGACCGACATTCGAAGAGATTCTTAACGACCTCGACAGGATAGTGCATTCCTCTTTTACACAGACGCCTCACGAGAGCTTTCACACAATGCAGGACGATTGGCGACAGGAAATCGAAGAGGTCCTTTTGGACCTTCGCAGAAAAGAAAAGGTAAGGCGAGTGTGAAGTAATTGATTGTAAACCAATTGCTTCTTTAGTTGTCGAACCGCACATGTTTTTTTTTCTTGTATTGGTAGCATTAAATATTCACGACATTAGCGGTATGTAACATTTTTCGAATGTGGTAGTCGCTATCTTTGTTTATAAGTGTATGTTAATTTTTGTTGATAATAAATAACAGCTTGCGATCATCGTTCATTAATAACTAATGAATTATAATAAATAAAAGTTCGATAATATTCTATGAAATTTATGTATACTGCTGTGTAGGTTTTGTTAATAAACATTGATTCTCATGAATTTATCATAACTGTTCTTTACTAAGGAATAGTTTATCGGTTATATAATTTTGTTTTTAACAGAAAATCTAAATAAATCAATTTATCTTGTTCCTCAACATATAGTCCGTTTTGCAACCCCGGGAAGAAAGTAAGATCACTTTATGCACGTTTTCTTTAGTTCAAGATAAATTCTTGATAAAGATATCCGTTAGATATCAACACCTATCCATAAAAATGGATTTTCCTCACTTCTAGATAAGTTTTATCGATAAGATAACTCTGCCGAGAAATGATAAATCGTAATCCGAGAAATAACTACGCATTATTGCATATTTGATATAAACGAATAGACCTTCATATACGTTTTTACTTGAATAAAGAAATGGCTCATGTTGTGTATTAGAGCACACAAATAGGATGAAATCAATAAAGCTATAAACACATTTCTTCCAAGCAACATCTTACCACACCATCCCATCTTACGCCACCTTAAGATATGTAATAGCATTGTAAACATATTTCTACCGCGTTATGTTAAGTGAAGGATATTTTAGTCTTATTTCAGAAGTGTTTAAATGCGGTTTGTTTGATATATAAAGCAAATGAAACATGATATCTGTCCTTCTAAATTGCCCTCCTATCATAATGAATTATTTTTATAACAATACGAAGCAAATTAATTTCTGTCGGAGGATTGTATCCCGTCGATCTACCATTCGATGTTGGGAGCAAAGTGATTAACACTGCACCATTATAAACGGCGATGTAGTGCTGTAACAAGACCATTGAATACATTTATACACCCACTTACTACACGGCAAGAGTTGCGGAGGTAGTCAGTTAAGCAACACAGCTTAAGAAGCCGCAGCTAGCAGCCACCAGTCGAGTTTCGGTTAAGCTGTAAAATTTTGTGCAGATCTCTATCACATGTTACCCCGGCATTGTGTGAACTGGCATATGAAGGCGTGTTGTTGAATAAATTTATTGAAACGGGTCGATAGCCGCAGTGGTTAGGCGGCTGACTATTGTTGTGAGAGGACGATAGGCGCCGGGGTACAATTCTCTGGAGGGACGGTGGCATTTTTTCAGAGAATTTAATCCCGGATCGACTTGCCATTCGCTGTTGGGAGCAAAGTGATTAACAGCGCGGCATCATAAAAGGCGATATGATGCTGTCACAAAGCCAATTGAACACAACATACACACACAAAAACTACACCGCGAGAGTTGCAGTGATAGCCATGGAGTGGTATGGTTGGCCTTGAGAACATCTGTATGATAGCTCAAAGCTTTCAGTCACCATGGAGCGCTGGACCGCACAACATCGTGCATTCGTAGTGGAGACATTTTTTTTAACAATGAATCAGTGGTTGTCACTCAGCGCATGTTTCGGCGGGATTTCAACATTAATCGAAATAACTGTTTTCCAAGGCGCAATACAATATTGCTGTGGGCAACGAACTTTTGGGAGACGGCTAGTGCCATGAAAAAGAGACCTCAAGGAGGCAACCTACTGTTCAAACCCCGGGGAATATTGAATATGTGCGTCGCGCTATTACGCGTAGTCCTCAGAGGTCGGCAATAAAACACGCAAGTGTTCTAGGAATTTCTGACCGCTCCGTAGGCAGAATTTTACATAAAGACCTTAATCTTCATCCCTACAAACTTGTTATAGTGCAAAAATTGAGTGACGAGGATATGGGAGTTCGCAAGTTTCGTTGCCATGAATTTTTGAATATTGTGAATGACCAACTTTTAAACAATCTTGTTATGTCAGATGAGACCTATTTTCGTCTGTGTGGCTATGTTAATACTCAGAACTGTCGGTACTGGGCACCAGAGAAACGTCAAGAGTTCTTTGAGCGACCGTTACACTGTGTGGTGTGTCTTTGCGTATTTCGGATTAATTGGCTCCTACTTCTTTCAGGATGAAGGAGAAAATACAATAACCGTAGATTTGCAACGTTACGTAAATATCCCTACAACATTTCTCGCACCTGAGTTAGATCAACGTGGTATTGCATTAGGAGCTACTTGGTCTCAGCAGGATGCAGCAACTGCTCACAAGGTCTTCAATGAATGCATTGAGAGAGATGTTTGGACACCGACTGATCTCTCACCGAGCGGATATTCAATGACCTTCCAGATCGCTCGACCTCAATGCCTGCGAATATTTCCTTTGGGGATATCTCAAGGGTAAGAAGTACCAGAATCGACCGGCTACAACGGCAGATCGGAAGCAAGATATTACACAGAAGTGGAACCGGTCTCTCCGAGTGTTCTGCAGCGAGTACTACGAGGTTTCCCGTCACGACTCCAAAGAATATGTTGACGATGACGGACACCATCTCAATAATGTAATCTTCAAAAAGTGATTAATGTAACAAAAATTCTTTGATATATATAATGATTTTCTTATTAAATAATGTATGCAAATCATTCAGTTTAGTTGTAATTTAAGGTAGAATAACCGTCAGGTTTCTCTGCCGTATACTGTGGCCGTACCCAGATATAAATGAAAAGGACGTGGAATGTCCTACTACGTTATCCCACGTCCCACATTCAAGACTATTACTCCAAAGCTATAATAGTTAAAATAGTGCTTTCCGGGACGTTTTTATAGAAAATGTCATGATTTATAAAAGAAGTGTTACAATTTTTTGATATCTTGTGTGGTTAACACTGTGTTCGCGAAAAAAGGGAAAATAAGGTCTACTAACACATTTGAAAAATCTAATTGAAGTAATTGAAACTATTTATACTATAACATCTAACTTAATTCGTGATTGTTTTTAAATTCATAAATACGTAATAGGTCAAATTGAAAAACTGGAAGTCGAAAAAAAGAAGTAAAGTAGAAAAAGTCTAATAAAATATTCAAATTTTGTATAAAAAAAGAGACTCCGATTTGAATTCATGTATCCATTACAATAAAAACATGTTTCAACATGTTACAATACCAAACACTCGATAGAAAAGCCCAGGTTTGTGTGTTTGATCGGGTGTGTGTTTATTTTTTTTAGGAAATAGTGTCACTTCTGCACTAGAATATCTATGGAGGAAATCATAAAACTTAACGTTTTTACATTTCTTGTTATAGCTATTGAAATAAGAACAGTATACTAGCTATCTGAATATTACGAATTAGTTCATCCTATCTTAACTGTATCATTTGTAATGAACGGAATCCTTGTGGTGGAAATGTTATTTGCGGCGGTCTGTGTAATATTGTTGCCGATATTAGATTTGGAATATTTTCTAATGTCATCAATTTTCTTTTTTCATTGTTCAAATATTCTTTTTAAAATCTCTATCGCTTTAAAATCTTTTCAACTACAAAAAAAAGATCAAGATCAATATTGCTCATCAATTTTTTTGTGCGTTAGAGAATTAATTACTACTATCGTTTCCTTTACGCAGTAATTGTATCATTTAGCCTTCCTTTCGTAAATGAGGAATTCGGTTTTATTTTATCATACTAATTTGTTGATACTTGTTACTGCACTAGAAGTATTTTCATACATGGTGATGATACATGTAGCTAGAATTGAGCAAAAGCTTAAAAGCTGCATTTGTATTCTTCTTAATGCATATTGTGAGGTCACATTTCTCTGTTACTTCATCGTAATTAAGAACTTTCAAATCCTTAATACAACCCTATCTACAGTACTCCTTTAACTAAAATTTTGATTTCCTTTAAAATTATCTATTTAATTCAGGATATATTGTTTGCAATCATTGTAATGTTAATCCTTATCCTTTTATCTCTGATATTGAGGTTTTTTTCTATCTACTCGGGTGCATTAATAGAAAGTACACGTATGTATGTACTTACTCCATTCCAAACTTCACCGCTTTTCCGGAGCGCCATGACTTCTCTGTTCTAATGCATGCATACATGAGTTGTTGCACCCGCGCACATATTCTCTACTTTTATACAATGTAACATAGTCTTACGAAAATCTTTAGTGGTGAATGTATAAAGACGATTTTTTGTCGATTTTATACTTAAAGTTTGGTAAATTTCACCGTTTAAAATTACTGTATTAAAAACTATTGCATAACTAGAAATTTTGAAAATAATTACGCAAGGGGCTATTTAAACCCCTATTACATACATAAAACAATTGTAGTTATTGGCTATTAGACTACGACACCTGTGCTCAAAATTATATTATGGGTATACAATAAAAAATTCTTAAAAATAGTAACTTGGGTGCAGTCTTCGATATTTCTATTTACTTATTTCTGAAAAGATAATCAGTAATTTTTATAGGCAATTGCAAATATATAACAATAACTGCCAAGTCTGTTGTATTACTTTCTCAAGGCCATGTTCTCGCGTCATATATGGCACATCAGATCAATGTTTTATAGGAATATTCGGCTTTCGTTTCGTATCTAATATCACTAGTCGTGTTTTAAATATTATTTATATATAAACCAGCATTTCGAGGAAGCTTTCGTTGACACAAGCAAATTAAATCTTCATCATCCATGATTAAGATCTGGCTGTTAAACAAAACTCACTGATTCAGTTTAAATTACACGAAAAAAATCTTAAGAATTGTAACATCGTCTAATTTCGATCAAAGAAACGAGGATATTTTCAGAGCAAGCAACTATGTGGACGCGCTTCCTATCACCATGTTTCTATTATTACTAGAGTCGGCAAAGAGGGGCAAATTTCAGTGCAGTGCCGAGAATAACGTGGAGGGCCCGAGCAGCGGTATCAAGGTGAGCGTTCAGTAAAGTTTACGTACTCGCATCGTTTATGTTCGTGATTTTCATGAGTGACCATAGGCGATACGGACGCGTAAAATAATGACAATAAATATAATGAACCATGTATTGTTTTAAGGAGCTTCCATGAAATCGCAAACTAGATGACATCTATTAAATATTTAAATCATTAAATATGTTTCCACGCGTGTTTCAGTCAAATGATACGGACGCTCGAGTTTCCGTGCCACCCCTCTACATTGCTCACCGCACTGCATTGGAAATTGTCCCTCTTTGCCAAGTCTAATTATTACTTCGATAATACATATGTGTAATTATTATTTCTATTATATGTGTATGAACCAACATACCTATGAAAACTTCAAAAAGCAATAACTTTTAACATAATTGGTTAGATTGCACTGAATTGGTATGAGGGGAAGTTGCAAAGTGATAGCATATCCAAAAAATTATTGTTTTCCATTTTTCGAAGAGTTTTAAACTATCAAATGATAAAATCATAATAAAAAGTAATTAGTGATATAACTTATATTTAATGAATTATATTATATTATAAGACACTGTCATTTACTTTTTCCTGTATTATACTAACCATTATCTGTTTAATGCTGCTTGTTGCACCTAAAAAGGCGTACAAGACATATGAAGAGGTAATCAAACATTCTTTATATTTATATCGCAACTTTTAATACACCATTTTCCGCACAGTTTACTTAAGGCTCGTGCTACCATTGACTACTTGTTTTATTATATGTACCATATAACCTTATTAACGGCTAAATACATTTATAATTCATATATTGATTCTTGAATTTAGGAGCTGCGATGTCGCGAAGAGGACCTGTACAAAGCCCAGCTGCAGCATCGAATGCACGAAGAGAAGCTACGAAAGCGAGAACAAGAATTACAAGCAAGGGAGATCGATCTGCTCGAGAGGGAGTTACACTTTATGATCAAACAACAGGCACCGACGCCTAAAAAGCGAAAAGGTAACACCCTAACTTTCATTTCGGTGTTTTTATTTGTCTAAAAGATATGTTTTTTTTTTCTATTTCAATTGTGTGTCTGCTTCTGTGAACGGTTTAAGATGAAACTCAATATTGATTTTAAGCAATATCCCATATATTATTTCATCAAATATTTTCTTTTAATATTGCAGAATATTTCAGTAGAGTTCGTGTTTGTATTGGGTATAAAACTTGCTTTATTGGTTTCGGCTTAGATATCAAATGCTGTCGAAATATGACATGAAATTATCAAGAAAATTAAATGTAAAAGCATATCGTTATACGATGTAAATTTCTGCGTTGCCCTTTATGAAAGGAAGTTAGGTATCTAGACAATTCAGAGTATCTGTATCTAATTACTTTAGAAATTAATAATTGAAACTAGTATTTGTACCATTCTACAGGGTGACTCATTTTCGTATGTTTTCGAGGATTCTAGGAAACCTGTGTGAAAATAGTTAGTGGGAGTTAGTTTTTGTTCAACATTGAGTCATTCTAGAATGGTTTCTTTGTAGCAACGTGTGCAATATACTAGAAATCATGTCACTTATGCAAGCCTATTTTCAAGAATTGTTTTAACCTGTTAGAATTTAGAGGGAGAGAGAGAGTTGCAGGCCAGTATGTTTTCTCGTGCATAAGAAATGGAGGATCGTTCCACCATGACATTACTATTTATTAAATCGGTTGCCTCTTGATACTAAGTCGGAAGAGATTTCTTTTGTACTAATGTAACGCCAACACTCAGAATTCTTGAAATTTACTTTCCCTATTTGTTTACCAAGTTTTAGATGGAGATTTTATCCATAAAAAAACTATAGTGGAATGTGTCCAGCGTTTGTTTCAATATAGGTATGCATTATTTCAGATCACTTTAAGAGGAATTGCTTTTGATTTTGAACACAAAAGATTACAGGATTACAGGTGTTTAATTTGCTTACTGCGCTTATGTATGAATACACATATGCTATATACCTTTTCACTTGCATCACAAAATCCATGCATTTTAAATGAAATGGCAGTATCTATTAGAATTACGCAACGCGGAATTTACGACTTTGTATTTCTTCCATATATTTAAGCCACATATTTTGAAGTTCCTGGGGTAGTAATTCGTTCTAATATAATTTCAGTTGCCAAATTTGTTGCATTACTGTAAAAGGACTAATTAATCCTAAAGGAACAAATATTTTTTAAATAAATAATAATACGCTATTTTTTGTAATGACTTTTGGTAGGGATATCTGAAATGAGTATCTATATTTGCATTTCATTGTACCTAATCCTAAAGTCTTTATTCCATCCGTCTTGTCCAAATCGTGAATCAAATTCAGTCAACAATACAACCGAAATTGAAGTACATTTACTTAGCTCAAATTGCTTTTTTGCTGCAATCGATCACTTCGTTTCTGATTTTGATTGTATCTTGCAAATTGTCCGCTTCATTTAATAAATCATCCACATAGAAATCGTGTAAAATGTCTGTCGGATCAAATTAATGATTTTTACATTCTTGTTGTGCTAACTGTTGTAATCACTTAATCGCCAAATAAGCACCCTGTAGGTAACAAAGTTAACTCCAATTTTTGGTCTGGATCAGCTTCGCACTCACGTCACAATATTCGTCGATACATAATCCCTCTTTCATCTGAAAAAGTTTATCATATCGCTTGAGTTCTGTTTGGTTCAGTTCTAGTTTTAAGTGTAAGGTCGAACCCTTTAAAAACAGTTCATACATAGAAGAAACATAAATCTTATATATATTAGTTGGTCCTTCACTTTTCCTATTGTAAAGTTACGCGATTATTAAAAAGAATTATAGCAGTATTGTGTATTTTGAAATTGACAACAAGAATTAGTGTATACGAGCAAATTATAGTGATTGATTACCTGATTATTATTATTTTGGCAATGAAAACCAAAAATGATAACAGATTAATTTATATTGAATTTTCAGGCAAATTCCGGAGCGCAAGACTGAAAGATAAACTAAAAAAGGAACCTGGTTCAATTATAAGCTCACCCTCGGATTTCCAACATAAAATTACCGTTCAACCTCTCGATCAGCGTATAACGTCACCAAACAGTCCCCCAGGATCACCAGCCATTCCACGTTTGCAGGCTATAGCCCGTAAGTATCGTTCCCATGTATTTTGTTTTCTCTCTCTCCAACACTTATCATTTAAGCATGTGAGCATCGTTTTTGTGAGTGTGTGCGTGTTAGTTTTTCTTTCACATTCATCAAGAAAAAGCATGGGTTTGATTTTTTGAATTACTCACCGACGAGTAATAATTTTTAAATTCTAAGCTTACTGTACTAGTGACTAAAGGCGGCAGTAAATTTTACACAAATACAATTAAATGCACTGAGTGAGTAATAGCTTCCTTGTTTTGATATAGTTTTGCATTAATCATTCAGAATTGCTTTTAATTGCTAACGCTAAATGATGTATTAATAGTTTTAATTATTATACACAGAACACAGATATAAATTGATAGTGTTAGGGATTCAAAGACGAATAAAATTTGTAGTGTAATAGTTTTTCAAATAAGATATGTTTAATAAAATGAGTGCAAAACCGATCAATCTGTCAAACATAAGCCTGTAATAATAATCTAAAAGGAAGGATTATCATTTTTATCAAAAAGTAGCATCAACTGACTTTGTATGATCCTGTGACAAAATTGGCTGTAGTTATAAATTATACTTGTTTGATACAGCTTGTGAGTTGTATTATTATTATTATCACTAATCTAAAACTTGCAATACCTGAAGTACAAACAGTATCTATACTGAAAATTGTAGAAATGTATTTCCTACATTTCATACCAATTTGTTATACAATACGAATTTATTGATTTTAGGAGTTCTGCTTCCTTTCCATAAATTATAAAAGCAAGAAACAATAGTGGGTAAACGAATAGTTTCTTAATGTCAAAAACTGTAATATAACATTGACAATAATAACAGCTACATGCTATTATACTAATTGAAGGTTAGGTGCACTATATCTTTTTTTATATTAATATGAGAAATTATCGAATTAATATCTTATTTGAAAAACTATATCCACTAAATAATAGTTTTATATTTTCCTCGTTCGTATCTATCATTTTTCATATCATTGTAAAGCGAGTGATTCCATGTGTGAATGTTCATGTTCTGGGGTATTTATCCGACGGTGAAGGTTTAATTTTACTAGAAATTTATATGGCAAAACGGGACCTCTCTATGGTTCTCAAATTGCAGTATCTGCGGACGTTGTGAAAGGTAAAACGTGGGGTCCTAGCACCTGCCACCAGCGCGAAAGGAGTCAGATACCGATGCTACGTTCGAACCCGCGTCCTGGCGGCATCTCATCAATCAGCGCCCCGAATTTGGTGCGCCCGAGACTGACGCTGAGCAGACCCTCGCACGACATAGGTAATTCAAACGCAACCAATCCAACCAACTTCAATACAAACACATCTACTACTACAACTAGTTCTTCTACTACAGTTCTAAGCGATACCAGAACTTCGAGAAACGCCGTTGTTTCTAATCGTCAAAATAGTAGTACCAATACAATAACTAATAATACAACTGATTCCGAAAATCCTCTCGAGAATCATAGCAGTCATAGTAGTAAAAGCTCGGGAGATAAGGGCGATAACATTCTGCAATTATTGATTAATAAATTCACTACCGCTTTGTCGAATTCTGATTTTAAACCATTCCGTAACACTTACCGGAATAACAGCTATCCTTCAAATGAAGCTTCGGTTTTGGGTCGGAACAGGTTAAGCCGTTCCTTCGGGAATATTAACGAAACTCACACATATGATACGGTCTTTAGTACTAACAGTTTCGTCATTGCTAGGGGAGTTAGTAACAATAACATTTATCGGAGTAAAGATGATAGTAGTAGCGGTAGTAATCGTAAGAATAACGGTAAATTGAAATAGATACAATAAATTTAGTTAGGAAAAAAATAAATACAAATATATTTAAATAAGATTTAGTCTTTCTTGAAATTTTTCTGAACGATATGTTGTTGCTAAGTTTCTTTTTATTTTCTTTTTTTTTTATTCCGATAAGGTATGTCTGAGGAAAACCTACCTAATATTATGTGTAAGTCTGTTTTATTATTTTACTCCTTCGTTTAGAAAGACGCAATATACGTTTTTGTTTTTGTTTTAAATTTATCTTATTCGTTTTATGATAGTAAAGATAGAGGGGCATGTACAGAATTTGGGTAATTGAGTTAGTGTTTCTTAAAATAGTATAAAAAAGACATTTAAGTCAGAAGCAAGGTTGCTTATGTTGAAATAATATATTTTTATATAATTCTATCTAAAATCGCTGTGATTTCACTTTTCTAAATAGACTCATGTCAAAAGAGATTAATTTAACAAACAAAATATTCATTCTTATAGCATACTTATTATAAGTAACTTTTTGTTTGTTTGTTTTCAAATTATAATACATGCGGAAAGGTGCTAGTCGGTAGAGTATCAATTAAAAATTATTGCTTTACTTTTAAATTACAATTTTAATCTACTAAACATACAACAATGTTCCTAATATATTGATCTCGTTTAAAAATAGAAACACGAACCTCAATTCTCTGAATTATATATATAAATATTTTTTACAATAGATGTTATTCCATTTTTAAAAACAGATATCATTTATTCTCATCTTACAAATATATTCACGTATTTATGGCACACGTTTCTATAGCATGTTCAGTTTGTTTCCCTTAATTTGATTATTTTATATTTCAGCTCCTGCAAGAGTGTTTTTTTTTTAATAATTATTGATTAATTATCCTTATTACAGTAGTAGATGTTTGGTCGTTTTGGAAGTTTTTTTTTGACGAAATTAAAAATTTATACTTATTGTTATAATTGTGTAGTGTTTTAGCATATAATAGATTTTAATTTAATACTTTTTAAATACGCCTGCCTTCAACACACCAGCTTTTGGGCTTTTTTTTGAGGTTTATGGGTTCCTTTTTTATGTTAATAGCTTTTTTTATCATTTAGATGTTGCCTTGCAGTTGCGTTTCTTTTTTATACATATAAAGTGTTGTAATTTTGTTTGAACTCGCCTGTTTGCTGGTTTGTTTTATGGTCGACGTATTTTTTCTGTTCTGTTTACGGTGATGGTTTTAAAACATGTACAATTTTTCTGAATAAACATTCTAAAGATGTTTTTTAATTGCTGTATTTTATTTTATTTTATTCTTTCACACAATACACACACAATACACTAGCATGTTTCCTTTTTTTGGGTTTTTTTTAAGCACGATCCACTTCTTTACAATAATAATTTCCCATTGAAACCCTGTAATAATGTTAAATGTCCCGTTTAGAAAGCTGTTATCTTTCCCAGGAAATATATCTAACCAATCAGAGCGGAATTTGCTTTTTGTGTTTAACATACACTAATGAAAAATAGCGAATAATTTCTAGTGTTTCAGGAAAAATTAACAAGAGTCGAGTGATAAATTATAAGACATAACACCTACTGACCAATGTTATTCCATTCTTAATTTCAGACAATTAAAACGAAAAATTTGTGGTTTGCATATTAATCACAATATGCAAGCAACTGAAAAATCGGTACCTACAAATTACTGTTTAATCGCAAACTATGATTTATGATTTGCGCTTTATCGTTAAATATTAAAATGGATTATACAAGGTTTCCACTTAGCGTGTTAGCGGAAGTTAACCCCTGTCTGAAATATCTAATTAACAAAAAGCATTAAATGTTAATTGGTAGTAACATAGAATTGTACTGAATTCTACAAGATTTTCGTTTTTGGTGCCATGTAATGTTCTTATTATTTTGTATTGATATATTTTTCGAGTCTATTTTCTATTTTGATACAAAGCTTACGTTGTGATTTATGTTTTTATTTTGTATGTGTTTTTTTTACTCATACAAATTCAATCTATAACATTTAAACAAAATCTGACTCAATGCAGCAATGGTGAAATAGACATCGATACAGAAAGATACTTTATAATAAAAAGGAATGTAATTTTGACAAAAACAAAATCTAATTTTATCCTACATAATTTAATATAATTTCATTCACAGGATTGAGGACACAACTTTCTGATGTCGTTTGAAGTTATTTATAGCATCTGCTGACGGTTGGCCATTGTTTGTTGTCACTGTAGTAATTCTCTGGGGGAATTACAAAAATTTCTTGCTTTTAAATGAATCAAATTAACGTTACTTACAGTATTCAGACAACGTTTTAGTTTCGAAGCATTTCAAACTTTCAAGACACAAATCTATAGCACATATTTTACCGAACAATGGTCATGGTAAATTTACAAAATATTCTATAAATGAGCGACTGATAAACATAACGTATTTATCGAATGCGCAACAGAAATAGAGAGACTTTTCAACACATTTAAAGTAAAACTGGTATGTACAATATTTAGGTTATTATTATTATTATTGTTATTTTGCCAGCTTCAAACATAAAAAGAACGATGGATAAAATCTTATCAAAACATATGAGAATTTTCAAGCTGCACTTAAAACTCAAACGAAGTAATGAGACCTATACGACTAAAAATTTAATCCAATTTTTTTTTTTTGAAACGAACTACTTTTTCTTCTAAATATATTGCAATATTCATTAAAAAAATTATGTTAAAGGAATTGACATATTTTTCTCCTATTCTTCTATTCTATTTATAACAATTAGTCCGCCTTCAAAGTACTATCAAATTATGATACCACTGCCCTCATATAAACTTTTAGAACAGTTGTGTATACTCCTGTATATTAATATTCATAAATATTTACATGTTTGGGAAATGTATTCTCTACACTATGAGTATGTAGGCAAACGTTTATAAAAGATTAAAAAAATTATCGATTCTATCTATGCATGTTTGATTTTCAAAAATAGATCATAAACATTTACTGAAATTCACGGTGCGTTACATAATAGTATAGGAATATCTCATCTATTGCAGAGAAAAAATTCTGGCCTGTTTTGCGATCCTATATATACAGGGTCGCTGATATGTACGGAAACGGTCTATTATTGGGTAAAATATACGAGATACCGGAAAAAGTTAAATACAAAAGTTTTAGGGTTTTTAAATGCTTATTAGCTAAGAATAATTTAAAGTATACAGGGTCGGTGGTAAAGTCGTGACAATAAAATCTAGGTACCTAAGTAGGCCATGACGCACCTTAAAAATGTCATAGCATCTCATAAAATAGGACTGTAAACCTAAATTTTACAATTACATACTTGTTTTTTTCAAAAACAAGCGATACCTAGATTTTATTTAAGTAATACTTTCAAAGATCGATAACTCGGAAACGGTTAGATTTAGGTACATTATGTGTATTACAATTTTTACTTAGAATCGAAAAAGGAATTGAATTATCTAATAATATACAGGTGGTTCCATTTAAAAAAATCTAACTTTGACGTGCCACGACTTTACCACCGACCCTGTATACTTAAAATTATTCTTAACTAATAAGCATTTAAAAACTCTAAAACTTTTGTATTCAACTTTTTTCCGGTATCTCGTATATTTTACCCAATAATCGACCGTTTCCATATATATCAGCGACCCTGTATATATCTACATATTTCAAATGCGACACAAGAGGCATTGCAGAAAATCAGTGGGAAATGCGTATTTATTGAGAGAATGTCGTTTATCTCTAAGCTATATGTTACGTTTTCAATTAATGTTTTGAAGAGCATATCTTCTGCTGATGCATAAAGTGGACACGCTATATATCTATGCCTGCAATGAGCTAAATTATGGAATAAATTCAATGAAGCAATATTATTCAGGAAGTAAATATCTTCTAGGTTAGTTTGAATTCTACTTTAATTAAGTAAGTAAGTATTGAATTCTTATATGTGAGTTTTTTGTGAGTGATCACGTCATCAGATTTTTTTAGTGGTCACCTCCATATCTGTTTTCTTGATTAATAATGTTATGTATTATTTAAGTATTAACAACAAAATCAAAAGAATAGGCTTTAAATAATATAATAATACATAATATAATATGATAATATCAATATTAAATTGCTACAAGTATAGTCACTAACTACTTAGTATGCGATTTCAATATGTAAAAATAGTCACAAAGATTTTATTAAATATTATTTATGGTACAGCTTTAAACATCACCTTGATCGAAATATTGTTTATTCTAAAAGAAATAATTTTGCGGTAGCTCGCCCAACACATAGATATGTAGATTCTTATTGGATGCCGAATGAGAATTGACATTTATTGAAAGGTACGCTACTTGCACTAAGATTAATGACAGCGTGAAATTTAAGGGATTTTTTAATGTAAAAAACTCTCGTAATACTCTTTGCAAATTGTGCATGAGAATTACACTTTTAGAGATCGGTAGTAAATGCGTGAAAAACAATAGTACCATCTCTTCAAACTCCAGCAGGAAGTAAACGTAGATAATATTGACCGCCGTATGCAATTTTTTGTCAATTCAACGATTTCTTACGTAATATTTTTTCCCGGTAGTGACGTTTTATCGGCTTTCAAGATTCACAAAATTCAAGCAGAAATAATTAAGGTGTATCCTTGACATTCTTAAAAAGCAAAAATGAGTAAGAATAGTTGCTGGCAGAATTATTAGCTTTAGTTTTTTTCTACAAAACACAGGCGCTATTTGAAATTTTTAAGGAGTTCACTGATTTAGAAATTTATTCAACCGCAATTATCTTAACAGTTTCAGAAGAATGGTACCCTTCAGACATTGCACTTATTCCCAAATTTATAGAGGAAAATACATTTGTAACCGAGGACAAAGTATTCAGGTCTTTCACCATTTGATTTTATTATAGAGTTATCAAAAATTTATGTGTAAGCAGACAGAGTAATTGAAAAATCGAGATGACGACGAAATAATTCTAGAAATGAAATCTGCAGCAAATACGAATTTTCCAGGAAATTGTGTAATTAAGTTTAGTATACTTTATTTTTTTAATTCTGCACACGTTAGAGCGGTAAAAATTTTTACACCTAGGCGGCACTAAATCGCGAAATGATCTTTATCTAGATATTTCCTTATTGTCAACAGATTGGTGGACGACATTTCAACAGTTAATTTAAATCAATGCACGTGAATATATAGGTAAACAAGAAGCTAGTAAAAAAAGACTACTTTACCCAGGTAACACACAATTGTCCATAGTATATCCGGTGGACGTCCCTATAGGGATAGAGGGATATCCACTAGATATCCATATTTTACCAAACTTCGTCCGTAGGACGTCCTATGGATCTCCGTTTGTCACGAGTGTGGACACGAAGAAGATATCTTTTGTGGATGTGTATAGGATATCCTTTGTGGATATTCTATACACATCCACAAAGGATATCCTATACCTGCATACATATATACTTACTGTCTAATTTAAGTTTTAACGGGTGTCAATCTTAGAGGCAACAATGTATTTTCATGCGATGATTTGACATCTTTCTCAAATGTCACACATTTGCTCACATTTGAGAAAGATGTCATCAGATGTGATATCTATATAGATTATCTAAACTCGCATAACATTAATGTAAGCACCACAGCACAAAGCGGCATAAACCGTGCGTTATAAAGGTTATAAGGTTATGTTTCAAGTTATCTTTAGACGACACTAATATAAAGAGCGGGCTCGGTGGCCATGATTAGCGTTCGGTTTGCATACCTTAGAGGGCGTAACGTATTGCCACATTCCAATTAAAATACGGAAATATTAATAATTACAACCGGTGTTAAAATTACAAAAATAATCACCTTTAGAGGATGTTCTTACTGTTATATTAATTTCAAACTATTGGTTATATTTTGAGAAATGCCTAAATCAATTTAATAATTTGTTTTTGTGTAATAAATATAATATCACTGGTTGGAAAATTATCGTTCTTTAAACATATATGTTATTACGATTCTTACCATCATTTTCCCATAGTTTCTGTGTAAACTACTCAATCTCCGCGGACGTTGTTTGGATATCCATAGGATAAAGTTTTCCGATGTCCACAAGATGTTGTGATAAGTATATCTACTGGACGTCCACTTTATGTCCTGGATATCCGTAACCTAATACGGACCTAAAACGGACATCCATAGGATATTGTGTGCTATCTGGGATAGTTATTTAAACTTTAAAATCTTATTTAACATTTTTGTTATATGACATACTGAAATGTTGACAATAAAATTCTCTGTCAAATTAGTACTAAACAATGGAAGATCATCATTTAAGAAAGAATCAATGACACCATCGCTCACAAACAAATAACAATTAATAAGAATCTCTCGGTGATTTTTCAAAAGGCAAGGTTTTATTGAATTTGTTGTAAAACTAGCTGCTTACTGCATAGAATAACTGTCGAAACACTATATGAAGGTTATACACATTAAAAGATGTACGATTATATAAAATGTGCGGCTGATGGACAGTTAACTTGATTCGATATGCATGGCAACGTTAATAGCAACATAAACCAATGCGAATGTGCAGACAAAAGTAATGTGCATTACTCTCGAGTGAATTGTAACCCCCACTCATATTATACAAATACTTTCCTTGATAAGATGGCTAGGATTAAAATTTAATTTAGAAATAATTTAACACAATCATTATTACATTAGTGCATTTCACTTACGGAGTTATGTTGTTTTATCTTTTTATTTTAACGGCACAACAATAAAACAAAAGATAAGAAAAAATATTTTTTCTGTTGATTAGATGTATCGATGTGTGTTTCATTTGGATGTTGGTGGTCAATTCAGAATTTGATAGTGATTTCTAAAAAAAATAAACATAAATTTTCAGTTTAGCAGTTTTACATATTATCTGAGAGAAATTAAATGGTATATTTAATTAACTCTTGGATGTGGATATAATAGGCACTATTTAGGCTATTTACACTATCGTATATAATTAAGTCAGAAATATGTTTGATGCTATCTTTTTATTCTAGGAATGAATTAATATTTGTCCAATAATAATCCTATATATAGAAAAAAGAAAGATATATAACAATTGCTTTATTCCTAATCAACTAAAACAAGACAATAGTAACGGGTATACTTTCCCGATTAACGTTAATCCTACTCACTTCCGTAATATTGACTAGAAACAACGCTTTTACTTTGTCATAATTTTACGTTTGTATGAAATTCAATCAAAAAATTCCTTGTTCCTGGATTTGCTCAATTTCTTTATTGTTTTTCTTTTGCGTTTGAAATGTTTGGAGTTGCGTCTTGTGTAGAGCATATTCATAGTAAAAATTGGTATATATACACAGTGGTTGCCAGTTAATAATGACAATGTGTTTTTGTGTTTGTTTACATCAAATGTTTGAATTGAGTCGAACAAGGGCTAGAGCTAGAATATGTTTGGATTTGACAGATTTTGTGCCTCCCGAAGATTGGGGTCCCGAATATCCTATACCAGGGACCGTGCGTCACAATGTGCCTATTCCGACAATCTACAATGTAGATGGTAAGTTATTATTGTTCCTTTTTGAAAGTTGCAGCATTTCATATGGGTCGTTATATATTTTCTAAAGATGTGTAAC
>CM043018.1:108403395-108524692 GCA_023690525.1 Holotrichia oblita | reverse complement strand
AGAAAATATATAACGACCCATATGAAATGCTGCAACTTTCAAAAAGGAACAATAATAACTTACCATCTACATTGTAGATTGTCGGAATAGGCACATTGTGACGCACGGTCCCTGGTATAGGATATTCGGGACCCCAATCTTCGGGAGGCACAAAATCTGTCAAATCCAAACATATTCTAGCTCTAGCGCTTGTTCGACTCAATTCAAACATTTGATGTAAACAAACACAAAAACACATTGTCATTATTAACTGGCAACCACTGTGTATATATACCAATTTTTACTATGAATATGCTCTACACAAGACGCAACTCCAAACATTTCAAACGCAAAAGAAAAACAATAAAGAAATTGAGCAAATCCAGGAACAAGGAATTTTTTGATTGAATTTCATACAAACGTAAAATTATGACAAAGTAAACGCGTTGTTTCTAGTCAATATTACGGAAGTGAGTAGGATTAACGTTAATCGGGAAAGTATACCCGTTACTATTGTCTTGTTTTAGTTGATTAGGAATAAAGCAATTGTTATATATCTTTCTTTTTCTATATATAGGATTATTATTGGACAAATATTAATTCATTCCTAGAATAAAAGGATAGCATCAAACATATTTCTGACTTAATTATATACGATAGTGTAAATAGCCTAAATAGTGCCTATTATATCCACATCCAAGAGTTAATTAAATATACCATTTAATTTCTCTCAGATAATATGTAAAACTGCTAAACTGAAAATTTATGTTTATTTTTTAGAAATCACGATCAAATTCTGAATTGACCACCAACATCCAAATGAAACACACATCGATACATCTAATCAACAAAAAAAATATTTTTCTTATCTTTTGTTTTTATTGTTGTGCCGTTAAAATAAAAAGATAAAACAACATAACTCCGTAAGTGAAATGCACTAATGTAATAATGATTGTGTTAAATTATTTCTAAATTAAATTTTAATCCTAGCCATCTTATTAAGGAAAGTATTTGTATAATATGAGTGGGGGTTACAATTCACTCGAGAGTAATGCACATTACCTTTGTCTGCACATTCGCATTGGTTTATGTTGCTATTAACGTTGCCATGCATATCGAATCAAGTTAACTGTCCATCAGCCGCACATTTTATATAATCGTACATCTTTTAATGTGTATAACCTTCATATAGTGTTTCGACAGTTATTCTATGCAGTAAGCAGCTAGTTTTACAACAAATTTAATAAAACCTTGCCTTTTGAAAAATCACCGAGAGATTCTTATTAATTGTTATTTGTTTGTGAGCGATGGTGTCATTGATTCTTTCTTAAATGGTGACTAATTTGACAGAGAATTTTATTGTCAACATTTCAGTATGTCATATAATAAAAATTTTAAATAAGATTTTAAAATTTGAATAACTAAAGTAGTCTTTTTTACTAAATTCTTGTTTACCTATATATTTACGTGCATTGATTTAAATTAACTGTTGAAATGTCGTCCACCAATCTCTTGACAATAAGGAAATATCTGGATAAAGATCATTTCGCGATTTAGTGCCGCCTAGGTGCAAATTTTTTTACCACTCTAACGTGTGCAGAATTAAAAAAATAAAGTATACTAAACTTAATTACACAATTTCCTAGAAAATTCATATTTGCTGCAGATTTCATTTCTAGAATTATTTCGTCGTCATCCCGATTTTTCAATTACTGTCTGCTTACACATACATTTTTGACAACTCTATAATAAAATCAAATGGTGACAGACCTGAATACTTTGTCCTCGGTTACAAATGTATTTTCCTCTATAAATTTGGGAATAAGTGCAAGGGTACCATCCTGCCGAAACTATTAAGTCAAGATAATTGTGATTGGATAAATTTCTAAGCATCAGTGAACTCCTTAAATATTTCAAATAGCGCCTGTGTTTCGTAGAAAAAAACTAAAGCTAATAATTCTGCCAGCAACTATTCTTACTCATTTTTGCTTTTTAAGAATGTCAAGGATACACCTTAATTATTTCTGCTTCAATTTTGTGAATCTTGAAAGCCGATAAAACGTCACTACCGGGAAAAAATATTACGCAAGAAATCGTTGAATTATGACAAAAAATTGCATACGGCGGTCAATATTATCTACGTTTACTTCCTGCTGGAGTTTGAAGAGATGGTACTATTGTTTTTCACGCATTTACTACCGATCTCTAAAAGTGTAATTCTCATGCACAATTTTCAAAGAGTATTACGAGAGTTTTTTACATTAAAAAATCTCTTAAATTTCACGCTGTCATTAATCTTAGTGCAAGTAGCGTACCTTTCAATAAATGTCAATTCTCATTCGGCATCCAATAAGAATCTACATATCTATGTGTTGGGCGAGCTACCGCAAAATTATTTCTTTTAGAATAAACAATATTTCGATCAAGGTGATGTTTAAAGCTGTACTATAAATAGTATTTAATAAAATCTTTGTGACTATTTTTACATATTGAAATCTCATACTAAGTAGTTAGTGACTATACTTGTAGCAATTTAATATTGTTATTATCATATTATATTATGTATTATTATATTATTTAACGCCTATTCTTTTGATTTTGTTGTTAATACTTAAATAATACATAACATTATTAATCAAGAAAACAGATATGGAGGTGACCACTAAAAAAATCTGATGACGTGATCACTCACAAAAAAACTCACATATAAGAATTCAATACTTACTTACTTAATTAAAGTAGAATTCAAACTAACCTAGAAGATATTTACTTCCTGAATAATATTGCTTCATTGAATTTATTCCATAATTTAGCTCATTGCAGGCATAGATATATAGCGTGTTCACTTTATGCATCAGCAGAAGATATGCTCTTCAAAACATTCATTGAAAACGTAACATATAGCTTAGAGATAAACGACATTCTCTCAATAAATACGCATTTCCCACTGATTTTCTGCAATACCTCTTGTGTCGCATTTGAAATATATAGATATATACAGGGTCGCTGATATATATGGGAACGGTCGATTATTGGGTAAAATATACGAGATACCGGAAAAAAGTTGAATACAAAAGTTTTAGAGTTTTTAAATGCTTATTAGTCAAGAATAATTTTAAGTATACAGGGTCGGTGGTAAAGTCGTGGCACGTCAAAGTTACATTTTTTTAAATGGAACCACCTGTATATTATTAGATAATTCAATTCCTTTTTCAATTCTAAGTAAAAATTGTAATACACATAATGTACCTAAATCTAACCGTTTCCGAGTTATCGATCTTTGAAAGTATTACTTAAATAAAATCTAGGTATCGCTTGTTTTTGAAAAAAACAAGTATGTAATTGTAAAATTTAGGTTTACAGTCCTATTTTATGAGATGCTATGACATTTTTAAGGTGCGTCATGGCCTACTTAGGTACCTAGATTTTATTGTAACGACTTTACCACCGACCCTGTATACTTTAAATTATTCTTAGCTAATAAGCATTCAAAAACCCTAAAACTTTTGTATTTAACTTTTTCCGGTATCTCGTATATTTTACCCAATAATAGACCGTTTCCGTACATATCAGCGACCCTGTATATATAGGATCGCAAAACAGGCCAGAATTTTTTCTCTGCAATAGATGAGATATTCCTATACTATTATGTAACGCACCGTGAATTTCAGTAAATGTTTATGATCTATTTTTGAAAATCAAACATGCATAGATAGAATCGATAATTTTTTTAATCTTTTATAAACGTTTGCCTACATACTCATAGTGTAGAGAATACATTTCCCAAACATGTAAATATTTATGAATATTAATATACAGGAGTATACACAACTGTTCTAAAAGTTTATATGAGGGCAGTGGTATCATAATTTGATAGTACTTTGAAGGCGGACTAATTGTTATAAATAGAATAGAAGAATAGGAGAAAAATATGTCAATTCCTTTAACATAATTTTTTTAATGAATATTGCAATATATTTAGAAGAAAAAGTAGTTCGTTTCAAAAAAAATTTGGATTAAATTTTTAGTCGTATAGGTCTCATTACTTCGTTTGAGTTTTAAGTGCAGCTTGAAAATTCTCATATGTTTTGATAAGATTTTATCCATCGTTCTTTTTATGTTTGAAGCTGACAAAATAACAATAATAATAATAACCTAAATATTGTACATACCAGTTTTACTTTAAATGTGTTGAAAAGTCTCTCTATTTCTGTTGCGCATTCGATAAATACGTTGTTTATCAGTCGCTCATTTATAGAATATTTTGTAAATTTACCATGACGAATCATTGTTCGTTAAAGTATGTGCTATAGATTTGTGTCTTGAAAGTTTGAAATGCTTCGAAACTAAAACGTTGTCTGAATACTGTAAGTAACGTTAATTTGATTCATTTAAAAGCAAGAAATTTTTGTAATTCCCCCAGTGAATTACTACAGTGACAACAAACAATGGCCAACCGTCAGCAGATGCTATAAATAACTTCAAACGACATCAGAAAGTTGTGTCCTCAATCCTGTGAATGAAATTATATTAAATTATGTAGGATAAAATTAGATTTTGTTTTTGTCAAAATTACATTCCTTTTTATTATAAAGTATCTTTCTGTATCGATGTCTATTTCACCATTGCTGCATTGAGTCAGATTTTGTTTAAATGTTATAGATTGAATTTGTATGAGTAAAAAAAACATACAAAATAAAAACATAAATCACAACGTAAGCTTTGTATCAAAATAGAAAATAGACTCGAAAAATATATCAATACAAAATAATAAGAACATTACATGGCACCAAAAACGAAAATCTTGTAGAATTCAGTACAATTCTATGTTACTACCAATTAACATTTAATGCTTTTTGTTAATTAGATATTTCAGACAGGGGTTAACTTCCGCTAACACGCAAAGTGGAAACCTTGTATAATCCATTTTAATATTTAACGATAAAGCGCAAATCATAAATCATAGTTTGCGATTAAACAGTAATTTGTAGGTACCGATTTTTCAGTTGCTTGCATATTGTGATTAATATGCAAACCACAAATTTTTCATTTTAATTGTCTGAAATTAAGAATGGAATAACATTGGTCAGTAGGTGTTATGTCTTATAATTTATCACTCGACTCTTGTTAATTTTTCCTGAAACACTAGAAATTATTCGCTATTTTTCATTAGTGTATGTTAAACACAAAAAGCAAATTCCGCTCTGATTGGTTAGATATATTTCCTGGGAAAGATAACAGCTTTCTAAACGGGACATTTAACATTATTACAGGGTTTCAATGGGAAATTATTATTGTAAAGAAGTGGATCGTGCTTAAAAAAAAAACCCAAAAAAAGGAAACATGCTAGTGTATTGTGTGTGTATTGTGTGAAAGAATAAAATAAAATAAAATACAGCAATTAAAAAACATCTTTAGAATGTTTATTCAGAAAAATTGTACATGTTTTAAAACCATCACCGTAAACAGAACAGAAAAAATACGTCGACCATAAAACAAACCAGCAAACAGGCGAGTTCAAACAAAATTACAATACTTTATATGTATAAAAAAGAAACGCAACTGCAAGGCAACATCTAAATGATAAAAAAAGCTATTAACATAAAAAAGGAACCCATAAACCTAAAAAAAAAAAGCCCAAAAGCTGGTGTGTTGAAGGCAGGCGTATTTAAAAAGTATTAAATTAAAATCTATTATATGCTAAAACACTACACAATTATAACAATAAGTATAAATTTTTAATTTCGTCAAAAAAAAACTTCCAAAACGACCAAACATCTACTACTGTAATAAGGATAATTAATCAATAATTATTAAAAAAAAAACACTCTTGCAGGAGCTGAAATATAAAATAATCAAATTAAGGGAAACAAACTGAACATGCTATAGAAACGTGTGCCATAAATACGTGAATATATTTGTAAGATGAGAATAAATGATATCTGTTTTTAAAAATGGAATAACATCTATTGTAAAAAAATATATATATATATAATTCAGAGAATTGAGGTTCGTGTTTCTATTTTTAAACGAGATCAATATATTAGGAACATTGTTGTATGTTTAGTAGATTAAAATTGTAATTTAAAAGTAAAGCAATAATTTTTAATTGATACTCTACCGACTAGCACCTTTCCGCATGTATTATAATTTGAAAACAAACAAACAAAAAGTTACTTATAATAAGTATGCTATAAGAATGAATATTTTGTTTGTTAAATTAATCTCTTTTGACATGAGTCTATTTAGAAAAGTGAAATCACAGCGATTTTAGATAGAATTATATAAAAATATATTATTTCAACATAAGCAACCTTGCTTCTGACTTAAATGTCTTTTTTATACTATTTTAAGAAACACTAACTCAATTACCCAAATTCTGTACATGCCCCTCTATCTTTACTATCATAAAACGAATAAGATAAATTTAAAACAAAAACAAAAACGTATATTGCGTCTTTCTAAACGAAGGAGTAAAATAATAAAACAGACTTACACATAATATTAGGTAGGTTTTCCTCAGACATACCTTATCGGAATAAAAAAAAAGAAAATAAAAAGAAACTTAGCAACAACATATCGTTCAGAAAAATTTCAAGAAAGACTAAATCTTATTTAAATATATTTGTATTTATTTTTTTCCTAACTAAATTTATTGTATCTATTTCAATTTACCGTTATTCTTACGATTACTACCGCTACTACTATCATCTTTACTCCGATAAATGTTATTGTTACTAACTCCCCTAGCAATGACGAAACTGTTAGTACTAAAGACCGTATCATATGTGTGAGTTTCGTTAATATTCCCGAAGGAACGGCTTAACCTGTTCCGACCCAAAACCGAAGCTTCATTTGAAGGATAGCTGTTATTCCGGTAAGTGTTACGGAATGGTTTAAAATCAGAATTCGACAAAGCGGTAGTGAATTTATTAATCAATAATTGCAGAATGTTATCGCCCTTATCTCCCGAGCTTTTACTACTATGACTGCTATGATTCTCGAGAGGATTTTCGGAATCAGTTGTATTATTAGTTATTGTATTGGTACTACTATTTTGACGATTAGAAACAACGGCGTTTCTCGAAGTTCTGGTATCGCTTAGAACTGTAGTAGAAGAACTAGTTGTAGTAGTAGATGTGTTTGTATTGAAGTTGGTTGGATTGGTTGCGTTTGAATTACCTATGTCGTGCGAGGGTCTGCTCAGCGTCAGTCTCGGGCGCACCAAATTCGGGGCGCTGATTGATGAGATGCCGCCAGGACGCGGGTTCGAACGTAGCATCGGTATCTGACTCCTTTCGCGCTGGTGGCAGGTGCTAGGACCCCACGTTTTACCTTTCACAACGTCCGCAGATACTGCAATTTGAGAACCATAGAGAGGTCCCGTTTTGCCATATAAATTTCTAGTAAAATTAAACCTTCACCGTCGGATAAATACCCCAGAACATGAACATTCACACATGGAATCACTCGCTTTACAATGATATGAAAAATGATAGATACGAACGAGGAAAATATAAAACTATTATTTAGTGGATATAGTTTTTCAAATAAGATATTAATTCGATAATTTCTCATATTAATATAAAAAAAAGATATAGTGCACCTAACCTTCAATTAGTATAATAGCATGTAGCTGTTATTATTGTCAATGTTATATTACAGTTTTTGACATTAAGAAACTATTCGTTTACCCACTATTGTTTCTTGCTTTTATAATTTATGGAAAGGAAGCAGAACTCCTAAAATCAATAAATTCGTATTGTATAACAAATTGGTATGAAATGTAGGAAATACATTTCTACAATTTTCAGTATAGATACTGTTTGTACTTCAGGTATTGCAAGTTTTAGATTAGTGATAATAATAATAATACAACTCACAAGCTGTATCAAACAAGTATAATTTATAACTACAGCCAATTTTGTCACAGGATCATACAAAGTCAGTTGATGCTACTTTTTGATAAAAATGATAATCCTTCCTTTTAGATTATTATTACAGGCTTATGTTTGACAGATTGATCGGTTTTGCACTCATTTTATTAAACATATCTTATTTGAAAAACTATTACACTACAAATTTTATTCGTCTTTGAATCCCTAACACTATCAATTTATATCTGTGTTCTGTGTATAATAATTAAAACTATTAATACATCATTTAGCGTTAGCAATTAAAAGCAATTCTGAATGATTAATGCAAAACTATATCAAAACAAGGAAGCTATTACTCACTCAGTGCATTTAATTGTATTTGTGTAAAATTTACTGCCGCCTTTAGTCACTAGTACAGTAAGCTTAGAATTTAAAAATTATTACTCGTCGGTGAGTAATTCAAAAAATCAAACCCATGCTTTTTCTTGATGAATGTGAAAGAAAAACTAACACGCACACACTCACAAAAACGATGCTCACATGCTTAAATGATAAGTGTTGGAGAGAGAGAAAAACAAAATACATGGGAACGATACTTACGGGCTATAGCCTGCAAACGTGGAATGGCTGGTGATCCTGGGGGACTGTTTGGTGACGTTATACGCTGATCGAGAGGTTGAACGGTAATTTTATGTTGGAAATCCGAGGGTGAGCTTATAATTGAACCAGGTTCCTTTTTTAGTTTATCTTTCAGTCTTGCGCTCCGGAATTTGCCTGAAAATTCAATATAAATTAATCTGTTATCATTTTTGGTTTTCATTTCCAAAATAATAATAATTAGGTAATCAATCACTATAATTTGCTCGTATACACTAATTCTTGTTGTCAATTTCAAAATACACAATACTGCTATAATTCTTTTTAATAATCGCGTAACTTTACAATAGGAAAAGTGAAGGACCAACTAATATATATAAGATTTATGTTTCTTCTATGTATGAACTGTTTTTAAAGGGTTCGACCTTACACTTAAAACTAGAACTGAACCAAACAGAACTCAAGCGATATGATAAACTTTTGCAGATGAAAGAGGGATTATGTATCGACGAATATTGTGACGTGAGTGCGAAGCTGATCCAGACCAAAAATTGGAGTTAACTTTGGTTACCTACAGGGTGCTTATTTGGCGATTAAGTGATTACAACAGTTAGCACAACAAGAATGTAAAAATCATTAATTTGATCCGACAGACATTTTACACGATTTCTATGTGGATGATTTATTAAATGAAGCGGACAATTTGCAAGATACAATCAAAATCAGAAACGAAGTGATCGATTGCAGCAAAAAAGCAATTTGAGCTAAGTAAATGTACTTCAATTTCGGCTGTATTGTTGACTGAATTTGATTCACGATTTGGACAAGACGGATGGAATAAAGACTTTAGGATTAGGTACAATGAAATGCAAATATAGATACTCATTTCAGATATCCCTACCAAAAGTCATTACAAAAAATAGCGTATTATTATTTATTTAAAAAATATTTGTTCCTTTAGGATTAATTAGTCCTTTTACAGTAATGCAACAAATTTGGCAACTGAAATTATATTAGAACGAATTACTACCCCAGGAACTTCAAAATATGTGGCTTAAATATATGGAAGAAATACAAAGTCGTAAATTCCGCGTTGCGTAATTCTAATAGATACTGCCATTTCATTTAAAATGCATGGATTTTGTGATGCAAGTGAAAAGGTATATAGCATATGTGTATTCATACATAAGCGCAGTAAGCAAATTAAACACCTGTAATCCTGTAATCTTTTGTGTTCAAAATCCAAAGCAATTCCTCTTAAAGTGATCTGAAATAATGCATATATTGAAACAAACGCTGGACACATTCCACTATAGTTTTTTTATGGATAAAATCTCCATCTAAAACTTGGTAAACAAATAGGGAAAGTAAATTTCAAGAATTCTGAGTGTTGGCGTTACATTAGTACAAAAGAAAACTCTTCCGACTTAGTATCAAGAGGCAACCGATTTAATAAATAGTAATGTCATGGTGGAACGATCCTCCATTTCTTATGCACGAGAAAACATACTGGCCTGCAACTCTCTCTCTCCCTCTAAATTCTAACAGGTTAAAACAATTCTTGAAAATAGGCTTGCATAAGTGACATGATTTCTAGTATATTGCACACGTTGCTACAAAGAAACCATTCTAGAATGACTCAATGTTGAACAAAAACTAACTCCCACTAACTATTTTCACACAGGTTTCCTAGAATCCTCGAAAACATACGAAAATGAGTCACCCTGTAGAATGGTACAAATACTAGTTTCAATTATTAATTTCTAAAGTAATTAGATACAGATACTCTGAATTGTCTAGATACCTAACTTCCTTTCATAAAGGGCAACGCAGAAATTTACATCGTATAACGATATGCTTTTACATTTAATTTTCTTGATAATTTCATGTCATATTTCGACAGCATTTGATATCTAAGCCGAAACCAATAAAGCAAGTTTTATACCCAATACAAACACGAACTCTACTGAAATATTCTGCAATATTAAAAGAAAATATTTGATGAAATAATATATGGGATATTGCTTAAAATCAATATTGAGTTTCATCTTAAACCGTTCACAGAAGCAGACACACAATTGAAATAGAAAAAAAAACATATCTTTTAGACAAATAAAAACACCGAAATGAAAGTTAGGGTGTTACCTTTTCGCTTTTTAGGCGTCGGTGCCTGTTGTTTGATCATAAAGTGTAACTCCCTCTCGAGCAGATCGATCTCCCTTGCTTGTAATTCTTGTTCTCGCTTTCGTAGCTTCTCTTCGTGCATTCGATGCTGCAGCTGGGCTTTGTACAGGTCCTCTTCGCGACATCGCAGCTCCTAAATTCAAGAATCAATATATGAATTATAAATGTATTTAGCCGTTAATAAGGTTATATGGTACATATAATAAAACAAGTAGTCAATGGTAGCACGAGCCTTAAGTAAACTGTGCGGAAAATGGTGTATTAAAAGTTGCGATATAAATATAAAGAATGTTTGATTACCTCTTCATATGTCTTGTACGCCTTTTTAGGTGCAACAAGCAGCATTAAACAGATAATGGTTAGTATAATACAGGAAAAAAGTAAATGACAGTGTCTTATAATATAATATAATTCATTAAATATAAGTTATATCACTAATTACTTTTTATTTATATTATTATGATTTTATCATTTGATAGTTTAAAACTCTTCGAAAAATGGAAAACAATAATTTTTTGGATATGCTATCACTTTGCAACTTCCCCTCATACCAATTCAGTGCAATCTAACCAATTATGTTAAAAGTTATTGCTTTTTGAAGTTTTCATAGGTATGTTGGTTCATACACATATAATAGAAATAATAATTACACATATGTATTATCGAAGTAATAATTAGACTTGGCAAAGAGGGACAATTTCCAATGCAGTGCGGTGAGCAATGTAGAGGGGTGGCACGGAAACTCGAGCGTCCGTATCATTTGACTGAAACACGCGTGGAAACATATTTAATGATTTAAATATTTAATAGATGTCATCTAGTTTGCGATTTCATGGAAGCTCCTTAAAACAATACATGGTTCATTATATTTATTGTCATTATTTTACGCGTCCGTATCGCCTATGGTCACTCATGAAAATCACGAACATAAACGATGCGAGTACGTAAACTTTACTGAACGCTCACCTTGATACCGCTGCTCGGGCCCTCCACGTTATTCTCGGCACTGCACTGAAATTTGCCCCTCTTTGCCGACTCTAGTAATAATAGAAACATGGTGATAGGAAGCGCGTCCACATAGTTGCTTGCTCTGAAAATATCCTCGTTTCTTTGATCGAAATTAGACGATGTTACAATTCTTAAGATTTTTTTCGTGTAATTTAAACTGAATCAGTGAGTTTTGTTTAACAGCCAGATCTTAATCATGGATGATGAAGATTTAATTTGCTTGTGTCAACGAAAGCTTCCTCGAAATGCTGGTTTATATATAAATAATATTTAAAACACGACTAGTGATATTAGATACGAAACGAAAGCCGAATATTCCTATAAAACATTGATCTGATGTGCCATATATGACGCGAGAACATGGCCTTGAGAAAGTAATACAACAGACTTGGCAGTTATTGTTATATATTTGCAATTGCCTATAAAAATTACTGATTACCTTTTCAGAAATAAGTAAATAGAAATATCGAAGACTGCACCCAAGTTACTATTTTTAAGAATTTTTTTATTGTATACCCATAATATAATTTTGAGCACAGGTGTCGTAGTCTAATAGCCAATAACTACAATTGTTTTATGTATGTAATAGGGGTTTAAATAACCCCTTGCGTAATTATTTTCAAAATTTCTAGTTATGCAATAGTTTTTAATACAGTAATTTTAAACGGTGAAATTTACCAAACTTTAAGTATAAAATCGACAAAAAATCGTCTTTATACATTCACCACTAAAGATTTTCGTAAGACTATGTTACATTGTATAAAAGTAGAGAATATGTGCGCGGGTGCAACAACTCATGTCTGCGTGCATTAGAACAGAGAAGTCATGGCGCTCCGGAAAAGCGATGAAGTTTGGAATGGAGTAAGTACATACATACGTGTACTTTCTATTAATGCACCCGAGTAGATAGAAAAAAACCTCAATATCAGAGATCAAAGGATAAGGATTAACATTACAATGATTGCAAACAATATATCCTGAATTAAATAGATAATTCTAAAGGAAATCAAAATTTTAGTTAAAGGAGTACTGTAGATAGAGTTGTATTAAGGATTTGAAAGTTCTTAATTACGATGAAGTAACAGAGAAATGTGACCTCACAATATGCATTAAGAAGAATACAAATGCAGCTTTTAAGCTTTTGCTCAATTCTAGCTACATGTATCATCATCATGTATGAAAATACTTCTAGTGCAGTAGAGTAACAAGTTATCAACAAATTAGTATGATAAAATAAAACCGAATTCCTCATTTACGAAAGGAAGGCTAAATGATACAATTACTGCGTAAAGGAAACGATAGTAGTAATTAATTCTCTAACGCACAAAAAAATTGATGAGCAATATTGATCTTGATCTTTTTTTTGTAGTTGAAAAGATTTTAAAGCGATAGAGATTTTAAAAAGAACATTTGAACAATGAAAAAAGAAAATTGATGACATTAGAAAATATTCCAAATCTAATATCGGCAACAATATTACACAGACCGCCGCAAATAACATTTCCACCACAAGGATTCCGTTCATTACAAATGATACAGTTAAGATAGGATGAATTAATTCGTAATATTCAGATAGCTAGTATACTGTTCTTATTTCAATAGCTATAACAAGAAATGTAAAAACGTTAAGTTTTATGATTTCCTCCATAGATATTCTAGTGCAGAAGTGACACTATTTCCCTAAAAAAAATAAACACACACCCGATCAAACACACAAACCTGGGCTTTTCTATCGTGTGTTTGGTATTGTAACATGTTGAAACATGTTTTTATTGTAATGGATACATGAATTCAAATCGGAGTCTCTTTTTTTATACAAAATTTGAATATTTTATTAGACTTTTTCTACTTTACTTCTTTTTTTCGACTTCCAGTTTTTCAATTTGACCTATTACGTATTTATGAATTTAAAAACAATCACGAATTAAGTTAGATGTTATAGTATAAATAGTTTCAATTACTTCAATTAGATTTTTCAAATGTGTTAGTAGACCTAATTTTCCCTTTTTTCGCGAACACAGCGTTAACCACACAAGATATCAAAAAATTGTAACACTTCTTTTATAAATCATGACATTTTCTATAAAAACGTCCCGGAAAGCACTATTTTAACTATTATAGCTTTGGAGTAATAGTCTTGAATGTGGGACGTGGGATAACGTAGTAGGACATTCCACGTCCTTTTCATTTATATCTGGGTACGGCCACAGTATACGGCAGAGAAACCTGACGGTTATTCTACCTTAAATTACAACTAAACTGAATGATTTGCATACATTATTTAATAAGAGAATCATTATATATATCAAAGAATTTTTGTTACATTAATCACTTTTTGAAGATTACATTATTGAGATGGTGTCCGTCATCGTCAACATATTCTTGGAGTCGTGACGGGAAACCTCGTAGTACTCGCTGCAGAACACTCGGAGAGACCGGTCCCACTTCTGTGTAATATCTTGCTTCCGATCTGCCGTTGTAGCCGGTCGATTCTGGTACTTCTTACCCTTGAGATATCCCCAAAGGAAATATTCGCAGGCATTGAGGTCGAGCGATCTGGAAGGTCATTGAATATCCGCTCGGTGAGAGATCAGTCGGTGTCCAAACATCTCTCTCAATGCATTCATTGAAGACCTTGTGAGCAGTTGCTGCATCCTGCTGAGACCAAGTAGCTCCTAATGCAATACCACGTTGATCTAACTCAGGTGCGAGAAATGTTGTAGGGATATTTACGTAACGTTGCAAATCTACGGTTATTGTATTTTCTCCTTCATCCTGAAAGAAGTAGGAGCCAATTAATCCGAAATACGCAAAGCCACACCACACAGTGTAACGGTCGCTCAAAGAACTCTTGACGTTTCTCTGGTGCCCAGTACCGACAGTTCTGAGTATTAACATAGCCACACAGACGAAAATAGGTCTCATCTGACATAACAAGATTGTTTAAAAGTTGGTCATTCACAATATTCAAAAATTCATGGCAACGAAACTTGCGAACTCCCATATCCTCGTCACTCAATTTTTGCACTATAACAAGTTTGTAGGGATGAAGATTAAGGTCTTTATGTAAAATTCTGCCTACGGAGCGGTCAGAAATTCCTAGAACACTTGCGTGTTTTATTGCCGACCTCTGAGGACTACGCGTAATAGCGCGACGCACATATTCAATATTCCCCGGGGTTTGAACAGTAGGTTGCCTCCCTTGAGGTCTCTTTTTCATGGCACTAGCCGTCTCCCAAAAGTTCGTTGCCCACAGCAATATTGTATTGCGCCTTGGAAAACAGTTATTTCGATTAATGTTGAAATCCCGCCGAAACATGCGCTGAGTGACAACCACTGATTCATTGTTAAAAAAATGTCTCCACTACGAATGCACGATGTTGTGCGGTCCAGCGCTCCATGGTGACTGAAAGCTTTGAGCTATCATACAGATGTTCTCAAGGCCAACCATACCACTCCATGGCTATCACTGCAACTCTCGCGGTGTAGTTTTTGTGTGTGTATGTTGTGTTCAATTGGCTTTGTGACAGCATCATAATGATGCCGCGCTGTTAATCACTTTGCTCCCAACAGCGAATGGCAAGTCGATCCGGGATTAAATTCTCTGAAAAAATGCCACCGTCCCTCCAGAGAATTGTACCCCGGCGCCTATCGTCCTCTCACAACAATAGTCAGCCGCCTAACCACTGCGGCTATGTTTCAATAAATTTATTCAACAACACGCCTTCATATGCCAGTTCACACAATGCCGGGGTAACATGTGATAGAGATCTGCACAAAATTTTACAGCTTAACCGAAACTCGACTGGTGGCTGCTAGCTGCGGTTTCTTAAGCTGTGTTGCTTAACTGACTACCTCCGCAACTCTTGCCGTGTAGTAAGTGGGTGTATAAATGTATTCAATGGTCTTGTTACAGCACTACATCGCCGTTTATAATGGTGCAGTGTTAATCACTTTGCTCCCAACATCGAATGGTAGATCGACGGGATACAATCCTCCGACAGAAATTAATTTGCTTCGTATTGTTATAAAAATAATTCATTATGATAGGAGGGCAATTTAGAAGGACAGATATCATGTTTCATTTGCTTTATATATCAAACAAACCGCATTTAAACACTTCTGAAATAAGACTAAAATATCGTTCACTTAACATAACGCGGTAGAAATATGTTTACAATGCTATTACATATCTTAAGGTGGCGTAAGATGGGATGGTGTGGTAAGATGTTGCTTGGAAGAAATGTGTTTATAGCTTTATTGATTTCATCCTATTTGTGTGCTCTAATACACAACATGAGCCATTTCTTTATTCAAGTAAAAACGTATATGAAGGTCTATTCGTTTACATCAAATATGCAATAATGCGTAGTTATTTCTCGGATTACGATTTATCATATTATACTTGAAGTTCTCGGCAGAGTTATCTTATCGATAAAACTTATCTAGAAGTGAGGAAAATCCATTTTTATGGATAGGTGTGGATATCTAACGGATATCTTTATCAAGAATTTATCTTGAACTAAAGAAAACGTGCATAAAGTGATCTTACTTTCTTCCCGGGGTTGCAAAACGGACTATATGTTGAGGAACAAGATAAATTGATTTATTTAGATTTTCTGTTAAAAACAAAATTATATAACCGATAAACTATTCCTTAGTAAAGAACAGTTATGATAAATTCATGAGAATCAATGTTTATTAACAAAACCTACACAGCAGTATACATAAATTTCATAGAATATTATCGAACTTTTATTTATTATAATTCATTAGTTATTAATGAACGATGATCGCAAGCTGTTATTTATTATCAACAAAAATTAACATACACTTATAAACAAAGATAGCGACTACCACATTCGAAAAATTTTACATACCGCTAATGTCGTGAATATTTAATGCTACCAATACAAGAAAAAAAAACATGTGCGGTTCGACAACTAAAGAAGCAATTGGTTTACAATCAATTACTTCACACTCGCCTTACCTTTTCTTTTCTGCGAAGGTCCAAAAGGACCTCTTCGATTTCCTGTCGCCAATCGTCCTGCATTGTGTGAAAGCTCTCGTGAGGCGTCTGTGTAAAAGAGGAATGCACTATCCTGTCGAGGTCGTTAAGAATCTCTTCGAATGTCGGTCTCCTGTGGGGATCTGATTCCCAGCATGCTGAAAATAACACGAACACGGTCAGTAGTATTAAAAGCTGAGAAAGTGCAGTACGTGGAGAGATAATAGAATTCTATTTCGTACGAAAGATGTACTTTCTTTTTTTGTATAAGATAGAACGACCTCGCAGATATTTCTGCAATTTAATTAAAAAAAAACTTGGTAGCAAAAATAGCGGGAATGGAATTTGTCCGTTTATGAGTGCGTGAGACTCGGTTTTCAGATAAGTAGGATTTTATCGCACATATAGTAAACATACACATTTGGATTACTAGATAACGAATAGTAAAAGTGTGCACAGTACTATAGTTAGATGTATTATTAGCAAATATATATATCGAATTGCGCGAATTTAGCGTATCCAGGTTGCATCTATATATTTGTAGAATATTATTCCACGAAATCACATATAGAGAATGCACCTTGTACTGTCTTTTATGCTAACAAATAGATCTTTTAATCAAAAATAGTTATCATAAAGATAAGTCTGTTAGCTTAACAGAGTACCTACGCGTATGTTTGTATATAAATAATATGAAGAACATCAAGATTACATTTTTTTTAATATGTATTTGGCGAACATAATATCTTCCTTAAGAATCAACTATTCTGTGGATCACAAATAAAGTAGTATAAACAGTTTGTAGGCATTTTTCGGTTTTGATACTTTTGCATTAATTCTTTTTACTAAGAACACAAAAACATTTATGTACCATAATCGTAATTTGGGCCGGTATTAAACGTATAAATAAGTGTTTTTATTTATTTCCTAACTTACTTTTACTTTTATGTGTGTAACTATGTTACGGATAAAAGCGATTAGGACTAAAATGCATATTAATTATCGATAGATACAAATTTCATCAGAATATCTTTTTTAGAAAGGGAAAAGAGTGAAAGAACGATGAGTGGGTGTGGCAGATAAATAAGGCACAAGGTGTCCTGTAGTTATTAAGTTTCGGAAAATATTTTTTCTCCATCAAAGAAAGTCAACTTTGCTAAAGGTAGGGAAATGCAAATTCTACAATGACCATCTCCAAACCCAGATTTGTTATGAATGTAGAGTTACCTATTTTTGTTTGCTTAGCATCCGCGTTCGACAAACCCTAACTTTCGGACTTCCATCAGGAAATCTCTAATAACTCGAAAACCGTAAAAGATAGAAGCTAATATGTCTAATAATCAATGATAGATAATTATTAAGTCTATTCCAAAATGCAATAATATATAGCGGGTTCCATTTTATAAGTGATTTTTATCGATGTGAACTTGGTTAAAATGAACGTTAATTTTGGACGACCCTGTATAAATTATGATAAATTGTAGGACGTAAATTTGATATATGTTATTTCGGCTAATAACATGCCAAATATGAGGTCTTTAGCTGCAATGCCTTCAGAAATACAGAATTTTGAACATAACATTGCAATTGGCCCTGTATTTGAAAAAAAAATGAATAACTCGAAAACGGCTGATTTTTGACATAGGGTGTCTTTGTAAGTTTTGATGCAGAATTGTATGCCCGATACAAAAAACCCATAAAAAATATACCATGCTATTTAAATTAAGAAAGTTGACGTCAACTTCCGGTAAACCAGAAGTGGTACAATGGCGCAAATAATTTTGCTGATGAGTCCAGATAATATCAGTTATAATTACAAGTTTTCGAAAATGTTGAATTTCAAGAACATCAAAAAGTTCTAATGAACCAGTTCCGTGAATGACCATAATATCGATTTACTTATTAAGTACGCAATTACCTAACTTGACCGTTTCCTAATATTAAAAAAAATCGGAGATTTAAAAAGTATAATGGTAGCGAGAGCAAATTTGGAGAAACTGGAGATCAACCGTATGTCAACATTTTATCTGATTTAAACCTTATGTACAATGCGTACAGGAAAACTACGCAGCCTAGCCAAACTTGAAACGTATTTAGTATCCGTGCTACTAGATTACGATAGATTGATAATAACAAGTTCGTTCCACGGGTTCAAAAACGTGAATATTAAATCAGTAGATGTCTAATCGAACCCGTCCTTTTTTTTGTAAGAAATTCGTTAGGTGAATTTTTCACAGTATTATTACTACTAACATTTTTATCACTGACGTTTTTGTTAAATAAAGCTACCACATTGCGTCGCTCTACTTATAACGATTTTTATTAAATTATGGTTCTAATGGTTGTAATCGACAATCGAGTTGTACATGTTATCAAATAACAGAGAATTACAAGACCATCCACATCGAATTTGATAATTCCATATTTAAATCATGGTATTGTCCTGATTGACAGATTTACAGTCACGCTGAAATTCAAGCGCCTTACAGCAGTCAGATTTGGAATACCAGTTTACACTAGAATTTTTTATTGACTAGCGCCGACTATTACTATTACTCCACGTCCTTTTCAAAATAGACAGGATTCCCTGTTTTGTGAAAAAATTCTCGCGCAGGCAACAGATCCTCAATTAAGTACTAACCGGTAAAAACATTCTATAAATAAAATTAAGCGAAATGGAAAGCATAAAAAGAAAACAAAAGAAGCCGGCTTAAGTTCATAAAATTACCAAATAAAATAAAACACTCAATATTTACGAGTATAATACCACGCACTAGCACTATTGGAAAGGAATAACAATATTTACAATTTTAAATATTCTCCTATATGTTAGTGCCCTACTCGTTACCGATTTCTAAGCAAAAGTATACCGACAATCAAATGTTGCTTGACGAACGAATAAAGTTTTGAATTATCCAACGAAGTACGTATACTCTTAAAGGAATATTATAAAGAAAATCAGCATACACATTAAAACTAAACCAGTTCAAAAGAATTTAAAGTATTGTTTCTCTATAAACTATATGTCGCGGGCGATTTACTGGCAATAAAGTATAAATTTTTAAAGATTATTGAAATCGGCTTATAGTTAACATTTTATTGCTTGGAATCAATCATTATCAATTGTTTTTCTTTGTTTTATTTTTAGATCCAGATATAAAGTATATAAGGCAATCGAAAACATCTTTTAGGAACGTACATATTTTGACATCACAAGTTGCAACGCCTATCGCATTTTCATCATGATTAGGCATGAACATGAGTACAACCTCTTATACAATTCGTCTTGAATCAATATTATGTATCTCAAGCTAGAAGCAGAGATGAGTATATTGCGAGTAACCGCCCAAGCTAAAAGTCAACAATTACGTTCGCCTGAACGACATTGTAGATATGCAAAATGTTAATGCATGGACTTCATCGCGCCCTCATTTGCAATCCCGAGCGGAAATACATAACTGATCTTTACGTTTTATAAACACAGTCGAATCGGAAAAAAACCAGCGAAGGATTCACTTTTGGCAAAAAAATACCTTACACTTAGATTTTATTTTTAATTGAGATAAAGCAATCTGTGCAGAAATACGACATTCAAAACAAGATCCGTGGATTACGGCGGTATATTAAACTGTTTGTTGCTTAGCATTAATGAAAGATGGTTACTACTGCAACAAATATTCAGTACCACTTTTAAAACACATTCAACCAGCCGGCGATAATGTAGAAATCCTGCCTTTTCAATGAACTACTATTGAGAATATATCATAAGATACACATTCCTGTTACTGTTGCATATTACCACCACAGCATCTGACTAATCCCACCATCACACGAAGGAGAAGTTTTGCAACATAGTTACTTGAATATATATAAGTGGTGATTCGGAATTACATCTATGAGTATTATTTTGTAATATTTTTTATTGATGATTTTTTATTTAAAGCTCCAAACAAGCACTCAGCTCGGGAAGACAAACTTCCAAGCTTCCCGATTAGAGATGGTAGATTTGTTTTTTTGCGAAGCCATTAGCAATACTTATTAACCTAAACGAGCAAGATTGATATCTGTTTATAAAAAAGGTGTCGGTCCTAGGGAATTACAGGTCTATTTCAATTCTCTCAAATTTTGCGACAACTTTCTACAATTCAACATGGGTTTCTGCCTGGAAGATTCACTGTTACCAGTTTGACCATAATTACACAATATATTTGCGAGGTACAGGATGCCCGGGGCAAGTATATGTCCTGTATATGGATTTTTCAAGTACATTTGACACAATTTATTACGGCATTATGTTACAAAAAGAGTCATTTTGGAATGTCGAATTTTCGAAGTTTATGGAATGTTACCTATGTATAACAGGATTAATCAGGTTTTCTACAGTGGCTACTATTCAATGGAATTTGTGTGAACATCAGGAGTACCTCAGGGTTCTAACGTAGGCCCACTTTTATTTATCTTATACTTGGATGATTTACTTATTAATCTTGAATGCCATGAGTTAGCTTATGCCAATGACGTCAAACTTTTTCATCTATAAAAGATGAAGATGATATTCAGAATCTTCAACATAACTTTAAATTATGTATCACAGTGGTGCTTAGAGTACAAACTAAAAGTAAACATAAGTAAAAAAGCAGGTTGTCACTTACACTCATACGAATAAATCTGTTCCCTCTTCACACACCATTGATGAACATGTGTTCTAAACGACTGGGATTTATTGTACGAAATCCCAGACAGTTTACCGATTTCACAACTATTAAAATTTTATCTTTGCCTTTGTTGTTAGCTGTTTGCAATATGGTTCTGTTGTCTAGTTTCCTCATTATGTATGTAAGCCATCAATTATGTATTGACCGAATTCAACAGCGTTTCTTGAAATATTTGTCCGATGGTCATCCCTCTAGAGGTATTGATTACCTATAACTGCTAGAGCGTCATGGTCTTCAATCTCTTACGGAACATAGACAAAAAACATTGTGGAATATTTACGTGGAAAATAGTAAATTGATTAATTGACTGTAGTGACTTCTTGATTAAATTAAACTTTCATGCACCTTCTCGGCCTTCTCGCTTTATATCAACATTTATATTACCAATGATACGGAGCCACACAAAAAAAAAATTATTTCGTTAAAATTACGATTCGTTAATTCGGTTACGTAGATTTTTTGTTATGGCCTTATTTTGCAAAGTTTCACCATATTATTTATGTTTAAACTTAGTTTTTGATTTATTCGTAATTATTTTACTCTACGAAGAAATAAGTTATTTAAATTTAAAATAAAGTTTAAGGAGTTGTTTCATATAAACAAAAAAAATGTGGATATTCTGTAGAGGTATGAGCACCATGATTCCGACATGATCCTATAAGCTTAGGCGAGCGAAGCTACTTTTCAATAACATCTCTAGCTCACAGTCAGTTAATCACCATCAATGCCATCGACAAGCTAAGTACATTTTTTGTTAATTTTTGATATTAAGTTCTGGTTTCCTATCTTGCTTTTTCTTGTAATAATTCGGTATGTAACTGTTCCTAGATCAGCATTTATTGTCGTGATTTCTTGGTTCGCCCACATTCTTGTTCAGAAAAATTTCCCAGAAGTAAATGAAGCAATAACGATGCACTACTACACTAATTTTCGATAGCTTTGAGTGAGTAGATAAAATTTGAATCTAAAATAAATTGTTTTATATGTTGTTATCCAAATAATATAGGATTACGCCATAGTGCATTTAGGAGTACTAGCATTCATTTACACTATTGTTGGAATGATTATTATGAACCGAACAACGAACGTATCGGAGATTAATCGAAAACTGACTTCCCAGGACATGCTACCGTTGTCTGAATAGGTTAGAACTCCGGATATGATATTATACTTATCAATCGCTCTTACCACTGTGACTATTTGATTGCTACTAGGCAAAAGGAAAATACATTTTAAATACGTTTTGTATGATAAACGTAATTTGAAAATGTAATATATTAATTAAGATTTTGCTAACTTATTAAAATGAAAGCAACATATTTTAATTTTCACTTTAATGCTCCAAACAATGAATAAGCCGTGAAGAAATTAACTAATGATGGAATAAATCAACCGGCATTTAGTAGGTTTTACATTAACGTACCCACTAAATCAACAAATTGGCAGTTACTACCATATTTTTGGCACTTTTTAAGCTAATTTACTCTCACATAGTCATAATTCCGCTAATGCAGTTTATATAATATTTACACTCTTACAAGGTTCATCGGAAACCGTAAAATTATTACAAAAACGTAAATTACACTTTTATGAGCGGTTCTCGGATCCACAAGTGCACACAGTAAAACATCCTCGAAAAGACAAAGGAACTTAACATATTTTCTCGTTTCCACAAAATGAAAAGGAAGACAAAATGCGAGGCATCCGCTGCGATGTTCTGCCTTTTGCTGCTCAATAATGAAATATCTTCGTTCCCATACCGTCGTGAATATCAACAGCACTAAGGAGAGAAAACGTTGGCTAGATAGAATTGTTAACATCTTAAAATAGTATGACTACCAATGCGTGTTACTATTTCAAATTAGTTCTTAAAAACGACCATAACAGTAAACAATAACAAACTGGTTATGTAAATAGCATTTAAAACAGATAATGGTATAAAAATAAAATTTGATCTTATATACTAAATGATATTGAAGGTTTACACGGTCCGAGCCTCTGTTATGAGACTCTTCGGGTTTTGGCTACGTCATAATAATGTAATGTGGCCAATTAAGAGTGGCATTCGGCCATATCTCAGAAACGGTTTATAGTACAGCTTCAGGAGAAAATATTACTTATTAAAGTCGCTCCGAGAACGATCCGGAAATTATTTAGGGAATTGCAGGATGACCGCTAGAGAGACTAACTGAATATTAAAAATTTAATTTCTTATTTTATACAAAGTTTATCAACTTAAGATCTATCGCAAATAGGCGGAAATAATCGGAATTTTCTGAAAATTTCGCATATTTTACACTAGCCAAATCTTTTGTATTTTGTTAAGTATACGAGGAGAAGAGAAGGGAGACTTTCTTCCGAAGAAACGCTTATAACTAAGGATATGTTAAACCGAATGTTGCAAATTTAGTCTCGTTGAAAACAGCTTTACTCTTTCAATATAATGCTTACAAATTCGAACCAATCTAATAAGTGACGTGCATGCTACCCCTAGCGTGGCCTCACACTGTTTAAATTTTATCGTACATTTTGTAATTATAAATGGAAACATGCATTTTTGACCACGGAAGTTTAGTGCTTTAGTTTTGATAAAGAATCGGGTGTGTGCATGTATTAACAATGCCTCCACAAAAAAGAATGTTAACGCTAAAACAAAAATGGAAATAGAGAATATAATTGATAAAGAAAAACTATCTACTCGGTTTATAGCAGCGCGATTTTCGATAGGAAAGGCACAAACTACGATGATAGCAAAAAATAAAGAGGACATTAGACGTTTATGGCAGTCCGGTGTAAATGTGCATCAAAAAAAACTTTTTCAAAACTGAAGGATCCAACATCGATAAAGAATGTTGTCAGTGGTTTGTGAATGCTAGAAATCGGAAGATACCCATTTCTGGAGGGCTTCTAAAAGAAAAAGCAAAAGAAATTGCAAAAAAATTCGGCTACACCAATTTCAGTGCATCTGATGGGTGGCTACAAAAGTGGCGTAAAAGACGTAATGTAAACTTTAAATGCATTTCTGGTGAAGCAGCTGATTTAAACCAAGAGACAGTTGATGAATTCATGGAAAAACGTCCTTCACTATTACTCGGATACCAATGCGAAGACATTTACAACGCCGGCGAAAGTGGCCTTTTTTTCGCACGCTTCCCAATAAGACCCTTTCCTTAAAATCTGAAAAGTGGGTAGGTGGAAAACTGGCAAAAGAAAGACGTACAGTGATGTTTTGTGCAAGTATGACTGGACAGAAAGAAAAACTATTGGTGATTCGAAAATCGGCTCGTCCTAGAGCACTGAAAAACACTGTTTTTGCGACAATGGGAATGATGAGGAGAGCTGCGGAAGATTTAAATGTTACCAGTGACCAGAACCTAGACAAATTTATAAAAATTGATGATAACACACCAACAGAAGATGATGATTTTGAAAACCAAACTACTATATCCAGTCAAGTTAGCAAAGCGAGCGAGACCGATGACGAAATAGAACATCTTCAAGAAAAAGATGAAGAAAATAAAATAAAGTGCTTCGATAAATTCCATCAGGGAACTGAAAAAGTTTTCTACAGATCAACTATGTAGCTTTTGAACAGAACATGGAAGAACAACAAAGGAAAATGAAGCAGTCATCCATTTTAAGATATTTTCCAGCTGTTCCTAAATAACTTGTTTGTGTTTGTATATGTCATTACATATTATATACATACATATATCTATATACTAGTTATATGTTACATTAGACGAGTTTGGTTTGATTTCTCAGAGTTTTCTTTTAAGCGGGCACCTCCCATAACCGGGCAAAAATCCTGGAACCGTGACTGCCCACTTATGAGAGCTTTCACTGTATATCATTTCATAAACTACTACTAGTGTATTTAACGTGCCAATTTGTTTTTATGTAACTGTTATTATGCATTTTCCTTATATTTAAAAAATTATAGTATTGCGACTTTCATTTTCAAATGTAAATTTTAGCCTAGCACGGTATGAGTTAAATGTGTATCAAACATCTACATACCGCTTATAAAATTGGACGTGACAGTTTAATTTATTTAGTGGATCTTGTTTTAAATCTTCCATTACTAAATTTGCTATTACCGCAGATAATGGAAAACCCATTGCTGTTCCAAAAATTTGTTTGTATATTTTTTCATTATACTAAAAATAGGTTGAATTTAAGCAAAGTTTTGCGACCAACATGAACTCAAAGTTTCGCAAAGTTTCCTCAATGTTGTAGTACTAGGATGCCGATCTATACAACGTCAGAAAATACATACGAGGGTTGAGGCATAAGTCATGGCAACTATTTTTTTTTCTTGCAGATACGTGAACGGATCACAAACGTATATGTGTCGTCTGGAAGTTCTGCAGGCATAATGTGTATGCAGAACAACAGATGGCTCTTGTCCTTTCGTCTGTATATGTCACATTTTCCAACCGGACTGGTGTTTTCAAAAAAAAATAGTTGCCATGACTTTTGCCCCAACCCTCGTATATGTACAGGAAAACAACTTGAACTAAGAAAGCCTATTGATAGGAGAAGGTAGTGGAAGGTAAAATTAAATGTATCGATTTTAGTATTGTCAACTGTTTATGACAGGAATGTCAATGGTTATGCCAAATACTTTACTGAATCATCAAACTTTATCCTAATGGAATACACAATTAATGAAAAAGTGCAAATTATAAAGTGGTTTTATGGAGACCACACACTTTCATCAATTATAGATATTTGGAGAACTACCTTCAAAAACATATTATAAGTAGCTAAATAAGCAACCAGCAACGTTTTAATAACACTTACGATAAAGTTTGATGGTTCGGTAAAGTAATTGACATACCCATTGACATTGCTGTCATATAAAAAGCTGACAATAGTAGAATGGACACATTTAATTTTACCTCCCACCACCCTCTCCTATCAATAGGCTTTCGTAGTTCAAGTTGTTAGCCTGTATATTATTATCTATGGTAGTAACATTTCCAACGCGAATTAGCTCTAAAGTAGTTTGAGACATTATTAGGTACATACTTTATTTACTTTCCATACGATTTTAGTAATTTACTTGAAATAGGAAAAACCTAATTCTACTCGATTATTGCACCAAAGCTATTAATTATATATTCGAATAATTTTGGTATCTGTAAACCAGAAGCAGGAGGCAAAAAATAGCATATTGTGTCAGAACAAGAAAAGCACACTTTAGCTAAGAGCTGAGTGCTACCAAATCATTTCTACACACACTGTTTTTTAAATAAATGTTTAATTAAAGATGGACGGTTAGCTTCCGCATTCTACCGAGAAACGTTAAGTTAATAAGTATCTATAAGAAATGTAATTGATCATCCATTGAATATTAAATGTGAGCGGAAATTACATCAAATGTTTTCTTTTGCAGCTCTAAGTCCGCAAAAACTACTTTCTGTCCGATACTTAGAGATGCAATGAATCATTTTCAGACATGGCACGGGAACAATATATAGTTGTCAGAATATTCCTCCGGATTTATAAATCACAGTTTTAGAATTCCACGGTGTTTATTACAAATGAAGCTCACGTATTATTGAATTCCTTTATTGAAGGCCTGCATTAGAATTTTCTGTGAAACGATAAAAATTTATAAATAGGTATGTATTATAATTTTCAACTCTAAAGGTTTAAGAAGGCTTATTTACTCTATTGTAGCCTGATATTGAAACACCTTATCTAATACAATAATCACATATCGTGTAACTATAACGAATTCACGGCTTTATAGTCTTTTTAAAGTCAGGCACATTCACTCTTTCAAATATAATTACTTGCTATAGAATTTTTAATAATACACTACATGAAAATAGTATTTAATAATATACTACATAAAAATAGTACTAAATGTTAGAATAACTAAGCAGCTACAGTTGCAATGGCTGTATAATACAGAAGTCAATTGCGTATGCCCGACGCGCAACACAAGCAGCACCTAAAAAAGAACAAAGACAAAGAAGACACGTACAACGACGTCCGCAGATGACAATATGTTTAATGTAAGCGCGATAGCTATAAGATCTTGCATACTAGAGGAACTGGAAACTCCTAACCGCAATGCACATAAGATGTTATCGTCCTAACCGTCACCTGAGTATGTGTACGATTCTAGTATGTGTATGGATATGTGCGAATAACGATGACCCGGACAAGTTGTCAATGCAAATCGGCTCATTTCATGTATGAAGCATGTATAGTCAAAGCAATTTGGCGATTATCAATGAAGCAGTTAGAAGTAATTTATTATTCGTGTTTATTATGAGCTGCACGAATGATACCTCATTTTTAATGAATAATTTTTGTATATAATATTGAAAATGCAATATATTTATTTGATTAATGATCTTGTCTATATCTCATATTTAATCTGTAGACTAATCGACTATTTTACGTTCGATTTTCATGGCATACATTCCCAAATTGTTACCAGAATGATCCTAGTAAGATCAAAATTGGCTACCAATGTAAAAAATTATATTTACATACAGCATAATTTTGTTTGACCCCCTTCTATTCTTTGATAAGAACATGTTTACCCTTAATGGCTTTGACAACGACACAACTACAACACAATAGGCAGTATCCACAAAAATTAGGGCGCTTATGCTTGGAAATAACATTTCTTCCTCCTAAAAAAAAATGGCGCTTAATTCCGACTTAGAACTAATCTGTAAGAAGACTCTACTTGAACGGATTACTTTCCTGGTCCAAATAACAAGCTCGTATTAAGAAACCACAAGACACTACCAAACAATTTAGATGAAAGATTTTCGGGAAGATGGATAGGTAGACGTGGACACATTGAATGGCTCTCTAAATCGTCAGATTGGACGTCTCTAGATATTTATCTCTAATATTATTTAAAAGTGTGTATTTTACCAAACCAAATACTCTAGTGGATCTTGAATACAGAATATTAAATGCAAAGCATATCACTCATCAACCAAGCGGCCGACAAAGAAACAAAATATACATATACTTGAATAGTTTGTCACTGAAGTTGTTATTGGTTATGTGTTAATAAACTTTCAAAGATTATTACGTTTGCATCCTTTTGTTCAACGTTTCCGAAGCTGTTCAACTTAGACTTAGAGTGACATAACAACAAATATTTGAAATGAGCAGATGATTTAGAGTCAGCAGTAATGTAAAGAACGTTTCATTAAAAAAATGACAAGAGATAGACATTTTGATAGCTCATAACGTGAAGCCAAATTTTAGTCCTACAAATTGTCAACACGCAGTCCATTGTATATAAGTAAGGTCACAATATTGATATACAGGGTGAGTTTTTTTGAATGTTTAGCATTGGGACCTCAGAAACTACTGGAGATAGAAAAACGCCTAAATGGGAAAAGATGCGCAGTTTTACGAGTTTGATTTAAAACTACTTTTGCTTTTCCGATAACTTTCATGGCTTATTAGATATTCAAAGAAAACTAAATTTTACGATTTTCTTGAAACATGCTCAGAATCGTTAATAGTAATTTTAGAGAAAAAGTGTTCAGACAAAAGTTTTAGACAATTTTCCGCCAAATAAAATTGTGCAGCTATTTTTTTTTCGTTCACCATTATCGAGTTATGACACAAACTTGTGTTTTTTTTTAATGGAAACGATAGTTGGTTTTGACATCATTAAAAAGCTTATTCTTTGCTGATTACAATAATATAAGGTTTGATATGGTTATTTTAAAAATAAAGAGGATATAGACATTTTTATGGTTTTTATGGAAAACAATTGAATTTCTAATTAAATATAAACCAAACGAAAACTTATTTTGAAATCTTATGTAGTAATAAAATTAAAAGTATAAGAACTTTTATTAAGGGCACACAACATTATTAATGTTCAAAGATACCTCTATTATTATTAATACACAAATTGCATCTCTTCACAAAAGAATTTGTAGCATTGCGAACTTTACGCCTATCGATGTTATAAAAGCAACTAAGACAGCTTCTCTTAAATCGTCGATTGTTTCATATGTTCTTTTGTGTACTGTGTCCTTTAGTACACCCCACAAGAAAAAATCCAAAACTGATAAATCGAAGGATCTAGCCGGCTATTCAATGGGTGCATTTCGTCCTATCCATTGATTAGGGAAGTTCAAATTTAAATAATTTCTGACATTCAGTTAATTGTGCGGAGGCGCTCCGTCATATTGAAACCATTGCAGCATTGCTCGGGTTCTTAAATTTAAATTATCTAACATTTCCTCAAAATCTTGTTGTAAAAAATTAGGATAACGATTGCCAGTTAGTGATCCATCAAAAATAAAAGGAGGAAGAACAGTTGATCCTATAACACCATACCAAACATTAAACCCAAATTTAATTTGTGGTCTCCTATGTTCAACGTGAAGTGGATTTGTTTGAGACCATATGTGCTCATTGTGCCTATTAAACATTCCACAATTTGTGAAACGAGATTCATCAGGATTCAGATAGGGACGAAATTTATGCTACTTCAACACTCTGACGTGCGTTGAGAGGAGCCCATTTCTGTTGAAATTTGTCGGGTCGATGTCGATGGATTTTGAGCGACACTTGCTAATATGTTTATTTCTCTATCTCTCCATATCACGCTTTTCTACGTTAGAAAATTCCATAGCCAATGCAAACTTATGATTAACGGTCGTTTGCAGCGCTTATAGTTAAGTTACAATTAAATTAATTGATAGTTAATTGTCAATGTTTGACAATTAACTTGACTTAAAAAAAAAAAATTAACAGCTCTCACTTCTATGACTCAACGTGAAAGCAATGTTAGTATATTTATTTCGACTGCTCAAACGAACACTATTGTAACTCAGATTCTTCGTTTTTTGAATTACAAAAAACCAAACATTTTTATCTTATAAAGTGAACAATCATGGGAATGTCTATATCCTCTTTATTTTTTGAAATAACCATATCAAACCTTATATCATTGTAATCAGTAAAAAATAAGCTTTTTAATGATGTGTGGTCCATTAAAAACAAGTTTGTGTCATAACTCGATCATGGTGAACGAAAAAGAAATATTAGATAAATAGTTTTATTTGGCGCAAAATTATATAAACTTTTGTCTGAACACTTTTTCTCTAAAACTACTATTAACGATGCTAAGCATGTTTAAAGAAAATCGTAAAATTTAGTTTTCTTTGAATATCTAATAAGTCATGAAAGTTATCGGAGAAACAAAAGCAGTTTTAAATCAAACTCGTAAAACTGCGCATCTTTCCCCATTTAGGCGTTTTTCTATCTCTAGTAGTTTCTGAGATCCCAATGTTAAACATTCAAAAAAAAACTCACCCTGTATATTCCATAAATTATATACGCACTAGTCAACCCCAGTATTTTGATGACTATATCGAAATTCCAACTTCATTAGGAACACCATTTGGAAATATGAAGGTATTTTGAAATAAACGCCATAGTGATGGATTTTAAAGTGACCAAAAAAGGAACATTTTTTATTTCTTCTCAGCTAACAGTAGAACGACGAATTGATGAAAACAGAAACAAAAACGAATAAGTAAATAATGGAAAATCATATAAACAGTAAATAAACGGTGCCGTTGAACATATAACATGATAACGTATGTGTGATTAATTTTTTAACGTTATCGGATTAAAAATGTTAATACTCATAAAACCAAAGTTGTCCGTCAATTCCGCGTGATCCTATATAAATACGCAGGGGTGACAAAAACTTTCCATAGTGCATCACATAATTTTCTATGGTTATATATGCAGTACCTATTCATACCTTATAACGTCCCATGTTACAAGTTCATTAAAACATGACACAAATTACACTATACCCGGCGTAGTTAATAACATCAACTTAGTAGTATCAACTTATTAGGGATGCAAATCCCTAACAATGTGTATCACATCGAATTTATCTACTGTATTAAACGACATCCCTCCAGGAATTAATACAGTGTATTACATTATTGTTATAACGACACGACTAATACTCTCTAAAAGCCTCCTAATCTTTAATAATATCACACAGCGGCGTGTTATCTAATATATGTTCCCTCAAGGATAGTCCGGGAGACTAATTAGCTGTATACTACACGTTACATGAAGGCCGGCAAATTCCAATATTACAATAGCGAAAGGTCCAGCTGCGTCGTTATTATCCTACTGCAATCTTAATTTACTGTACCATTCTCGAACATTAAATATTAAATACGTTAAAAATTAAGCTACCTAACAAAGATAAGAATCTTTTATAAAGCTTGTTGCAGCGACTGCAGCAGAGACTCCTAGAAAATAACAAGTAACAAACAGAGAAAATAACCATATATACCTATAAATAGGCGGTCTTCAGAAAATTAAAGTGGAGGCACGTGCTTAATTGGTTTGCAATTGGATTGCCCTAAAAAAGTATACATAGTTTATTTAGAAAATTTAAAAATAGAAGGTACTCATAGAGTAAACGGAATGGTCTTGTTTACAAATTGGTGGAGCAGATAAGATTCTAGAAATTCCTAAAAGGCGCTCTCTGTTATGTAATTAATGGTGGACCGTTCTAACGCTTGTAATAATTCTTTCTGAGTAGTTCATTTAGTGTTAATAAAGAGAGGCATTTTCATGAGAAAGTGTGCTTTCACGATATTTAATAAGTAGGTACTTAAAAATAAATTACAGAATACTCATAACGATCGCAACGTAAATAGAATCTACGCCGTAAAATATTCATAAAGAACTAAACACAGGCGAGTCAGATTTAGCTGTTTCCCTATTTAGTACCTTGTCAATAGTTAAAAATATACGTTATTAATAAAAAATATGCTTTAATATATGATACTGAGAAGCAAGATCAATATAAATAGTTTTAAATTTAACTTAGGTTGAGAATGAAACAAGGAATATGTTGTTACATTAAATGTAAATGAACACAAATTGGATATTTTTAAAACTAAAAATTAAAAAAAGAAACCGCTATGAGACTAAAAATCCTGATTTCTTTTTACTTATGATACACATCGAAAGCTTTAACTTAAGAGGTAACAAATATTGAACACATGGAAAATACTGTGAGACTACTAGTTAGAATGGCGGTAGTATGATGAAAGCAAGAGATCTGCAATCTTGTAATGATAATTATAAATTGGGCACTATTCATTGATCGATAAAATTGATCATCGTTGACTAGATATTTTAAATTAATTTAAGCCAGGTTATTTTTACTGTTAAATAAAGCTTAGAGAAGATAAATAATCTAAAAGAGCTAAAGTAAATGATAACCGCAGATATTAAATGGAATAAACTGTCATAGGTTACTATTATACAGTATTGGACATAAGTTGTGACTACACCCCGTATATTTCAAACGCGAAGGAATATAAACATAATCTTTCGTGGGCAGAGAAGGAGCATTATGTGCGTCAACTGTACAGAGTCGTTTGGTGGAAAGTCAACTGCCAGCGTGTTGCAATATATTTTGTTAACGCCGTACTTATATCCAACACAAACATTTCGTAAAATTTCAAGAGATCTTTTGCACTATAGTTGGAGCATTTTCTGTGATTTAAGATTAAAGTCATAAAAAACCATTATCATTATTTGGATTTTCAACTTGTGGAGATGAGATTTTCTTCTACTGATCTTACTCAGTGGTTGTTTGTTATTCGAGATTTTGATCTTTGGTTTCGCGACTATGGCATCACATCTCATCATGCGAAGTTAACACTCCATAAAATCAATCCCTGGTTAACAGAGTTAACCTTCAGTTTTGTGAAACTAGATAGAATTCTAAATATTTTTGATATAATCTCTTAGACCAGCATGTAATCTCATTACATAAGAAAGGCCTAAAACACATCAGAAAGTATTAGTGTAATATTGGTAAAGTGATCTTAAAGAAATCTCAAAATTATTAAAACAAAAACTGTGAGAATTGTAAGTGGGCATTTAGTCCTGTTTTAGCAAATTCGAATACTTTAAGAGATCAAAAGTAGAACTACAAACGCATCAATCACCGTATACGTCAGCAAATAATCGTAATCTCACAATTCTATTCTTCATTGAAATATTATTTAATAAGCAATAAAGATATGGAAAATGCATGCAAGTGACATTATAGTTATTAAAAATTAATCACGTAAAGAGAATTACTAGCTATATGTGATTATGGGGATACTTGAAACAGTTCTAATAACGTGGAACAACCATCCCATTCTATTTGCTCGTGACAATATTTAATCGTAAAAAATAAACAGACGGGCAAACATATTATTTCAATACAACTAAAATGTAAACATTAGAAAGTTAAAAGTGATAAGTATAGTAAATAATTCCAACCAAAGTGTTGATAACTTGTATAAAACTCATAAAATCTATAGCCAAGTAAGGCCCCATAAAGTACAACTAAATAAATATTGTTCATGTCAGGTTGAGAAGCAAATCATAGATAAAGGCAAAATAGGATCAATATAGAATAAATAATATCTAGGAGATTACAACAATTGCAATATCTCTTCAATGTTAATGAAATTAATATGATATTGTAGGGAAATTACAGAATGAAAAGAGTAGATAAATATTGGAGATTTAATTTCATATGTATATGTACTAATTGAGTTGTACCATAGTTTAGTACTACCGATAATAACGATAACTAACTTATTTTTAATTTGTATGCATCCACTAAAAATGCGGTGACTTATAGCTATGTTCCGCAGTATACTCTAATACTTCATAAACATCTTACTTCTCAATAGTCAATGCAATATTATTGTCGCGAATGCTCTTTGCGGTTCAAAACCGAATGCGCGTCGACTGTTAGAAATTTTTAAACCACTGTGGTGACCCTACAGCAAGTGTTTTCGATTAAATCGTTATCAGAGACGAAACTAAAAATAAAACAGGAGTCCTTGAATTAACATCAGAAAACAACAGAGTCTCTAAAGAAATTCAAAGTCACTCCATCAGTCAGAAAAAACAAAGCTACTATTTTATGGGAACACTGATCTACTGCTGTTCCAGTACACTCAGTACACAAAAAAAGATGAAACAATCGGCACAGACAAATATGCAACAACTTTGCACTTTGTTTAAGAGAAGCTGTAAGCTGACCACAAGCGATACTCCGTCAAGACAACACACCAGTTCACACGACAGATGGCTGCAAGGCTGCCAAGTGGGACTATAATCTTAAATAAATGAATAATTCGCTTTACAGCACAGACCTAGCGCCTAGTGATTACTTTTAATTTCCAAATTTGTGAAAGGACGTTCGTGGAAAGCGTTTTTTTGCGATGATGAAGAGCAATAATGGAGCGTTTTCAAACAAAGACAAAATACATGTGTAGTTATATTTAAAAAAAAATAGGAAAACTTATTTCGGTATCTAGTAATAATGTATCGATTTTATAGGAGATTATATTGAAATACAAATAACGGATAAGATGTAGGTCATGTATTCTTTCACATCGATCAATAGGATGTAATTATACACTTTCTACTTAAGGTATCCCCAAAAGAAGGAATGCATAATGGTCAAGTCGAGTGAACGAAGCAGCCATACGTTTGGCCCGTTTCTCCCAATCTACTTCATCTTGAAGTTCGTCGTCGTCTTCAAACCTTTTACCCGATGAACGAGCTTTCAATTGCCCAAACAAATGAAAATCAGAAGGAGCCAGGTCGCCACTATGGGGCGGATGGACAATAACTTCCCAATTGTGTTTCTGAAGCTAGGCCTTCGTCTGATTTGAGGTGTTTCTTGCATTATCATGCAACAACCTGATTCTTTTCAGCAACCTTCCTCTTCGTTTCTGTCGAATGGCTTGGTGTAGTTTTTTAAAAACGCTATGACCAAAATGTTTTGAATATCCCAGAACACAGTTGCCATTGTTTTTTTGCAGCTGCTGAATTTTGAATTTTTTCGGTGTTGGTGAACTCGGATGTTTCCACATCATCGAGTATTTTTTTGATCCGGCGGTATGATAAAGCACCCACTTTCAGTCTCCTGTAACTATAGACTCTAGAAATCCGCTTTACTGACGATAGCACATTAAAAGTCTCAGTGGCGCCATCATTCGTTGCATTTTGTCAACAGTTTTGGTACCTATCTCGGGCACACTTTTCGATAGCCTAATTCAGATACAATTTCACGAACAAAGCTTTTAGGAATGCCGGTCAGTAGAGTAGTAGAGTGTATTTTCAACCGACGATCTTCTCGAATCGGCGTATCGACCTATAATTGATTCTCATCCGTTTTCGTTGTTGATGGTTTTCTTCACACACCTTCGGGATCATCGTTCAGAGCTGTGCGTCGGCTTTTGAACTGTTTACACCAAACACTAACTTGTTTTCGACTCATAACGCCTTCTCCGTAAGTTCTCAGTATTTTTTTTTATGAATTTCGGTAGGTGTTTCATTATTTGCACGCCAAAAAAAAAACGGATGACCGCTCGTACTTCAAACTTGGAGTATGTTTCGATCGGAACTGACATTGTGCGGCTGTCCCTGCACGCGACGTAGGCGGTGTGCCGCGCAAAACGTACCTGTGGAACCTGACTCTTCTATAATATTGCCGATTACGGTTAATATTAAAGTTTGGATTTGTATCATTCCAGTACTAAGAATTTTGGGACACACACACATATCTATTTGTATTAAATGTACACTCATCAGAGAATACAATATTTTATAAAAATTATGATTGCTTGCAATTTTGCTGCCTACCTATGGACAATACACGTTTATTGATTATGAAAGATCATTTTCCCAATTAAAATAGATTTTTAGTGAAAAGAGTCAATATGCCGCCCTAAATATATTGAAGAAATAATGTTAATGTTCTTTCATTACAATCTGAACCATTAATTAAACTAAAATCAAGTGTTTTAAAATTTAGATGTAATTCGGTTGTTTCAGCAGTTAGGTCTTATGTTTTGCTTTGCAATTCAGCCATTTTCCATATCTGGGTTGTAGCTTGATGTATCGTTACATACAGTGCTGATTTTAAATTATAGGAGGTACATATATTGTTTTAATATGTTATACCTGATGCTGATCCTGATTTTTATATCACTATCAGACAAAATTCGCAGTATACTCGTGATATTAATACCTGGATAGACAATAAAATAGAACATTGTAGAAAAACTAATTAGATAAGAATAATACGATAGTAAATATTTGATCTTTACCATATTAGAATTATGTGAATTTAGTAGTGTGATATGGATTTGGAAAAGTTAAGCACGTGGGGAGTACCAACGCTACTTAAAAAAGCAGAGAACAGATATTTCCAGTGCAAACAATTATAGTTATTTGTATATACACGAGTATCAAACATACAAAAAGCAACTAGATAACACATAACAACTTGTAAATAAATAACGAATAAAACTATAATATTTCAGTAATTTATTTATTCTTATTCAAGTATATCATAATTAGAGTTGTCTTTGCAAGTACAGTAAGTTGTTCTATATAATGTCTAAATCTATATAATGTATGCATAATAAACTAAAGGGGCAGAAATTTCGAGATGTATAAAGTTTGACAAGAACGATTAAAGAAGTACACGAAGTTGTTGGAACAATTAAAGTTCAAAAACATTATTACGCTCAAAACATTTATATGTATATAACTTAACGGGTGTATAAACTTAGATACCACAAGCACGTGTTTTTGCTGCTTCTGTCTACGAAAAGAATTGTTATTACAAATTGTACCAAATAGAAGCAAAAATAAAGTGCAGCTCAAATTTCTATATTAATGCTAGCAAGGGGTAGCAAGGAACATCAAAACAAACATGTTTAACTCAGTAAACATATGACGCATAAGATGCCGACTTTGAGATCGTAGTAATTTATTTGTGACAATTTAGTTGTCATCATAACATTAACTTTGTTGATTGTTAAATGAATGATAATTTCTCATTTGCAGAACTTGCCGATATGCACCTTACCTATGGTACAGCACAGTTTAATAGAAGAGACGCAGAATGCTTGCATGAACAAATATTCGGAACATCGGCAACCTCATCATACAACCTTTGCTTTCATCCATTGTCGCCTCAGAGAAAATGGGAACCTAAGACATCCTAGTGGCGGTAGTGGTCCGAACACAGCTCGTACAGTTAAATTTGAAGAAATTCTACACCGTGTGGAACAAACCCAATATGCAAATGTAACTGCGCACCATACGAGATCATTCAAGTCGACAGTACACCATGTCATTCGTGAGCAACTTATCTACCCTTACCTATTTCGAATGCGTACAAGCTTTAAATCCTGAAGATGGCAAAAACCCAATCGATGTGGATAGATTAGATTTTTGCCAATGAGTTTTGGACACACAACGAACCTGATTTCGGGTGAGTAGTATTGTTTTCTAATGAGGCATTTTTCACACGCGATGGTTTTTTTAATAGTACAAACATGATGGAAGTCCGTCGCTGTGATCCCTAGTAGACTTGCGATACCCACAGAAAATATCTCATAGCACATACCTGCTGTATGGAACTAAATCATTTTCAAAAAACATGCCATTATCTTGACAGTGGGAGGTCTGCCATTATGTTGAGTGAATGTTGGTATTCAATAAGGATTGCTGGTCGTGCATATTAACTAGTACCAATAAGCAATCGCAGAATAGTTGGTCCAAAAATATTCTTGAAATGTCGAGTTATGTAAAAATAGAATTGTATAATGAAATAAAGTCTAATAAGCATATTATAGTACACATCCTCTTGTAAAAAGGAACATTTCAGCTTCCATTCCTTATCACATCCAGAAAAAAAAAAACCCTAGACCAAACCAAATCGATTAAACTTGTCAATAGCTTATAAATAAACTTGTAGAGTAAATAATGTCGATGAAAACAGAGCGGACAGATATTGTGAAATAATTGTAAATAGTGATGAATATGACACGTGTCAAGTTCCATCCGTTAATCAGAGTCAGATACATTTTTTTGATTTACAATATGTTTTCTTCATTTTAAAGATATTTTACATTATGAAATATGAAAACCACTTCACCTTTGATTTCTATTTGTATAGAAGGCTGTTTTTGCAGCATAATAGAAAATAGAATTATAAATATATGTATACAGGGTCGCTGATATGTATGGAAACGGTAGATTATTGGGTAAAATATATGAGATACGGAAAAAAGTTAAATATAAAAGTTTTAGGGTATTTAAATGCTTATTAGTTCATAATAATTTTAGGTATACAGGGTCGGTGGTAAAGTCGTGGCACGTCAAAGTTACATTTTTTTAAATGGAACCACCTATATATTATTAGATAATTCAATTCCCTTCAATTATAAGTAACACTTTTAAAGATCGATAACTCGGAAACGGTTGGATTTAGGTACATTATGTGTACTACAATTTTTACTTAAAATTGAAGAAAGAATTGAATTATTTAATAATATACAGGTGGTTCCGTTTAAAAAAATGTAACTTTGACGTGCCAAGACTTTACCACCGACCCTGTATACTTAAAATTATTCTTAGCTAATAAGCATTTTAAAACCCTAAAACTTTTGTATTTAACTTTTTCGGGTATCTCGTATATTTTACTCAATAATCGTCTGTTTCCATACATATCAGCGACCCTGTATATCTAACAATAAGAACAATAAGACAGTAAGATCTAAAGATAAGATGATGTTTTAGAGGCTTAGTAATTAAATACGGAGCCGTTTTAATATTGTAAATGTCATGACACTATTATTTACTATAAACAAATGCATCTAATATGTTCATAATCGTATATCTTCAAGTAACACAATGAAAATAATCTCGACATTTTTAACCAATGTTACACAAGATGTCCTGTATCGTTTTATTGCAACTTTGGGAACGTAAATTAAATTTAATTTCGTGAATAAAAACTCACACAGCTAAATTTATATTTTTAGGGATACATTGGAAATAGGTCTGCGAAGTTGGCACCACAAAGTGGTCAAAAATCGACAAAAATGCTAGGAAGGATTGACCCCGGGATTGACCATTTATTGACCACTATTGACCATCAGCGATTTCGATTGACCACTTTTTGTTTAGGCTACAGCCGCTATACCCATATTTTGGGGTCTAATGGCGAAAATGCTAAAATTAGTCAAGGTAGACATTTTGTTCATCGGATACGATTGACCATCGTTTGACCATGATTGACCACCAAATAATTTTTTTGAAAACTTAGAAATATTCGGAAAACGAAAAAACAAGTTCATATCTCCAATGAAATGACATCGAACCCAGATAATGTTATAACCTCTTGCGTCGCATATTTCACAAATTTCGAAAGGTGGTCAAACGCTGAAAATAATAGAACTTATTGTCTCGTGTCTCTAAACCACACAAAACTGAAAATTATCGTTCGACCACCCTCCGGTTAAATTTTATCCGATCCTAAAGTTACGTATAACAGTTTCAAAGTTTTTCGCATTTTTCACAAATTTTGAGAGGTGGGCAACCGCTCAAAACAATAGAACTTATTGTCCCGTCTCTCTAGACCACAGAAAACTGAAAATTATCGTTTGACCACCCTCCGGTTAAATTTTATCCGATCTTAAAGTTACGTATAACAGTTTCAAAGATTTCGCATTTTTCACAAATTTTGAGAGGTGGTCAAACGCTGAAAATAATAGAACTTATTGTGTCGTGTCTCTAGACCACAGAAAACTGAAAATTATCGTTTGACCACACTCCGGTTAAATTTTATCCAATCTTAAAGTTACGTATAACAGTTTCAAACTTTTTCGCATTTTCACAAATTTTGAGAGGTGGTCAAACGCTGAAAATAATAGGACTTATTGTGTCGTGTCTCTAGACCACAGAAAACTGAAAATTATCGTTTGACCACCCTCCGGTTAAATTTTATCCAATCTTAAAGTTACGTATAACAGTTTCAAACTTTTTCGCATTTTTCACAAATTTTGAGAGGTGGTCAAACGCTGAAAATAATAGGACTTATTGTGTCGTGTCTCTAGACCACAGAAAACTGAAAATTATCGTTTGACCACCCTCCGGTTAAATTTTATCCGATCTTAAAGTTACGTATAACAGTTTCAAAGTTTTTCGCATTTTTCACAAATTTTGAGAGGTGGTCAAACGCTGAAAATAATAGAACTTATTGTGTCGTGTCTCTAGACCACAGAAAACTGAAAGTTATCGTTTGACCACCCTCCGGTTAAATTTTATCCAGATCAGAAGCAACAGGAGTCTGGGAAATACATAACGATATGTGTAAGAAATTATCAAAAGTTCAGAAAATAAAAAAGGAAATAAAACCTATATACGCAATTATATTATATATATTATGATTATTATAAATTGTTAAACATTTGCCACCAAAATTTGATTTACGGAGAATTTTGAGCTATGGGAGTTGAACTAAAGATGTTTGGCTGTATCTTGTACCAAATGTTGCCTCTGATCTGGATAAAATTTAACCGGAGGGTGGTCAAACGATAATTTTCAGTTTTCTGTGGTCTAGAGACACGAGACAATAACTTCTATTATTTTCAGCGTTTGACCACCTCTCAAAATTTGTGAAAAATGCGAAAAACTTTGAAACTGTTATACGTAACTTTAAGATCGGATAAAATTTAACCGGAGGGTGGACAAACGATAATTTTCAGTTTTGTGTGGTCTAGAGACACGGGACAATAAGTTCTATTATTTTCAGCGTTTGACCACCTCTCGAAATTTGTGAAATATGCGACGCAAGAGATTATAACATTATCTGGGTTTGATGTAATTTCATTGGAGATGAATGTTTGTTTCGTTCCTTTTCGAATATTTTTAAGTTTTCAAAAAAATTATTTGGTGGTCAATCATGGTCAAACGTTGGTCAATCCTATACTGCAACAAAATTTTAGAGTTTGCAGTAAAAAAAAATTCGAAAAAAAATTTTTTTTGAAAATTTTGAAAATGTGAAGAGTGGTCAAACATGGTCAAACGATGGTCAATCGTATCCGATGAACAAAATGTGTATATTGGCTAATTTTAGCATTTTCGCCATTAGACCCCAAAATATGGGTATAGCGGCTGTAGCCTAAACAAAAGGTGGTCAATCGAAATCGCTGATGGTCAATAGTGGTCAATAAATGGTCAATCCTTTCTAGCATCTTTGTCGATTTTTGACCACTTTGTGATGCCAACTTCACGGACCTATTGGAAATAACATGCAACGGTTACCAATAGCCGCGTTGAATTAATAGATCGTATGCAATTGATGCTGAAGAAATTTAACACAATAGATAACAATATGTAACTCTATAATTAAATGGAAAAGGCCCACTACTTCTATAGGTTTTAATGGAATTAAATTTAATTCACCTTCCTAAAGTTTCAGCTTCCATAAAATGTTTGAACATATCGAGTTTTGTTTTAAGGCGGATGCCTGAGTTAGGTATTTTCATTTAAAATAATAGTTTGCCCTAATATTTTGTATAATGATTCATATTTTCCAAAATGTTGCACAACCTACAACACTGCTTCAACATAATACATCTATTATTTGAAAAATATGAAGGGCCATACGCAATAATAATATACAAATAAAACATCAAAAAAAATGGTAAAACACAATGACATACTACATTACGATGACGGTTTTATATTTAATTCTCGTAAAATATCTAAAAATAATTAACAAGGAACCAAAATAAGGAAAACACTCACACGATCGTCTAATCGAAAATCATTTAATATATTTATCGCGTCCTACTTGAGTAGATAATTTAGATAAAAGGCATTTGTAACCGTTACTTTTCTAACTTTTAACAAAGGAATTTATAATACAATGTATCAATTATTATCTTCACGGATATATTTCTACGTCACCTTTAAAATTTGTACCGACTGTCTGTATTCTGCTATCGATCGTTCGATAAAAGCAAATTGGATTTTCGCACGAGATTGCTAGCATTTCGTATTTGTATATGAGCATGACAGTAAACATTTGCCTTGAAATACTGTTTGTATGTAGAACGGGCCAGATGCTATGAGGTTATTATTAAAGAATTTAAAATAAAATGTGATAAACTTAACTTTTCAAATTGTTTGTCATTATTGCAAAAACGCATAGACATTATGTGTCCCTAATTAAAAATTGCTTTTAATAAGATATGTGCTGTAAAACACAAAGCCGAAACCCTTAAGCCAAAGAAATGTAGGGTGGCCTGTTGTTTTTTCAATTACAAGCATTTACTGTAAACAGTGTCAATTGCTTAGTATTTCTGACAGCTTATCTAAGATTTACGGGAATTTACTATATCTGAAGAGTGCATTTTTATAAGTGGTCCGTTAACCATGCATGGAAAATGTACAATAGTGATATTAAATTATCTTTGTTATCAAATTTAGTGTAGGTAGCTTTATAATTAGGTGTTTGTAAAATGTGTACGCTTTGTGACATATATCACTTCTCCGATTGTATCGAGGCAAAATTCGTTAAATGTCATTGAACAAAAATTTGTCATTCCACGGCCGGGTAATGTTCTTGAAATCGTGCAAATCTTATCAAACAAAGAAAAGTACGACAGTATGTATTAAAGGTAGCAATAAAAACAAATTACCTTTAAAAATTTTATGAAAAGAGGACACAAGTCGATTTCATTGACTTTCAATCTATACCTAACGGCGAGTACAGGTGTAGCTCTTGAGTTATGACGATTTAAGACACGAACTACATATATTTGAGGCATTTGCGCCCAAAGCATGTTGCATCTGCTAATAAAGAACTTTTGAAGATTGTTTTAGTTTGACGCAGCATGATTTGTACAAACTGAGAATGGGCATGAATTTTCTACTAAAATACTAAAAGAGTTGGAACTTACACACTACAGCTATTACAACTTTATGCTAGTAGGGACTGACATTCTAGTAGTTGATCTACTGAATGCTATTTTGCGTAATTTTAAAAGAACCACACACAGATAGGCCAAACACTATACAGAGCAGGTTTTGGAAATTATTCAAAAACTCTTGTGCGTCATATTATTTCAATCGTTCCATTGCAAGTAGAAAAAGATGCAGTCATTTGCGCACCACTCAACAAATACAATTTCAACAGGAAAGATGCTATGAAGGTTAAAAACCTGAAACAGACAATATGATGCTAGTTTCGAAGAAACAGTTAGCTGACATAAGTGTAGGTGGTTGTTTTTATCAATGGTGATCTAGTAAATATTAGAGAAAATAATGTCTACCAGGTTGGGGTTCTTAACAGTATAATAAAGTCTTGGTTCCGCAGGGTGTGTATAAAAATGGTAGTAAATTAATTCCAGTTCCTTTAGGTTTGATTTGCTTTTGGGATTGAAGTTTATTTTATTTCTTAAAATCCATATGTGTATGTACATATTTCCGTATAAATTATCCCTTCATATAAATACAATAACAATCCACACATTTTTTTGTAAATTTATCGCTACACGTATGTACAGATAATAAGACAGCAATGTCGCGAAACAACAAAATTATTTTATCTAGAATAAATGGGACGCAGATAAATTACTTGGATATAGTATACACTCGCACATTTGCATATATGGGAGTATATGCGAAACAATAATTAAGTAGTTTGTTGAGATATTAAAGTAAACGTTTACGATTACACAATAAATTGAATTAAACACAATTTTACTGCATTAAATAGAACATCAACTAAAGAATACAATGTTCACTATGCCCTAGATCATTAATTTAGTAATGCAACGGGCTCGAAAATGACTTCAGATATGTATTGTACACCGTGTCCGAAGTTATCGGTGCACTATTGCTATCTCCGTTATTTTTGGAACTACAGTTGTGGTCAAATTAGCAAATTATTAGTGTTTTAACGCTGATTAGTATGCAGTTCATGAAAAAACAATTGAATTATGTATTTCTCCCACCACCCTGTATATTTATACATATTTAGAAAGATAATTTTATTTGTGATATAAAAGCTTCAATACACTATTGTCTTCAAATGAATAATAAAGTAGTTATGTTGGAATTTAGTCGATGACAAGGAAAGACATACTAGACCTCTTTCACTTCAAGCCAAAAAATGTTATATTTGTACATATTTGGAAAGAGCATAACGTTTTGAACAAAAAATATCGAATATAAATATCTTAACTGAAATAAATATCTTTAACTAAAAAATAAACAAATGAGAAGCGTCTAAAGCATAAGAAATTTGTTAACGTTTAATTCTATGTTGATCATGGTAAATAATAACAAAATATAATGTTCACAGTACAAAAACAATTATTTAATTATTGTGTTTATTGTTTTTGCATACAAAAGTACACCGCGAGAGTTGCAGTGATACACACCAAGTAATACACACACGACAAATAATACAGCTTACGGAGCCATGCAACTAAGCATCTACCACACACAAAAAAAACGCTCCAATGTCGTCCACTGTTTATAAGCATCGGAATACTAACTGTGCTAAATTCTTGAGTAAAATAATGGCTTACATTCAACTTTAAATTGTTCGCCATTATACAGGATGATCCAGTTTTGTAAATCCACCGATTGCCTCGATCACCCTGTATAAAGAGAATATTTTTAAAACATAGCCCATCTACCCTTGAATCAATTTCCAAAAAGGTTTTTCGAAATCCCTCACGGTTGAATTATAATAGTCATCCCCATCTTGGTTGCACCACGCTGTATACAATGTGATTTCCATGTATATAGGGAGTATAGGGAAACACTGCACATTTTACAGATTTCGCATTAATAATTAGTTGCAATATACACAAGGCGGCATTTTAAAATCGATCGACTATACAAACAGCCACCACTGTATGAAAGAAAGTTTAGTGAATCACATTACAGCATATAAAATATATTTTAAAACAGTAATAAAAATGCGAACTTAGTACTTACTTCGTGATACTACTACTAGACATTTTTGGGAAGCACCGATTTATAAGAGATTGTGCTGTCCCGAATGCTCCGAAGAAGTCTAATTGTAAGACATTTTTATTTACCAGTTTTTACGCATGTGTTACTGTGTGATTCATAACAGATTAAATGAATTTGACCTCAAATATAAGATAAGCAAATAATAAACGAAATATATGTACAAATTTTTAATACAAATTGAATTAAAAATCAATTAGAGCAAAATATACAAAACGAAAATTGTTTTCTACTGTAAGCAAAACATCCAAGAATTACAAAAGAATTTGTTACAAAATATCTCATATCTGTGATAAACAATCAGCCAGAAAATCGTATAAACTCTAAACAGGCGAACTGTAGCTTTTAAGTAGCACTAATTTGGGAAACCCGTCAATGATCGACGCAGATACCAAATATGATTAAAGTATCGTAATAATAATATCAGCAATATTTCACTTTTATACAAATTCTGAGTTGTAATGTTACCCAAATTAATCCATTTCTTTAGCTTACATAGACTGTACGGTTTTATATTATATAAACATATATTTAAGGAAAAAACATCAGAATCTTTGTTCTATTCATCTTCAGACCTTATTAAGCTACTTCTAATTAAGTATTACATAATAACTAAATGACCATAAAATGCAGGGATAATACATCAGAAACAATATCTTTAGAATTTCTAAATTAACGGTAATAAAAATATAGCTGAAGCTGACGAAATATGGAAATGATAATATTAAGTATTATTCTAAGGATAATTTTGATAACAGTTACCCGATGTTGTATCTGTTATATTCTTTTCCAAAAATACAAGAAAATATTCCATAAAAAATAAGAACATTGACGTAAGTTTTGCTATTAATTTAAGTGGAATCTTCAGGAGCAAAACTATGTGAGGGGCGCCAACGTCTCTAGCGTGCTTGACACGTGGAGTTACCGTGACCTTCTGGCGCCCCTCACCTAGTTTTGCTCCTGAAGAAGCCACGTACATTAGTGGTAAAACGTCGAATTTTTTCTGTTTTTTCACCTTGCATTTTATTTTTTAAGTGAAATTATTATTACATATTTGTTATTAAAATAATAAAGATTCGAATCAACACATACAATTATTTACTACTCCTCTCTTAAAAATCCTTTTACTTAAAATATTTTGATAAAATGAATTAGGAAGTTTCCCAGACGTCACAATAGTAATAAAGTTCCGATATTGTGAAGTTAGTAGTTAATAGTTAATTTATTTTTGATGATATTAGTATCACATCATATGTTTATAAAATTTGTCACCAGCCCAAATTGCAATACAAATTAAATGTCCCAATTTCTACGATGCCGATTGTAAATCAAACTATTATTCATTGTAAAGTAAAGTAAAGTAAAGTTTATTCCCAAAAGATCTACAAACAGATATAGGGGAAGTCACAGACAAACTCAAGACAATTCTTAAGTGCAGAAGTAATCATAATAATATTAACAATCAAAATAATAATGAAAGTACGAATAACAATGAAATGGTATTGGTAATAGCAATAGTAAAAGTATAATAATAGTTATAGTAACAGCAATGGTTATAATAACAATACTTAGTGATGATAATAACAACAACAATAGCAAAAGTAGAACAATAATTATAATGAAATGGTATTGGTAATAGCAATAGTAAAAGTATAATAATAGTTATAATAAAAATACTTAGTAATGATGACAGCAGCAACAATAGCAAAAGTAGTACAATAATTCAAATGAAATGGTATTGTTAATAGCAATAGTAAAAGTATAAATAATAGTTATAATAACAACAATGGTTATAATAACAATACTTAGTAATGATGACAGCAACAACAATAGCAAAAGTAGCACACTAATTCTAATGAAATAGTATTGGTAATAGCAATAGTAAAAGTATAATAATAGTTATAATAACAGCAATGGTTATAATAACAATACTTAGTAATAGTAAGAGCAACAACAGTAGCAAAAGTAGTATAATAATTATAATAACAACACCTAGTAAAAGTAGTGGCCGTAATAACATTAAGAGCAAGAACCTTAGACTTAGAATTATATAGCGTCTCAAGTAATGCTGAAATTGAAGTATTCCTGTAAGGAATAAAAGGCATTCATAACTAAGTGATCACGTACGTGGTGCTTAAAGCGCAGACGGGTTAAACTTTTCCAATGTTTGGGAATTTTGTTAAATATTTTAATAGCTAGAACCTGTGGGGACTGCTGAAATAAAGTTAATCTAGACCGAGGTGTGGCTATGTCATCTCTACATCTGGTATTGTAATCATGTTTGTCTTTATTATGTGGAAATCTATTGAAATTATCATAGGCATAAAGAGCAAGCTCGAGAATAAAAATACATGGCAAAGTTAATAATTTATATGTGATAAATGCAGGTTTACAAGACTCCAAAGCTTGTAGACCTGATATACAACGGATAATACGTTTCTGGCTAATAAAGACATCTTTACACATGGTTGAATTTCCCAAAATATGATTCCGTAAGATAGTCTGCTATGAACATAAGCATAATATACACCAATCATCTGTTGACGCGTTAACATCGTCCTTAAGTTACGGAATAAAAAACAGATTGAGTTTAATTTGGGTAGTAGACTCTCACAATGTGCCTTCCAATTGAGAGACTGATCTACCCACATTCCCAAAAATTTGGTAGAGCTCGCATTGGAAAGCTGGTTGCCGCCCAGTGACAAATCCAAATAAAAATCCGAGCTGGGCTGAAGCTGATAGGGATGAAAACGTAAATAAATGCTTTTCTTATCATTAACAAGAAGCCTATTCATAGAGAACCACTCAGATGCATCACTCAACAAGTTATAACAAGTCTCAACCAAAATATCTTCGGTTTTATCTGTTGCTAGTAAAGCAACGTCATCCGCATACAAAGTGATTGAAGCATTGTGCACTGTCAAAGGAAAATCATTGATAAACAATAAAAAAAGTACGGGACCTAAAATAGATCCTTGTGGTACTCCAATGTTATTAGGCAAAGACTCGGAAGAAACACTCCCAACAGCAGCACTTTTGTTGTACAAAATATTGATGTACTGAGTTCGGTTTCGCAAAAAAGACTCAATCCAATTTAAAGCATTCCCTCTGATTCCATACGCTTGTAGTTTGTTTAAAAGAAGGTCATGAGAAACACAATCAAACGCCTTACTTAGATCCAAAAAAAATTAGTATGTATTAGTATGTATTAGGTTCTTTCGTTATAATAATTTTCAAGAATTCTTGAGCTTCGATTGTTATTTCCCGAGCCAATCTGTTCTGTGTGTACACATTGGAATGTTTGAGATTCCAAGGAACTAATAGCTGTTCCTTGGAATATTTCTCGTATTGTTGTGATTTTTGTCATGTCAATAATAACTATCGTAGTGTGATGATGGTCTACTGACTATAACAAACGAGACACGTCGTAATCACATGTCAAAATCGAGATGGAAGTTACTACATATGTATATTTACATAAAATACGAGGTTGTATTAAAAAGATTAGCGGAAACTAAATAAATTGAACTTAATGAAGTATTATTTTTAATTCCTTTTATTTGTCATTAATCTCAACGTTATAAAAAGTCTGTGAAACAACTGCTCGGAGATGTTGAGTTCGACCACCGTAATGAATTTTATTTAAACAGACCGTTCAGTTCGACCACAATTTTGCAACGAAGGGATTAAGGAATGACATAAGGGATTCATCCTAATTACCTGAAGAGGCGGACTAAGAGAGAAATAGTTCGACCACGTGTTTATTCGGCCAATCGAAAAATAATCTCAGAGGGTGGGTATAATTAGGCAATTTTCATATTGTATATAAAGTACAGCATATAAGGTCATGCATTCATATCATTATTTTGTGTAAATATACTCGTATAGGTATCTACGTTGTCTGACAAACTGTAAGGGCAATTCTATCTGTATATGTATAATATTTTTTGTTTTGTATATTAATTTTTGTATAAGTAAATATTCGTATGCACATATTTACTTGTTCTAATTTGAGAGTGCAAATTTTTAGTTTTATGTAAATATGGGAAGGTACATTTTCTAACAAATTGTGACACCGATTCTATCTGTAAATACAAATACACTTTTATACCTCTATTACTCGTGTGTTCTTTGCAAGTGCGGTTGAATTGACAACATATTAATGTAATCTGTTAATTACATAATACACCCTCTTACGTGGTCGAATTCGACGGTAGTATTTAAAGAAGCCTAATTGATTAGAGTATTAACCAGGTAGACGTGGTCGAACTAGACAACGTCCCAACTGCTATGTGTCAAATGCAAAAAGCGTAGCAAATGTCAAACGCCAAGAAGATGGCAAATCTAAAACGCTTGAACCTACGACCAGTACATAGACATTATGTCATTGTTTAACACGTATACAGGGCGGTCCATTTAAAGTGTAACACTGTAATATCATTGAAAGTGTTAGACAAAAGTTTAACTATACGAAGAAGCTCATCCGAAGGCGCTACTGTTATCGCTATAAAGAAAGACACAAAGGTCATAGCAAGGTCAACTCTTTATTTTTTCAAATAGGATATGGTATTTTTTTTATCAAATTTTAAAAGAGCTATAAGTTGTGAATAGAATAATAGTAAACCACATATGATCTCTGTTAAAATAACAAAATTATAATACCGATGTTTGTATTGTTCATTCATCATACGAAGAATAGTGACGGCATTGTTTACTTTGTGTAGCCGAGATGTCGGGTATATATATTTTCTTTGTTTGTTATAATATAAGAGTCTAGTTTTAGTTCTCAGTTCTAAGACGGAGTTCGTTGTATGAACAACTGCCTTTTCTTAGTATTAAAAATAAGAAAATAAAAGTTAGTTTATTCACTTGCTAGTAGTGACTTTTATTTAAATAATCCCAAGAATCTCAAATTAATATTAATCGAGATAATTCGAAAAAATGAGGACATAATAAAAGTCAGTGCAGCAATGTTTTTCCTTCGTTTTTTAAATGTAAAAGTAGAAAATAAATGTTAATAGCAACTACAAATTGTTTACATAAGGTAAATAGTGGAAGAACGCAGACGGCTATCGAATTACACTACCGTCCATAGATGAGGGATCAGTAGAAGAAAAATGATACAACGCAACATAATAAGTAAATTAGTCGATGCATATATTAAAAAAATTACATAACTCTAACAAACCAAAGTTGAATTCTTAAAAAATAAAGTAATATTTACCAATTCTAAGCCATATAATATTTAATAAAAAAATAAACTTATTTTAATTTATTCACAGAAAAATATCCACCGCCACACTTAATAACTGCTTTACATATTTTGGGCATTCCTAATACAAGTCGTTGAAGTGTCTCCACTGCAATTACGTTCCACGCCTCTTGGAGATGTTCCCAAAGCTGTTGTTGTGACCGTGGACAATGTTCCCTCACCCTTCTATCCACCTCATCCCAGAGCAGCTCAATAGGATTGAGGTCTGGCGATTGTAGAGGCCAAATCATGTTAACAAGTATTAATTCCATCTGCTTCTTTTTTGCTGCAAATAGTTTCTACAAAGTCGAGCAGAGTGCTTTGGATCATTATCTTGCTGAAAATGAAACCCTTCTCCAATCAATCGCAACCCCGAAGGGATAGCATGTTCTTCTAAAATGACCTTGTACCGCTCTTTTGTTAATATTCCGTTGATTCGATGCAGATTCCCAACACCGTCGAAGGAAAATGCTCCCCAAATTAGCACTGAACCTCCTCCATGCTTTACGGTAGCCACAACACAATCATCACGCATTCTTTCACCTCGTCTGCGTCGAACGTAAACACTCCGATTACTGCCAAAAATATGAAATTTTGACTCAGCAATCCATAACACATATCGATGTTCCAATTTTGATGCTATTTAGCCCATTGCAACCGTTTCTGACGGTTTTGTGGTCTCACTAACGGTTTGCGAGCAGCAATGCGTCCCTGTAACCCTGGTTTTGTTAAGCGCCTCTTTACCGTAGTAAAGGACACTGGCGTTTCGCGGCTTTCATTGAGTTGAGCTCGAATCTGTGGAGCTGTTAGCCGTCGGTTTCTTTTGGATATTACTTCCAATCGTCGATCTTCAGCCGGGTTCGTTATTTTGGGTCTTCCGGATCGCTTTCCGGAATGCGTTGTTCCTGTTGTCTTATAGCGTTTCACTGTTCCTTGGACAGCTCGGTAAGTTAATTTAAGTTTTTCGCAATTCGCAACGAATAATTTTCTTTATGTAAAGTAATGACAGCACTACGTGCCTCTGCACTCAACTCTTTTCGTTTTGCCATTCTTTCGCGATAAACAATTTTTTATCTTACGTACTCGTATCACAAGTTGATCGGACAGCACTAAAGCACAAACTAATACTTCTCCTATGATAAATGAGTGTTTCATATCCTAAATATCTAAATACTTCATTCGTAGAATAATTACGTAAATATTGCAGTATTATAAGTGGCTTTACCGATTTCTTTCTATAAGAAAGGGCTTTGTACCTCTGCAGGTCATAAATGGATTAACAGAACTTTGTTTATTCTCATCTGAAAACGTGCTGTTTATTGTAAGGATTTATGCAATTTCCCTTTGTAAATATCTTGCAAACGTACCAAACATATTTTATTTAGATTGGGTGTATTTGGGCAGGTAAATTACTAAAGTGACGAATTTGTATGCTACTGATCCCTTATTTATGGACGGTAGTGTTTTGTATTCACTGCTGCACTGACTTTTATTAAGTCCTCATTTTTTTAATTTGAGGTCATATGTCGTTTACTATTTTTCTATTCACAACTTATTGCTCTTTTAGAATTTGATAAAAAAATACCATATGCTATTTGAAAGAAAAGAGAGTTGACCTTGCTTATGACCTGTGTGTCTTTCTTTATAATGACAACAGTAGCGCCATCGAATGAGCCCCTTCATGTAGTTAAACTTTTGTCCAATACTTTTCTTCATAACACTAATTGTTTAGAAGATATTACCGTGTTACACTTTAAATGGACCACGTATACGTCAACGATGAAAATAATACGTGATCGGTTATTTATTTTTCTTTAATAATCTTTGTAATCTATATTATCTTGTGTGTATGTTATACAATTGATGTAACTATGTATTAAATTAAGACGGATGAACTACTTATCCTTTCAAATGTCGCCATGTTAATCTATTTGATCCACTATAACTGATACAGATGAAAACAAAATATTTGGCTAGCCCACGTGAGTTAAAATGACGTGTCTCGTCTGTTGGTCTCGTCGAAAATCGAGTATAATTCATAAATTTGTTTTATGAAAAGATATCAATTAAAACAGATTCAATTTATTACACATAGATAAAACTTCAAAAAGAATGGACAGGTGATATTGATAAAAAATTCAAATTTATTCTTGTACATACGTTTTCAATACAGTTTCAACAAATTTGGATGTTTGATTTTATAATGGCGAATACCTTAATTAAAAACATCTACTTATAGTATTCAAGTCCTCAAAAATAAAAAATATCTAGGAGCTGTCTTAGTTAACATGAGTTCGAAACACCACTCTTTCTGTTATATGAAAAACCCGATTGTCTGCCTTAAGATTAAAAATTGATGATCAATGATTTTTGGATCTTTGATGGTAATTGCCTTAGTGAAACAATTTACTGTTACTTAAAATCAGTTATGAGACATCTGTCACAATATTACTTACTTTTTTGTTCTCCTATTATGTCTGAGTACAGATGTAGAAATGGCTGATATGAAATGACCTAAAATAGTTTCTATTTCTGTAGTAAAACTAGATATATTTTGCGACCGGTAAACAATAACATTCCATCACATGCAAACAAATCAAAATCTCTGTGCTCCACCAAAACTGTTCTTCCTCAAATTATTGCCATGTTTAGACAATCCATCCAGTATTTTTCCTTAATCGTTTAACAGGACAAGTATACTTGATTTTTTAAAATCTGAATTAGCCTGATCGATATCAGACCGATGTCTTTTAAACAAATGAAACATGCGGTTTATCGATAGATGTAAGAGAGCTCCCGTATATTTTTAAAGTCAATATTACAACAGGAGATAGACAGGATGGGGCGCGCCAATGGCATAATCTTCTAAATCCCTTGATCTGATACCTATCGACAAGAGATAAACATCGTGGTGAATTGAAAGAATCCTCTTCCGCAATAGTATCATTCTTTACTGTTTATTATTTTCATTTCTTCTATGATGTCATATTTTTTTAGTTGTGCCGCCATCGGATTTTTTTTAATAGCAACCTATATTGTCTGCATCAAAATAGCATAGTTTTGTCTATTTACTTTACGCTCATATATCATAACACATTTAGAGAAATCCTAGAAAATTCTAGGAAAATTTTTAATGACACTATTGATGTTTTTCACCACTGCCACTTTGCAAGCGTTGTACTATATTATTCACATATTGATTGCGGATGTCGCATATTTGATCCCGTATCCGAGTTTTTAAAGCATTTAAATGTTCGCGTTTATTTTTACTCGTATATAAAGCGCTTTTAAAATGCTACCGCAAGTAACACATCAAGTGGTTTAAATCAGGGGAACAAGCCGACCATTTAATGCTTCCTCTTCTACCAATCCACCGGTTTTTAAATATTCTATTAAAATAATGCCTAAGCTGGATGCTTTAATCAGGTAGAGCACCAGATTATTTCATTTGACAAATTGGCATTATGCACTCACCTTCTATGCATACTGGATATGTAGTTCAGCTGCCCAATGAGGCTTTTCCTTTGACCAATAGCGACAATTATATCGATTTACAGCCCCATTAAATGAAAATGTGGCTTCACCTGTGAAAATAATTATTCAGAAACTGCGGTTGATATTGCTAATAATCATAATGTTTTCGCCCATCAAAATCATCCTCTTATAATTCTTGAAATAAGTTTATTTTGTACGAATGAAACTGATCTTTGTGTAGAATATTTATTATAGTACCTTAGAAAATGCCATTGTCTCTTGATAATTTTCGAGGTGAGCAATGCGAATTTTTTATCCTCCTCTCTGTAGCTACCTTTGATTGATCGCCTTTAGGCAAATCTCTAACATGTTCTCCATTTACAAACTTTGAATATATTGATTGCACAATAGCCTGCAGATTTGGATATTCGTTGTTAAATAGAAGGGATACCTTATTCTGAGTTCTCTTTCGATCACTATCACTATCACACACAATATTTTTATTGAATCCATTTATGTTAATCGCGCCAGGGTTTGATTAGTTTTTGTTGTACAATGTACAAATTACAGAATATGTATAATAACATGAAATACAAAGAGTACAAAATTAAACGCGATCACTATCAACGTATGTAAACAAATACGAAAAACAAATTCGTAAAGAAAATGCACAAAGCTTTCCAATTTTGATGCAAACCATATAGTTTGCTATATAAAACAAATCGATTACGTCACAAATAACCAATATGATATCGTATGAAGAAATAAAGGTCGTTGTAGTATGTAAAAAAATAAACAGTGAATCTTTTATTACCAACATTTTCTGCTAACACTACTAATGCTTTCAGGATCATTATCCCCCTTGATTCACCCTGTATACATATATCTACGCGTTTTAAACAATATTTGCTTTATTTCTGTACTTTACATGTACCACGTGTGCTATTTTTACGTATACCACAATAATAACATTTATTTTTAATTTGAACTTTTCACTTGTTCAATACAAACAACCACAACATATAACTGGAGAATATCTCGTAAAAAAGATGGTCAGATTAATTATTTCCTACTATTCATTGTACCTGTGGTAGGTTATTCAAGTTTATTTGTATAAACAATAAAACATGAAATTAATATAAGATTTCAAATGAGACGAAGAAAACAAACAGCATACGTATTTATTTGTTATCTCCGCAGCAAACACAACGACTCTAACTCCTATTATTTCCATATAATTACAATTACAGTCATTAAAAGCCTTATCTCTACATCGTTATGCGGATCGCAAGTTTATTATCTTGAATAAGTAACAATACACCTACTAACACAATTAAATACAAGAAAAAACCTCTCACGCTGTCCTATCTAACCGCAAACAAGTTTTGCTATTCACGGCGATGGAATATCTCCTTTCATTTTTTTTACATAACTCAATCGCGACTTGTACATCTATAAAGGTGAAGTTGTATTCATGCAATCGATGCGATGTGACTTTGACCCGCTTCGAATGGTACATACCGACTGTTCAATCAGCAGCATTGCACCGTGTTTTGGCTTTTTTACAAGAAAAAAAACACCGTTTTAATTCAACTTCCAACAATTACAAATTGGATCGTGCGATCAGGTGGGAGCTTACGAAATGATGTCGTGAAGACTTTGTTTACTCGCCGAAATGTCTGTATCAATTCCAGAAATAATTATACTGGCAGATATAAACTTCTGTGTTATGTTTAATTTGAGTTTAGTATCTCGACTCGTATTGGCTATTGCGATATACTACCTATTATGCATTCTACGACCTAATTCGCACGGTGAACTTTTGCAATACATTCGTATGAATGCTTTTTTCTTGAAATGCTAGCGAACAATGTAGGCTACCTTTGGAAAACTTAAACGTATTCATGTTGTGCAACTATTTATATTATCTCATATAGATTGTTTACTATCAGAATAACTACCAAAACGAATGTTTACCTTGAAATTATATTAAGTTTCGTAATAGCTGTTTTAACAATTTCGGCTACAATTTAGTCTGTTTCTGTTTTCTAGAACAAATTACTTGGCCAGCACTTTGTTAACAGTTGATTACACAAGTTAGTATTGGTTTCATATCGAAGCCCAAAATTAATACTATTCAACGAAACGATGCTAAAAGTTCAACCCTTTTTGGTGGATGCAGCTGTAACGGTTTAATAAACATAATGTTATTTGCATAGAAAGTTACCTCCGTAAATTATTGATCTAGCAGTAAAGATTTTGACACAGAAGTAGAGGCTCCTTAAACGCATGGCGACGAGAGAACTTCGTATTGTTATCAGTGTAAATTAAAGAGAGTCAATGATAACGTGTTTCATTTGTTTCCCTATACGTCTATGTTGATCGAATTATTTTGGTTTATAACAACAAATTATAATCGACAGTTTATCTTAGATCTTGTTTCGCTACTACTATTATTACTTATAAATATACGCATACGGATTATTAAGATAATGAATAATCTTTAACTATAACATGGTCATTTGCTTAAAACATCTTCTATTTGCAAATATGTAAAGGCACGCAGATTGTTGTTCCACCACTACTTTTATTCTCATGACTTTCGTCAGCAGCAACCATTTTTCATACTTTATACTCATGACTTCAAACCCGTAAAAAAACCAGAGGTAATTTGTACATTACACATTATTATAGATTTAGTTAATGTAACTACAAGGATTTAAATGCCGTATACCTGATGAAGTAACTGGCGATATTACAATAAAATATCGTAGAATTAATTCAATGGATTACAAGAGATGACGATCATTTTGTCTTTGCCCAAATAAAGTAAAGCAGAAAGTGGTGTTAAAGTCATCATTACAATAGAAAATGTTTTGACTTAATAATAAATGTACTTAATATAATTGTGTGATTTTTTTAACCAAAAGCAGTCGTCTTTGTGTTGAAATAAACGCTGTTAGTAGATATTGAATAATTAGTTTGTTGCCCTTGGCGACAAGGTAGCGGACGCAAATTAATTTTCAGGAACGAACGTTTGCGGGCTGAGCATTGTGGCAGTTTTATAGCGCTAAAAGATGAAATTCCTTGAACTCAAACTACTGCGGAAGTTGTGGCAAACCTCATCATAGATGAATCGTAATTCGGTGTATAGAACATAAACAAACATACAACCAGTAGTGCTAGTAACCAGTTGTAATTAGGAATACATTTAAAACTAAAGCGTAAAGTGACTTAATATTAGCACAAAAAATTCTGATATCGCGTACGTACTATATATATGTAGATAGTTAAATCTCTAAAATCAGAGATTAATTTTATCCACACTTTCGTACGAAACATTAGTGGCATGTTACTTTATTAGTATCCTTTCACGCATGTATTCGAATATATATGCACATTCCAAAACACCAATCCCTACACTTTGTTATAATGATCGTTTGTCATGGCAACTTGTTGAATATTTTGTTTAAGTGTTAGGGCTACACATACAGTCGTTAGCCATTAAATTAAAACCATTGTGAGAAATTCATAATTTGTATTCTAAGAAAGATATATTCACTAGAATTACCTAGTTTATTATAATATGTAGTTCTTTTCCAGAAATATTTCCCTATTCGAGGTACTGTGGCCTATCCTCTCCGCTCGTCGGCTTGTCGGTAGTTAGTTTAGCGATAAGTGTCTTGCGATAAAGATAGTGTTGTGGTATTGAGACGTAAACTTAATCTGTTGTGGGTTGATTTTTTAAATCTACATTGTTGATTTCGCTACGCTGGTCCATAAAAGTTCGTTAAATTGTAATTTCGTTATGGATAAAAGAAAAGACATCAAAGAAGAAAAGAAGAATAGAACTTGTGCTCTGTTAGAAACAGGAATATATTCTCGACGAGAAATAGTACGTAGGGAAAATGTGTCACACCGAACCGTTATGAAAATAGACAACTTGATCAAGGAAAATATTCCCGGGAGTAACTCCTCACGACAATATTGCGGTAGAAAAGGAAAATAAGTCAACAATGTTTCTGTCACACGGCAAAATCTGTAAGGCGTATTTAGACATAGCAAATCTGCCGTTGTTAGAATTACTAGAAAATTCGCCTGATCTCAATCCTATTGGAAATGTGTGGAATACGTAAAAAGGATTGTGTCACAATAGAAGTGAAAACAGCAATTCAGGACAACTATCCAAGAAACTTCCAGAAATAATGACGCCATACAGCACATAAAATCAATTGAGAGCATGCCCAACAGGATACTCGCTGTCATTAAGACAAGAGGCGGTCATATTAATTATTAATTAAACTTTTAGCCTTTTAATGTGTATGCCTTTAAATAAAATATCGCTGACAATAAATTGTTTTATTCTCATTTTATCCCGAAATTAGCAATTTTATCTATGGTAATAATTTAATGACCAACAACTGTACGTAATTGAATTTGGACTAATACAAATACCAATAAGTAATGGTATTTTTGTCCATTAGCAAATTATCTTTTATGTCATTACATAGTCTTAAACATACAAAAGTTTTATACACATCATATTTATTTTTGATATACATATACATTAGTACTTATGCAATATGATTTTTTATAAAACTTGATAGATATCTGCATATTGATATTCTCTCTAATGTGTCACTCTAATTCTCTCATTTCTTCTATTTTCGAAAAACTTTAAGCTAGGTTGTATGTCACAAATTAAAATTAAAAAAAATCTACACAGAAACGAACATATAAAAATGCTTGTAATATACAGCGTATCCATGAACACCCCTACAAAATGAAAAAGGTGATTGTACATATAAAAATATGAAGAAAAGTTTTTATTAACTCGGGTCCGGACATGATGTCAGAAAACAGGTTTTTGGTCAATTAGTCTTGAACTATATTTACTTTACTATTCAATTTTTATACACGATTTTTATTTTCTATATTTATTAGCCAGTGACTATCGCATACAGGGTCAGAGAGGTATCAGGAGTCCTATACATTCTTGGCACTAATTTTGTTCTTTGTGATTGTAATTCCATGATGATTCTCTTACTAAACATACAGTAGTGTGCAATTGAAGTGCAACACTGCCTGATGTTCAAGGAAATTATCTTAATAGGGGTTGTAGCAATTTAATTTATTGGAACGGCTTTAATCCCTATACCTGAAATTCATAATATATCTTTTCACAGAAATATTATTGAAATATTTCTGTCTGGATTCCTTCAGTTCTCGTATGTTCGTTATTGTGCTTGCATCGTGAGTGATATGGCGAAATATAAATTACTAAACGCTGAAGAAAAAGCGGTTATTCTCGCGTTAAAACGTGAAGGTTTATCAATTCGAGTAATAAGACAACGCATTAAACAAAAGGCATCAACATTAGTCGATTTTTAAAACGATACAACGAAATCAAAGGTGGTCAGACTAAAAGACGTGGTGGTCGACAAAAAAAAACTACTCTTCGTGATGAACACAATATACAATCCCTATACAATCTGACATACCTGTACTATCCGTTTGTAGTACATAGGAAACTTACTACTTATACTTCTGGTAAAATTTTAATGGTGTTGCAGTTCATTTGCACACTACTGTAGTTTTTAAGAAAATACTTCCGATGTGGTGCGGACTTTTCTTTTCATTTGATATTTAGTACAAATGTAAGAAACTAGAAGTAAGGATTTGTTACATTATGGCTTAAACAAACAAACAATACAGCATAGTATCGTTTGAAAATTATCAATGTCAAAAATTTGTAATTATCATTTATTTGCTAAAAAAATGGTTTCGTTTACTAGGGAAGAATATGCAGATATGCGTTAAATCTACGAGGAAAGTAATTGTAACGCTTTAGCGGCACAACGTAAATATGCAGAAAAGTTTCCTAATAGAACGCATCCCACCCCTACAACTTTTACCGTCCTTCGCCAAAGGTTTCGGGAAACTGGATCGATGTTTCCTAAAAGAAAATGAAACAGGTAGACATCCCGTTGTAGTTGAGAAGCTATTTTAATAAATTTAGACGACAATCCAGAATTAAGTGTTCGAACATTGTCAGCGATGCATCCAGATATTTCCAAATCGTCAATTAATAGTATTCTACGTAAAAAGAACCTACAGCCGTTTCATTTTCAAAAGGTGCGTGCTATGTTAGGGGGTGAGTTTCCTGCTGGTGTAGCGTTTTCCGATTGGTTAAGAATATAGATAAAGGCGGACTAGTACAATAGCCAACTAGTCTACTCAACTAGATAGTCACTGGCCGATAAACTTAGGACATATAAATTATCATTTGTAAAGCCAGTTGTAGTTCAAGACTAGTTGATCAAACACCAGTTTCGTGACGTCATCTGTAAAGTGTGGAAGTTCCCTTAAGACGCATTTCTGGACCCGAGTTGAGGGGAACTTCTTTCATACATGTGTGTGTACAATCACCTCTTTAATTCTTTGGGGATTGTTTGTGGGCACGCTGTATAGTATATCTTTTTAATATATGGACTATTAAATTACGGGCACAAAGTTGAGTTAAATTTATATTCTTTAAAAATTTCCTGTTTTAAATCAAGTGGTACTTCCTTCGCTCAATATTACGACATGCAGAATTTAATATGTGTAAATAGAGACGTCAGCGGTCTGATGATGTAGTTAGGTATACAAACAATCCATAGTAATGGCGATTATTTATTAACTCCTCTAGAACACGGTGAAAACAATACTATTGCATAATGGCAATGTGTTCCGATGCCTTTGGTTTCTGCAGTAGGCATGAAAGAAACTCATGAACTGCATGTGCTGCAACTTCAATGTTATGGCACTCTTTACAGGTTTACAAAGTTTATTCACGAAATAGTGCCGATTTTTGTGCCTATGGGACAGGCGTGACACCAAAAATCACTATACAGTCAAGCAAGTGCCTGCGATGAAATTATATGTTACTGTAAAGGAAAATCTAAGAAAAACTTCATTAGTTGAGCCCGAAAAAATCATTTTGCCTTCGCTTTATGTCAAATTTAACCATATGGAGAACTTTATAGAAACTCCGGGTAATATATATATGTCGTGTTTGTTTTAATTCTGCCAATGTTCGTCAGTACTTTTTGATTCTGTTGTTTATCTGGCAAAACAAAATCCATCTATTTACAAGCTAGATGCAAGAAGAATGTTTAAAGCTGTCGACTAGTGTAATCAAATATAACAAAATATATTGCATATTACTAAGCATTTCTATGTATTTAACAGTTTTACAAGATTATATATTGTCATTTGATCTGGCTTACGAAATGTAAGTGGTCCTAATTCAATGGCCAACGACTCTATTTAGTTATAACGCCAACAGTATTTTCTAATTAAAACAAACTAGCATTCAACGCACGTTTAGATAGTTAAACAACTGGCACGGAAACAGGTGAAAGTCCAAGAAACAGTAGCCACAAGAGACGAACATGAAAACGGAAGCAGGAAAGAACTAATACATAGGAAGGAAGATGATTAACCACGGATGCTTTCAATTAGTACAGGTAATAGAAGTAGTCGGTAGTAGTAGGTAGAAGAATCTTTCCATTTCTAGCTTAGTGTATTAAGGTAGCGGTACCATCGGCATGATGTCACCGAATTATACGGACGTATAACTAACAGAAGAAATAAGATAAGTACATCATAGGGTATCTGCACTTACCTTCCATGAGATCGCGCCAAGGCTGCGGGCACGTGCTCGGAATTGGTAAGGTGAGTTTGTTGACCGCGACACCGTAAGCGACGGCCAGCGTGTCTATACCCTTGTAGGGGGTCTCGCCGGTCAGAAGTTCCCAGAGTAGTACGCCGTAGCTCCAAACGTCGCTCGCCTTCGAAAACGTCGAGTGCTTGATAACTTCAGGCGCCATCCAGGCGTAAGTGCCAGCCTGAGACATCCGCGTCGTCTTGTAAACCTCGCGCGCCAGTCCGAAGTCTGTGATCTTCAGCGTCTTAAACTGGAGTTCGTCTTTTTCGATGGTTTCGCTTAGTAAAACTGTAACAAAAAAAGGAAGAAAACACGTAAGAATATTGTAATTCTGCTGATCGATAACAAGAATAATATATAATGAATATGTTTGTCTTTAGATTATTTTTCAGAAATAACAGTTTTTTATTCTATCAAAACATAGAAACGTGAAGACATAATCTGATAAGCCATCACGCTAGATAACTCAAAAATACTTCTGCAATATTTCAATCCGAGCTTTGGATAATAACAGCATAGTTAGCAGTACTTCTATACTTCTTCATTGTGTTTATATCAATACCTCCGGCTAGAGAGAGTAGAGTACGGCTTATAAAGTTAGGTAGTATGTCAATGTAATTCATTACAGCTCGGCAGAACTGTATACATCTATCTGAATCTTCTTCTCTTGAAGCAAACTAACCTTATACGAACGTATTTTATTATTTATGAGAATCTTTCAAACTGAACTTTCTCTGTTATTGTATACGGCAAGCTTTAGAACAAATTATGCAAAATTTCGAGTTATGGATTTAGAAATCTCTCATTTAGAGAACGTTCGATTGAAAACTTCACTTGTAACTACATACATATACAGTGTATTCAAAAACTTCCAGGACTGCCGCTCATAAAATAGTACAGGTGGCGCTATCTCTACGCAATTAACGGAACACGTAGCAACAACCTTTTCTTACGCACGCTCAACGTTTCATTCCGTTCTAACGAGTTTCAACTTGTCAGCGTTCACTCGAGTAAAGTGTGTCTGACTGATCGTGTCATTGTTAAAAATGGGGCAAAGAACGAACATCAAATTTCGTTTTAAAATGGGAAAAACAGCCACAGAAACTTATGAAATGATTAAAACTGTTTATGGTGACGAGGCTATGAGTAGATCCCGTGTGTTTGAGTGGTTTGCAAGGTTTAGAGATGAAAGAGAATCGACGGGAGATGATGAGAGGTCATGTCGTCTACGTTTAAGTCGGACTGATGAAAATGTCGAGCGAGTGCAAGCGTTGGTGAGGTCAGACCGTCGAATGACGATAGAAATGATTGCTGAATCTTGAATAGTAGAACGTCCAAGCATCTGTCCTGCTAGAAGATTCCTGAAGGATAGCTGTACACGACGTTTAGAGCCTGCTGGAAGGACAGCAATAGAAATTTATTTTGTCCTTCCAGCAGGGCTTGTTTTCTTCCGGCAGTACACATGTATTAACCATAGGCGTGGATGTGTGTGTGTGACTGTATAGGGATAAAAATATAGATGTATAAATAACTCGAAAACTACTATAGAGTCATCAAGTTGAAACTTGCACTTTAAATAGGCAATTTTTTGTGCGCTTCTAAATGGTTATAATTTGGTCCTGCTGGAAGGACCACTTCATATCATCACACATTTTATTTTAGAGCCTGCCGGAAGGACAAACTGTCCTGCCGGCAGGCCCCTTGGATGTTCTATCATTAAACATGAGTGTAGGGTCTGCTTTTAGAATAATGACGGAAGATTTAAAGAAAAAGAAGCTCTGTGCGCGCTTTGCGCCACACAGTCTCGCTACGGAGCAAAAAGAACACCGAATTGCTTCTACCGAAGATTTTATTGCCACGGCCGATCAAAACCCTAACTTTTTGAAAAACATTGTCAGCGGAGACGAGTCTTGGTGTCTCGAATACGATCCGGAAACTAAACACCAAAGTGCGGAATGGACAAGTCCGGGAAAGGGTCGACCTATGAAAGTTCGTGCGTCAAAATCAAAAATAAAGACGGGGTGCTGATCATGTTTTTCGACAGTTGAGGAATTATTCACCAAGAATTCCTTCGATGTGCTACACCAGCTACTGAAGAGAATGCGGCATATAGGACGCGATGGCTGGTTGTAACCATCGGCCACCCCCATATTGACTTGACTTGTCCTCTCCGGACTATTTTCTATTTCCAAAGTTGAAATTGAAGATGAAGGTACAGCGGTACGAGTCGATAGAGGCGATTGAAGCGGCGGTGACAAGGGAACTGCGAAGTATTGAAGTCGAGGCGTTCGAGAAGGCGTTCACCGATCTTTATACACGATTTAAACGTTATTGAAGTGCAGGGAGATTATGTAGAAGCATGATATTAAATATACCTACATTTCCTGTGTTATATTCTCTGTGTGCATTCAGTGGAACTTTTTGAATACACCATGCAGTTCATAATACAGAAATTTATTGACGATTTGAGTTTATATGCCGAACGAACATTATCGAGCGAGGCTTATAAAGGAGATGAGTGAATTAGGTTCCATTATGAACAAGTTGCTGTATGTATAACTTTATGTTCGATTGCTTTGAAAGAATATTTTCCTTAACAGCTAACCTTCCGATAATTTTCATTTCTAATGTGGTTAACTCGTCGAATCACTTTGATATTCCAACCCCTAAAATTTTCGCCGCCTCTAGCGTGGTTGACACGTTAAGTTGCCATGGAACTTTTGCTACCTTCTAAATCACTCTTTCCTTCGAAAGAAGCTATTTACGTTAGTCACAAAATGTCGAGTTCATATATTTTGTATTTGTATGCATTTATTTTCAAAGGCAAATATATACAAACACTATCCTTAATCCAAGTTAAATACTTATATAATAATAATTCATCTACATTTTTTACTATTTATTTGCATTTTAAATTCGAATGTGACAAATTACCAATCACACTTGTCAATGTAATTGTTGCCAAAATATTGTAAAATGTGTTGCACATAGTCAATCCACATCTAAAAACAGCCAAATGCCATAAAGTTAGAGTTACATACGTTTTATCATATACATATACCGGGTGTCCCAACAAGGGTAACGAGGTACGGTATTAGGGAAACGGATGTACCTAGAAATTTGAAACAAAAAAATTATTGAGTAAATAGGCTAAGAGAAAATGCTGGAAATTATTTTCGAGTTTCTGAAATGCCCTCCAGGAGGCGTAATTGCTATCATGAATTTTAAACCCTGTTTTCTGCAAAATTTTCTTATATTAATGATAATCATAGTGAATACTATTTTAAAACTGAGACAAATTATTTTTTTTTGTTAAATGCTTTTTGCTCTATCTCTGAAAAGAAACTGGTGGGGCGCGCTAGAATATTTTCGGAAATAAATGTCGATAACTCTAAAAAGGCTTAACGTATCTTAATGAACTTGGAGTCGTCAAAAAGGAAATTTCCTAGACTATCAATTGAACTGTGTGTGAGGTGATTATGTTTGCTTACCTTGCCGCTAGATGGCGTTTTTTGACATAATCGCAAAAAAAACTTTCTGCAAAAAAATTAAATGCAATGACATCACTTTTTTTACGTTATTACATAGTCAATCAAGAGCCTAACAATCCAGTGAAAACCGCATCGCAATATCTTTATCCTAACCTAAGATATGAATAAAGAAATTTATACTAAAAAAAAACATTTTGGGAAGCATTTCCCTTTTAAGGTTTGTTATTAATGTCTAATTATTATTCCTAATTTACCAAATAAAATGCTAATTTATTATTTGGGATGCCAAACGATATTTTAAATCGAAATAAAATTTTGTTATTTGTCTTTGTTACTTTTTTTTACAATACCTTCGAAAGCCAACAGGCCAAAACAATTATAAAATAATAAATGTGGGAACAGTAAGGAAACTAACTTAAAGTCCAACGAGCCGCAATGCTTATAAAATAATAATAAATTATAGAATCTATGAAACTAATAACTTGAGAACGATAAAACACAACAAGGTTGATTGAAAGGAAAATCAAAAAGTGTTTATAAATGTTCAATGTGCCTTCCGTCATTTTCTATACAGGAATTTATCCTGCGTCTTGTATTTAATATGGCTGTGCTGGTTTCAGCTCTTGAAATATTGGCTACAGCATTTCGGATACGATCAATCATGTTTTCTGGGGTAGTAGGGCGAGTCTGATGAACAATATCTTTTATTCTACCCCAAAGGTAAAAGTCAAGGACAGTAAGGTCTGGAGAGCTGGCAAGCCATGGAAACAAACTGCCCCTTCCTATCCAACGGTTTGGATAAACTTGGTCTAAAAAATTCCTGACTTGTTGAGAAAAGTGTGCAGGTCATCCGTCGTGTTGCAGCCACATATCTCTTCTCGTTTGTAAAGGCACGTTTTGTAATAAAATTGGCAAGTGATTTCTTAAAAAGTCCAAATAAGTTTCGCCATTAACATTATTATTTAAAAAAAATGGTCCTATAATTCGATCGCCTAATATACCATACCAGACGTGCACACTCCAACGATTTTGATAGTTTACTTCACGCATCCAATGTGGATTTACTGGCGACCAATAATGCATATTATGCACATTGACTCCTCCATTGCTTGAAATTTAAACCAACTATTTAAAACAGGATATCAAGATATTATATAATATTAAACCTTTATTATCGTTTTATTACGCTAATATTCACAGTATACTATCATATGGTATTACTGTTTGGGGTGCATCATCCGCTGTGCGAAATGTATTTCTGGCCCAGAAACGTATTATTCGTTGCATGGCTGCAATTAACTCTAGGGAATCATGTAAGCCTTACTTTAGAAAATGGAATATTCTGCCCGTTCCTGCCTTGCATATATATGAATTGTTGAAGTATATTCACAAGAACAAACGGGAATTTCCGTGCAATAGCGACGTCCATACTTATGATACTAGGTTTAAAGGAAATTTTCATATTCCTAGGTTTTTATTGAATTTAACCAAAAACTGTCCTAATTCTTTGGGTTTAAAATTATTCAACGCATTACCTCAAAGGTTTAAACAGATTATAAGTAGCAATAAGTTTAAGAACAGTATTAGAGCATTCCTAGTAGAAAAATGTATATATTCTCTTGAAGAGTATTTTAATGAATGTACCCTGTAGTTTCTGTGTTTATTGTATATTGTATGTAACTGACGAATTTCACGCTGTATATGTGCATAATGAAATGAAATATATTATTATTATTATTATTACTCCAAGAAATCTTTATTCAACAGAATAAATATTTACAATGCATACGGCCTATGATAAGGTAAGTAATACATTGGCAATAAGTATGAGATAAGTATAAGTATAAGATTATAAAAATGTACAAATAAGTATATAAAAATGTATAAGAATATATAAAAATGTATAAAAATATCACAGAATAAATAAATAAATATGAAAATTACTATTGCAGGGCTGTGTCGTTCAATCATCCTCGCCGATCACCCTTCGTACGATGCTGCACGTGCTCGGCAAGGCTGCCTTTTGGAATTGGAGGTACAAGTCTCGCTTAAGTCCTAATGTCCCCAGTCCCTCATAAATGGTGTGCGGGATTTCTCCAGTGACTCCAACTACTATGGGGATGATTGTGACCTTTTGCTGGTGCCATAGCTTTTTAATCTCATCAGCCAAAGGTATATATTTTGAGATCTTTTCGTGATGTTTTGTGGCTATGTTGTGCGGTAACGGTACTGCCACATCTATAATGTATGTATGTTGTTTTAGTATGTCAACCAGCACTATATCCGGGATGTTGGCGGAGATGGTTTTGTCAGTCGGGACTTGCCAATCCCACAAGATCTTATATTCAGGTGTCACTATTGCTTTCTGAGGTGAGTATTTGTAATAAGGGACTTTCTCAACCTCGATCTTATGCAGTTCGCATAGCTTTTGGTGCAGAATCTTTGCTACATTATTGTGTCGGTCTGTATATTCTTTTGGTGCCAACCCGGTGCAGCCACCCATTAGATGGTCTATGGTCTCATCTTTTTGACCGCACACTCTGCATTTGGCATTTGGCATATTTGAGTCCTTTTATTATTATTATTATTATTATTATTATTATCCCCCCCCAACGGCCCCAACGGTGCCTTCAAGACACCAACGGCGCAGCACGTTAGGTCGCCGATTACGATAGATCTGACGACATTTAACATCGTACAACCAGGAGGTAGCAGTGACGACACGACATCAGCTTCAGATATGTCGTCCTCAAAAGAGGTTATCTGCAAACTGCGATGCCGCGAAGAGGAGCAATTGCAGAAGTGCATAAGTGTCATCAAGACCATGAAGGCAGCTATCGGCAGGCAGAAGAACGTCTCGATGGATGTAAAGAACGGCTTGAAGGAGCTAGAAGAAGCAGTGGATATGATCTCTGACTGCAGGAGGCGATGGAAGAAGGCCGAGCTGCAAGCAAGAGAGCACGCGCCAAAGGCGTCAGAGCCTGCTACCAAGACGCAGGCTACTTCTGCTACGAGCAACAAGAACGTGGAAAAGAAGGAAGCGCATCCCTCCGAGAACGTGTGGATGAAGGACCGAGCAGGCAGGAGAAAGCAAGCTCAAGAAGAGAAGAAGGCAGCTGCAAAAGCTTCTGACAGCAAACAGCAGCAGAAGATAGCCGGTGGTCAGAGAAAGGACGACGGTACCGACCAGAAACAGCTAAAGAAGAACAAGCAGAAGAAACGGAACACGAAGCCTCGATTGGATGCGCTTCTAGTAAAACCTGCGCAAGGAAGTCGTATGCTGACGTACTGCGAGAGCTGCGCAGCAATGCGAAACCAGAAGAGACAGGCACCGAGATTAAGGCGGTGCGGAAAACACGCGCCGGAGATATGCTGTTGGAACTAGGACCCGGCAGCAAAGACACAGCAGGCTTCAGCAGCGCATTGAAGAATATCCTGGGCGAGAAGGCGAATATCAGCACCCTAGAGCCCAAGGAGACGCTAGAATTTAGAGATCTAGACTGCTTAACGACAACGGAGGAAGTCTGCGCAGCAGTCAAAGCGAAGGTGACGGCGACGTGAAGATCAGCCTCACCAACGCGAATAGCAGAGGGCTGAGAATGGCTATCGTCCAACTGAGCCAGCGTCAAGCCCTTAAGCTCCTGGAAACACCCAGAATAAAGATCGGCTGGATAAACAGCAGAATAAGACGCAGGGTAGAAGTCGTCAGGTGCTTCCGCTGCTTCGGCTACGGACATCGACAGGCTACTTGTCCCGGACCAGACAGAAGGACACAAGGCCTTTGCATCAATTGCGGAGAAAAAGGCCACCAACGGAAGGACTGCAAAAACAAAGCAAAATGCTTCCTCTGCACGGGAGACACCGCGACACGCAGCCATGTCCCTGGATCCGGCGCATGTCCCTCCTTCAGAAGGGCATTAGATCAGGCAAAGAAGAGCCAATGACCAGAATCCTACAAGGCAACATGCACCGAAGCAGAACAGCAGACGATCTCCTCATCCAACTACAACTGGACACCGGAGTAGATCTGCTGCTTATCAGTGAACAATACCGGGATACGGAATGCACCGGGTGGTACAGGGACACACTCGGCACTGCAGCTATATGGATCCCGGACACGAACAGCGTCATGGTCGACAACCACGGAGCCCGAAACGGATACGTGTGGGTAAAGAGCGGCACCATCACCTACGTGAGCTGCTATCTCACACCCAACGAGCCGATAGCGGACTTTCAGGGCAAGCTTGACAACCTGGAAGACGACCTTCGAGAAATGGCAGGGTCCATTATTCTAGGAGGAGACGTCAACGCCAAAGCCGTGGAATGGGGTATGGAATACACCGATTCGCGAGGGAGGCGTATATTGGACATGGCGGCCAGACTCGGACTCAGCGTGGTAAATGTCGGAGACACCACCACGTTCAGAAGACCAGGCTACGGAGAGACGATACCGGACATCACATTGGCCTCGGAGGACATTGTGCGGGACATCGTGGACTGGCGAGTCATGGAGGACTACACCGGAAGTGACCACCAGTACATAAGCTACAACGTGACGAGACAGCAGCCGATCAGGCGAAATCCTGCTCCGCCCGGTCCTCGATGGAACGTAGCGAAGCTGGATGAAGACGCACTGGCTCATGCAATCGCTCGAGGAAAGGATAGCGTCATGGAATGTACCGGTTCGGCGGAGACAATTGCGGACGCGACCATGGCCCTGATATGTCGCGCCTGCGACGCCTCTATGCCGCGCAGAAAGATATACAACAGAAGATCTGCGTATTGGTGGAACGACGAGATCGCGACCCTCCGGAAAAGATGCTTACAGCTTAGGCGGAGAATAACCAGAGTAAGACGACGAGATCCGAACGCGGCAGAACTAGAGTCCGAGGACTTTAGGAACGCCAAGAGAGATCTCAAGAACGCCATCTACAGGAGCAAGAAACGTAAGTGGGAGGAGCTGCGGCAGGACGTTGACAACGACCCATGGGGCCTTGGGTACAAGATCGTCATGCAGAAGCTTACGACGAAGACGGCGAATCCAGTCCTCGAACGAGATCGGATGCGGAACATCGTTGACACGTTGTTCCCTACTCATCCGGAGAGAACTGCGGAAATGGAGGACGAGCAATTGAACGACATCCCGCTTTTTAGCGGAGATGAACTGTCAAGGGCGGCGAACTCCCTACAAAACCGGAAGGCACCTGGACCCGACGGAATTCCGACTGAAGCTCTCAAGATTGTGGCGCGCGTCTGCCCAGATCTGCTTCTGAACATGTACAACCGCTGTTTAACAGAAGGATCCTTCTGCAAGAGATGGAAGGTACAGCGACTAGTGCTGATAAGGGCGACCCGACCACGGCATCGGCATACAGACCGCTATGTATGCTGGACACGGCTGGAAAGCTACTAGAGAGACTGCTCAAAACGCGACTGGAGAGCAGCATAGACGACGCGGGAGGTCTGTCCGAGAGACAACATGGCTTCAGGAAGGGTCACTCCACCGTCGGCGCCGTAGCGCAGGTAGTGGAAACCTTCGAAGCCGCTCAACGGGGAAATCATTACTCGAGACCCCTGGTGATGCTCGTCACATTGAACGTAAGAAACGCCTTCAACTCGGCGAGATGGGACGTCATTCTTGACTCCTTGCAGAACACGTTCGACACGCCATCCTATTTACTTAGGATGATACGCAGCTACCTTAGCGACAGGAAGCTGGTCTACGATACCGCAGGCGGGCCGTGCACGAAGAAGATAACAGCGGGAGCGGCGCAGGGCTCCATATTGGGCCCCGACTTATGGAATGTGTCCTACGACGGGATCCTCCGAATGGAGCTGCCGCAAGATGCGTATCTGATAGGATACGCAGACGACGTAGCGGCAGTCATCCTAGCGCGTGACGAGGCGGATGCCCAGAGAAGGCTCAACCAGGTAATGAGAAGAGTCACCACATGGATGGACGAACACGGCCTGACCCTGGCAACGGAGAAGACCGAGGTCGTTCTACTGACCAGGAGACGAATCCCTAGGGAGATCGAGATGACGGTGGATACGGAAGTCATAACCACTACAACTTCCGTGAAGTACCTCGGACTGCGGCTCGACAGCAAGATGACCTTCTGGCAACAGATTCAGTCGTCGAGCGATAAGGCCGCTAAAGTAACGACGATGTTGAGCCGACTAATGGCCAACGTAGGAGGACCGACGGCGAGTAAACGCCGGCTGCTAATGACCGTCACCCATTCCATACTGTTGTATGGAAGCGAGATCTGGGCTGACACCTTACGGCAGGACAAGTACAGAAAGCGGATGGCTTCAGTACAGCGACGGGGAGCACTCAGGATCGCCAGCGCATACCGTACGGTTTCCGAACCGGCGGTGCTCGTGATCGCCGGAGTAACCCCGATAGACTTACTGGCTCAAGAAAAGAAGAGAGTCTACGAGACACGACGAGACGTCGGTGCACGACAAGCAAGAGCGGACGCTAAAGCGCTCACACGACAATGTTGGCAAGAGCGCTGGCAGAACGACACGAGAGGACGGTGGACGGCCAGACTCAACCGCAACCTAACGGAGTGGATGGACCGAGATCACGGCGAGGTAAATTACTACCTCACCCAGTTTTTTAGCGGACACGGGTATTTCAACGCATACCTGGCTCGAATGGGTAAAGCAGAGAACGCGACATGTCAGTATCACGACTCTGCGGAAGATGATGCTCACCACACCTTCTTCGAATGCGAGAGGTGGAGTGACTACAGAGACGCTCTACAAGACGAAGTAGGACCTCTAACGCCGGATAACGTCGTGCAAACGATGCTGTTCGGACACGACCACTGGCAGAAGATCGCCACGTTCGTCGAGAAGGTGCTGAAAGAGAAGAACCGACCGAGGCTAACTACGAGGTGCCATCCTGAAGTAATGCGACCAGCGGTTCCGGGAGGGATTCTACACCTGACAAAGTGAGGTTTTTTAGTGAGTGCGAGCCCCACACACCGGGGACGGGTCTCGTCCCTGATGGTGCGTTAAGACATTTTTCCTCACTCAAAAAAAAAAAAAAAAAAATATTATTATTAAAGAGACTTTGACACTTTGCCAAGCATCAAACAACGACATGAAAAACGCGTGGAGTTATGTCAGATATAAACGACATTATTTGTTTTCATGGCAATTTTGATAATTAGAAAAGAATGATTTCTGTCTGAGGATTTTATTACTTACATTACGTCAATAATTAATCAAATTGGTACTCAACAATCGATTATTGACTAAAAACCTAACTTTTAATAAAAAAATATGTGATAACACTAAATATTTGAAAACGGATGACAATATCACAACGTAGTACTAATATCAGATATTAAACACTATGGTGTCCTTAAAGGCATTGTAAAAAAAGTAACAAAGATAAATACCAAAATTTTATTTCGATTTAAAATATCGTTTGGCATCCCAAATAATAAATTAGCATTTTATTTGGTAAATTAGGAATAACTAGTCATTAATAATAAACCTTAAAGCGGAAATGCTTCCCAAAATGTATTTTTTTTTAGTGTAAATTTCTTTATTCATATCTTAGGTTAGGATAAAGATATTGAGATGCGGTTTTCACTGGCTTGTTAGGCTCTTGATTGACTATGTAATGACGTAAAAAAGTGATATCATTGCATTTAATTTTTTTGCAGAGTTATCTTTTTTGCGATTATGTTAAAAAAACGCCATCTAGCGGCAAGGTAAGCAAACATAATCACCTCACTCACAGTTCAATTGATAGTCTAGGAAACTCCCTTTTTGACGACTCCAAGTTTATTAAGATACGTTAAGCCTTTTTAGAGTTATCGACATTTATTTCCGAAAATATTCTAGCCTCCCCCCCCCACCACTTTATTTTCAGAGATAGAGCAAAAAGCATTTAACAAAAAATATTTGAATTTGTCTCACCTTTAAAATAGTATTCACTATGACTATCATTAATATAAGAAAATTTTGCAAAAATGGGGTTTAAAATTCAGAATGGCAATTACGCTCCCTGGAGGCCATTTCAGAAACTCGATTTCCAGCATTTTTTCTTAGCCGATTTACTCAACAATTTTTTTGTTTCAAATTTCTAGGTACATCCGTTTCCCTAATACCGTACCTCGTTACTCTTGTTGGGACACCCGGTATATATAACGGTACTGGTTTTTAAAATACTGCAAAGAATATCGCCCCAACATTATCATTGCTTGTGTGGTCAAGTTACATACCAGAGAACAAAGAATTAATAACCGCACGACATTAAAATATTTAGTTGCGGAAACGATGTGAGTAAAATTATTTGGCGTAAAATTTTATTTAATCAACACTGGTTATTTGCACTCGTAAGATACTACAAACTACTAGGTACAATCCTATTGAATTCTAAAGAAATAAAATCATCCCAAATTGGCGTGTAGGATTTCATAAGTACGTTTTTATTAAACCAATTTTCAAGCTTTATTTTCAAGGTCAATTTTACTAGTAAATCTTTAAAAATTTATAATGTACTGTTAACTCCTTCAAATGACCTTTCACGTCCCACTGAATATGTTCCTCATATCTGCATTTTATTGTGCAGATTCTCGAATTATTATTCTAAACAAGGACTACTATAAAACCTTTACAAAACAACTTCCAAGTAAGAACAATCAACAACACTTCAGACGCGACGAAAAACCTTCTAAAATTTAATTATTTCGTGGAACGCGTGCGGAAACCCGCGTGCTTTCATCAGCCACCGCCGAATTTAAATCAACCCACTGTCCGTCTCTGTCTGTCTTTCGACGGTCAGCGTAGCAGCTCATTAGTTCCGATCGATGGCGATAGACAGCGAGCAATGTTCCATGAGAGCGAGTTGCTTTAGCTTAGCGTATTATGTAATAGGACGAAGCCGAGTCGTGTTTCAACAGAGACACATGTTACTGGCAGAAAAGACAGATGGACGTATAGATATCAAAAGAAAAATGTGATCGCGGAATTAAATATGTCAACGCCGCAGTGTCCAGACACTTCGTTTAAAATGAAAAAATTAACTTCATTTCTTGCACGGAAAATCTATTTTATTTTAATAACATCAAACTCTAACGTGATATTCTCTTGTAATTAAGCATCCCCTCTTAATACCTACCTGAACATAACAATTTGTTTTCCTGTGCACATTTTTTTAATTATTAGATATCTATCCAAATTCAAAATTATCGCACCAAAAATCTAAAGCATCCCATTCAAATAATAACTACCGTGAAGTTTGACAAATAAAGGCTTTAGGAAATCAAACCCACAATTAAGTTTAAAATTTAACTTCACAGATTTATCAAAGTCAAAATTATCTGGATTCAAGTTCACACAGCAGCAGTAGCTGCTAGAAATATTAAATATTTGATCTGCAAGGAAGAAGAAAGCAGTAATGTTGAACATTCTTGTATAAAACTTGTGGTAAATTTGGTGTTGTCAAATGGGAGTGAGGAGCCGAAATAGTCTAAGACTTTGAATAGCATCAAATATAGTAGTAGATTCGTACTACCTGAAAAATGCAGCGCAATGCAACAATGTTCCTCGTTTAAAAAGTGCACTAGTTAAACGTTTCTCATTCCTCCCCAATAATTTGTATTCGTTAAAACTAAAAAGTTTTTTTAACAGTCAAAATACTTGTCTTAATTTAGAATTGTATCAGTTTCGAATTGAACCTAATTTTTACATCAGCAGAACATTATTTCTAATAGTTGTTACTACCCTGTAATGGTTGTCGTCACTCCATTTTTGACTATGGACTATATGAAAATTTATTATAGAAATTATCCTATAAGTAAATAACGATCTAATATGATTTTCTCACTTGAATGCCAATATTAAGTAGTCATATAACAGATAAATAAAAGATACTGAGTATGCAGGATTGATAGAAAGATTTACGAAATTATTGTAATTGTTTTGAGTATGCACTTAAGATTTACCAAATACTTGTATGCCTTTGGAACAGTCGTGAAGAAAAGGCATACATAGTCATTACCACAGAACTTTATCGGAGAAAAGGACGAGGAACAACATCAGAAAAAAGGGAAAAAACAACGTAATTTTCTAAGTTATTTCTTAAGTATAAATTTCATAACATTAGGCACAATAATTTCATAATAATACCAACACTAACTATTCGCAAAATTGGATCATTTTTATTGCCATCTTTCCAGTGATATTTCGTAATCCGTTTGCTACTGGTGAGAACTGTTAGAACAATAATTTCCAAATAAACATTATAATAAATAGCTATTCTCAAGATTGTAAGTCAGCTGATTACCATTTATAGGACTATATTTAGGTAGTACACGATAATAAATTACTAAACAAGTTGCGCATGGTTTTGAATCAACCACCTATAAACATGTTCTTTAATATAATACATATAGATAATAGTATTCCTTGTTTCGAACAAGTACTGAAAACCAAGATAATCAATCAAATATGTATCTAAAAATATGTATTTACGTATACTAAAAATAATAGGCCATTATATTAGAAATGTTGGAACTATTGATCGTTAGGTTATTTGTGGAATTATACTGAATACTATTTTCAATGGAAATTATTTATAATATGTACTTAGTAAAACCAGAACATAAGGCTCGTCCAACACAATAAGCAAAATGTAAAAAGCCGTTTGGAACCGGCTCATACAGAGTATGTAGCTGTGTGATTTTACGTATTTGCATGAAATGAGCTATCTGCAGTTATCGGGGATTGTTCACTATACATTATTTTTGCGCCATGCTATTCAAAGTTTGTGCATTACCCGATTAATGCTTTAACTTAATCAGATAATGCTAGCTAGTTAGTATTTATCATGTTGGCAATATTACTATTAACTCTATTCGTGGAAAAAGTTTGAAAGTCAGATATCGACACAACCTCGTTGTTCAGTTGAGAAGTAGTTACGTATACGCAACAAACTTATGAATAATATATATTTGTGCACTTAGTTTTGACAGTTGGATGCTATCAGGAACTGTAATTATGTATAGATCTATTATATAACCAATCACCACGCAACTACATTTGATTCGATCCGTTTATCTCGCCTGCTATACTACAATACCCCAGTTCTGTAGCACAGATACAAGTATCCAGCTCTACGTATGATTGTACATACATACATACATATGTATGTGTTCCATTCCAATGAAAAAATTCATATATTCTTAAAGCACGTATTATTGTTCTGTTTAGTATAAAAAAATAAAATATAAGAATACGCCAATCTTAATTGTTTATCTAACAATTTTAATAGCAAAGAAAATTTAACTATTAATGTAATTAGTTAGGGTCTTAGGACATGATTTGCTGAAATCGGAAATCTATTTGAGTTTGCAAAAGTAAGTCTTTCCGTTTTTAAGTTCCCTAACTAATCTGCACATAAACGATGTAAGTTTATAAATAATGTGTCATTACGTGGATAAATAATGTGTCATTTGAAATACGATGGTTTAAAAACTGTTCTGCACCTTTTAATCAAATACAATTTTGATGTATGTTCAAATGACATTCCTGACATACGAACTGAATTTCAATACTTTAATTAAATTAGAACAATGCTTTAAGTGAATTGTTTAATTTATTTATTTTTATCGAGAATATACACAACAAAAATATTGTTGGAAAATCCTATAAAGTCATTTCGAAAAACACAATTAAAATATCATTAATATTCAATGATTCCAATAATAACGTACGCTTAGCATACTGTGGTCTGTTGTTTTTATAAACTTAAATCCAATTTAAATTAATCACATTTTATAAGATATATTTTTTAATAATTTTCCACATAGAGCATCAAAACATATAAATAGAAATACATATTGCTTTATACCAAAGTTGTGTTTTACTTCTTCACATAGCAAATACTAGACTTTTTAAAGGTTGGCAACACTTTTGCTAGGGTGATTGTTGTTCACTTCCGCCATGTTTCTGATGTCTACTATCAAAATTGCAAACAAATCCGAAAGATAGGTTGTGTATTATACTTATCAAGAAAGAAATCTGTTTTCGTTCTTGCCTATATGTATGTATGTATATGGAGAAAACAAATTCCGAGTATTAATTAAACATTATTTCTTATGTGAAAAAACAATTAACGAAACCGAGAAATAGTTACATACATACATACTAGCGTGAATGTGCTCCGTCCCGTGGCAAGATATTTAGGTGGTTTTTACATTCAAAAGTGACTATATGAGCACGGATGATGCAGAACATCTCGGATCGTCATTTACTGCAACTACTCCAGAAATAGGTAATAAAATCCATGCCCTTGTAAATAGCGATAGTGGAATAAAAGTAGGTAGTAGCAGTAAGATAGCTCATGAAGTAAACATTTCAACCAAACAAGGTTGCCGCATTTGTTTAATGCTGATCAAATACGCGCTAGCATTCAAACATCAGGAGAATGTTTGGCTATCATCAAACGTAATCTCAGGCAATTCTTTCGGCCGTATGCCACACTTAAAGAGCATATAGGTACGTCATTGTACTCCTCAAATAAAACAACTATCAAAACAATGGACTTCTCCCGGAAAATGTGCCAACAAGAAACCTAAAACCCCTTTTTCGGTCGATAAGGCAATGGCTTAGCTTTTTGGAATTCCACGTTACGTTGTGATGTAGTTTGAAAAAATTGAAAACTTACTGATCTAAATATATAGACTTGCAAGGCGATTATGTTGAAATATAAAATATATTTTTTACAGTAAAATATCTTTTTTATTGAAAATTTACTCTTCGTTCTTACATTTATAATATAAAATAAAACGAACCAATTTTAATATACCTATCATTATTAACATGTTTATTATAAAGGTTGTAATACAGTTTAAAATAAAAAAAGAAATGCATAAAGGAAAAAATCATCAAGAAGTAGGTACAGTACATACCTACTTACTCGTAGAATTAATAAATATTTGCTTTGCGTTCCATAATATGTCGTTGTGTTGTAATAGCATCAGAAATAATACTAATAAAACGGTAAGAATAAATGTAACCCAATATGTCATAATACGAAACGTAAACTACCAACAGCATAGCTTTACAATCGGTAATAGGAGATATCCACCCCACTTCAGGATAATTGTTTAGATCGAAATCAACTTGCAATCAACTTCGCTTTGAATTTTCATATTAATATCGAAATCATCGGACATCACATACTTTACTCATCACAGAGACAATAATATAATACAAAATTGACGTAGATATGATTTTATATTACTAAATTACTAACTGATATATAAAGACTACAAACTCGTATATTTGTGTTTATATTAATTATTACGATTACCGCATATACATATGTAAAATAGAATAGGAAGAGCTGCGTGGGTAGATGTCGTTATTAACTGAAATTTAATTTCACTAAAGTGGCAATCAAGACTCAAGCAACAGAAAACAAAGAAATGGAGTAGCAAGATAATTGGTAGATTTCCAAGAAAGGGCTAATGGGTGGGAAGTTCTGAAAAAATCTGTCAATTTCACGAATTAATACAACTTCGTTTCGAAATGTGAGAGAATACAGAATGAGATATATAAATTTAACAAACATTTTTTCTGTCTTGGTCTATTTATAAAACACCATTACTTTATAAATATACGTTCTATTATTGCACAGGTTAATGATTTTAGACACAAAGTTGTGTTATCGAATAGATTATATGATACATTCGTTTTCAATTTATTTCTTGTCGCTTTGAATATCAAATCAATCAATGATATACTTATCTATTTTATATTGTTCTAAACTTTTTATTTATATAAGGCCATCTTTTACTTCTCTTAATTCCCCTACACTTGCATCGTTTTGATAGTATATGAGCAGTAGGTCAGCGTCGTTTTAAGCGCCCACCTTAATGGACGTCAAACTGTACTTAGACAAAGAAATTTAACTTGCTATGGGATAAGGATTAATTTAACGACCACCAGACCAAAAACAAACCCACAACAAGGTGAGAAGGTCGTTTCAGTGCAGCTTATAAAAATTTGGTATTAATTAACACTAATATATATTAATAAACACTTTAACCCACTGAACACCAAACAAGTTTTAACTAAAACACCACAGGTGTTTTAGTTAAAACTTGTTTGGTGTTTTCAAAAAGAAAATTTCAAACAGAAAAACTACCCGACATGTAGAATTGGATTAAGTAATGTAACCAGTTGATGGTAAATACCAAACCTGATGATCACTAAACACTTTAACCCACTGAACACCAAGTTTAGTTAAAACTTGTTTGGTGTTCAGTGGGTTAAAGTGTTTAGTGATCATCAGGTTTGGTATTTACCATCAACTGGTTACATTACTTAATCCAATTCTACATGTCGGGTAGTTTTTCTGTTTGAAATTTTCTTTTTGAAAATTTTTACTTCGTCTCGATCCCTAGCTTAATTGCAGCTCGAATTCCTCAGTTTCCTGTTGGAACCAATACTGTATATCAGTGATATCTCGCGCTCGTTCTACACAAGTAAATACACGGTAAATTTCGACGACACATCCGTTTATAGTTTCTCTAAGAACGTCTCTCCCATTTACAGGCGTCTCCACAGGCTGATTGATGAAATTTCTTAGTAATTTCATACATAGCGATAATCGATCAACGCCTCTGAATGTAAAGCCGTGAGATTTTCTAGAAAAAGAAATCCTCCACCAACCACTATCACTATCGGTGATAAAAAGCTTCTGTGAAGCAGTACTTCAACAACATAGCTACCAAGCTTATATATATACTGCACGTTTCTCAGGCCGATACTTACTTACGGCTCATTAACGTGATGCAGCGACTCAAAGTCCAAAGACTTAACGTTCTTACGTTCTAGAACCGGCAAATTATTGTCGCGATTCCTTGGTTAGTCTCGAACGCCCAAATTCATAGACTTGATCATCTCTGCTTTACGCGACTAGAGAGGACCTCTCGCTTATCCTGCATCTTGGGGAGTTAGACTTGGACCGACTTCCACTGTTGATGAGAACTTGGTGCATCCTTAAGGATGACTAACAGCACTAATAAAAGTTTCCTTCTCCTACGATTAAGTTGAGCCGCATACACTCAGAGATTCGAAGGTTAACGGGTGTTTCACCCAGCCTTAGGCAAAAGCCAAGATCTCCGATCGCTACAGCAATGCAAGAGTAATACATGCATATGGCACATGGTTGTGCGTTTCGCTGTATAACACTAAAATCCAAACCGAAATATCTATTATTACATATTGCATCCACTAACAGTATTCATTTTTTTACTTATAAAACAAATTGCAATGCATTTGCATGAGGTTAAACTTGAGTTAGATTCTCAAACTTATTTTTCATCGCAGAAATTGATAACAATGCTTTCTGATCAGGTATTTGTAATTTCCATATTGATTTATGCCGATTGTAGAAATATCAATGTAAAGCTTTGTCTGAGTGCAATAAAAATTTGAAGCCCGACCCATCCCGTCTATACTATAAATATTTAATTTGGATATAATTGGCATATAGATTAGGTCTACCCAAGTCATACCAGGTGTCGGGCAGGATCTCATTGGGCTAAAATAAGTCTGTGCAATACTATAATTAAACCTTTGGGTTAAATATACATATGTAAAGTAAGTACTTTTCTTTATTTTGTTGATTAAATAAATTGTAACATGAACTTTTGCTCTATTTGACATTAAATGTTTAATTTTCAATTTTCAATTTAACAGCATAAGCTTTATATTAATAATAGGGTTTGATATTTAAGTGTCCCAATTACATCGATGTGCATATTGTAGCATATAACGTATGCACAAACAATTCCACCTCGATTAAATCAAACACGAGGTGTGTTTATAGAGGATCGGAAACAATCGTTGCAACGGAAACTTTACCATAAACGGGTGCCTACTTGGAACGACGACGAAACACCTTTCGTAGTTGAATGTTTCCTTCGCGCGAGATTAAGTATGTGGGTATTCTATGTTTTAAATGTTTGTCTTCGAATAGAAAATCAGTATGTGTATGCATGAATGCATGTGCATGCCCATTTGAATGTGGTACTCTTTAAACTGATGTATGTGGAAGGTATGTTTTACATAGGAGTACAAAGGTGGAAATGAGCTCTTACAATGGACGCTTATTGAATGTGTTAGCGCTAAGGTGGGCACACATAAATACTACTGAGGAACTATTGTGAATGAAAACGAGTGAATGGTGCAACGGTATCGGACTTTTAACGTTTGTAAATTATTATTAGATGGTGTATGTGTTAATGCGACAACTAGTTGAATTAGTAACCTGATGCTAAAAGCCACAAACTAACGTTTACGGATAATGCACGTTTATTTGTCAATAGCCACAAATGATTAGCAAACTCATCTGGGTTCAAAGTTACCGCTATAATGAAGAGATTGAAGATGATTCTACCAGTAGGTACACCTCTATGCAAAATAATAGCAGTACAGTATATTATCGCTTGTTTTACAAATAGAAGATGAAAAACGATTTCTTTCGCCGCAAATCGATCATTAACGACAAGAAGAGCTTAAATGTGGAGTGTTTCTCTAATAAGTTAATTATGAACAAAGTTACAAGCATTTAAGTATACATGGAAAAATTCACCCCTCCTTTGTGGTGGAAGTTGAATTAAATTTGTGTCACTAAAAGAAAGAGTATGATTTGTTCATCCAAAATCCAAAATTTCAATTGATTATCTGCAGCGGTTCCAAAGTTATAAGTTTTTTAAAACTACGAAATAAGGGCGAAAATCGCGTGCGCACCCTCTGTAACGCGAGTCGCTATTATTTTGCACAGAGGCGTATATACAGAGTCTTTCAAAAGTAGTGACCAAATGTTTGCTAACAAAAGTATAATATAAGCAATAAATAAGTACTGTTAGCTAATAAAAATAACGAAATACTTGAGAAGCCTTGTGCATTTGTAGTGTATGCTCGAAATTTGTTTTAGCTCATTCCACAGGCGTCTACAAGGTACCCGTGAATCAACAACTACTACAACAGAAAACTGTACAGTTGTTATAACAGCAGTATCAATGCTGGCAATGCTCACGTTTAGAGAATTTCTTGACCCTGTTAGTACAAAATCAAAAACAAACGAGGTAGGCTCTATAAATTCTTAGCCTCACTGGTTGATGTGGGTTCAACTGTTGCGTGATATACGAGGCCTATACACTAACCAGCAATACAACAAGGGCGTATGTCAAACCACATTAAACAACACCCATTCATCTACTTTATTTTTTTATTTTTCATTTTGTACCCCTTATGCGTAGATTACATTTCTGCGCATATAATCAATAGCGTTGTTGATAAGCAATTTTATTGTTAATAGTTGAAATAATGTAAAATCTTTGTCTATGAACGGGAGCACATTTTCTTAATGCATTTAGCCACGTACAGAAACAAACGAATTAACTGCTCCACTTGCAATGAACGATGTAATTATATTCCAATAGAGAAATAGTCTGTCATACAAGATCCCACATTTTTCGATTCCAATTGAAATTGGAAGATGTGGAAGAGCTACATCCTCAAATAAGCTAAAAACGATGTATACTGCAGCCAACTGTGCCGTGTTGTCAAAACGCAGGTTTTTAAATTTTAAATAAAGTGAGGAGACCAACTGAAAGCCCAACAATTAAATTAATTGTAAATGAAATTTTGGATAATAGTTTCAGTGATAATTTTCCGAAGTTGCGACGAGTCTGATGTGTAGAAAGCTGGAAATCGTCTAATTTACTCTTGTTGATCATATCAATTGAAGCATTTTAATTAGGAATAATTTATTTAAGATTCAATTAGAGCTCTAGCTTACCTCAAACATACCCCGCGTTGTAAATACATATGTACTTACAATGGATATCGAACTCGCTAATGACATAATTAAGTGTTGGAAAGTACTATTTCTCATTTCAAACTTACAATCAGGTATTGTTACTTCAAGGTATGAAACTATTCACTTATTTCAATCCGCCTCCTTGTTTGCAAGCAACGTTGAACTTGAATTGCTGTTATTCTGCGAACGATAAAACGACGCACTTATTGCTCTTCGCCTTCCAAATCGTCTTTCGAATATGCCAATCTCTAGAAACCGATTCCAAACATCAACAACATTAGTTTAACGGCGAAGAATTTCTTGGCGTAGATATAATATAATGTATTTTTCTACGAGCGTCAATCTATACAAACAGCATTTTTATTTAAAAGTATGCATCTATGGATGGAATCGCACCATGACGCTTCGTTTGCCGGTTGACCCACGAAACCATCGCGCTAACTACACATAGCGAGAAATTCTTCGTTGTTAAAATTGTTGATCGAGCTACGTCTGTAACACTGACTCAAAATTTGACTTATGAGGTACTATTACCATTTGACAAATATCACCGATAAACAGCCAAAATTATCAATCAAACTCTCGAATCTTTTCAAATACATATTCTCTAAAAATCTAGAAGCCGTATTTGGACATACATATAGAGGAGAGGCTAGTCAGTCGAAATTAGTGAGTCGAATCGAATAATTGACAATCTATAAGTGATGAGCACGGCAAACGCTTCCATCAAGATATATGAAAATAGAGCAAAGTATCAGGGAAACTGGAACGCTTGCATGCTTACCGAATACTGTTGGACTCTTTTTAGATGCTCCAGAAACAATTCACAGAAGAAAGGCTCATTTAATGACTCTAAAACTATCTTTTTTGGTTTGTTTTTTTTTGTTAAAATACAAAAACTTGTTCTTGAAAACTACAACTAAGTTCTTAATTTCAACATCATTTTTATATTAAGCACCTTAAAATTTGTTATCCAGTATACTAAAATCGCTATTTATCAAAGAATTGATAGATATGATTAAATCATTCTATCTATCAATATCAATAGATACATGACATGCAGACTTAATAAAGCTTAAGAGCAGAATAAATTAGAAAGTCAATATCTTAAAATGTAAAAACATATTACTAAAACTGTTTGCTTCGCATAAAGGCTATAGATAAACGAACTCTATCCATTTCTGCCTCTATTATTCTTCCAGAAGAAGTCTTGTAAAGGTCACCGACTACTCAAAAATTACCCAGCTATAATTTCCAATATGGCAGACAATCACACCGAGCAGTAATTAGATCCATCCATAAAAACAAACATAAGGTCACCGGATCGGTCTATTCTATTGTTTCATTGTGGCAGAAAGAGTACACTAGGTACGAGTGTACCGTCCGCGCCTACAGAGGCGTTCATCCGCACCATACATCCGACAACAATATAATTTTGATCCTGCGGTAGGTATAGAATATCCGAACACGAACCCATATACCCGCCGAAAACTATAAATAGTACATATTTGCGGTAGGCACGGCGTCGTTGCATTTTTGCCGACGGGCGACTTCGAAACAATTAAAATATCGTGACAGTCGTAAACAAATCAATCTGAGCGAGACGGATCGCGGGCGGCTGTGCTGTCGTCGACGTTATTCTATTGTTTGCGCGCGTGCGTCTGTATGCCACATTACGATGTTTTTTTCGAATGATTGCTGCTTTACACATGAGTCGTCTGTCGTTTGTTCTCCCCTTTCATATTTTTTTTGCATTCTATTTTGCTGGTAGGTATCTACCCAAGTGTACGACTGGTTAACATCGACTCTTTCAATGCGTTGGGTTTGCTATCCATGATGGTGACTTTAATTTTCGAAACTAGTATTAAATGAATATAATATAAAACCCCATACTGTCAAATTAGAGCATCAAATGATGTACCTACTTCTAAAGAAATCTCAAGAAGTCTCGCGTAAGAACTCCTAGCAAGTATGTCATGCTAACCACACTAACTAATCTATCTTCATATAGGTAATTCTTTTTGCTAATTTAGTGTTCTATTCGCAATATGTGCGGGGCTCTAGCACATATCTTCTTAGAAATATGCAAGAGAATGGTGGTGTAATTCGTCTACATATAAGGAATGAGTTACTACTTTGAAAATATAACCGTAGTAACTAAATCTGTCTGTTGCGGATATATAGTCATCCCCGCTGTCCTCTACTACCTGGATGGTTGTTCTTTCTGTACGTACTTTAGCATGGTGGATGTTGTGTGTAGTCATTTCAGTACGCTTTAATCTTTATAGATTGTAAAGTTCCGTCTCTGGTCAGTTAATGATCCCGAAGTTATAGTTGAGAACTGGTATAGCTACCGTGTTGATAGCAATCAATATTATTATATATATCATTTTGATATTTTTTTATATAATTAATATAACATACATGCAGGTGTCTACTTTGCGCTGCGGCTTGTTCCAATATTACTGTGATAATTGTCAGTTGAGCTTCGCATCCTTCCGAATCTCTGACTTATCCATTTTGTTCTTCGACTAGCACCTTGTTTGAGATTAGATGTTCATATATAAGATTGTGGATACACCTTGTTAACAATTTATAAACTATACATAGAAAGACTGGTCTGTATTTTGAAGAATCAGCAGAATATTGTACTCGGGAAAGTAAGAAGGTATTGTCTTTGAGTAGGAAGGTCGGTAGTGTGTGGTTATTAATTAAGTGAGTGAAAGAATGAGTAGTCAGAGATAGTCAATGAAGATGAATGCACAAAAATCTTACTTTGGGTAATTCATTTTTTAAATCAGCTAAGGATGTATTCTTCTCTAACTTGTAGCTGGTGATGTGATGCTTACAAAAAGTTTAGAAATAATCGGAAACGCATGAGAAAATGTCGTACTACAATACGATAAGTTTCATATCGAATATTCTTCTGATTTCTATCACTCCCATTAACATATTACAAATAGAAATTTGGAAATCCCGATATGAAGGCGGAAAGCTGCAGGTAGCTGTTAATGAAAAAGCTGAAGTACATCCAGTACATCCTCCACGTCTAGAATATTGATGTTATACATTAAATACGAGAACGAAAAAAAAAATTATGTCAATAACAAAAGAAGAGGACAGCTGTGCTATCATCAATATCTTGTGAAGAACTTGCCGAATGTATGTCGTAGAAGTCCTCGACGAAATCTAAGTTAAATTTAGATATCCAAGAATAACTTGCATATAAGCAAGGATTCAATTTAAAAAAAACAAAACAAAAAAACCTTAGGAAACAAAAAAAAAGCACCTAATAATACATATAGGAGGAACGATAAAAGGACAATGACCCGTTTCGTATATTTTGCATTGAAATTTATTCTAATTGGAATCCTAAGTAAGAAATTGGCTGCGCCAATTGTCAACATTGTCAGTGTAGGTCCCATGAAGCATACACCGGAGTAGCAGTTGACGATGCGAAGTGTGCCTGTGATTTCTACATAATATAATACTATTGTACTCTTATTTGTTGCTGTTTACATCATAACAAGTACAAGCTTTGTAACTTGTTCGTTATTTTTCAAAGATTTAAAGACAATATCCCCATTTTATTCAACTAGCTTTCCAACTGGATACAAAGTTATTTCTTTAAAAATGTTACATTTTTTGTTCTGTATCATTTAAGTATTTATAATATCATTGGTTCAAAATAAGATCTCAAATACTAATAAAACTGCATTATTGTATTATTTTATTTAAAAAAGTGATGCCATATATAGTAATATGAATTTCGTTCTACCAAACTCTTCCTTTTCCCTTAAAAAATTCTCTTTCAATACCTGAATTATTTCCACTTGTATATCGATAAAACAATAATTAATTAAATACCAATTTATTCCAGAACATATAATAATATGTTTTTGTTAAAAAGACTTCTTCAGTGGAAGAAATTGACATTTAATATGTGTCAAATTACTAATAATATAAATATAAATTGCCATGCCTATCAACATAATTATCTAAAAAACAAAGAATTCATTGATATATCGAATTTTAATTACATTCTCAAGTAATAATGAAGGATATATCCATTTAATACAACTATAAAAATTGAAATGATTTGAATTATTCGTATATCAATCTATTTTTTGCGAAGCTCTAACAATTATATTCAAAGACTAGAGAAAAACATGGCAAAAAATCCTAGTCAAGAGCTTAAAATTAATAAAATTCAGGCGTGAATTAAATTATTATAAATAACGCTTAAATTATCAATATCCGTTCTAAAATTTACCGCGTTTTCATCTTTTTTATTATACATATATATCATTTCGTAAATTAATCTTTTTGTATGATTATTTTCCTTTTTTAAAATTTTAGTGTTTTGAAAATCAACAGTGTATTGGTGATTATAAATTCGTTTCCTTAAATATTGTTTGGTTTGTCCGATATAACATTTGTTACAATCTTTGCCATCTAATTTATAAACGACATTACTTTGATTGTCTTGTTTAATGGGTGTTTTGAAATTTGTGAATAAGTGTCTATTGTTGGTAGGTATGAAAGTTATGTGAATGTCTGATTTTTTTAATTCGTGTTTTATTGTGTCGCTTAAATTGTTTATATATGGTATAGTGTGGTATACAGTTGCGGCCAAATGTTATAGACAGGTTACATATTTTATTTAATATATAAACCTTCAAGACTATTGTCTTAGAAATTACTAATGGTAATTTAGAATATCAATTTACTAGGGGTGCCTATAACAGCCGCAACTGTAGGTTATGATTTGATTTTGTACATACCAGTGTTATATATTTTATTTATTCTTTTTGTGATTAATTTATTATAAAACTCTTTAGGATAACTATTTTTTTCTAGTATTTTTTTAACTTTGCTTAAATTTTCTTTTCTAAAATCAGGGTGATCTAATTTAATAGCCTGATCCTGATTCTTACCACTCACCGCACACGCCGTATGTCTTAGATAAAAAATACAGAATACAGTACAATATACAGTACTGGACAGATCCAAGTTGACGCTGGTTAATGTTTGGGGTGTATTCTTACAGTCGTTACATAAGACAAGTAAAATACAGTACAGTCGCGATAATGTGAACATGCGTTTGTACGAACAATGCGCTAATATGAACACATTTTATTTTCGATTGTGTATTCTGTAGTGTGAACAGCGTACAAGATGCGGTAACATGAACAATGCGAAATGTATATTAAATGCCTTTATTTAAGAGTTCAGGGGAACCCTATATACTTTCTGGAATTCCCCTGCATAACTCAAGCTTGCTCTGACCTACGTTCTTAATCAGTTGAATGGTAATTCTTAATGCGTGAAGGTGTAGCTTGTGTAAAACTTACTACATACATATATTTGTGCATTGCGTCGATCTGTGAGATTAAAACTGTAAAATGTCTAAAGTAAAAAAGTGTATATCTCTTTACCAAAAAGCAAACATTTTGGAGGAACATGACAAAGGTATAAGTGTAACAGCTCTGTCCAAAAAATATGGTGTAGCGAAGTCGACCATTTGTTCTATTAAAAATAAAAGACTGAAAATTACTGAAGTAGTGAGTAATACTTTGGCACCGAGCAAAAAGTGTACCCTAAGAACTGCCGAGTTTCCAAAAATGGAAAGAAAATTGTATAAATGGTTTCTTAAGCAGCGTGAGAAAAATTTGCCCATTACTGCTGATATAATTAAACAGAAAGCACTCATTTTACACCAGAAAATGAACATCAACATTAAATTTAACGCAAGCCAAGGTTGGTTGCAAAGATTCAAAAGCAGGTATGGCATTCGCCTTCTAAAAATAAGCGGGGAAAAGTTATCAGCTCGACAGGAACTGGTCAATCCATTTAAAGATGAGTTTGGTCGAAGGATTATTGAATTTGGTTTAAATGAGCACCAATTATATAATGCGGATGAAACCGGATTATATTGGAAGTTACTTCCCGACAAAACCTATGTTGCCCTGTCTGAAAAAACTGCTTCAGGAGTAAAAGTATCAAAGCAGCGTATAACATTCTTGGGTTGTGCAAATGCGGCAGGTTCGCATAAATTAAAACCATTGGTAATTGGTAAATCCAAAAAACCTAGATGTTTTACAAATTTTAAGAACCCCGTTGTCTACAAAAGCAATAAAACTGCATGGATGACAGCAGAAATTTTTAAAAACTGGTTTTTTCAACAATTTGTTCCTGAGGTATGTAGTCGACATACACATTTTAAAACTTTGTTTTAAATTGCTAACATTTTTAGGTCAAAACGTTTTTACGAGATCAAAACCTTCCAGAAAGGGCTATTCTTATTTTGGACAATGCTCCTTCACATCCTCCAGCACAGGAATTAAAGACCAGTGATGGTAACATATTTGTCATGTACATGCCTCCAAACGTCACACCACTCATTCAACCCATGGATCAAAACGCCCTAAGACTTACCAAACTCTTCTACAGAAAACATCTGTTGAGTACAATACTTCTTACAAAAGACAACATACAGGATGGTCTTAAAAAGCTTTCCTTAAAAGATGCAGTTATTAATTTAGCATCAGCATGGGATAAATTAAATCCAGCGGTTATAAAAAAATGTTGGAACAATGTACTTTCGAATAGTAATGAAGCATTTGATGAAGAAGATGATCTGCCTTTGAGTGAGTTAAGAAGGAAATGGAAAATTGAAGAAGACGATACCGTAGTTGATGCTATTACCCTACTAAAAACAATTGAACCACAAGAGTACACTGCTGAAGACATTGACGAATGGAATAGGGATACTAGTACTGCTGTCGAAGAAGATGTACAAGACATTTCAAGCGAGAGTGAAAATGAAAATCAGGACCATGAAGAAATTACGATAACACACGCAGCTGCTATCGAAGCACTGCAAACATTATTAACATGGGCCACGTGTAATGGGTTGGACGTTAGTGACATTATTTCTATAAAAAACATGTATGAAAAAGCCGTATTATTAAATGCTTCTGTTAAGAGGGTTCAAACGAAAATAACTTCATATTTTGTGAATAACAATAAGGAGTGAGTTAATAATAAAATTTAGAAACAATGCAGACTTGTTATTATTACCGTTATTTAAAACTGAACATTAAAACAGAGGCATGTACTTTTACCCCGCTAGCGTAAACAAATGCGGTAGGTTGAATAATCTCAGATTTTTTGTGTTCACAGTTTCGCGACTGTACTGTATACTGCAAGCATAAAAATATATAAGCTATCAACGTACGCGAAGAGAGTTATCATTAAAAACTTCAAATAATTTTATATGTTGTATATTGGGCTGGACATTCATAAGTTAACGATTTTGTACTTACTTATTAAGTACAAAAATATTAATTAATATTAAATGAAGTATTATTTAATATTTTGTGTTTCCTTCATTGTTTTCAATTACAGCACGTAGCCGTTGTGGAATGCTGTTCACTAAGTTTTCTAAGAGACCCCGTGGCAACAGCTACCATTGATTTCTGAGTTCACTTAAGGACGTTTCACGGTTTTTTCTAGAAGTTTGTGGAATTTTGTCACCATGAATCACCCAAAGATGTTTAATAGGGTTGAGGTCGGGTGACTAGGGCGGTCAGCCTAACAGCTGAACATTTGCATCGGCAAAGTATTGCATAGCAATCCTGCTTTTATGCCTTGGGTCGTTATCTTGCATGAAAATAAATTCTTCCAACCCCATTTTATCAACGGAAGCTTGTAGATTTTCCTGTAGGAGCGTTACGTAGGCTAGCCCAGGCAATCCTCCTTCAATTGCGACTAAATTTCCTACACCAGACTTGGAAAAACTACCCCATAACATTAGGGCACCTGTCCGCTCGAAGAACCGTTCTTGTAATCCGCAAGACGGTACATTCACAAACCAAACGACTTCTGGACAAAAATTGTTTGAGGTGATGAAACCAAGTTTGAAATTTTAAACCCGAAAAAATATAAAACATTCCGGCGCCGTAAATCTGAGGGGTTCTTCATTTATGTTAGTAGAATTTAACTGTAATATTTATTTTTGTACTTATTTATTATCGTTAACTTATGAATGTCCAGCCCAATATAGGTACAACATATAAAATTATTTGTAGTTTTTAATTTTCATGTTAGTAGATAATTACAAATAAATCTCTTCGCATACGCTGGCAGAAGCTTATATATATAAACTTGGATCTGTCCAGTACTGTATGTATACAGGATAACAACTTGAACTATATACGAAAGCCTATTGATAGGAGTAGGTAGTGGGAGTAAAATTAAATGTATCAATTTTATTGTTAACTGTTTCTATGACAGGAATGTCAGTGGTGATGTTAAACATATGTCAAATACTGACGCGAAAATTGACGCACAATTGCACTGTCATGTGTAGGACATCTGCCTTGCTGATACCAAATACTTTCTATTATATTTCAATATTGGGTATTAATGAAGGTAGTTCTCAAAATATCTACAATTGATGAAAGTGTGTGGCCTCCGTAAAACCACTTTATAATTTGCACTTAATTAATTAATTGTGTTTTCCATTAGGATAAAGTTTGATGGTTCGGTAAAGTATTAATTTGATATAACCACTGATATTCCTGTCATATAAACAGTTGACAATACTAAAATTGATACATTTAATTTTACCACCCACTACCCTCTCCTATCAAAGAGCCTTCGTAGTTCAAGTTGTTATACTGTATATCCCCTGGATTTGAGAAGAATTACTCTAACATGACAATGTAATATCAGTAGAAGTTTTATCGAATTTAATCCATAACATTATGGTTCATTCCGCTTAATAACAAATTGCGTGGACAACGATTTTAATGATATTTCAAAAGCTGCATTTACTGAGTCGAAACTAACAAAATGGTATCGTTACAATAATCCAAAAAGTTACTCAAGCACAGCGTACTATCTTGAACATTAACTCTAATACACTTTCATTAGTTTTCTACGAAAATAACCCTTGTCCTTCAAAAAAGTGACAAAACGAAACAGAAAGGTTACCATTCTACATATAATCAGTTAATTTCATCTTGTGACCCAATACTGCAAGGAAATTAACGTGAAAGGTTTTTTTCACAATAATAAAGTCATCATAAATATAAAAAACCCAATTTTATGCAATTATCTCATAATAACAGGTGTTATTGATGTAAAGTTACAATGCTAGTATGTGCATATCAGCAATATTCCCGCGTAATAACCATATTTACAATACAATTTACGAGTACCGTCGACGATACAAAAATAGAGATTAAATAAGTCACAAGAAGTTCATACTAAACAAACACATTATTATGATGCTCTCTGTCTTATAGCATTTACTGAACTTGACCTTGCGGGCAAGTATCTACCATTTGATACAATTTCAATTACTAAATGGATTATTGAAGCTTTCCCGAGCCGCACGTCTACATGTTGCCGCATTAGCTAACAGAAAGAGGCTCATAAATCATTAGTTTAAATATGTATATTTATATGCTTTGCCTAGATGAAGTAGAAAACTGAAAAGAAATTAGCATCGTGGTGAAACATTCGGTTATATCGGTTTTCCAGAAACCAAACCTAATCAGCAATAATATGATTTATACGAATGAGTAACATTCGTTAGCGGAAAAGATACACGTCAATATGATATTTTAATTCGCCTTCCTCGTAAGATAGGCATGAAGGCATATTTCAACGCCAGTGTAATGGGCTGATTTCTTATGACTAAAATGTATGTATGAGTGTAGATAGAAAAATATTGCAAACTGTTGTAATAATATCGTTTTTTCTAAGTACCTGAATACTTCAAATAAATGTAAAAGATGCATGGAAAAAAGATGAAATTTCTTAAAACATTGAAGAGAAGGGTACCGTCCTGTACAATACCTTCTTGAAGTTTCAAACTTACCCTGTGTGTATAAGTGGAAGAATATTTTGTTCACATCACTCGCACTTAATACTGTTAGTAAAGAACACAATTGGAATTAGATTAGCATACTTATTGAAATCCTTTTATTTATTTCAATTATAAATGAAATAAGAACGAAAATCATAGTACTCCACTTACCAAAATTCATTTTGATCTTTGGTTTGCCCTCAATAACACATTTTCTTGGAAAGCTTTAAGTCAAGTGTAATGGGATTCTAATTAATTTAAATCAAAAGCTTACAAATGCAGCTTTAACAATCGTATTTACGAGAATAATTACTTTGAGTCATGTTTAATTACTATGTAATTGCTTGAGATGAAAAGTAATACTGCAAGAACAAATATGGATATTTAGTAAAAATTCTCTCCCTCTAAAAAAAAAACTGTGGTACCTCAATCAAGAAAAAGTATTTAATCAACAACACTGATTTACAGTATATCTGGGGTAAGTATGTGCCAGAGTTTTATACATGTTTACTGATTATTAAACCAAAGTCCATTTATTTCCACCATGTAACGGTTTCTTTCCAGCCACTGTATTCGTAGTCATATTAAATACTTGTTGCAAATGTAGCAGCTTGTGCAAATCGTATTGTGCTTAGTTCGATATACAGGGTCAGGCAAATTAGTGGGCATTTCTGGCAAAGTTTTATTAAAAAATAACCTTAATAAACGTTTGTGTAGTATTTTCATTCTACTCCATCACACACTTTGATTTTCTACAACTTGCACTTGTTTTGAGATATAACGTCATCAATATTTTTTAATGGATCACCCTGTATATTTTAGCATTTTTGGATAGACATGTTTTCAATAGTTATGTTTTATGGTTTATGTTTTCTTTAACATATTGGCAAATATTGAAAACAAGACAATTCATAATAAATGTTCAAACAGAGATGATCTTCAGCAGCCTGACCCTGATCTTAGAATACTGCAGGATTTATGGGGTTTGGACATAAATGTCTTAATGCTAGAACAATATCCTTGCATAAAAATTATAAATACCGTATAGCGTTTAATTGTTCCCTAAAAATGAAAGATTCGGTTAGGTATCTCCCGATTATAGATAATTTTTGGGGATATTGTGTGTATTTTTGTTCCATCCAATGAGGATTCCGATCACTCAAGTAGCGACAGTTAATTCGATTTACATATCTATGTAGGAAAAAATGTCGTTCGTCGGAGAATAAAATATTATTTAAAGCTATCATTACAAGCAATCATATTAATCATTTCTTCAGAAAACTGCCATCCTTCTATCGGGATCATCTTCAATTAATCTTTGAACTAAATATACATTATAGAGACGAAAACTTTTATTAAGGTTATTTTTTAATAGAACCCATAATTTAGCCAGAAATCTGGTATTTCTACACATTTATCTGACTCTGTATAATACACCTATGTGATCAGAATAAATCATAGCACCACATAAAAAATTGAGTCAAAAATAAATTGTGTGCATTTTGTATTTCTGTGGTGTGGCGCCAACTGGTAAGCAGCGCCTTACTTTCGTGCATATGAGGTTAAAGGTTAGAATTTAAAAAAAGAGAAGACATTAAATATCCATCAACAGCTATAAAGCCGGTTTCGCATAAACCTGATCTGCTTGTAAAACCTCCACCAAAGACTTTGGAGTCTCCATATTCTAGTGAAGCAGAAACTCTAGAGTTTAGTGAACCAAATTGTTGCTAACCAGAAAGGAATTCATGCCGGCAAAATTTACTCAACCCAAACTGAACCATTTAGTAAGTAAGTTGAATTTTCCCAAATATGTTGCTAGAATCGTGACATCTAGGGTTCTGGTAATCATGAGTTAGTTTCTGCAGTATGTCTTATAAGAAGGTCCTCTGGTATTTTGTAATGATGTAGATTAGTTATATTACAGCAATTTGTAAAAGCATTGAATAAGGATGGAAACTGTTCAAAGTAGTTTGTATAGAATTTTCCGGTCTGTCTGACCCAACTTAAGGATGGTAGGTATCTTCATTGGTACTAAAATTATACAATTAGTTTTGGGGAGTCACTTCAAAACTGTTATGATTCTCGTTAAACGGGAAGCCTGCATTGCTTTCAAAAGTGCAATGCAAAACTTTCCAGCAAATCATAAATCACAGGATTATGACAAAGTTGCTTAAATATGCTGCAGAAATATATCGATCAAAGTTACAATATCAGCATCAAAATTAATCTTGCTACATGCCCATCTAGATTTTTTCTCGAATATCTTTAACAAATGAGATATCTCTGAGTCTATGCGTAAAAGAAATTTGTGTTTTATCTGAATGTGATAGGAAAAAAATTAAATCGGGTTTGAATTCAAAACAGAATATTTAGTCAATACTATCTATTAAAATTCCACCCTAATTAACACAGTCACATAAAGGTTTTTTCCACTTATTACTCTTGACCACCTTTAAAAAAGCTAGACATAATGAAGTTACAGATATACATACACCGGGTGATTCTTTTGAGCAGTTTCTATTGACTGTATAATAGCGAAGCACAAAAATTTGGAACGCGAAGTTTTCGAACACGGGCAATCGATCTAAAATATTTGGGATAATCGGGAACCACTTTTTTAAATATAAGGCTTTGCTGCATTATACTGAGTGGTTTACTACATATGGTCATTTTTGTTCTCGCTCCAGACGGCTCTCTATCTCTTGTTGTTTACCTAATTCGTTCTTGAGTAATAACGCTCTCTATCTCTTGTCATATTTTGTTACAACAGCTTATTCATAGTCTTCATTTTTTATGGATGCTCAAATAAAAAAATCAATTGGACTTAATGATGACCGATATGTTGTATATAGGAGGGACCGTGTGGGTCAGAGAGGGGGTGGAGTGCTGATTGCCGTAAAAAAGAAGTTTGTGTCTTCTCTCCATTTTACTCATGATAGTCTTGAGACAATATTTGTTAAATGTAAAATAAGAGGCAAATATTTCTTAATAAATGTTGCGTATTTTAAGCCTAATTCAACACTAAATGAATACTTGCAATATTTTGACATATTTGAGGGATTTACTGACTTATTGAATGATCATAGTATTTTCGTGGCTGGAGACTTTAATGTTTCTTCAATAACTGATGCGTCGTATGAATTACTATCGGGCAACCGTTTATGTCAATCTCTCGCGCATTTTATAAATTTGTTTAATTTAAGTTCCTTAAACTCCGTAAAAAACCTGAATAGAAGAACTCTGGACTTGATCCTGGCTGATGTTGATGCCTCTGTGGAGGCGGCCACTGCCCTGCTTGTTCCTCTGGATGTGCATCATCCTGCGTTATGTGTGAGGTTTGCATCGATAAGTCGTAGTAATTGCACAAATTCTTTAGATCAGAGCATGTATTATAACTATGCCAACGCTGATTTTTATGCTTTATACACTTCTTTAAATCGTTGCAGCTGGGATACGGTAATTAGCCATTGTGATGTTAATAAATCGGTTGATGCTTTCTACGATATTTTGTATAATATTCTAAATCAATGCGTCCCAGTAAAGCGTTTCAATTGCAACAAAAACTTTCCAGTATGGTTTAACAAAAGAAATAATCAATCTAGTACAGTTGAAGAAATATCATCACTCACGAAGACATAACCCGTTTAATTTGGGTAAATTCCGTTTCTATAGAAATCAATTAAAAACTAAAATTGAACAAGCATATCGGAATTACTGCGGTAATCTTGAAGCATCTCTTAAGTCTAATCCGAATAATTTTTTGGACTTTTATAAACAATAAACGTCGAGGTCTACAATCTTCTCAGTACTTGGTTTATAATAACGAGACTTACTGTGGCAATGATAACATAGCGCAGGGTTTCGCTGACTACTTTTGCACTACGTTTACCGAACCATCGGGATATGGTGTAGATTTTGGTAATGGGATGAATGATTGGAACTTCAGTGTAGGTGGAATTGACAATGGAGATATTCTAAATGCAATTAAAAAATTAAAGTCAAAGCGATCTATGGGTCTCGATAATATACCTGCTTATGTATACAAGGGTTGTGCTGAATTATTTCTGGTTCCTTTGAAGCATATTTTTAACTTGTCACTTGCGAGCGGATATTTTCCTGATCGGTGGAAGTTGGCTAAGGTAGTACCCGTGTTTAAGAAAGGTGATAGAAAGATGATGATTAATTATCGCCCAATTTCTGTTCTTCCGGTTGTGGCCAGGATATTCGAGCAAATACTTTACACCAAGATCTTTGAGATGATTAAAAATAGGATAGCACTTGAACAGCATGGATTTTATTGCGGCAGATCTATTGAATCAAATTTAATTATGATTTGCGAGGATATTGCGCAAGCCATCAATAATAAGGCGCAATTGGACGTTGTTTACACTGATTTCTCTAAGGCCTTTGACAGTGTTAATCACGATGTGCTTTTAAATAAATTACATATGTTCGGATTTTCGGGGTTTTATTAAATTTCTTTGCGTCCTATTTATGTAACAGAAGACAGTGTGTGTATTACGGCGGTGAATACTCACATTCCTATATGGTTAGTTCTGGCGTTCCCCAAGGAAGTAATCTGGGGCCTTTGCTGTTTTTAATTTTTATTAATGATCTCCCGTCAATTCTTCAATTTTCCAACTGCTTGCTATATGCAGATGATTGCAAAATCTATCGGCGTATTAGTTCTCCTTCTGACTCATCAAAATTGCAGATTGACTTAAATAATCTGTCGCAGTGGTGTCAGCGTAATAAGCTAGCACTGAATATCTCTAAGTGCTCCGTTATTAGTTTTACAAGAAAAAAAGTTCCTTTCATGTTTGAGTATAAAATAAATAGTTTGGACTTAATTCGTAACACTGAACTTAGGGATCTTGGCATTCTCTTTAATTCAACCTTTTCTTTTAATAATCACATCAATGTCATCACGGCTGAGGCTTACAGAAATTTATCTTTTATAAGGCGTAGCACCAGGGATTTTAGAGATATTCGTTCAATTCTGATACTATACAATGCTTTTGTACGCTCTAAATTAGAGTTTGGATCCGTTATATGGTCACCGAATACTCTTAAACATAGTAAAATCATAGAGAGGTTACAGAATCTTTTTTTGAAATACATTTATTTTAAAAAACATGGGATTAATCCTCCTTTTGAATCGTTCGAAGGTCTGCGGGCTGAGTTTCGTTTGCCTCTTTTGAAGCGTCGACGTGAATTTGCTGTATTATACACACTATTCAAAGTATTTAATAACTTTTTTGATAACGGTAAGTTGTTATGCTTATTCAAATTACATATTCCTTACTATAGTATAAGACCGGGACCTCCTATGCACGCTGCAGCGTCTGCTCTTGGTCCTGTAAATTTAATTTGCCAATTATACAACCAGTATTATGACGTCGTTGAAATTTTCGGCATAACCAGGGGTGAATTTTGTAAGCATGTAAAGAGTGTAATGTTCGCCTTAGGTCCACTTTGATTTTGCATTATATTTCTGAGGCCTTGATTGTCCCTCTCACATTCTTACAGTCTTATAGTTAAAAATAATTGTCTTTTTTTCTTTTTTTCTTTTCTCTTTTTTTTTCTTCTTTTTTCTCTTTTTTTCGGCATATGTATTTGTAGCATAATTTTAATGTTGGTGTGTTCTGTATGACTGCTGTCTGTATTGTTATGAAGCTTTTGAGGGTATAGCTTGAGCACCTTATTATATTCAGTAGTGTAAGATTAAGTTTAGGATACATGTAATTAGTTGTTTTATGTGCAACTGTTTGTATCTAAATAATTAAATAATTAAATAAATAATTCAGATGAATGTGCGAGCAAAAAATTAACTATAACTACTTTACGATTCCTAACAGCTTACATATTGTGTGCAGCAGAGACGCTGAGAAAACATCGAAAATTCCGTAAAGGTTTAGCTTCTCATTTGTTAAGTACTTATCGGACATGAAATATGGCCTTTCGTTAATTTCTGCAATTTTAATCTACTAATATAAGTAGATACATTTTCAAAAGTAATTAATCATTCAGTAAGTACAACAGAGCATCCTCTTTTATATCTGTTATTAGTACAACTACAAAAATTGTTGTTGATATAGATGTTTATTTGTAAGTTCCTGGAAACAATGTAATTAGTTTTTTTAATGCAACACTGTCAAACTGATGCATGAGGTGCATCTCGGAATATATAGTTCCTACTTACTAAATAGTTACTTTACAGCCAATAAACTACTATATGAAATGTAGAAAAATTACATTTTACTTCTAATCTATCTATTCTACACTATAATACCATACGTATCTAAATGTTACGTAATTATTATAGCTGCTGCTTTAAGTGAACGTAACACGTCCAATTATTATAACTCTCATAGCTATCATTATTTGTTTTCAGACAATTGAACACCAACCGACTGTGGAGAGCGCAAATTACATATCAACCACAATCGGAGCGCTGAAAAGGAAAATGTACGGCAGCGTCATTTATCGAATTAATAAAAATGTTAAATATTACAGACGGAGTGCAACGAATGTAACGATAAAACTATATAGCAAATTCGATCTTTCTATATAAATTTTACTATAAGTGCAATGCATTAGAACACGTTCTATCCATATTATTAAAATTTCAAGCGATGCAAGGCACTATGCTCGTAGAATTTCCATAATGACGCGGCGAAAGGCAGAACCACATCACCCCAACGGAATGTAACGCAATGCGACGCGACAAAATCGGTTCATGCTAGTACGTCATGTCGTCACCAACAACGTCTTAACATTCGAATATGAATTTTAAACATTGAAAAGTATTTATTATCAAGAAGACAAGGGCAGAAGAATTTGAACAAATACTTGCTCTCAATTGTATTCCGTAAATATTTTCGGGATAACAGAAAAAAAGCTGTTCTCTCCAAGACAATATCTACTTTTGTGATATTCCAAAATCTAACTTAAACCAACTTTGTGTAGTATGTTCCTTCTCACTCTGCGTTTCGTACTTTAAACAGTTGCAGTGGATCTGCAAGCAGAAGCTACCATCAAGGAAAGAGTACCAATGGGTTTATCACCTAACCCTGCAATAGCTACTTTAGTAATTCATTTTTGTTTAAATAATATAACCATACAATTGAACTTTCAACCTCCTATTTTAAAGAAATACGTAATGACTGACGTAGCTGTTCCAGAAGACAATTTGAAGATCACTTTAAATATATTTAACTCCCAATAACATTATCAAAACGGATTGGTACAAAAAACCCACACATTCAGGTGGCTTTATCAATTATTTTTCCAACCATTCCATTAAATAAAAAATCACACACAATTTGGTCACTGCTATGAAAATCGAGTTACTAAATCACACCATCCTGTATTCAAAAACATACCGGGTGATCCATTTCACAAAACTAACCAATGATTTACAGCAAATAATTGAATCACCTTGTACATTCAACAAACTTAGCGATAAGCAATCAAATGAATTTCAGTTTCCATAGTTTTCATAATGTATTCATCTGCTATTATACCTACAGTCTTCTTAGTGGCCAAGTTTGAATTAAGCATGATTAAATTATGGGTTTGCAATAATTTATTCTAAAGTTTTCTCGGGACCATATTAAAGTAAATCGTCGTATTCGACTTCGGGCAATTTATGAACTTCTTTGCACAATCTGTTACGATAATAAAGACTCATAACAAGAAAAGAACCACAAAAAACCCGCAAATATAGAACACCCTCTACTTTTTCCGCCTGAAATACACACGCCCTCTGCTTACAGTTATTGCCTAACTTCCTAATACAACTTCCTTCTTCAATCGATTTTTCTACTATCGTTTCCCAAAGGAGGAGAGCGAATTGAAGGGTATCCTACAATTTAATGCGGTCGACCAGAGCCTTAACTTTACTGCCCCGCACTCGTAAAATTGGCACACACAGAAATTTTTTCTTCTTCATACAACTGTGTGTTAGAGTAGACGCTTTAAACCGTGAACATTTTATGACCTTCTAGCAGTCGCTTCGTGAGAGAGAGACACAAGATCCGAAGCTGATGGCAGGCGAGGCGGTGTAGTAGCGGCCGTCACGCTCACCGACTCCTGTGGGAAAATTTCTAGTGCAGAAAAAAAAGCCGCGAGCTTCTCGTTCAATTTGTATATAAAAGCTAGCTACTGTTGTGCTGCTAGGCTGGACGATGTCGTTGCTCGCTTATACGACGTTCCGTATCCGGTTAGATATGTTTCGAACGATGCGTTTCGCATTCTTCTGAGGTTACTGCTGCTAGTGCGAAACGCGATTTTGCCAACGATGATGATGCGCGGTAACGATGGCATTTACTGCGCTCTTTTTCCTATCGTTATTTCAGTTATTCTTTTGTTAAGTTGAAAATAACACTGAGCCAGATTTGGATTGTTGATGAATAGCTTTCATGTTTATCGTTTTATTCAAAGGAATGATATCGAGTTGCTAGTACCGAAGATGGAATTAAATAGAACCGTTCTTTCCTATTGATCGTTACAGTAAGGAATTTGAATGAAGCATCTTATGATAGAACATTACCAATAAATTAAAGCAATTGGTTTTTTATAGTTAGACCTTTATCTTCTTAAAAATTTAAAGGAAATTAGGTCAAAATAATTAAAGATATTGCAAGAACTGAAATTATATTTCTAGATGTATTATATCCGGTAAAAACACATCCCAGAACCACGATAACCTCAGAATTTTGGAACAGAGCATATTGCTCCGTAAAGCATATTTTTGGACATTTGCTATATTTTATAAAATACATATGTAGTTACAGACACTTTGAAGAAGCATAATAAACAGAAACATAATAGGTAAATAGGTATGTTTTGCTATTTTTTCCTAATTATTTTACTATTTTCTCAAGGGTAAAACAATATGCCATGAGCGCCTATTTAGACTTTTTGGTTTTTTATATTGTGGCGTTTATCGACGAAGTTGTTATGTCTATGATTGTGAAATGTTTTAATATTATTCTGATAAAGATTACAGTAATTCATTGCGAACTAAATAAATAATGTTATAATATCTACATTATGATTTTATTTAATACAAGTTCTTCAATTAAGCCGATGGAACAAGAAAATATAATAACTTTATACATACAGGTTGTGGCATTAGTGCGTCAAAGCTCAATATATCCATTAATATTAAAGATATCACAAAATGATATTTGCAAAAATCATAGATAGTCTGAAGCTACATATTTAAAAATTATTTTCGTATATACAGAGTGTTTCATATTTATTTTTTCATTTTTATTTTTTTTATTATTATATATTTTATATTTATATTATTTCAAATTTAGATTAAGCGTATCTTCCTCATTCCTGCGATATAAGGTTTCATTGAGTTATACCCAGTATTTCAGAAGTTATGGTCAATTTTGTCTGAAAATTATTGCGTGTTCAACGTCCTGTGCATTCCACACGAAACAACTTGAAATTATTTTTGTACTGGAATGACTTTTTTATATTGTTACAGTTTCATAGCAAAGTAATATTTTGCCAATATTGCGAAAACTGTGCAGGACGATTCAAAACGCATATGTATTATTTTCTCATCTTATTGAAATGAAAAATCCTATATTTTATATTAAGAAAAGGAAGGACACTGTATGCACCTTCATTTTTATTAACCACTCCGTAAGGGAAACCGGGGCTATTCCGAACAAAGCTGTTTTCTTCGATTTGAATTTACGCGCGTTTATGATGAGCTAGAGACCTGAAATTTCAACTAAAGATAGTATTTGTAACCGCAAACAAACGTCAGAGGTTTTGTGTCATTTTCAGTAATGCAACGCCATAATTATTCTTTTTAGTTTTTCCTGCGATCGCTGAAAATATTTTCTGCTCAGATAGTTTCGATTTCTGAGGGTTATTTTGACCGTTTTATTGTGAATTTTTGTACACAAGGTAATTCATTAGTGCTTTTTCGGAATGAAATTTAGTTTTATCGATTAGTTCGTGTATTTCTGTTGTATACGCTACTGACTGCGAAAAATATGCATGGGGCTATTCTGTACATTTTCGGTGGGTCTAATCCGAACAAGTTTCTTTACAAGCCAGTCGCCGCGCCGAGGAAACGCGGCCGTCTAGCGAAAAATCAACGCAAAAATTAATATGAAGATAATAATTGTTTCTCTAACTGATGATAGCGAAATAAAGCCAAATTATTCTTTTCTTTTAGTTTTAATTCGCTTTTATTTCCATTTTTCCGCTTTGAAAACCGCTTCAAGCACTAAAGTAATTTAAAAATGAAGTGTACGAATTAGCCCCACGCGTGTTCACATTTGCCTCACCGTGGGGCTAATTCGAACGACAATTCATATTTCATAAATCGGCCTAAAAAACCTATTTGCGATGCTCAGATTGCTTAACAATGTTCTGCAAAGTTGTAGGGGAGAGAATTTTCTATACCACAGATCGTTTTGCGGAATTCTAATCGTTGGCATCTAGTAACCAGCACGGAGATATTTAATATTTTCTGAATGAAAGGTGAGCTTTTCAAAAAATTGTTAAGATATCAAATTAGCCATGAAAACATGACAGTAAAAGGCCATTAAATCATATACTGAGGTAAACTTATTAAATACAAAACATCTACAAAACGTTAAACTTATACCGGTAATTAATATTTAATTATTCAAGCTAAATGTTCGGGATATAACGGATTTCACAATAAATGTTCAAAATGTCCACCAAAAAGATCAAACAACGTTGTAGCCTTTCTTCGACTAATCGATTTGCATTCGGTCAGTCAGTTCGATCAGTTAAGATCCAGTAAGAAAGTTAAAAAAAAAACCTAGTAAACCCTAACCCGTAGGTCTGAGATACAGCATAAATATATCGAAGGAAAATGTGAGATGATGTTCTGATGTAGGTGAGTGGATATGAATTTATCCTAATGAATTGCAATAGAAATAACACAATATTGATTATAAGCTTGCAAATTCTACAAAACAAAATAAAGGCAATTTTATAACTACATAATGCTCCAAGTCAGGTAAATAACTTGAAGGCGATAAAGTAGAATAAGATATATTCATCTCACGTATCACATATCATCATCACTGCTGATAGAAAAAACTGATGACGATGAAGATGCTGGAAAAAATAAAACTTTGAAAAATGTAAATCATCATCACCAACATCATTATTGTCGCATCAAGTATCAATAATTGTACTTAATGCAGTTTTTTATGATGCTTTCAAAGATGTATAATTAAACAAAGAATAATCAACAATTTCCAAACGGTATAGTTGCTATTGTTGTGCAGATTCAGATATATAGACATGTACAAAAATGATCTGCGTGTGCAGTAGACATTCATCAGCACGATGCCAATACTGAGATAGTAGTAAACCCAATAAGCACGTCATTGTGAATATTTTGTATATCCAAATTATTCTGTATTAGTTATTTACAAATTTATTTCGTTTTAGGTATTAGTCGTTAAAAAATTCCTAGAGTTCCTAACAATTCTGGTTATATATGTCGTGAAATGACGCTCAAGACGAAACATTAGTCTGTTAGTAAAAAAAATTATTACGAACTTTATTTTGAGTGTAACGTGGTGGACCAAACAAAGGTCTGGGTCCCACATATCTGTTCTAGGTTTTTCACTGAATAAAAAAATGCCACGTGCCACTTGTTATCTTTAAGAGTTGGAGGGAACCCAAATATCGCTGACGGCTACGAGGACTCGTACGAGATTTAAATCTATTTCAAAAACGTCTGAAATGTTTGGTTGCTGGCTAAAAGCATGGAATCTCTTCAAAAAACTCAATGATATGTATTTATCGTAATCGTCTTTCTAAATTTGAACACTACTGTTTGGATATTGAACATAACTTAACAGAATGGCATTTGTTCGTTGATTTCTCTTGTTGAATAGAACTATAATATTAAAGTTCTAATGTTTTGTCCTGAGGAAGTTTGTATTCACGAACGAAAATTCGACATTGTCAATAAAGAACTTTATCAATAATTGGGCTTTTTCATCTTGCCTAAGATTATTTGGAGTATCAAGCGTTAATACTATTGTAGTTACCAGTACTCCGTTACTGTCTTCCAATCACATATATTATCTATGAGATGTGTATATATTCTGAATATGTATGTACCTATATGTATACCATCTTTGGCAAATTCAATGCGAATTTTTCAGCGACGAATTTCCATTTACTAAATAAAGGCTATACTTGGAAGCAAATTTAATTTCTCTAAAAGAGAGTACTGCTTTGATGAACTTCTTTAGAGTACCTAATTAAATTCACTTTAAAGCAAAGCCTTTATTTACAAAATCAACATTCCCCGATCAAAAATTCGCATTTAAATTGCCAAAGATGGTACATATCGAGGGCATCATGCTAAAAGGGCGTATTAACTGATCTCTCGATTTTGATCTTTTGTGATAGATACAGTGTAATTAAAATTATATGTATTTAATGTTTATTATTTAATATAAATCATTAGGTACCACTCAAATCACATACAGTACCAGAATAGGTTAAAATGAATTTTAAAACGTTTTTTTCGTTTCTTGAAAAGTGTGTGTTTGGTTTATCCGCCCTTTTAGCACGATGCCCTCGATAGATATTACATGGTTTTTATTTCATTTAAATACCACTATGCCTTGTACTATCTTCTTCAAATTAAACGCGAATTTTTTGAGCGAAGAATGTGTGCGTAGAGATTTTGCTTTAAAGCTAATTTAATTAGGTATTTTAAAGAAGTTCATCCAAACAGTATCCTTTTTTAAAGAAACGAAATTCGCTTTAAAGAGAAGCCTTTATTTACTACGTAAAAATTCTCGGCTAAAAGAATCATTTTTACTCTGAAAAAGATGGTAGGTACATGGTGCTACAATTTAGATGTCTAGGTAATACATAAGATACCGATCGAGTAACAACGAACGTAATAATCATGTATATTTTCTACAACACACATATGAACACGTATACAACATCTACACCTGCGCTAAAAGCCAGGCATCCGCCGACATTCAAGGTTTAAAACGCCTATCGAATAACTTGGCTGTGCTGCTATACTACTTCCCCAGCGACACATTCGTAAATGGCACATTCCAGACGTGGTGCGGTCCGCATTATTAGTATTTCCTGAGTTTCCGATGCATTCCAATCGATAGCGATAGCAGGCAGCACCTGAAGAACCCGAATAATTCAACGTAGAGTTATATGTACACAGAAGACGATCGGACTAGTAATGTTCCGAGATATTAGAGCTGTAGAGAGAAATAGTCGGCTGTCAAAAACTGGACGATAGGTATCTAACTTTACGTAGTTACTACCTGTCAGAGGAAACACTACGACTAACCAATGGAGGATGTTCCTCGGCAATAAAGACCATCGATTTTCTGAAATGTAAATACCGCATCGGAGAAAGTATGCTATTCCTGGGAAGGGCACGCGGAAACTGCGAACGCTTAAAGTACGCCTATTTGAAACATTTTATGAAAATAGAAAAAAAAACCTAGTTTAAATGCCATTAGTTTCTAACATATCATCTATCTTTCTGCTACGGCTGCATAGAAAACGACTTTGGATGTTCACTAAGATACTATTTTTAACAATAAAGCCGCCTTTTTAATAAATGCAAGTAGTCACATGCACAGGTGTCAGAGCTATGTTCAAACACATTATAACATACTAATTCCGAAAATATTAATTGAAGAGACACAAAACTAGTTATATCTCTGCGACGAATATAAGAACCAAGATTGGGATTATTATAAAACTCTTCGCAATTTGACTACGTCTTCATTCAAACGTGAAAAGAGGGCCTACTTTGAGTTTATTGCTAGTACAAGATCTCCTAAAGCTTTGTGGAGGCAAATATTGTATTTGGATGTTACTAGGTATCTGCCTGTTGACGATTTTTCTGGTAATCTTGCAGATGTTGATATGATGAATGATTATTTTGTTAATAGTGTCCCCAAGCAAAAGAATTCTAATTTGCTATTTCATTGTGATGAGGCAAATACTGCTAAGTTCTCATTTTCTACTATGGATCTTGGTTTTATCTCCAATATTATTTATAACATTCGTTCAACGTCAACTGGTTCAGATGGAATTAACATAACAATGATTAAACTATGCTGCCCGTTTTGGTACCCTTTGTAACACATATCATTAACTGTTGCATTGAGCAGGCTGTTGTTCCGGATGTTTGGAAATATGCCTTGGTCAAACCCTTACCCAAAGTTAAAAACCCTTCCGCGTTTACCGACTTTCGTCCCAGAAGTATTTTACCTACTTTTTCTAAAATTCTTGAAAGGGTTATTTACATTCAATTAAATGATTTCGTGAACATTAATAATGTGCTTCCTTGTACTCAGTCCGGCTTCAGGAAAGGTTACAGTTGTGAGACGGCATCGCTCGCGGTTACTGATGATGTTGCTGCCACTGATAGTGGTTTAATTACTGCCTTAGTACTTTTAGATTTTTCCAAAGCTTTTGATACGGTTTGCCATAGTACCTACTATTTGCTCGTTGTTATATTCTTTGGGTCTTAATGTTGACTCGGTTCAACTATGAACTACATAGTTATCTATGTAATCGTCATCAGAGTATGGTTATAAACTCTAATTCCTCAATCTCGCGACAGATATCTACGGGCATTCCTCAGGGATCAGTTGTAGGGCCCCTGCTATTCTCCATCTATACATCGCAGTTTGTTAATTATATACATTTAGCAGCATCTATATGCTGACGATAAGCAGATGTATTTATCTTTTGAACCTGAAAATTGGCAACGGGTCTTTGATTGCATTAATTCAGATTTACGGTCTCTGTACGAGGTGTCGTCTCGGTATAATTTGATGTTAAATCCACTCAAAACACAAGTAATAGTATTTGGTAATTCTAGAATTTGTGAGGATTTAAATGGGGTGTTTCGGGGCAGTATTGGCGACGTTGTTGTCCCGATTGTAAAATCGGTGAAGAAGTTAGGGTTACAGATGGATAATACTTTCCGATATCGTTATCAAATAAATAAATATATTAAAAACTCGTAGGTACATAAATTTAAGAAAGCTTGATCCTCACAGATCTTCTTTACCATGCACTGTTATGACAAGGTTGTGTGAGTCTTTGGTGCTGTTGCAGTTTACTTATTGCTATACTATTTATCGCCCTGCTATTGATTCCGTTACGAGTATTCAAAAAATTCAAAATTCATGTCTAAGATTTCTTTTTGGAATTGGAAAATTTGATAGAGTATCCCATAAGTTGGGAACTGCTAGGTGGTTGAATATGAGAAACAGGCGCGAATTAAAAATGTTATCAACTTTTCATAAAATTTTATTATTCAAATCGCCACCGTACATATCTTTATATGAAGATCCGATTTAGAACTGACATTCATAATATTACTACGAGGTTTAGAGGTCTGATATCACCGCCCTCTTTCAGACTGCCACTATTTAGGCGATCCTTTTCTTATAATATATAATATAAAAAATATAACGACATTGATGAGTCCTTTAAGATCATGTCTGTTAGTACCTTTAAATCTCAACTAAGAAATAGATTAATTGATTTTCAGCGAAGTACATATGTGCCAGTCTTCTGCTAACTGGTAACATTATTATTATTATCATATTCCCAAAAGGCCTAGAAGGAAATACTCAACCCGACAAATAACCTGTTTTTTCTTACATAAAACAAATGCTAAAACATGTATTGTTAATATTAACATCGACGTCATTGCCTTCAGTTTCAAAAATGTGTAATATAGAGAGGTAGAATTATATGCATATTGATTATCTACAATTTTTGCTGCACAGCCGTAGGATTAATTCAAGGAAATCTACCACAAAATAAGCTATGAAACCTTCCAATACAATGTAATTTGTTTTTCAATTAAAATTCCCCATGAATATAAAACAACACTCGATTGCTTTCTATGATTTAAAAGACATCAATGCTATTTTCGAAAAATAGATATTACTGATTTATCTGTAAAAAAATGAAAATTTCGGAATATATTTAAAAGTAATAAGTAGTGTGGTATTACAATTTCTTTCCCACTTAACATTATGAGCTATTAGATCCACCAGATTTATATACAAACGCACAAAGAAAGTACATATCAGAAATAGCAATCCAGAAACAAGAAAAAGTTTTCACGAACATTGTGAAGTGTTCCTACACTTTCTGAATGCGGCATGCAACGTAGTTAAATCAACTTAATAGTCTATTTACTAAATACCATTCAGTATTGCCAATAAGGATGGGCGAAGATAATCTACTAACTTGTTAAACTCATAATTAAAAGACAAAATACAAAAAGATATCAATCAGAAATAAAATAAGGAAATTAATAGGATCGTAATTATCTGGATTGAGAACATTCCATGTACCTAATTATCTACATAAGCAAAAAGAGAAACCAGGAAATTTATTAGTTCTGTAAGTTCTTGAACGTAAACATAGAAATAAACGATCACTTAACGATGCAACTAAACGAAGTTTGAAATCAAAAACTTTCATTTAAACATTAATATTAGAATTACGTTTCCTTCAGAATGAAGTATTTAATTTTTGCTCTCCTTAAAACCAGTTACCTAGTTTGTAATATTTCTCTGAACATTTGTTCTTTATTGCTAATTGAAAAATTCGACAGATGAATTCCAGGACAATCTGGATTTAATAATAAATCTCAGTCTACATCTACTGTACATTTGGAATATTTGCTTGTAAGGTATTACTATGTACCTACAATAAGTAAAAATATATATATTCCGTGTCCAAAATGGTATTTACAAACAACTATTTATTTGACTACCAGAAAAACCTATACCGGCTGATGCAACCAAGATGGGGTGAACTATTATAATTAAACGGTGAGTAATTTCGAAACATCTTTTTGGAATTTGATTGAGGGCTACATGAGCTCACAAACACAAAAAAGAAACAAGATGATTTACAGATTGGCAAGTAGAAAAACATCTATAATTATTTTCTTCATATGTAATTTCCTTTCAAGAACAAAAAGCTGCTAAACGAATAGGAACTATCCAATTATCTTTATAACATTAGGCTTCATTGAATTATGTAGTTAATAAATTTTGCTTTCTGCTATATGCATATATTCACATCTATGTAGAGGTATATGTAGGTACGTACTAAACAACTTTAATTTCTATAATAAAGAAAGCATACACAGTTCGAAAACAGAGCCGTGTAAACTGTCTAGTGTTACTGGTAAATATTTTAGAGTAAAAAATGTAGAGTATATACCTATTTTAAATTGCCTCTAATAGTAATTTTACACTAAATCGAGCAGTAAAGGATAGCAAGCATGCATCTAAACAAAGACGGTAGACGATAGTGTAAAATTTCCTATCAAAACAGTGTTAACTTCAATGTTATATTATTTATATCTGTAATAATTGGTGTTTGTAGAGGTAGTTTGGCATCTCTCCTACGGCCGGCAGGATGTGAGGAACTCGACGAGGCCGTTACCATTCTACGCGGAAATAATAATTTTTGTAATCGGTATAGGTTAGGTTTCGTTATAGATTATGTATATACATTAAATCGCTATGTAAAACTATCGGAATTCGTAGGTCCGTGGTAATGTCATCGCTTTGTCATGCGGAGGTACGGGGTTCGATCCCGCTTCGAGGCACGATTTTTTTCCACAAAAACATTTTTATGATTACTTTTAAATGGTAATGAAGCTGGTGCTGGTCAATGGAGGTGGTCCAAACTGAAAGAATTTGGATGGATGGGCTAGAAATATATCTGTAACGTGTAAAAGTAGAGTAACTATGTTTGCACTACGTAGAGATGTTTACTCTAAAATTTACTCGTGCACTCCGTGTTAATATTTTACTCTAAAAAGAGTGGACCTATATAAACACCGGCTAGTGTTAATTATTTACACTAAATTTCTAACTGTGTATATAATCTAAATTAAGCATTATTTGAAAATTATAATTAGACATCAGAGAATGCGCGTATATTGTAATTAACGATGGCCATTATAAAATAAGACTTCTATAAATGTATCGTAATTAGAAAATGGTAATGATGCACGCTATAAATAGGTAATAAGATAGGATCGGCCCTGAATATCTCTCCGTTGTTTGAATAATAGAAAAACGTAGGAGATAATTCAACCTTCCTTGTCTTGTCTCTACTTATCTGCAATATGCTTCATCGTAAAAATACGTACACCCTATTCTCTCGTGTAAATTTAATCACTTGGGTTGGATAAGATGAAAGGAGAAACTATATTATATAGCCCGACGTACCTGATGATTTATATCTTACATATTCCCTCCAATTTTATTACTTGCGAGCTTTGATGTGCTTTTACGTGTACATTACGAAAATAAAAAAAGAAATTTTATGAACAAATCTAAGGAAGAAAAAAGCTATATCTTATACGTAAGCAAGAAAATTCAATAAGTTGACAGTAATATTATCTCGATATGTTACTGCTAGACTTACTAATAAAATTGGCGGAATCAGAAAAATAAATATCGAGTAGACGAGATGTTAAAAAATTATGAAATATCCAAAATTGCCTTACTTCTAAATTTAAAAATAAAATATGTAGATGCTTTTAAATGCATTAATAAATATTACAATGAAACACACAACAAATGCAAAGCTTCTCCATAAATACGGAAGTAAAAATTAAAGACATTTCGTAAAGAATAGTCAGTTTAATCTCTTTTGTTACAGATTTATTAGGCAATTGTAAAAGCTGATACGAAATCGAATATCATCAAATCAACAATACCCATTTAATTATATTGGTAGGTGCTTAGTTGCAGTGACTCCGTAAGCTGTATCTCTTGTCTGACTATTGTGCAACTCTTGCGGTGTAGTTTTGTGTGTGCAAATTGTGTTCGAATGGCTCTGTCAGCATCATATCGCCTTTTATAATGCCGCGCTGTTAATCAGTTTGCTCCCAACAGCGAATGATAAGTCGGTCAGGATTTCAATTCTCTGAAAAAATATCACCATCTCTCGAAAGAATTGAAACCCGGCTCCTATCCTATCACAACGATAGTCAGCCGTCTAACCAGTGCGCCTATCGACGCATTAAACAGCTCCTTAAACGCAGACGTAAGGGTGGCTGACAATAGATAGAGCAGTACTGGTAGTCTAGGATTGCAATCGTGCTGGCGACGCCAATGACAAAATCTTGTTAGATCAGTACTTTTATGCGCTATCATTTGCTATTGGGATATAATTAAGAAAGCCGTGAAAACGCATTAACACACACAATTCACACAGCAAGAGTTGCAGTAGGTAGTCTCGATAAGCAATACAGTTTAGGAAGCCGCTGCAGCTGCACTCACCATAAAAGTAATAAATAAAATATTTCATCTCAGTGCTTCATTATAAAAACTGCTCAAACTGCGACCCTACTACTACTACTACTACTACGGTCCTGCGTACGCCTTTGAGGGCTGAGCAAAGCTCCTAAGCCGTTTCTTGCTCAGATGAGATAGCCCTTACCGGCTGTGGGTTGATTGAATGAGGTATGGCAGCGTCTAGCGAATTTAAATTGTAGCTAATCCGGGTACCGATGTGTAAGCACCTGTTGAACCCTTCTAATAACGACGCGAGGCAGAGGCCTGTCCATGTCTAGGTCTACCGCTTCTGCCACAACAACGTTAGACGATCTGCCTATTCTCCCAAACGTCTTCAGCGCAAGTTGTGATGCGTGTTTATGGAGTGAAAGTATTCCCAGGTCGCGACGAAGGTCCGAGTTTGGGACAAACCAAGGAGCACTCACCATAATTTTCAGGAGCCTGAAGTGAGGACAGGATGGAGGAAGGCACAATAAATTACGAGTGTAACTCTTAACGAGAGCAGACTTTTACGGCATAAAAACGCGTACGCGATTTATCTGGCGGCACCAAAGCGAATGACAACATTATTAACGTATTGGCGTAGTGTTAGTCTGCTGTCAAAAATCAGCCCAAGAAAGTCGTTGGTCGCAAGTGCCTGGTGAAGCGGACGGACAAGAAGCTTCGTTGTATTACCGAAAATACGTGCAACACAGAATGCAAAATGTTGCGAAAAATCTTTCAGTTCTTGTAAACTGAATATCCAGGATTGCAATAACATTAACAAGTTTATCTGCAGTTAGGAAATACCTGAACTTGGACAATATACTAATTTGTTTCTAATAAAGTTGATGAAGCCTTTTTAGAACACAATACAATTCAGGATGCCCGTGTTTTACACATTTAATCAACAAGGCAGCCAGAAAATACTGTCTTGATTAGATCGTGTGAAATATCCGGTAAAGATGTCATCTGCGCCGTTTTATTCTAATCTAATATTTATCTTATATTCCTAGTCCATTTACCTAAATAAGGTTTCATTTATTCTAATGATTTTGTAACGTGTCCCAAAGTAACGATTTCTATACCAACCAAATCCTGGAAATTTGGTTACCACAGATTACGTTTCGTTAGAAACCAAACAATTTTTAGTTTTTATTTGGAATTTAATCCTTTTTAAAGTACTTGACGACATACACAAAGCAATCTGTGTTGTTGAAAACAATTCCTATCACTTTACGAATTTAACCATGCAATTGCAAAAGGAGCAAGGATAACTTCAACTTGATTTGAGCACGGTGAAACCCAGAAATGTTAAGAAAATTGAAAACGATGCATTTAATATATCTATATATGTATTGTCAAATCACATCTAATATGTCGTACATTAACTTCCATCTTACCTACTAAACAAATACGCAAATGAAACTACCTACTTTACTATGTAAGCTAATAAATCAGAAAAGAAATAAACCTCCAACCTCGCGTTAATAGTGAAAGTGATGATCTAAACTTTCGGCTTGTCCCATTTTGAAACAGGCCGTGGAGATTAATATGTACGTCTCTTCTAACACGTATATGCAAAAGCGTAAGCGTACCTGTACTCTACGATATACGATAGTAAAGCATCCGTAAGGCGCAAGTCTTGCCCGGAGGCATATGTCGACCTCCGCGAACCGGATTTTCTGTCTATATACATATGTGTGTGTGCGAGTGCACGCACGCACATGCCACCATTACGAAATCGAAAACATGTTACATGATCGAGCCGCAGTCGGTAGTTTACAAGATACTGCCTTAAGAGTTGACTCTGATAGATATCATAGATTAATTCATAGCTCTTCGCTGTGTATTAATTGTATTTCACTAGATTCTGCTAGATACAAAATCTAATTACACACACATTATACTTCCAATTTATTGTTGTCAGATTGTAGGAAATATGAATAAACTATCTTTCACATTAATATTTTCGTTGTGGTATCATCAATTTATTGTCAACGTTTTAATATTTCCTATGATGATAGATTTTGACTCTTCGTCTAAAATACAGGGTGGGGCAATAGTGCGACGAAGTTTAATTACTCCTGTATTATAAGAGAAGTGAGAAAATGTTATTAAGGTAAAAGTTGAAGCGCATGGGGGGCTATAATCTAAAAATATTTTTAACTATACAGGGTGTCAAAGAAAGACAGGGTAAACTAAACTTACTTTATTTTTAATGGAACATCCTGTGTATTTTTACTGTTTACGTTTCTTCTAGGTCTTACCCTTATTATAATATAGGGTTTTGCTATGTTATTCAGTTTACTTTAGAAGATATGGGAATTTTTAAATGAAAAATACACTAATTGCATTGATGAAAATCAATATCAATGTCATCAAGTAAGTAGCAGTTAAAATGGGACGAGATAGCGTAGATTTACATTGCATTGATACGCCTGTGAAAGCCAAATTCAATGATGTACACTTTAAATTTTTGATGTTCATAATAGCGGCGTAAATTGCAATTGCTAATAATTATCGAGTATTTGAAGCTGACTAACACGAAAAACGATACAACGTTTTACAAAATTTGATGAGTTCTACCAGGTGACCAAACTTCGTTCAGATCGGCATTTGGAAGACTTCCCATTTAAGTCTAGATACTTACAATTAGTGTCTTTTTAAGTAAGCTCACCATATATCTCGGCAACCGTTTATCGTAAATTTTGTGGTAAAAATCTTGATGAAGTAACAAAGATATATTTAGCAAAAATATTTCTAAGTTTCTAAAATGTAGTAGAGATGTAGGTAACCACTAACAAAATATTCATGTGATATTCATAAATCTAATATAATTATTATAAAAACTACATACACCCTGTATAATCTGAACGCGTAGTTCTAGTGCAATGAAGTTTGATGTAGAAGTAGTACTAAAGTAGAATAACTTACTCTCATGCGGAGAGCGCCGTAACCCTGCTGGGAGGGGATGTATCAATAGCGGGAGTATCCACCGCGAGCGGGCGTACCATCGCTACACGACGAGGCATTGAGTCAATAAGCTGAAGGAGCCGAATAACGTTGAAGTCTCCGACCGATTATATCTCAGACATGTTCTATCGGATTCAGATCCGGAAAACGAGCTGGCCATGGAAGTATTCGTATACGGTGTTCTTCCACAAAGGCCTGTAGTACAGGCGCGACGTGCATGTATAGCAGACGTAGGCGCCGCCGAACGTAGAAAAGCAAAACGGGCAGTAGCACCTCATCTACGTATCGGCGATCCGTCATTGTCTGCTGTACACGCAGCAGACGTGTACGTCCTCCATATGTAAAAGCACCCCATACCATAATGCCCTGCTAGTGGTGGATATGGCATAGTTGAACACACTGCTTGAGTAGACGCTCACCAGGTGCCGACGAATCAAAATTCGGACGTCACCAACGCCCAATTCGAATTTTGATTCGTCAGAAAACATAATGTGCCTTCACTGGGCAACCCACCGATACCTTGCGTTGAGCCACTGGTAGCATGTGCGGCGGTTTCGGGAATGAGTAAAAGCCGCTGCAACATGCGGCGCGCTCACAGTCCACCCCTTCTAAACGCCCCTGTACAGTTCGCGTAGTGAGTGCGCCTTCCCTTCCTGCTAGTCAAACGGCTCCAAGTTGCCTTGAGGACGACGTAGGCGGCTGAAGGCGCATACGTCCTACCTCAGTCCATTCTCGCCATGCCCGTTGCACAGCCGACAACGACCGCTAGAGATGGTACGCGATCTCATGGAAGGATACACCAGCCATGTGTCCACACAATCATTCCTCGCTCGTTTAAAATATAAAGATATATATTTGTCATAAGTGTTGTGTGCCATTAATAGCTTATAATGTTTTGTAATAACATTTTTTCCTCTAATAGAAATACTTGGTATTGAGCATAAGCTAACAGAATGGTGTTTAATGATTCCTCTAAAGTTAGTTTAAAAGCTGTGCTTCTGCATAACGGAGATAAATTCCCATTAGTATATGCGGCTGACTCTGCTAGTATGAAAGAAACATATGAGAACTTTGAATTTATGTCTGAAAAACTACAATATACAGTGTATGAACAAAATATTTGTGATTTGAGTTATTCTTCTTGTTCTGCAACTTGTCTATACAAAGTTGTTGCGTTTTCTATATGAATGGGACAGTATAGAGGAACTGCATTAGAAGAAAATGACCTCAACAAAATTCATTCATTCCTGGACAGAAACTGTGAAACGCAATGTATTGTATAATCCCAAAAATGTGTGTCTACCTCCAATAGATCAAACTATGATTAATGAAGAATGGATATGTACTTTCTGAAATTAGTGATTAAAAAAAGAAAGAATTAAAGAAGGAATATGTGAGTCCACAAATACGATCACTAAGGTGTGATGAAAATGTTGCTCAAAGTTTTTGGGAAATCGAAAAGTGGAAAAATTATCGTTATATTGTAAACTATTTTGTTTGGGTTGTAATATGCCCTTAAAGACACACTTTCTGCAATTGCACCTGGATTTTTTTCAGGAAAACCTTAACGCAACGAGCCATGTAAATAGGGAATATTTTTACAGGGAAATTTCATATATGGCGTCCTAATATGATGACCGATTATTATGGGACAAAACGTTTTCGTATTTAAATGAATAGCTTAATAATTTAAATATACATGCATTTTTGTCGGTTTTAGTAAGAGCTGATGTGTGATTACGAATATCTTTAAAGTAATCCTAGTGAGTAGATAAATTACATTATTTAAGCTTCGAAAGAGGTCGGCCATTAATGATCACCATTAGTCTTATATTGCCTGTTAAACTTTCTGTTTAGAAAGCATTGAAATTTTCCACGGTGCACCCGGTGCACGCAAATCAAAAAAGCAAATGTAAAACATTGTTTAAATATAATACTTTTACCATTAAAATCTCGAAAATAAAAAATAAGACTGTCATCAAGGGGAAGTCATGAAAGATATGGGGAAGCCAGGTTTCAACGACTAAAGGTCACAATTAAAATTATGTAAAATTCTGTAAATTTGGAAAATTTATTAGGACTGCATACATATTGCTAAATAAATAAATACCAATTTAATATTTTGTGTACATGATAACGGAAAACGTACGTTTTTTATCACGTATAGAAAAAAATGATACTCTTCGTCAAAAATAGAATAAACTATAACACAAACCGAATAATCGATATGATACACTAATAAATTTGAGACACCGCAACGGTTTCGGAAATTAATGGCGTTTGCCGTCAAATATTAACTAAAAACAAAGATAACGTTTCATCAAAACAACTGCAGAAGAGAAATTATTAGAAAATTGAATATACTCACTCCAATAATAAAACTGAATGTTATGTTCAAGGTTATATAAAAAAACACCGAGAAGAAACAATTTTAATTACGTCCTGTTTATGAACAAGAAAAAAACCCTATATAACCATTTTAAAGCATTGGACACACAATGATTTCATATCTATATACGGTAAAATATGTATGTATGTCTTGCTGCCAGAGTTAGAATTAACCCAATTAACCTAATATCACTAATATGATGTTGACAGTGACATACATATATTCATCGCATAGGGTTAATTCATGGTTTATTAATGCAATTTTAAGCACTATACATAGTGTATCTAAAAGGAGAATAATCCTAATTATAACACTGAAAGTACAGCTATCCAATGTAGTTTATTAATATTTTAGTATTTCCAATTAATTTATTGTTTTTAACAGAACGAAAACTAGAATAAAAAAAATTACGTAGTCAACTGCGTAACTGCGTGATTAAGTTAAAAATCCAGAAATCCAGCGAAATCCATTTCCAACTAAAAGGTCAATAACTCCACCCAATTAGTGCGACGAAATTACTTAAAAAGCATAAGTGCTATTTCGAAATATAGAAAATTCACAATTGCTGTTATACCTATATTATCTTGGAACCAAATACAGGATGGGGCCTCGGTAGATATACAAAAAAAACGGTAACATATATTTAAAATATTTTTGTTAGAGATGTGTACGTCCATTGGGAGCACATTCTAAAATTATATTGAAATATACAGAGTATTCAAAAGAAAATTATACATCAAAGATATCAAAATTTAAACGGAACACCATTATTGCACATTTCGATTACGCCTATACCTAGGCACTGAAATATTTAATCATTTTTGAAACTGATGATAGAATGAGTATCTGCTGTACGTATTTAAGTTATGCTTTAATTTGTTTAATTAGCAACACCATTACATCTAATGCTAAAATAAAGATGGTTTCAAAAAATTATATAGGGTGGTTAAAATCTTATCTTTAATTGAGGCTACCATTAATGCTCAATATCTTTCTTATTTTAAATGGAATACCCTGTATGAACACACTTTTCTCATAATAAAAGTTCATACATTAGAAGTTGACATTCTATTAGTTGAAAAATTACCTACTCATTACTTTAGTTGCACTCTATATATCTTTAATAGATTAAGTGTTAGGTTATAACAAAGGAGAATTACACAAATTGAAGCACTTAAAAGTAATTAAGACAAGAATCACTGTACTTTGCTTAATATTCAAAGACATAAACAAAAATTCTTTTCATGCCTATAACGCTATAACATTTCTATTTAAAACTTGTTATGTTTATTTCCCAACAGTAGCAGCTAAAGAACGTAGTATTAATACGTGATTGCTTCTAAGACCTGTTGTTAATTGACATTTTTAAACATACACCTCCGAAAACGAGAATTTAAATACACTTCAAATTTCTTTATACTACTTATATAGGAATTTTTTAGATTAGGACTTTCATTACTTATAAAAAAATGTTACTTTGTAAAATTTCTCAAACAAAAAAACCGAAAATAACGACATATATAACCACGAAATAAGTACTTTCAATTCAAGGTCTCTATTATTGTATTTAAAATTTCTGAAATGTGCTTAATAAGTTAAGAAATGCCGTATGATGTTACTAATCGCTAGTAATAATTTCAATATTTTTATTTTATTACAAAACAGTAACTATCGAGGTAACTATGTAAAACAATCTGCACTATTATTTGTATTTACATCATTTTCTTCTCCGAAAAACCGGCATTAAACGAAACTTATGACACTAGTAAGCATGGAAATTATAAATATTTAACGAGAAAAGATAATAAATAAAATTGGGGATTGCAATAAAAAGAATAACGGATGGTAATAAAACAATAGTGCTGTACTAACCTGTAACTAAACTTACCGGTTACCAACAAAGAAATTGTTAAGGAAACCAAAAACAACTACTAAAAATAAAATTAAGGATTTCAAAGAAACGAGAACAATTCTAAAAAAGAACGAAATGAAGGTCTTAGAAGTAGAAAAATACTAATAAAAGGGTGTAAAACTATAAAATGTCATGAAAATAAAACCATGTGCGTACTCCTTTACATACAGTGATGATTGGCCTATTAAAAGTTTTATACAAAAGGAACGGAATTTTAAAACAAAATTTTGCAGTTGGATATAGTTGAATATGAACTATCACGTGAAACTATTTTTGTATAAATATCACTTCCGGTTAACCGGAAGTGGGCATCAACTTCGATTTTTGAAATAGCATGCTATAAAATAAATTATAAATTCACCTTCTATGATAGAATTTTACACACATATTTCATGTATCATACCCTATACCATCTGAGTTATTCGCAATTAAAGAAAAAACGTGACGGATGCGATCTTACTTTATAGTGATATTATGTCACGTAGGAGTAAAAGAAACGAATGAAATTTTGCATAGACATAGCTGATATTGTGTAGTTACACAACATTTGAAGTTCTTCTCTGTAACATTATACAGGATGTTTAAAAACTTAGTTGCTTATAAATAAGATCAACCTGCGGAAAGTAGATATTGAAAAATTGAAATATGTGTGAAGCTTCTATGCTTAAGCATAGAAGCTGAATTCATAATTTATTTTATTTTTCTTTTAATGTATTCTTGTCTGTTCTTGTCTGGCTATCACTGCAACTCTCGCGGTGTAGTTTTTGTGTGTATATATTGTGTTCAATTGGGTTTGTGACAGCATCATATTGCCTTTTATGATGCCGCGCTGTTAATCACTTTGCTCCCAACAGCGAATGGCAAGTCGATCCAGGATTAAACTTATACTTAAATCCGGGATTAAACTTAGAGCATGCTATTTAAAATATCGGTTAATCGGAAGTGATATTTATTTAAAAATATTTTCACGTGATAGTTCATTTCAACCATATCCAACTGTAAAATTCCGTTCCGTTTGTATAATACCTTTAATAGGCCATTCTCACCAATCACCCTGTATAAAGAATACCTTAAAAATGAAGAGCCTAAAGTCATATACTATATATTATACTATACGACACCCTTTGTCTCAACTAAAAAACGAAACGAAAATTTTTTAACGTTTGATTGCTCAATTGGTAATTTTTGTAAAAAGCACAGTAGTCAACCAACTGAAATACATTCCATCATAGTTAATATCAACATTAGTTTTTGGTAGATACATTTAAACATAATTCCTAGCATCAATATTTCCTAGCATTAGACATGAGTTAATTTTACTATTACTATTATATATAAAGATAGCCGTCAGTTTAAGAATATTTGTGGTCATTGAAACAAACCAAGAAACACAATTTTTAACATCTAACATAATAACATTCGTGCCGGAATGCAAGCCTGCCGGATGCAAGCAATTTGACGGGTACATAAGAGAGACATTGTAAGAAAAGCGATACGTAATTATAGTCCTCTAATAATACTAGCCAAATAAGCATACTAAACAAAAGATTTGGAAGCAACCAAAAAACTTTGATCAAATAGGATTTTACGCGATTAAAATGGTTTACAACTGTTATTGGTAAATAGCTCAGCCGGAATCGCACTATACTGCCACAAAATATAATCACAATTGATATAACGCATCGAATGTCAGTTC
>CM043018.1:108376310-108402895 GCA_023690525.1 Holotrichia oblita | reverse complement strand
TTTCGAAATTTGATTCAATCACAACTACTTATACTTCACATAACGACAGCGACAAAGACAGAAAGCCCATTGTCTGACCGAAATAACGCGACCTAACAATTAATACCCGCGACATTGTGTAACGAATACGTGAGTCAATCCAAAGGACCGTAGTCGTACTCGAAATCAATTATTCAAACAATGATAATTAGTTATCGGTGCCATGTATCTATCTTTTAAAAATTAATTAATACATGACATTTATATAAATAAGTAAGAGAATGTGGCAAGCTGGAATTAATTTGTTCAACATGCTAATTGCACAATGGGCATAATTAAGGCGCATAAATTACAGTGCGCTGCCTTTCCATAATTAATAGCGTTAGAAAGTTGTTTGTTTCCCACCAGGTTTCTACCTGCCTGTCAGCTCTAGATTATTGTAATGTGTTGTATCTACTTTATTAGATCGTATGTGTGTATATGTATATATGAATGCGTCTGTTGGCATGCATGTATGTGAATATCGTTGGAGTTCCCGTTTTTATTGCTTCCCATATAAAATAGCTCATTAATTATAGATGTTCTGAATAAATATTTACGACCCGGACATTATAATCAATTGTGGATATTCGTTATTAGAATTAGTTGTTATTTCTCTTAGGTAGGTAATAATTTTTTATCAATCTTCTTGGAACAATAAATCCATACAATAGTATTGTCTTTCTGCTGTACTATTGATTCGTAATTAGGTTTATTTGCAAAAAGTAATACCAGTTTTTTTAATGGCAGAAGAACTGACTTTATATGGATACCATACTTGATACATGCGTACAACAGGTCATTTGGTAATTTGGGAATAGAAAAGATAGGCAGTAGAGACAGATATAATAAAATTGTGTAAGCAAATGTGATTAACCGGAAAAATAATAATTTATTAATATAAGAAAGTTTAAATTTGGTGTACTATAACCTTACATTGCAACATTACATCGTGTTGTAACAACGTTACCTTAATATTTAGTTTCTACTCAAATGTCTAAAACTTTGTCCACACTTTGTATGTTTGAAATGTAAAGAGGAACCTCAAGGTGGGGATTAGGAAAAGTATATAGTTTATTTTGGTTTATTTGCAGATACGCTGGCGATAGATACAGGGCGTAAAAATTTAGACCAACAAACTTCGAAGGAAAATAGATGATCTTACAAGAAACAGTTTTTATTCACATTATTTTTCTCTACGACAATTTGCTTTAATACTACATGGTAAAAGAGGAGATTGGTGACTTCAAAACGAAAAACAAACAACGTAAGTGAAAAATTGAAATTGTTAGTGTAATCCTAACCACAAAGTACCGAATAGTTACATGACAATAATGCACCCTTGTTTACAATAAAGGTTGAAATTGTCCTCCATTAACTTCGCCACAAAGACGTCATTATTGAAGCATTGATTGTCTCACTCGTTCAAATACCTCAGGAATATTTTGAGTGTTATCACCCGCCGCAATTATCCGAGCCACTAATTCTTCTTCCGTGTCATAAATAAGAGTTTTTATATGCACAAGAAATAATCTAACGACGATAAATCTGCCGAGCAAGGAGGCCATGCGATAGGACCACCTCGGCTTATCCAGCATTCATTAAACGTTTAGTTCAAGTAATGACGCACGGTGGCTGTGAAATGAGGAGGTGTCCCATCGTGTTGGAACCACCGTTGTCTTCTTGTAATCAGTGGCACATTTTCCAGAAGTTCTGGCAAAACAAGAAAAATACGATAAACATTGCCATTCAATCGTAAAGGTAAAATGTATGGCCCTAGGAGACTATTATTGATGATACCTGCCCATACATTAACAGCGATTTTTTTCTGATGCGATCGAATACATATGAGGATTGTCCTCGCTCCAAACATGAGAGTTGAGAGAGTTAAAAATTCTTCTCTTGTGAAGCATGCTTCGTCAGTGAACAATATTGAGGAATAAACTTCAGAATGTGTTTCATATTGAGGTATATACCATCAAGCAAAGTATAAACGTCGTGTTCAAAAGCATTAAAGACTTCTGCTCTGTTAAGAAGTTGAATACGATGTAAGATTAAACGAATCTTCGCAGAGAGAAATATCCCACAATAACATTAGTCTATTTATTCGCAAGTCCTCTATTTCTATTCAAATGTTGTCGGAGTAAGTTTATGTTTCCCAATACTGTTTACTGACAAACCATATTTCGTAAGATAAAGTATTTGTAATATAATTTAATCTCTCTACTTACATTGTTTGTTTTTCATTCTGAAGTTACACATCCTTATTTTATGGTCTAGTATTAAAACAAAACGTCGTAGAGAAGACTAATATGAATAAAAATGAATAAAAACTGTTTGTTTTAACGTCAACTATTTTCCTTCAATGTTTGTCGGTCTAATTTTTTTACACCCTGTATATTTTTTTTGAATAGAAGTATTGAATATTGCACTGTTTTATTTTCAGGACAATGAAAACAGGAGCTATTTATTTAGATTCATGAAAGTTATTGAATACTATTTAGTAGTATTTTGCATTTTGGTTCATCCTAGTTCAACACACGCTATCTCTTATCACTATTTCAATTATAGTCGACAAGTAGTGAAATAACTTTCAATTGCAGTTACTCAGTCACAAGTCCCGAGCATTTGGTGTGCTACTCCCACTTTATTACAGAAATATACATACTTATATATATAATGCATTTTTCCAACCGCCAATTAATTAAACATATTTTTATTTTTAAAAATATGTCGTCCGGAGGTGGAGTCGAACCACCGACTATGGCTATCGCGGCCCACTCGCAACACCGTTACGCTAACCCGACGACTCTACAACACTTATAATTTTTCACAAATATATGTGAACAAGATGTAAAGGCCTGGATAGGCAACAATTTTAACACCGAAGCATTTATTTCTCTTGGCGTAAGTACATGTATATATAATGCATTTTTCATTTTTCATATTTTTATTTGTGAAACTATGTTGTCCGGAGGTGGGGTCGAACCACCGAGTATGGCTGTCGCGGTCCACTCGCAACAAGAAAAATAAATGCTTCGGTGTTAAAATTGTTGCCTATCCAGGCCTTTACATCTTGTTCGCATATATTTGTGAAAAATTATACATGGAGTAGAGTCGTCGGGTTAGCGCAACGGTGTTGCAAGTGGGCCGCGATAGCCATACTCGGTGGTTTGACTCCACCTCCGGACGATATACTTATTAAAAATAAAAGCATGTTTAATTAATTGGTGGTTGGAAAAATGCATTATATATACATGTACTTACGTCAAGAAAAATAAATGCTTCGGTGTTAAATATACATACTTATATAAAAAGAACCTATCCAGCTTATAATACTTGATAATAATAGGAAATGCAGGATTAACGATTTAAATTTGACTGCATAATTAAGTGGATTGAATCAAATTTCGAAATAAATTAATAAAACCTATAGTATCACTATTGGTCTGGAAAAAACTCATATTTGTAAAATTTAAGCAAAAACGAACTATTGGTAAATTTCGTACAAACAATAAATCCGCAGCTTTTACAAACATTATCAGGAGTTATATTCAACATTTATTTTAATGATGATTCTAGAGCCATTCGTTAGAAATTCAATCGGTGTTTAACAAAATAAAATGATTCCAGTGAAACATAAAATATTAGTTCTCATTTCTGAGATTAAATCACTCTGACATTTCCTCTCGAAGTGTGTGTGATTTATTACTATTATAATATTCCTTCAATTTTTGATTCCATAACCATCTTCTCTGAAATACTGAATTTATCAACTTATCGAGAGCTATCTCGACAGGTTGATATTCACTTGAAAACACTTTGTCCGCGCGACTAAAAACAAGCGATTACGATCTAATAGAACCTACTATTTGTATTACCGTGCCGTCATTACTGCAAATTATTACATTTAGGCGGCTTACTTAGCTTCGCGCGATTACCTGCGCATTTGGGCGAACTAATATAATATGAATAAAATAATTAAATGTAACGTTGTTTCTGTTTTCTCTGTAATTCGCTGTTATTTTTTATTAAAAATGCTTATTTATACTTGAGAGTATACAGTGAGGTTTTTATAACACCGTACATAGCCCCTATGTTCGATTTTATATGTCCCATGTCAACACATGGGCAGTTATGCAACCAACATTACTCCTATTGCAAACATTCGTCGTATAGGTACATACATCTAATCTCGTTGATACTAACATAACTACGTAATAAACATAACCTCGTAAATAAATCACCTTTTATTTGTCAAATAAAATTAAAAGATCTTATCAAGTAGTGAATAGAAAAGCAACAAATATTATATCTAAGTATAACGTTTTAAGAAATGTTCGAAATGTCCGCCTTCGCATTCCATACAATATGCAAGTCTATTATGAAATTCTTGCAAACAGTTTGATAAAAAATGAGGTTTGGTTTGCAATTCCTCAAATGCTGTAAGTATGCGTGTTTTTAAGTCTTCAATATTCGTTATATTTATATTGTTATAAATTTTTGATTTCAGGTATCCCCAAAGAAAATAATCGTTAGGCGATAAATCTGGTGAACGGGCCGGCCAAATTATCGGACCAAACCTGCCTATCCATTTATCAGGAAAAGTTACATTTAAAAAGTGTGAAACAGCTGCAGTAGAATGTGCTGGGGCCCCATCCATCTGGAACCAGGGATTTTCAATATTCAAATCTTGAATTTGAGGAACAATTCGTGTTCTCAGCAATTCTAAGAATTTTGTTGAATTGAGATTTCCGTCAATGAAGTATGGTCCTACAAGTGCAGTACCAATGATACCTGCCCAAACATTGACCCGTGCATTATATTGTGTATGTGTTAAATTTTGACGATGATCATTAGTCCGTGACCAATACCTAATAGTGAAATTGAAACGAATCAATTAGATTTCAGTGAAAAAAATACTTTTTATACATACCGAAAATTTTGAGAGTTAACTGAACCATTTAAAGAAAAGACGCTTCATCGGTAAACAATATTTTTTTTAAAATGTTGTCATTTTCATTAATGATATTAAATAAGGTTTCACAAAAATCTATGCGTTTTATTTTAACTTCAGGGAAGAGTTCTTGGTGATTACTAAATTTATACGCTTTGTATTTATACATCTTAAAAATTCTACGTACAGACGTTTTTGAAATGTTAAAATGCTGTGCAATCTTATTTGTTGCTGTTATTGGGCTTTCTTCGATGAAACATAAAACATTTAATTTTAGTTCTTCGGTAAGTACAGGGGAAGGTTTATTTTTCTTTTGTGTGTGCTTATTATACAACCATCCATATTAAATGTTTTAATAATTGTGTGGATGGTTGATAGAGCCGGTATTGGTCTGTCGGGATACTTTGCAGCAAAGAGATCTCGTATATTTCTAATACTGTTTCCAGCTTGATACAAATTTATAATTTCAACTTTTTCGTCTTTAGAATACATTGCATGAATTATTTTATATTGTCACGACTTTGACAGTTATCGATAAAATTGTTTATGTAGAAATCAAATAGGAGTACTGTTGGTTGCATAACTGCCCATGAGTTGACATGGGACATATAAAATCGAACATAGGGCTATGTACGGTGTTATAAAAACCTCACTGTATATATATAGAGTCTTTAGTACCATCTGAAATTGAACAACACACCAAATTAGTAAAATATCAATGCACTTGCTGTACGGAACTGTTTTTCTTTCTTTAATACAATAATTTATTTATTGTATGCATATACGCGAATAATGTAAGGAGAGGAATTAGAATTAGTGTAACTGAAAAATTTAATATTCGCATATGTACCAATAGTTACGTAGGTGAATATTTCGCTCAGTAGCCTACAAAGTATAGATCGGGAAAAGAATACTAATATAATGCCTAAAGAATGTTAAAATGTTGTAATTAATTTAATTAAAATTAATTTTTTCGTTAACATAATTTAGATGAAGTTAAAGTCGCTGAGTGCAAAAGATCAAATCATAATCGTTTTCAAATGAACCGAAAGGTTTATGAGCAGAATGCAGGCACTGCAATTTGTAATCCGTTACCCTCTTTCATTGCTAATTTGTTCATGAGCAATTTTGAGGAGGAAGTGAACTTCCTTTTGTGAATACACTAGTTACTGGGAATGAACGTAATAGATTAGAAATTGACATTTACAGAAGAGAAACCAACGCGAATAGATTCATTCCAGCTGACTCCAATCATTGTAATGAAAAGAAAATGTCCGGGATTAACTTTTTAATTACTAGATTGGTCAAATTTACATGAAATAAAGTTAGATTTCAGAATTAATGGGAGTTTATTAAGAAAATAGCGGTCTATAATGATGGTCTTCTGCAGATGCTGAATGCACACTTAAAATAGCCCAATATAAAGAACACGTGAGGAATTCCACGACTTTAGTCCCATTAACAAACCATGATAAGAAATTTATTAAGTTATCGTTTCACCACCCCATAGCTAAAAGATTGAACCGCGTTTTTGAACAACAGAACTTAGATGTTTGTTATACACGAGTAATAGTACATTAAAAAGTCTTTAAGGCAACCCAAAAGACAAACCCGGAGTGAGATCACAGTCCGGAATTTATAAAAGTCCATGCAAAGATTGTAATCAAATTTATATAGGACAAACGAAGAAATTAATAATATTCTGGTATTAATGGACTGCTCTACAATACACGACGCGTTCTAAATCTACTAAGTACTAAATGCTGTCATACCGTTGACGCAACCGATGCGTCCTGTTTTTCCGTGGGTCACACTTGCGCCAGTATTATCGCAGCATGAATTAAGACGCGATCCTGACATTCTGTAGTGATATGAGGCTCTGCGTTTCCTAGACCCTCGACATTCCACTCTCGTCATATTCGGTGAATTTGCACCAGTAGTGCTATCAATCAGATATTGGCGTGGCAAGTGCTTCCACGACAAGATTTAGTAAATGTTTGTCTCAGTGGATCTGGTACAGCTGTTCGTTAAACATGAAAGGGAAAATATAATTCGTTCGACTCTTTTATGTATTATACAAAATCCACAGTTTTGTTTAAGAACATACATACATTGCAAGGATGCGGATTTAATTACTCCAAAAAGTCCAGACACCCCCGCTATCAAAAATAGAGAATTATTACAACGACATGAGCAATATTTTCGAAATTAATTCTAAATTATACTATTCTACAACAATTCCTTTGTTACGACAAAAGCCGATTTGTAGTAATTGTTCATTCCAGCAAAAAAAAACAAGCTTTTAATGTAATTCTAACTCACAGGTGTACTTTTTTCATCAATGCAGGTTTCTACCTTTTTTTCGATGTCAACGTTAATTAATCACTGGGGACAATGGCAAAAGAACTCGCCAACTCGTGATAAACATGTCACGTACGTGAAACAGCAGCTCCATTCTCGCATAGAACGTTCTGTAACCGCTTAAAAGCCAGCGACTAACTTTACGCCTCGCTGATTGTTGATGAATTGCACAGGTTGCATATATGTAGGTACAACACGTGTAAAAAATGTATACCTATAGTGTGCTAGAAAAATTAACTATTGTGAAATAAAGCAGGACACGGAAGAAAGATCGTAGAGTAAAAGTCTGTTTCATATGCAAAATGATGATCACCAATTTACAGATTTATAATTTGCCAATGTTACTACAGACAAATACCTCCAAACATGTAACTAATCTTATGAATGACATTGAAGTATAAAAAGCAAATTCGGAACTTACGATCTGATACAGATGTAACTGTGGCCTAGGAAGTGTCCAGAATAAAAATGCGAGACAGTATTTGTAAAATTAGGAGGGTATACTTGTTCCGCTATGCGCTATTATTTGTTCAGAACAGCGCATGTAATTACAAGAGATTTAAAATTGCCTAAAAATAAAGTTAAATAAATAGTGCTTTTAATTGTATTTTGCTTTTCACTTGTATTACAAGTACATATATACTTCGTATGCAGTTTAAGCATAGGTTAGATGAACATAATTGGAATAACTTCTAGTGGAGTTAATCAAAATTAGTGCAATTAGTAGTTAGGTACTATTTATTCCAGAACCTAATGGAAAATGATTTATTATTAGCATAATATAGTTGAAAGATGCTTTAAAATGAAATTAATAAGTTTTGATGTCCTTCTAAAATCATATTGTTCCTATTGGGAAATAACTTACGTTGTAAATCAAAGAGTATTTATTTATTGTCGCCGGTTCGACGAGAGTTTAAAAAGAGGCCAATCGTTTTACAGTTACAACAGCAATACACGATGATATTCAAATACAATCGATATTTTCTCCTTTGGAGTTGATTGATTACCTTGTATGCGCACCGATTACTTTTTCCGGTTTCTAGAAAGTCATTACGATCTCCATCTTAGATAAACAAGCTCATTACATTATTACCACAGTTTCCCTGATAGCAGTAACATACTCATACATAATTCAGTTTCGCCATCATATTCACGCAAAATGTTCCACTTGCAAATTGTAAATACGGCTATTAATGTATTTGTGAGGTGGCTCACGTGTTCACATAAATTTGATGAATACTTGTGAAAGTTCCCAGCTATAAAATTATCTCGTTTATTGTTCTAATCATTCGCGTTCAAGTAAATTTGATTGATGAACGGACACGATGTTTCGTTAATGATGTTTTCTATTTAGTAGTCAAATTGGTGGCGTAATGAGTGGAAGTGGGATAGCGGTAATAAATTAGCAACGACAAGGGCCCCGTACATCATGACAAGGATTAATAGATTGTATTGTCAGCGCGAAAGACTTTGATGTATTTTCTGAAGCCGTGTTCTTTACACTGGTAATGCCCCATTTCAATTGGAACGGTTCTCACATTTATAATTCGCACGGTATTATGCACATAATAAAACAGTGAGGACGAATAGAAACGGTAAAATTGTAGAGTTGATTTCTAACATGTCCCACATATATATGAAGGTAATGATAACAATAAGTAAATATGTATGCGTAGATACTAATAACAGCTTATGTTCTAATAAAGATGTTAATAGAATCTGGTATCGATTTGTCGAAGCAGATTTAGATCTGTTTAATAAATGGTGCAAATCGTAAAACCTTGACAATCTTTAATATTTCTTTATTGTGATTCATTGAGAAGAATATTATAATTCTAACATAAAGAAGTACAGTTAGGTAAATGAATATTTAAAATTAAACTTAAAGTAATTTAAAAAACGTGAAGGTACCTGTTAGGCACAATTTTTTTGCTGGTATCTGATATAAGTATTATCTAGGAATGGATGTTTTCTTTATTTTTGTTCGTTCAATATTTTAACGAGAGCAAAAGAATCACATTAAAGACAGTTGCCTTTATAAAAGCACAGTGCTACACTGAAAAAAACGGAAACGCAATTACATCACGACAGATTCAGTTTGAGAGTTAAAATCAAAATAAATATTATGCAGTAGCATAAGTTTTTATTCTACCTAGATCATGTGAACCATATTTAATTGCTGAAGGCGACATGATTATAATTAGGGAAATGTGTCTGAGGCGACATACTTTTTAAAATTGTGCTATAAAAAATAAAATAAACAAATTTTGAAAAAATTGCAATACTATTATTTTTGTAGTTGAAGTACACAAAGTTTGACAAATAATTTAAAACTTTTACTTTCAAAAAAATATTCATCCATCTAAGCAGTATATGTCATCTCATCTTAATACAGCATGATAAGATGGCACACCTACTCCGGGGTACTTCGGACACTAAATTAAAGAGACACAGAAACAAATTTATTTCGTATGTTTACTTACAATAAACAAAATGGAATAATGGTTGTATTTGAATGTATTTTAAATGTAGGTAATTTACGTAAATAACTTGTTATTCCTTGCAAATATCACAGGTGAACGTTTCGGCTTTTCTGTTCAAGCCTGCACATTTATTGTGACGCCACTTTTTGCACTTTTGGCACCTTATCCACATTTCGCCTCGTATTTGATAATACGTTGATTTCATTTGCTTCATCATTGATCACAGGCTTGGAATATGGTCTTTTATAATTTTAATAGTTCCATGATTTAAGAAATTTCTTTCAATTCTTCTAAATTTCGCCACGGTCATAGGTGGTAAATGTGGATATTTTTCATTAAATTCACGGCATGTTCTTGCTGCTTAGTTTTGGTGATTAACATTCATATTATCCGAACCAACAGGTCTACACCATAAACTGTCACTCATTTGACAACTCCTACCGAAATATTTTATTTTCATAGCTAACTATGAGAAAAAATTACAGATATTAGTAGGTATACTTTCCGTAGTTGGAACCAATAATCTCTAATATCTCAAAAACTAATAAAGTTAGGTATATGAGACTTTAATATGAATCGATGTAGAATTTCTTGCTGAATCACATGCTACAATAAAAACTACTATGTGCCATTTGAAAAAGAAAGAGTTTTTAATGTTTGAAGATATCTGAATTAGTTGCTAATTTCTACACACTCTGTATAAATTTTGGTAAAAGTTTACTTTCGGTTGCAAAGTTTGGTACCTTACGCTTCAGAGGATTTTACAATATTAATTTTTCTTTAAGATGGTACAATAGCAAATTATTAAGGACATTCGTAAACATCTTAGAAACAGTTGAATTTAGGTATAGGGCACCCTAATACAAAATATTTGCAAATAATGCATAGAATCTATTTCATTAAAAAAATTCTACCATTGCAAATAAAATAACAAAGTTGCTAATTACTTCTGGTATAACCGGAAGTCAGATTTTGTTGAGAATAAAAAAAAAATTAAAATATTTTAAAACAGTAGAAACAATACTACAAATGCAACCGTCAAAATTTCAGAATTGTACTAACAGTAGATTTCCTAAACTTTCTAACTAACGGGTTTCGTGAAAGACCCTGTATATATGTATGTTCAGGATACTAAAGTTAATTAGGCCGGCAAAAGAAAAAGATTTCTAAACTGCAACAACGTTTAAAATAAGTTTTAATGTGCAGATTACAATAATATATGTTAAATAAGCTTGCAGGCGGAAAATAAATCATTTCGAGAGTTACACAAATTAAAGTAAAATAAAAATGTAAAATTGACGTCCGTTATTTATTTAATCGTGTAGGGCGCTTCGTCCTTCGCCCCTCACCAAAGGTATAAATTTGAAGAATCAGCAGTTCTTAAAGACGTATTTAATTTTTAGGTTTGGTGCTCCTGCGTTTGTTTCATATCCACACTTTTATTTGGCGGATAGGTATTATACTGATCCCATCGTAGGTATGGAGCCAAATCCTGATAAACATGAATTCTTCATCACTTTGGAGCCAAATACTGGTATTCCATTACAAGTTAGAGCTGCAGTACAGTTAAATTTATTAATAGAACCGATGAAGAATATACATATGTTCAAGAATGTCAAGGAGACATTCGTACCTATGTTATGGTTTTCACAAACTACTGAGTTAACTAAAACGCTTGGTAGGAAAACAAAGATACTGTTGATAGTTCCTTCCATTTTAACTTACACCGGGTGCGGTCTTATTGGTATTGCCTGCCTGTTAATATTTGTTTCTGTTTACTACGCATATAATAAAGTATGGATTAGTAACGAAGAAGAACGATTATTGAGTGAAGATACGTAACTATTATTATTATTACTACTATTATTATACTGTGATAAAACATTGTTAAAAAAAATGTAATATATATGTATATTGAATAAACGAGTGTTATTAATAATAGTTAACTTAATTTCTTTCTGAAGTTATCTGTGTCTTAACTAATTGTGATATACATAATTTTGTTAAGACAATATATTTGTTCTATGTAGCTACATACCAATTCTCAGTATGACACACATTAATTTTATTCTCATCATAATGATTGGCATCTTTTAATACTTTTTTCTAGCATATTAATTAATTGTCTTTAGATTCAAATTCTCATCAATTTGCTCAATTGTATTAACTGCTGCAATTCTTAATTATTTGAAAGATTTTACAGACCTTTAAAATTTCCTTCCAAATCTTGATTTTCTATAGCACTTTGATCATCTTTTGATCTCTTAATTTTAGTAAATAATTTAAATAAGTACTATTTTTAATTTAGATTGAAATACTGGGCCACGTTAGGTTGCTATGTAAGTAGATAATAATTTCTAACTTGTTTCCTTTTATCAAAACAATGGAGTATCATCATTACAATCTGAATAGTCTTTGTTCAGATTTATCAGAGCTCAAATATTTTTTCGAATGTGTCTTTATCTTTTTCAGACGGTTTTTTTTAAGGAATTGGAGCTTGACCAAGAATTTCTGACGTTAATGACTTACTTTTTATTTTATCATTTATTGCATCGACAATTTTGTTCGAATATGTTTCCTAAATCAGGGCCAGCAGCCGCTATTAATATGAGAATTAAGAATTAGATTTATTTCACAATCTTCAACGATGTTCGATTTGTTTTGTAAAATGATTCATGTTCCTTTTTTGATTGTAAAAATCATTTATAATAAAAATAAATATGAATTAAGAAATATCTTTTACATCTATAGTTACTGTAAAAATATGATATAACCAGATTATAAATAATTCTATTACATATATTCGTGTCATATGTTTGAATACACGTTCAGATACAATATAGAGTGACCCTGGAAGTTCTGAGGGCACGATTCTAAATTATAATTTCTTATATTATCTTCGTCTATATAAATACATAAGCGGTAACCATTATTTAATGCTCCATATTTTGGCAATTCAGAAAATTGTATGTAATTTTGACGTGTGAACGAGTAATAATAATGTAGAAAAGTCTTTTGAGACAAAATTGAGGCAAAATCTGCTATCTTTTAGAGATTCACAAAGTGGCGGTCGTAATAATTTAGTAATTGTGTCATAATTAGACTCGGCAAAGAGGAGCAAGTTTTAGTGCAGTGCGGAGAACAACGTGGAGCGGCCGAGCAGGCGTATCAAGGCGAGCGTTCAGTAAGGTTTACGTACTCGCACCATTTATGTTCATGACTTTCATGAGTGAATACGGACGCATGAATGTTTACATTAATGATAAAAAAATGTATTATATATCGTGCTGAAACACTTACTCTTTTACGAAGCTTCCATGAACTTACAAACTGGGTAGCATCTATTAAATATTTGAGTCCTTAAATACGTTTCCACACTTGTTTCAGTCAAATGAGTACGGCGGACGGAATAAATATTTTTTAACGATGAAAACGACCGTTCCACATCGAGTGATGTTATACGTGCAAATTGCAAGTAATCCTTGTGACAACTTAAGAGTCCGCTATGGCGTGTGGCAGGTTGCCTAGTTTCGACCAATTTTATTTCACAAATTACTTGAAAGAAAGACGAAATTTAATTAACTTTATGTTTTTTATACATTAATTAACATTTATAAAATAGAGCTACAGAACGAGTTTTTGATATAATGCAATAATTAAAAAGTGAAAGAGGTATTTGCAAAAAAAAAACTAAAAAAACGCTCTGTAGAAAAATTTCTTAATGCATTCCGTATGTCTTCGCCAAATTTGAGAGAAGTTTAAAAACAAACAAAAGAGAAAAACGTGAAATAAAAATAAAAATTACAGCACCCATAATGTGGCGGACTCTGCCGGAAAAATATATGAAAATGAAGTACTGATTTACATGGCAACACCGCAAGTCAGTGTTTACTGAGTTGCCTAGGCACCGCAACAATGAATTGTCAATAATAATCAAATATATTTATAAAAAGTGGAAATTGCACACGATCGCATATTTACAAATTTACACCACGTTTGTATGCAGATATATACCTAGTGTCTTGTGTAGTAGTGGAAGTATCTTTGTTGGATACAAAGCAGGCAATACAAGTTGTTAAACTTATTGCCGTTGCCGTTTTTAATTAAAATTATTTTAAATACATACTGTTAGTGTATTTACTATTCCACTAGAACTGTTTAGATTAAAATGATAAAATTATAAGCATTACACAAGCAGACTTCCGCATGTAGATCACCGAATTGACTACCTCTTCATATGTAATTTACTAGAAAGTAGATCTTTTACTGAGTTCAACACGGCCCCCCTTTTTTTGCGGAGATCAGTCTAAGATAGCTAAAAATGATCTAAAATGTGCTATTTCTAGGTTATGTTTACGAGTGCTTTGACATTTCCCTAACGATTTTCAGTTGGTAATAATACTATATCCAATAAGAATTATGAAATATAAAGCGGCAATTTTGAGACGTCAGGAATATAAAAAATCGTTTATATTTTGTAGTATTGTTTAACAAATCATTAATTATTAATTGTTTATTTTATATAAACTAAATGTCTTGAATATAGGGGTGAGGAGATGACAATTACCGTGAATTGCCAGGTAAAAGAAAATTAGTATTATTACAATACAATTTTGTTGATTCGAATTCTGTATTTCACAGTATAGTAATTTCCAAATTGTGTTGCTTTCTTATTGTATGTCTATTCCCTAAGTAACAGAATAATTAACAATATGTATACAAATTATGATAGTTATTGTATACATTTCTTTCTCAATATTTCAGTTTTATTTAGAATATTTTTTTCTATTCTATTGATATAGATATAAATAATGTGTATTACATTGGTGGATCATGTGGAGTATTTCCTAATACTATCCAAAGCTATATCTTTAAATCGAAAATGAAAATTCGATTTTTTTTTGTAATGTAATGAAATTAACATATTTCTTCAGTTATTTAATTTCTTAGATAGATAATTTTGAGTAAACGTTTAAAATTATAATAATGTACTGCTTACAGCAGAATAATAGTAAAACGTTACATTATTGGTACTAAAAATTCAAAACTTTGCCGACCTTGTGTAGATCAAGCGTTGGAAGTTTTTTTTATAAGCAGTATATCGAGGATAACAAAAGGCAAGACACCGGGTGTGTATTTGATATTACAAACAATTACAGATATTAAAACATAATAAGTTATGTTGTTGTAAAGATTTCTTTATGAAGTTTGACAGATGTACTATTTAATTTCATAATGAGTATGTTATACGCTTTCAGACCTCGACTAAATCATGACTAAATTCATTACACATACAAAAATAATTATGAAATAATATGCACTTATTACGATACTATACACATCTTCTATCCTTATAGAACTTTATTGTCTCTGTCTTAGAAAAGTTGATCAGCTGGTATAGCGGACTCTTAATGGATTTTTCGATGCACCTTCGCAAATTTGTCTTAGTATGAGGAAAATTGAATCCTTACCAATAAAACTTTGAAATAACACATAACCACAATTTTTTATCTTTTAGTACTGCGTTAATTCTTCTTTCAACATACAGTATCCAGAAAAAGTATTCGCACAGGTAAAAAAATCGCTTGTTTTACAAATAGAAGATGAAAAACGATTTCTTTCGCCACAAATCGATCATTAACGACAAGAAGAGCTTAAATGTGGAGTATTTCTCTAATAAGTTAATTATGAACAAAGTTACAAGCATTGAAGTACACATGGAAAAATTCACCCCTCCTTTCTGGTGAAAGTTGAATTAAATTTGTGTCACTAAAAGAAAGAGTATGATTTGTTCATCCAACATTCCAAATTTGGTTTGATTATCTGCAGCGGTTCCAAAGTTATGAATTTTTTACTTTACGAAATAGAGGCGAAAATCCCGTGCGACTCGCGTTACAGAGCGATTTTCGCCTCTATTTCATAAAGTAAAAAATTCATAACTTTGGAACCGCTGCAGATAATCAAACCAAATTTGGAATGTTGGATGAATAAATCATACTCTTTCTTTTAGTGACACAAATTTAATTCAACTTTCACCAGAAAGGAGTGAATTTTTCCATGTGTACTTCAATGCTTGTAACTTTGTTCATAATTAACTTATTAGAGAAATACTCCACATTTAAGCTCTTCTTGTCGTTAATGATCGATTTGTGGCGAAAGAAATCGTTTTTCATCTTCTATTTGTAAAACAAGCGATTTTTTTACCTGTGCGAATACTTTTTCTGGATACTGTATGTATAGTCACGAGTAGATTGCATAACCTTTCTTTTATCGATGTCCGACTTGATAATGTATAATCCGAATACTTGCTTCATAAGGACATAAATGCTTCTTTGTCTAGTAAACTAAATGGTAGATTACATAGAATAAAACAAACACCTATATCAAATGTTAATTGTTCAGTGTATCGCTTATTACGGATTGCAGAACAGTGTTTTCACCTGCTGGTATATTTCAAGTATTTATCGTACCTTACACTTTAATTGTATCACCTTCGCATTCTAAATCCGGCATACTTGCTATTACGTGTTGCAGTTTCTACGAAATACGCCGTTTCCGAAACGTACCTAAATGCGATATTTTTAGCACTTACAACGATCAGTGGAATAATACTATATAAACGAATGCACTTTGATACGGACGCTGTAACGGGGCGCGATTTTTCCAATGAATTTTATTTGATTTTATATCATTAATGGAGTAAGGAGTACTTGTTACTTTTATTATGTATACTAGGAAATGTTATTTTATTTTACTAACTTCGATGTACCAATGTATATTTTTCCATGACTGTATATATTTTTTTCCTATGTTAAATTTTATCAAATCTCAATAGTTAAAATACAGGGTGTTTCATAATATATGCGCGGGACTTCAGGATGTGATAGCTTGTCCAAAAATTTGAAAAAAAATGTCTATCAACTTACCTTTTAAAATGCACCATTTTCGAGATACAGGGTGTTGAAATTTAATAAAAAAAATCGTTTTTTGGAAATATCTGCGGAACCGTTTATGTTGTTAACGTTTGCTTTTCCTACTTGTTCTAATGTTTTATTAAAATAAAACTTTTATTTTCAAAAATTTACCATGTTTTTCAACATAGAAGTTGATTTTTCTCGAAAACGGTCAACTTCAGAGCTCATGACGAACAGTATACCTTTTTTGTATAGAAAACATTGGCGGTTCAAATGGGCGACTCAAAAACCGTACTTTTTCCAGTGGCGTAGAAATTGGGGACAAAAACAACCACTACCCCTTCAAAATCTTCACCAATTATGACTTAAATTTTTTTTTCTCGCAGACAACTTAGCTTATTATAAGTAGAAAATGGTTACAAAAGCTGTTTTCTTTACGATAAACGGTTCCGGAGATATTTCCAAAAAACGAATTTTTTTATTAAATTTCAACACCCTGTATCTCAAAAATGGTGGATTTTAGAGGGTAAGTTGATAGAAACTCTTTTTCAAATTTTTGGACAAGGTATCATATCCTGAATTATACTTTTCCCAGCGATTACTGCGTTCCAATATTGAGAGACCCGACTACCGTTTGACAGTTGGCGATGTTGCCACAGTTTTTTTTTTTTCATTTATTTTTTCATAATATAATGTTTTCATAATTTACTAAAAAAAGGATTTTAAAATTGGGCTTCATACACACATGTAAACGTATTTTGAATGCTCATAACAAATTTCAGTAATTAAATCTAAAAATTAATTGAGTAATCTCTATTCCCCTATCAAGGTAAACGGGAAAAGAGATTGTGAAGTTAATACCGAATATTAATAGACAAAATTGTGTATGTAGATGTAAAACATTTGTAGAAATATGTGTATGCAGCCCAATTTCCAAATTATATTGAAATAAAATCAAGCAACCGATTTATAGAATTATGTAGATATGGCACCGCTGTAAAATAATCAGCTGGTAGACGACCCTCTTAGGGCCGGTCTTTCCATTTCATTTTAAAGTTCTTTTTAACTAATGTGTAGATTAATGTAATAGACAGATTTATCTGGCAGTTAAGAACTTAACTTAACTTAACTTGCCTATAACAAAAGAGAACTTTAAGCAATGAATCGAGTGTTGGCCATATTGATATAGTAAGTAAGAAAGGGTGTATGTCATTGTGTATGTAAAGTTATAAGCATGTGTCTATGGTTTAGAGGAGTGAAGATTTGTGCAAGCCTCCAAAATCTGCTACAGTAATATAAAAGTTTGCTGTTGCAAAATATCGCAGGGTTAAGAATCCCGAATACCGTTTGACAGTTGGAGATGTTGCCACAGTAAAATTTTTTCATAATATAATGTTTTTATAATTTATTTAAAACGTATTTTAAAATCGGGCTTCATACACACGTGTAGACGTATTTTGAATGCTCATAGCAAATTTCAGTAATTAAATATAAAAATTAATAGAGTAATCTCGATTCTCGCATCAAGGTAACGGGAAAAGAGATTGTGAAGTTAATACCGAATATTAATAGACAACATTGTGTATGTAGATGTAAAACATTTGTAGAAATATGTGTATCAAGCTCAATTTTGGAATTATATTGAAATAAAAACAAGCGGATAATTTATAGAATTATGTAGATATGGCACCGCTGTAAAGTAATCAGCTGGTAGACGACCCTCTTAACAGCAATTGAAGAGGTTGAACAGCATGGTTTCTAAAAATATATAATTTTAGATGCAACATCAACTTCATGCATTACTCTCAATATTTTACCTATTAGTGTAATGTTTTAAAGTTTCCTCAATTTTTCGAAAATCCAAATATTCAATAGGTACTGTGGTTTTGGAGACACGAAATTGTTTTAAAAATTCTTCGTCGTCCCAAATACATATTTAAGTTATCCGTATGAGGTTTTATAACATATTTGTTATGTTCAGGATTTATTTGATTTACCAAATTTATTATTTCCTTATCTAATATGATTTGTTCTTCCTGCATAAATATATGTTCCATTATATAATGTTTATAGCAGAATTTTAGGTTATAATCACAGTTATAATGTAGTTTATTGGCCTGTACAAGCAACCGATAAGTTAAAAGCTAGATAAACACGAGGATTTCATTTCAGTTACAGAGAACTGAAAAGACGGATTGTCGACTTACAAGGCAGATAAGTTTATGGGCCACTTTACAAAGTGGAAATACTGGCCCTTAAAATGGTGTTTTATTGTTGTGTACCCGGTTGCAGAAATAATAATAACGTTATAAAAATGCATTCATTTCCAACAGACATAGCTGTAAGTATATATTCATACTATTTCTGTTAATATACTCATATCGCCCTTATATAAAATTTTGATTGCATGGTTTTTTGTTGTAGTTGTATTCGGTATGGATAAAGCATGTGAACTCTACTAAGCTATGCCACGAAGTCCCAGAACGAGTTTGCCTTAATTACCGTGTGTGTGACATTCATTTTTGTGATACTGATAGAGTTGTTGGAAGGGCAGGGTCAAACCTCAGGAGAGGCAGTGCCCCATCTCTGCATTTACCTCGAAGTATGCATTTATTTTATCATAATACCTATTATTTTGTATAGTTTGTATATATTACTTTATTTATATTTAAAGAACTATAACACAAAAGTGATTTTGAGATGTGTATATCAAAGTAGAAATATATATTTCAGGAACACCTACACCTATAAACGATGCTCTTCCGGGACGTTCTACAGAACATGTTCAGCAGCCAGTTCTTATTGATAATTCTTTTGTGCCTGAGCAAGTAATGGAGGATACTTCTCAAAAAAGCAGTATTCCGTTGTGTAGTTCAGAACAGAAAGGTACTACAAAAAATTAGTGATAATTTATATTATAGTCGTTTTTGAATTTTCTGCAAGGAAATATATGTAATGAGTGAACTTTCAATTAGAAATTTATGATACCACTAGTTTGGTGTTTTGCTCATTTTTATGTTATAGTATTTTTATATAATTTCCAGAGACAGCTGTTGGAAGATCTCAACAATTGCTTCATTCAACAACTAAGTCAACTTCTACTCTGCGAACTTATCAAGGTAAATATACATAATAGTATATTATTCAACGAGCATATAATGATGGCTATTATTCTCTATTCAGTTTGTCATTTCATTTAACTATTGCCCTGGTCGTTTAGATTTGGACAATTAATTATTGTTTATGCTCTTTCTCAGGGTTCAGGTGGGTTCTTAAACTCTTTTTCTCGCATGTACACACAATTGAAACACAGCTTTTGTTTGGGTTTAAAGAATTCAATTTTATTTTAAAATTTCGTGCCTTAAAACTAGGTATAATACTATGTGACACTTTACGTTGGTAAACTTTTTTGTTTAAACTTTGTATATTAACTGTAGTAATTCGAACTATGTTCACGTGTTGAAACCTAATGTGTAATAATTAAAAGTGTATAAATTAATGTGAATGGAGTGTTTTCCAATATAAAATAACAATATAATCAAATAACTGGTGTTTTTCCCAGGTAAGTTCTAGTAATTGTAATTTCGTATTTCTAATTAGAAAATTGTTTTGTTTACGTCTTTTAAGGTTGACTTTTTATAACAAATATAACTAATTACGCTAAGATTGATATTGACGGATTAAATAGGAGGATTCGCTTTATCTTGGTGAGTAATTTACTCTTTTTGTTTTGCTAATAATGACTTAATTGCGAATTAAATTCGTCGTTATTGATTTTAAAGATTAAATTCTTTTATATTTAAAAAATCAATTTTCTTTACTATTTATTTTTATCTACCACTTATTTCTTAAGGGTGCGTTCTGTTTTGTCTCAGTCAGGAAAATTGTCAGGATCGGGATTTCGGTTGGATTTACCACGTACGGACTGGGATTTTGGACTGGAGGAAATATTCTCAGGCTGTGCCTCGTAATGGGACGGATCTGGTTCCTGGTGCCTCTGAAATTGAGTTGTGAAATTCTTCGTGGAAATATTTAAATAGAATGGGTCGTATCTCTTTGGAATATGGAATTTTATTTTAGTTGACCCTCGGATAAGGGGAAAAATTGTGAATTTATGGTTGAAATTATGTTCTTAATTTGTTGTTTACTTTTCAGAGTGAAAATGGACATAGGTAAGTCTGGATGCGTTGGTGGTTCGGAGGCGTCTGTTTTTAATATTCCCTCAGAAAGCATTTTTTATATCCATGGCTGTCTGATTTTTGATGACAAGACGTACCATCGTACCGGGTCAGTCAAGTTGGAGTATCACATGACTTAAAAGGTTTGTTCGTTGCACCTACACTAACTACAATATTGTACAATAGGAACACATTTTATATTACAATTCCTGCCCTATTGTAAAATATTGTAGTTAGTGTAGATGCAACTGAACAAGCCTAAAATGAAATTGAACTAAATGCAAGTTTTGTATAGGTTATGTATAGTTTTGTATATGTACCTAATTGTAGGTTTTGTATACCACCTGTTATATAAGAACCAATACATCATAAAGGGGATACTCCAACTTCATAGTTTTTTATATGAAACAGAAAATCTGAAATTGGAATAAACTATGTGGTTCTTGTAGTTTTGTATACCGCAAATAAAGTTTTGTATACCTTCCTGTAAGGCCTAAACAAATATAGAAAATGGTAAGTATACTCTAACTTGACGTAACAAAAATGCATTTTTTTGATAAAAAATATGATTCAAGTAAAAATTATGTATAGTGTTGTATAGTACAAATAAAGTTTTGTATAATATAAATTACAAACAAATAATAAATTTAAGATTTTGAATATGAATCCAGTCAAATAATGCGGTTTAGAGTTTTGTGTAGTTCAAACTGTATTTATTATCATTTTAACAATTATATATTATTATCATTTAGTATTAATAATATATTAATAATATTATTATCATTTAACAAACTTACGGAGGCTTAAGATTATACTTACAGTTTTCAGTAGTTCGGACCTGGTGTGGCAGCCATATTGGTACACCGATTAAGCCCCGCCCAGGGCGCCGTTTTGAACATACAGGAAATATGCTTCATAGCGTCTCCTTAGTATAGTAGCTCAATGAACTTGACTGACCTCATCGTACCAATGAATTGGGTCTTTTGGATTGGATTCTCGGGATCAACGAAATTAATAAAAAATACCTTTGGAAATTGTATGTTGTAGATTGGTTTTCCATTTTTGAAAAATGTAAATTTTGTGAAATGTCATTTGGGTCATCTGTCAGTTCTTTAGTCCCATTTTAGTCCGGTTTGCTATACATGTCGCCAACTCAAATCTAGTTTCATATAATTCTACCAACCTAACAATTTCAATATCTTAATTAAATGTCATTGCATATACTTAACAATATACCCATAATATACCTATGTACTTTGTAATTATTCTTTAAATTTAAATATAGTCATGAGAAAAAGCCATTTCTTTTATTCCCAGACGAAAAAATATATTTTTCATCTAGAAATCGGGGAAGAAAGAAGCACGATTACAGCGCTCTCCCAAAACGCGGCGTTTACGTGAACTACAACGTGTGACGTATGAAGCCTTGTTTATGTTATCGAAATCAATGGCTTGACTACTTGTTCCTTGTATTCGGACGATTTCTTTTACTTAAAAAAAATGGTTCACTGCCATGAGGAGAGATGAGATTTGGCAGAGAAGACTACCGGATATTGTTGTTCTGTTCATTTTGATGTAAGTACAAGTACCTAACCTATACAAGTAGTATGGTATTAAAATTAGTGGTATTCTACAAGTACATACGTTACAATAATATGTATTATCATGCATGTACACAAAGTACTAATTCTATGTATTAATGGTTAAAAAAGGATCTTACATTTGTGTTATCATATTAGTAATAATGTCATAACCCTATAAGCTGACATACAGGTTTTACGTCAGCCTGCGTTTGGGTCACGTAACTTTCTCGGACATCTTTCAATTCAAAAAATCTCGAAAACCACAAGTCTTTGAAAAAAAAAATCTGTTTATTTTACCGGCGATCTCAATCCTTTATAACATGTTTAATTCCTGTTAACTTTTGAGAAATTTAGGTCGTCTATTATTTTATCTTTGGAATTAAATGTCGTTACACTATATATCTATATATTCGTAGGAGTATACAAAAGAAGCAATATTTTGAAAGATGTAGGAGTAAGAAGTGCACATCATCTTTCACCAAAAGCGCGGAAACTGTTTATGGTTGCGAAAAAAAGAAGAACAGAAAGTATTCTAAAAAACTATTTGTAGAGAAAACAAATTTAAGAGATTGATTGAAAGCTGCACAAAAATTTATTTCATCGCCTGAATACATAAAATTAAGATTAAATACGACCTCATTTAATTTTATTGCACTCGAGTTTCCGTAACGCGCACTTCGCCCCTCCACGTTGTTCTCCGCACAACACTGAAACTTGCTTCTCTTTGCCGCGTCTAGTTATATAATGAAATAATTTATGATATCAAATATTGATAAAAACATCATATTTATTTATGAATTTGGTATCTATTCTCTGATTTTACTATCTTTTATCAAAAAAGTTTTGTTTTTACATATCTCCCGTATAATTTTTCCATAATTTTTTTTTGGTACCAATATATTATATGGTATAAAAAATGCTACATAGTTTAATTGTAAATACAGCTACTTATATGGGGTTCAAACTTTAACGATGATTTAGAATTTCGAGATAATATTTAGAATTTTGAAAAAAATGCTATGGATGTGTTTTTACTCTCAAATGCTTCGTATTGATCGTCGAAGCCGTTATAAAGAATTAATAGATTATAATATTGTACCCGTGTTTACAATGGAAAATATGCATGAATGCGACGAGTGAAACATTTACCGTGTCCTAATCGAATATTGTGTAACATAATTCTTGAGTAGAGTGAGGAGGCTTGCCGTTTGTATACATTACTGAAGCAATTGAAACGTATTTCTATAGCGATATTTAAGTACCTTTATAATTATTTTTAACCAATAAACGTGCATTGTCAGTGTGACTTTTAATCTTAACGTCATTAGTGAATTAGTTTACTTAACTATGTACTGGTTAAGATTTATATTATTTAGTTCTTGGTACCGATGTTCCCATGGGCAACACTTAGGAATGCCATATTTAGTTGAACACGAGCATTATTGTTTGCTGTCCTGTTATCATGGCGATTTATTGCTTCCAAACGTTGCTTGTTACGCAGCTGTAAGTAAATCAACTGAGATAAAATAAGGATAACAAAAGTTTTGGGAAGATGGATTTAGCTCATCCCACTGACCAGAGTGGGATGGAAATACTGCAATAATCATATACTTTCCTTGAACTATCTTTGTAATTTTACTCAATCCATAATATATAGAGTATGTTGCGATGAGATTCGGTTTAAAAAGTAGGTATAGGGAATTAATATTCAGGCGATTTAAAATTTTGTTCTCCGTGTTTTCAATGTTTCAAATTTTCAATATATGTATTGCCAGATAAATCTAGGTCTTTTTTGTTTACTTAATAAACCTTGTCTGTAAAATTAGTCTGTTTGAATTACGGTATTCCAATTTTTGTAACAAAATACTGGGTACAGTTGCAGGCTAACAACTACCTACATTTCTAAAAAAAGAACATACATATGTGCAGCTTTACAATTCTAGGAAACTGTGTTGTATCAAATGTAGTATTATAAACTATACCTAGTGTTTAGCAAAATATGTCAAACTTGCTACCTATCCAGAAAATATTATTTTTAAATTGTAGCCAATACGGATTGCAACTTGATATTACAGGCAATGAAAATTCAAATTTTGTTTCATTTATTACACCTTGTTTATATGATTTTAAATTTATTTTAGCCCTGTTTACCAACATGTCTGTGCGGTGACAAACATAAAATGTTACCTTTCAATGATACTGAACGAGAATACATTGTTCATCGTCATAATGTGATCAGAAATAGTACACCTGCTACGGATATGCTGGTTATGGTATGAAATATTTACGGGATTAGTTATTGTTGTGAATTAATATTAAAGGTACCATTCTAGAGTTATAACAAAGAGTTGGAATTCTTAGCACGTTGTTGGGGCTAATATGTGCATGGACAGTCCTAGACCATCATATGCTAGAGATTTATGTCGCGCTACTAGTATGTTCTCAGTAGTTTTATTTCATAGTTGGCTAGATGTGTACAAATTAAAATTTTCAGATACTTTTAGTCATAACGGACAAAATCTTTGGGCCAATGTTTCAACGAATTCCTCTGTTGATTGGAGTGATATTGAACATATAGGAGCAGCTATCGAGTCTTGGTATGCACAGATAAAGAACGTTACGGAAGATGTAATACGGTCGTACAAATATCACGAGTAATATACTTTTTGATGTGATATACGATGAGATCATTTTGAATTGGCCTGAGTTGGCAACAAAAAGTTCCGGGATTAAAAACTAGAATGTCTAATTTTGTGAATGGCTATACTGTATTTACATGTCTAATGTCAAAACCATAGTGTCAATACTTATCTATTAGCTGTAAGTAATTGTGCGTATTTTCTTGTGTTTTTGTTGTCTCTTTTTTGCTTTTTTTAAAACAATATACCAGGTATATCCAATGCCGTTTGCGATACAATAGCATATGTTTATTGTAATTGCCCACTTTCGGAGTGGAGCATTACAAGATGATAAATCATGAAATATTCCTGGAGATCGTGATTTTAGTAATTTGTAATGACATATGCAACTTATTTATTATGGTTTGTAATAAAAAGTAGGGTGCAATGACTGTATTTCTATAAAAAGTCATTCATATACTCTTCAATTTAAAAGAACCTTATTGTACTGACATTTGTCACAAGTAAAATGTAAGTAGTAAACCTAAATACCCAAATAAATAAATATATTCGCTACTTACACGGTGTTGTTATATTAAAATCAGTGTGACCAACTTAGAACACTTCAAAATGATCCTCTACATACTCTATATAATTGATTTTTATATGAATCATGCAAAATATTAATTAGGGTCTACTTATATTTTTGCGATTATGTTTTATTCGTAATGTCGGCAGTATCATATTGCACACGTTGGTTTTTTAATCTGTGGTAGGTGCTAATTGTGGCGGCTTCTTAAGCTGTATTGAGTGTTTGATTACCGTGCAACTCTTGCTATGTAAGTTATGTGTGTTAAATCTACTCAAATGGTCTTGTTACAGCACTATCTTATCGTTTATAGTGGTACGTTGTAATCACTTTGCATTCAATGGTGAATGATAGATAGATCTGGATGCAATTCTTCGAGAAACATGTCCTCCTGCACTCAGAGAATTTAACACCGGCTCTCAGCGTTCTCTCACAAGATCGAGAAGTCGCCTAATCATTGCGGCTATTGACTAGTTTGTTTTATATAGATTAAAGATTAATTAATGTTTTAACATTAATTTGGTAGGTACAATAATTGACCATGAATAAGATTTGATAAAATATTAGTATACACTGCATACCTAGTACACAAAATACATATAGCTCTCAAGTATAGTAAAAGAGGTAGAGGTTTGCTAACTACCGTCTAGTTACAAGTCGCTAAGTCTCTTGTTCAATGTATCAAAAATTTCTGTATCCATAATTCTTGATAGGCTACGTGATGGCAGCATCAGTGAGGAAATTATGTGCCTGATGAGCAGTTCGGCTTTCGGAAGGGCTTATCGGCCGACTTTCAACTCCTCCGACTGACGGAGGAAGTGCGGAACGCTCTGGAGCATCAGTGAGGGAAATTATGTGCCTGATGAGCAGTTCGGCTTTCGGAA
>CM043018.1:108270783-108375810 GCA_023690525.1 Holotrichia oblita | reverse complement strand
TGTAATATATCTAACGTAAAGTATTCCTTTCATCAAATAATAAATCTCCAGTGTATGCAAGCACCAATCCTTGTGTACACTGTGTAGGAAGCAGAATTCAAATAAAAAGTACTCTTCGTATTTACTTTACGTTGATGCCATTATAATGCGGTGAAAGAGTTGAACTTGAAATGGTATAGGAGCTGGGAAAGGTTCACACAGACGAAGTTTAGTCAATTTTGTCAATACTGGTAACGTTATTTGCATATCTGTCGCTATCCTGAAATACTCCGGCTCAAGTTCGTCGCTTGCGGTACTAAAAAGTTATCTCGCACGACTTGCGAACAAGGAAAAGCATTTTCCGCGAAAGGATTTTATAGAAGCCACAATAATAACGAAAGTTGTTTTTATTAACATGCATTCTGTTGCATATTCTGTTCTAACTTCAAGATCTAGTGCAATACGGGATGATTGAAACCGATGTCACAACATTGATTTATTGAAAATTCCTGGAAAAGCTAGCTCACATGTTCTATTTAAAGAACTGATCGTCGAAAAAGCTCTTGTTCTTCGGAAAATCAATACCAATACCATACCAATTAATAAGAACACAATAACATAGTTTATTGTAACCGGCCGTGAAAGCCTACGGAATTACAACACAGTTTATTTTCTAGATGTGTGATCTTAAAGAAGTAGCTTTAGAATTAATTGGCATTGCAGGTAATATTATTTCCTGAAGAGATAGTTTAATTAACTTTTCTGTTATTTAGTCAGCAATGTGATCTAGCTAGTCTAGCCGTCGTTCATCAGTTAACATGAGGAGATGGAGATTTGCTTCAAAGATCAATACACTCCACAATTGAAACTAAAAAAAAGAGTGAAATTAATTAAGGCCAAACGTGGGACTGTCTACTTGCCTTCAAAGCTCTGGCTCAAAGGACACTTCTTCTGGCCTTTCCAAAAAAGGGCCCCAACATTCGGCTTGTTGGTGTCGTTTTCAACAGTGAGCTGGATGTCAATCAAAGAAACCTCAACACCGTTGCTATTTTATTTACCGACCACACCCCCTCTGAGGTACTACTTTAAGAAAATAGCCAACATGAAAAATTTTTTTGCGACTGCACTAGAGGTGGGTGAGGGAGGGAGGTCGACCTCGAAAGGCAAACTCGGCAAAAAAAGACCTATTGTGCCTCCATGCTGTTTTATTCCCCTCAACTAGGTTGCATCCGCACAAAGAAGTTCGCAACCTGGTCAAGGGTTAATTAACTCCCTGTCCGGTGTTGGGCAATCAGCAAGGGGATGGACAGGAGCTAAGCACTCCCACAGTTTCTACACAGGGCAAATTCTACTAGGCTTTACTGGCATGTCTCTGATAAAGAGACAAGCTTGCGAAGTCTTTTCTCATTTGGATAGATGCAGAGAGTTTTACAGTGTCTCACTCCAGCAAGTGCATTCCAGTAGGAGGCTTTGATGCTGCTTGCGATTTGATCTTGTTCGTTTGTTGCATTTCTTGCAAATTTGTCAGCTATTTCGTTGCCTCTGATTCCAGAGTGGCTTGGCATCCATCTCAGTGTAGTGCACCAGCTTTTCGAGCTTCCTATGCTAGTCAAATAGGGGAGGGTGGGCCACAGTGAGACATTCCCTTTTTTCTATTTTAAATACAATCGGATTTGTGCTGTCATCTATACAGAGGAGGAATAGTTACATTACCATTCGTATGATCAAACTATCAATTTCGCCTGGTATTTTCATACGAACAAGGAACATCTTGAAAGGAGCATATGATAACCTGCTCCAAAATGTGTTATGGAGGATTAACAAAAAGACTTTCGAGAATTGGCAGACAAAATGGCAACAATTAATAAAATTTAAAATCCATACAGTGAGGAAGCTAATAAGAGAGCAGGTGTTGACTGGATGCAGGAATTCTTGAAAACGTCATCCATAGATTAGCATTCGTCAAGCAGAAGGATGCAGTATATCTAGAGCTACCTCATTTAATAGACACAATTTTTCTAAATTTGATAACTTAGAAAAAATCTACAGACGTTCTGACAAATTTGCCTCTGTTATCTGATATTTCATACGTCATAGCACCATCAAAGGATAATCCAAATGTCCTTATGAAAGTCATTTAACAATCGAAACTTGGAGTCACTATTGTCACCTACTTCACCTCATTGTAGCAATAAGCTACAGCCCTTTTGACGTCTCTATATTTTATTCATTCAAGTCTCATTATAACGCTGCAGTCAACTCTTGGCTGCTTCACAATCCTGGGACTCCAATTTATGGAGTTGCCAGGGCTGGAGGAGTAGCCCCACCTTGGTGGGCTGTGACTCCTGCAAATATCATATCTGGATTCAAGAAAACTGGGATTTACCGGTTCGACTGTAATGTTTTTCGGATGACGATTTCTTCGTTAGCTATGTCATCGATCCTGACTTTCCCGTCGTGAAGCTGGTGAAATGATGGAAACAGAACATATAGGAACTCACAATATAGTGAGAGAAAAAAGCTTCACCAAAGAGTTTCCACAAAAAGGAATAGAACGAACTCCACTTAACGTGGAAGAATCGCCAACACAAAATGTTGCTCATACTTCTAGTCCGGCAACCAGTACGATATCAAGCAATCTGTTTTTTTCTGCAGAACAGTGCATAGGGTTTCCTACCTCGATGTTATCTGATAAGCTGCTAGTGTCTTTAAGGCTGCCTTGGATATCCGACAGATATGAATCAGCTGACCCCTTTGGTTGTCTCTCTGATGGCCTTAGAGCACATGTGTCTATTGCTAGTATTTCCGTTTGGTATACGGTGGTATATTTCCCTGGTGTCAAATATTCTTTATGATTTAGGGTTTCACTATATATACCTGCTCCACCTGTGGTTCTTCTTGACCCATCTGCGTACCAGATTTGGGTTTGGCCCCTGGTTTCTGTATTCCTCTCCACTTATCCCAGTCTAGGACGACCTTGAAGGGTTTATCGAAGAAGAGTTTGGAAATCATTGTATCACTTCCCATCTCAAAGATTAGGGTTTGTGATTTCAGTCGTTATGCTGGTGTGTCCTGAAGTGTTCTGGTCTCTCCAGTTTCCACGACATTTCAGTCTATATGCCCCCATTCTGGCTTCCCCCTCTTATGTAAATCTCCAAGGGGGGTAAGTTTTGCATGGTTTCCATAGCAGCTGTTGCGTGCGTTTTGTCGCCCCAGTGATACACAGGCAGGCCAACCTTTGTACCTTTGCGAATTTTGCACTTGCTTGCTTCTGTGTAGTTTTGGTCCACCATATCAGACAGCATAGGTTAGCATAGGTCTTACCACTGCAGTGTACAGCCAGTACATCATACGTGGCTTTAATCCCCATGTTTTCCCAATTGTTCTGCGGGTGGTCATTAGTGCTCGTTTGCACTTTTCTATCATCTGTTCAAGATGTTTGTTCCATGGTATCTTCGAGTCAAGAGTTAATCTTAAGAAGAAAGAAGAAGAAGGGGAACACATACTTGATGATTTCGTGGTAGTGCAATTCAAAACAAAAATACCAGTTTTTTATATAGGACAAGTTGTTAAAGAGAAAGATATTTAAAACGATATGGAAGTAAATTCCCTAAGAAAAAGTGTGAAAAGATGAACGCCACTTTGTGTTTCCTGTTGTTCCGGACGTGGCATCGGTATCACTAGACGACATAAAAATGATCCTACAAGCACCAACAGACTTTGGGGACTTTGGGGACAACAAAAAGGCTTATTGAACATGCGCTAAGAAGAAAGGTTGTTTCATTGTGGTCCATCAGTGGGCCACAGTGTTTGGTAAGTTTTGTCTAATTTGCAAATGATTACTTTTTAAAATGTTGAAGTTTCATTAACAATGCTCAGTTTTTTGATTCATTAGATTTGGCTATTAAATAAAAATCACCTCAGAATTAAAACACCCGTACTAGCCTGGGGATAAAATTTCTACCGATCCATTTATCCACGGGTTATTCAGTACAACAGTTTGCCCAGAGCTGACGCCAATTATTTCGGCCCGATGGATGGGGAGCCCCCAAAACTAATAGCTCCTCGCCTCAATTTGCGAAAGAAGGCTTTTGTAATCTCTGCTGAAGATGTCTACATCGTATGCCGAAAAACGTCCTTGGTAGAATTTGGAGCTACTTTCAAAGGCTTTCACACTAGGGTATCCGAAAACCTCAAATTCTAATCAACGGCAAAGAACAAAATACCAAAACTTTAGCTTCAAAACATTAATTTTAAAGGAAAACTTGGCCGGAAGTTTTATTAAGCCTCGACATTTATATTATTCAACGGATATTTAGTTTAGAAGATTACAATACGACTAATGAATGAAGGTTTTAAGCTGAGTTTTAATTAGAATTTTCACGGTGCAACTAAATACATAGAACCAATACGAAACGTGAGCATTTGCAGTAGTTTATAACCTTCATTATCTTATCTCGAGCAGCCAACAAATCTGTTTAACTAAATGCTTTCATGCCCTACATTCTGTACGGATTATTCAATTCATCAGCGAAACGTTGCTGGTGTTATCGTATAATAACCCAAGGTCTGTCGGACTCGAAACGCAAATTTCATTATTCCCAGTAAAATTATTAATATGTGGACATATACTTGTTGAAAATTTATGAGGCTATTTCCAACCTCCTACCTTCCATATCTGGGGTCGCCAATCATTCATTATAGGGACGTTTCCAATTTTATAGATGCCAATATTGATTTAAATCAATGCTTTTTTTCTATCAGAAAATGTCAGAATTAATAGAGAGCGGAGATTTTCCTGTTTATTCGTTAATGGAAAATAAGCTGTTGGGAATTATGGGTGTCACATCATTAATTAAAGGGTAAAGTTAAATTATAACGCGCAGATACAATCCCATACGTATGAAAAACTTTTTTTTAACAATTTTTCTGTATTGTAATGCGAGTAATAGTCATTAATTTTGATACAGATTGTACTGCAGCGACATGCTACAGGCCATAATAATCGGAGATAGAGCAAAATAAATAAGAAAAAAACACCATAACATGTTGCGTCATCTGCGGAAATGTCCGGAGAGAATACATGCTGGAAATTACGATATATACGCATTAGGGACACGACGCATTTTCAATTCAGCATGTTCAGTGCATTATTACGACGCTCTCCCGCTGTTACAACGAAGTTATCAAAATACCGTCCACAGTACGTCTATTGTATGGTTAGGTACTAAGTAATCATCATCTTCCGGCTAAGGAAGGAGCACGTATTGTTTGCGAGCCCTTTTGTTTTATTTTACAAGCTCTCGAATGTGGATAAACACGCAATGGGGTAAAATGGGGGTTTTTAGAATTACACCATTATTACTATGTCAATAATGCTGGTATACATCTCTAAAAGAAGTAAGGGGGTATGTTTCCGGGGAGACCATTATGTACTAAAGTATAATGCCGGCAAATTAGATTTATACCCCTTATATAATATACTCTATGTAAACGGATCTCATTAAACGTAATAAAATGAAATGAAATGAGAAGAATAAGAAATAAGAAATTGTTCAGCACATCAATTAGTGTTAGTATCAAAATGGTCTCTACTTTTGAAGTGGATTTCTCCATGTATTTGTTGGACGTCATCTTCTCATTTCTTTCTCATGTTAAACTCCAAGATTAGATTAGATCTATTGCACCTCCTCGCATAATCTTGAAGTTGTTGTGATTTGCTCGTTTTCAAAGCTCCCCATCCAGTCTAAGAGCTTTAATAAATTGCAATAGTGATGGTTTGAGAAGGTAGTTTTTCTTCGACTCTGACGTCTTTGCCAAGATGTTGGCACAGGTTTCGATGATAGGGATGCAGTTACATATCAGATGTTCAGACTGAGATTCCACAAGAGCAAAGCTCTGAACCTCTTTCTCTCTATCTATACTGCAAGAAGGCGAGGGTCCTATAAACGAAGTTGTGACAGCCTTCTTTGCTAATAGGTTTTTTTTTTGGGACTGCACGGGCGGTCGAACCGTAAAGGCAAGCTCGGCCAAAAGGAAGACCTATTGTGCCCCCGTGCTGTTTTACTCTCTTAGCTAGGTTGCACCCGGACGAAAAAGTCCGCAACCTGGTCGAGAGTTAATCCAGGATCGTCGAGACGCCCGACCCCGAAGTAACTCCGCTCTCCCTGTCCACCGTCGAGCAGTCGGCAAGAAGATGGATTGGAGTTTCTCCGCATTCCCAGTTTCTGCATAGGGAGAGTTTACTATGCCCATGCGATGCAAGTGTTTGTTGCAATAGGTTAGCTTCGTCGTTGCCGCTGATTCCAGTATGTCCTGGTATCCAGAATAGTACAACACTTCCAAAAAACAAATTTCGAGCTGGTAGTGTTGGAACTTCTACTATAGGTGGCCCGAACACCCCATCACCTGTTTCTTTGTCGGTTTTGGAACCATTGCTACGAAGGCCGGCTAAGCAGCCTCGTCGCGTGGATCAGACTAAACCAAGTCAAATAAAAAAAAAACAATTATGAAAAATGTTTAACCAAATAGAAGTGCCTCCGAGATCCTATCCGGACCTATCTTAGTGTGCCTTGCTCCAGCTAGTCAGTCGTAGTGAGTAACTCCCCCTAAGGTTACCCGAACACTTATAAAAAATAGTAATGGTGCTACCCATGGCACCCATGGGGTTCGACTGATTTCAGTGATTAATTGTGTTAGTATGGTTTGGAATTTAATTCTAATTGGCGACATAAAATCAAACGTGCTGATGCCCCGAAAATCAAATTCAGAAGGAATGCTTATCACGCGGCGACCTCACCTGAGCGAACTGGACATAACATGCAATCTATGGACAACAAGCCCGTAACACCATCCACATACCATGTAATGGTATTTATCTTTAGAGCGTAGGCAGAGAATTCACCCTCCCATTTCTCTTATTACAAGCTTCTTAACCATGACATCGTTCAGTAGCTTAGAAATGGGGACACTTCCGCTTGAGATTACCAAGCATTCTGATATGAAATTTCACCCTCTCCAGTCCTCGCCCTGGTCAATCTGTGCATTGCTACAAAGGTCACTCCCTCCATTATTATGTGTAGGGGTGTGAGATTGAGTTAAACTCCAAGTTTGGTTTTATGATGTCAGCGTTTTCTTTCCATTGAGTACAAAACGCTTTTTAACATCGTCATAAAAATCCTGATTTCTACGTTTGCTGCTGTCTGTTTTGATGACCACACTCTACACACACATAGCATGTTAAATATTATTTTTGCTTTACTTATTCTCTTTTGGATTCCTTCTTTCTTCAGTTAATATACTTCCTAGATATGTGAGCTCCAGGGCTGAATAGAGCTCCTGAACCATCTTATCTTGTGAGCTGCAGCCTTTACTGGCTGCTGGTTTTAAGGCCTCCACACTTAGTTTTCCTGCTGGATTGCCTGCTGAGCTCATCTAATAGTAATTTGTGATGGGAGCCTGTTCAGGTCCAGCCTGGCAGTTTCTGTGACAATTCAGGGTGTTTCGAACCAGCTGAAGGATGAAGGAGGTATGATCTCTCAGTGGACACTGACCAGTCAGAATACTTACTAGCTCGAGTCAATTCCTCGTCGCAATTTGACGAAAACTCTATGAATCCATATTAACTCCCCTGAGTTGCAAGTTCATCTGCCATATCATTTCATTTACCATCAAAGTATTCTGATGGATCCTGGAGGATGGGCAAGGCGTTTCATAAAGATGTATCTTTCGGGTGTTGCTGATCTTGAACTTTTAGATCTCTCTGTAGATGGACGTTTCTCACGAACCATGAGGTGGTTGAGATAATCCTCAAGATGGTGTTTTATTGAGTTTCAAGTCTTCTAAGGTGATCGTTGACCAAAATCGGATGCAGAAAAGTACATATATAATAGATGATCATTTTTAATCTAATACAGAGACGATTTCTCGAGTAAAGTAGTGGAGGAATGTAAGATTTGGCTGTCCCTGATCAATGATCATTCCCAGGTACACAACGGGAGTTACTTAACGGTATCTTATAGTCTCGGATCTAAAAATGGTCGTGTGGGAATCTTCAGCGTTTTGTAAACTAAACGGCAATGCTCATTGATTTTCCCTTTTATTAGGAGATTGATTGTTTTCACCCTATCTTAACGGTTTTCGTAAGAAGTATTACCAGTTTTGCTCTTTAATTAAATTTGTTTTTCTTTTCCTCGCATTGTTAAAGCAATGTTAATACAAACAACTCACTTGACATTCTAAATTGATCACAGCTTAAGAATCACTTCCTTTTCCTTCGTAAACATATCTCATTAAACGTGGTAAAAAAGTAATTGTAAACTACTTCAAACATAACCTGAAGAGATCTTAAATAACACAAAAGTTGCAGGTATAAATCTCTTTATGTTCGCCTAGCTTCTGCGTCAGGAATGAGATACCCAATTCACTCTCCTAAATTACTTTTTTTATATTAAAAAGATGTCTATTATAACCGACATTTTCTGGGCAAAAATTTCGATCAATCTCGAAGTTTTCTTTGACAAGAGCCCACTTCAATTTTTCGGATGAAATTCCTGGATTTATTACTTTAGTAGCAATAATATTCCTTTCATATTTTATTGACGAGGGACAAGTGCTACTCAGGGGGGATGCTTAAATAGCTTCCAATCATTCTATTCTACTCCCTGCTATTAAATTATACATACATATATAGCTACATATTTCGTTTTTTTTAACGTTCAATATACAATAAGCAATCAACTCGACGACTTAATTGGAAATTTAATGAAGCTACCCGCGAAATCTTGCCCATGAAACTTGCATCTCTTGTAAAAAAAAGGAAAAAAAAGGGATCTCATTAAGGAATTTTGCTATTCAACCTTATCCTAAAATAACTAGCTCACTTAGGTAGTCAATTCGACATTGTTTAGATCCGTCCTATACAAAAGTTACATTACACTGAGGTTCTGAATGAATAACATTATCTTTTAACAAAGGAAAAGTTCCTGCCTTCAATTGTCCCCGCATAAAAGAAAATAAACATTATTGTCATTAAGAAAATATATATATACATACAATTGGGTTTCTTAACAATATCCGCATGTTGTTCGCTTTGTTAGAGTTTACTGTAATGAAGGTCTGTATAGGAAGACAAACATTTAAGGAGATAAGGCGAATTTGCGTTGGTTTCTTTGAATAAATTGCAATTTAAATAGTACGCTGGTTTTATTTTAGCAAGAATATCGAAGTAAAATATTTAATGGCTAAATAAAGTAAATTATAACCTGTTCTTTTGGTTTTGTTAGTTCTCGTTTACCGGTTTGCTTACACATACATATCTTTTCAGGTATACATATATGTATGTATATGTTATTGTAACAGTTGGCAAGTATTGATCTGTCTACTGTGCTTGATATCAATTGAATTCCGTTCAATTCTAGATATTTCTTTTCTATTAGATGAATTTGTAGTTTGGAACTGTTTGTCACCGTATGAAAGATTCATTCAACCCAACACGAGTTGAATAACCTTTTGCTATCTCTTGGATTGGTTTATTTTTATATTCTACTGTGTTGTTCATATACAGGGTTTTCAAACTTAAGTCGGCACTATTGCTAACTTTGTTATTATTGGAGCTACAAAGTTGGTTAAATAGGCAAACTAGTGTAGTTTTTCAAGCAAATTACAATGGCATTTAAAAAAAAAAATAATTGACGTACTGGGTCACGTGATATTGTGAAAAATGTAATTTTTTTAAATTGGACACCCAGTATACAGTTCTCACGGTCGATAGAAAATTTAATTCTGAACAAAAACTTCCCTATGAACTTTTATCCTAAAGTCAATAATAACAGAGTTATTGATGATTTTTCAAATTTGCCAAGGTGGCTGTTATTTCATAAATAAAATTCGATTGTTTTGCAAATGTCATCAACATTGAAATATTGCATTAAACCTCTGTCAGTAAGCGATTAACATTTTGTGTTTATTGATGAAAAAATGCCTTTCACACATTTAGAAAAATGTGATATGATGGAATGTTACATCGTTTGTAATAAAAATTCCCTGCAAGCTCGTGAACGTTACGGTGTTTTATTTCCTACGCGCAACTTGCCAGATCGAAGGTACTTTTACTTTTGTACCGTAAGTTTCGATCAAATGAAAATGTGTTCAAGAAAACTAGAACCAAAAAACAATTTATAATAAGTGAAGCAACTGAAATTAACGTCTTAGCTTTCTTTGAAGCTAATCCTAATAATGCAATTAATGATTTAAAGGAAGAAAGTGGACTATCTTTGGGAACTATTCACAGTATTCTAAAAACATAAGTTTGTGCCGTTCAGATACAGACCTATTCAGACGCTGGTACCGGGAGATCAAGAAAGACGGACTCAGTTTTGTCAGTGGTACATTAATCAAGTTAGACTTAACCATAATTTTTGGCGTTTGGTTCTTTGGAGTGACGAATCAAATTTCTCCAACAGGGAGAACAGCCACTATTGGAGTCGAGAAAACCCGATGCTTTTCCGTCCTTGTAATCCGCAGAGACGCTTTAGTGTTAATGTTTGATGTGGCTTGATTGATTCAAGAATTGTAGGCCCCGTATTTTATCAAGGTGCATTAACTGGCGAGAGGTATGTCGAAATGTTAACCGCTACCCTTGGAGAATTCTTGGATGACCTGAATTTAATGGATAGACAACAGATATTCTTTCAACAAGATGGCGCTCCTGCCCATAATGTTCGCCAAATTCATAACTTATTACATGACCTTTTTGATGGCCGATATCTATCAACTAACGGGCCTATTCGTATGCCTCCCCGATCACCGGACATAACACCCTTGGATTTTTTCTTTTGGGGATTTGTGAAAAGTGCAGTGTATGAAAGACGGTACGATACTCTTGAAGATCTCCAGCAAAGCATTAGCCATGCTATTAATAATATTGATGGTAGAATCATTGCTAAGGCTACTAGAAGCGTTAACAGGCGGGTTCAAAAGTGCTTGGAGCAAGAGGGTGATGTTTTTGAGCATCTGCTTTGAATTTAAAATTTCTTGATTTTTTTTATTTTCGAAACTAATAAAATAACTTAAAATAAACAATACTGTTTTTAGTTTCTGTAAAAACAATCATCAATAACTCTGTTATTATTGACTTTAGGATAAAAGTTCATAGGAAAGTTTGTGTTCAGAATTAAATTTTCTGTCGACCGTGAGAACTGTATACTGGGTGTCCCATTTAAAAAAATTACGTTTTTCACAATATCACGTGACCCAGTACGTCAATTATTTTTTTTAATGCCATTGTAATTTGCTTGAAAAACTATACTAGTTTGCCTATTTAACCAACTTTGTAGCTCCAATAATAACAAAGTTAGCAATAGTGCCGACTTAAGTTTGAAAACCCTGTATATATTATATGTATATACACTAGCGATCATAACTTTTAACACAAGCAACATTATTTAAACCGGTTTTTGACAGAATTCTTCTCGGAAACAACAACATGCGTTGGGTGTTGGGTGTCAATCAATTTTATGATCTCTTAGTGGACTCTAATCAGGCAGAATGCTTGCTACCTCATTAGTTTCGTATTTAATTAGGTACTAGGTAGGGCTTCTTCTTTTAGCCTTGCTCTTTCTAGATTCATCTTTCCTTTTCAGCTCTCTTCATTCGTCTGGCGAGTATTCCCATTTTCGCCTGTTAGCCCGAGCAAAGAAAACTCAAAACACTTTGCATACAAATCCTGTTCCACAAACAATTCAAAATACGACTAACCCTTGTTCAGGGGTATTCTAAAGTTGATCCTACCTTTCTGCATAGTAAAACATCCTAGTTTTTCTTTTGATCAAGTACTCAAAAACTTCGCCAACGACAACTCTGCATATCTACTAGAAAACGTATGGAAAGGATGAGAAAATGAAATCATTAGCCAAGTCGTATTGTAATACATCACTTAAGTATTTCGGCTATTTTTTTTGATTTGTCCAGATTTTTTGCCCATTTAGTATCTTCAGATGCCAGATTACGTTCCCGTCCTTCAAGCGATACCATATTTTTAATTTCTTGAACAGGTCATGTTAATACTAGCAACACTTCCATTGATGCAGTTCCCTTGTCTGTCCCTTGATTCTAGATACAATATTAGAGTGACATAGATAGCCATGAAATTATATATCATTATATTATACCTCATAAAAAAATGAGCCGAAACTGCCTCCTTGACTTCATCATCGGCAGTAAATTTTTTACCCCGCAGCTCTTTTTTCATTTTCGGAAACAGGTAATAATCACTCGGGGCCAGGTCTGGGCTGTAGGGTGAGTGATTCACAATTTCGAAGCCCACCATATGCAGGGCAGCTAACGCAACGCGGCTCTTGTGGACGGGCGCGTTGTCGTGCAAAAGCAGCACACCTTTCGTCAATTTTCCCCGTTTTTTGTCTTTAATGGCTTCTTTTAGTCGCTCTAATATTGAAGCGTAATATTCTCCGGTTATAGAAACACCTTTATCTTTAAAATCAATCAACAATATTCCTTCCGAGTCCCAAAATACCGTTGCCATGAGTTTCCCAGCTGATTGTGACACTTTAAATTTCTTGGGAGGTGCTGTGCCCTTTTTATGCCACTGCATGGAGTCTTGTTTGGACTCAGGTTCATAATGATGAACCCAAGTTTCGTCTCCAGTAACAATTCGACTCAATACACCATCCTTGTCTTCATTATAGAGGTCCAAAAATGCACGCGAACACTCTACGCGCTGTTGTTACTTGGTTTATGTTACTTGGTTGACGATAGCTCAAAGACTAACTGTCTAATCTCTCTATGGTCGATCTGTCTAATTCCAGGGCTGGATTGTTATTCCTACACCCCATGGTCTTCCAGTGTGCGGGACCATCCCCGCTGTTTTTTCAGTGAAGTCATATAAGTGTATTGGTTATCGCCACAGGTCGAAGGTATTATGAAACTACACTTTCTTTAATCAAAGGAACAAAAACATAAAACAAAAATAAAACGGAATGATGCAATGCGGTAGGATCCGTTGGCGTTGTTGTTGAGGCCGATATCGATAATTCAGAGAGGCTAGGTAGAGGTCGAGATCCTGTTGACCTTGGTCAGTGGAGGAGGCCGATCCGGGTCCAAGCGTGCTAGATGTTCCACGAGAGGGTTTTCTGATCTTGAGACTCGTACCAAGGTTTTTTCCGCTAGGCCTGCTGCATACTGAAAGATGGTTGGAATTCCCAGATCCTGCTGTATTTGGACGTTCCTGACGTACCATGGAGCGTTCGTGATTTGCCTTGTTCTGAGTACGTTGAACTTCGTTCGGTGTGTTTTAGCAGAGCTCGACCAGACCAAGCAGCCGTATGTAAGAATGGGTCTTAAAAAGGTTGTGTAGACCATCAGCTTCAGCCTGAGGCTGAGTTGGCTTTTTCGGCACATCAGCTGGGAGACCACCGACCATGCCGCAACGAAACGCTGAGAGACTTCAGAGAAGTGCTGTGCTAAAGTTAGTCTAGAGTCCAGCGTCATATCCAGATATTTAACAGACTTGCTCCATGGTAGTCGAACGTCCTCGATGTAAATATTCTCCGGAGGCGCAGATTTCTTCCTGGAGAATCTGATCGCAATCGACTTGTCCCTATTTATGGATAGACGCCATTTGTCAAACCATTTAATATATGAGTCTATCGCTCCCTGTATTCTTTTGCAAACCAAGGCGTCTGATCTCGAGGTTGTGAAAATTGCCGTGTCATCCGCATACAGAGCGGACTGCGTACCCGGGTATCTAGGAAGGTCAGACATGTAAATAATAAACAATGTGGGGCCCAAGAGGGACCCTGGGGACACCAGCCGAAATTCCCCGAGAGGAGGAAACGTCATTTCCTATCCTGATGCTGAAAGAACGGTCTGCCAGATAAGAGGCCACAAGATTGATCAAATTAGGGTTAAATCCCACACCGTTCATTTTGAAGAGAAGCCCGTCGTGCCAGGCCGAATCAAACGCGCTGGCCACGTCCAAGAAAATCGCTCCTGTTGATTCGCGTCTCTCAAAGGCGTTTCTGATTTCTTCGGTTATCCGAAGAAGCTGGAAGTCCGTCGACAGCCCCTTCCGAAAGCCAAATTGCTCGTCTTGAATAACGTTCTTGTCTATAATCTCGTCCTTGATACGGACTAAAATAATTGCCTCAGCAATTTTGGACAGGTTGGAAAGCAGGCTGATGGGCCTGTAGTTCTGCGGGAAGAAGAAAGGCAAAGACAGTCTTTGCCTTTCTTAGGATAACCGCGACTAGAGCTTGTTTCCAGGTGGAAGGAAAGTACCTGAGAGACATTATGGCATTGATGATGTTGACTAACTGTCTAATAACAATGAAACTTCGTATTTATACTAATTATGTGTCGCTAATGCCCCTAATCACCCCCTACAACCCGCTCATTCCGCTAATATAAAAACGCTCCCTCGTATGTCCTTCATTTCTCATAACATTCGTTTAAAATTTCATAATGATAGCTTCAAAATCTTCATCATCAATTATTGTAAACCTTCAAAGAGATTCATTTATTTGATACATCCATCACAGAACTCACCTTTTATTTCCCGTAAAAAAGAATACGTCTTTCCAACTTACACCTGACTCGAATGCAAAATCGTGTTTTATTAAATATTTACGCAGAGAGGCGAGAATGTCAAAGAAGTCAGTGCAAACAGCAAATGAAACGAGAAAGATGATAAATAATGCTTAATGCGCGGGGTGTGGTAAACTTTGATAAATCTACCCCCATCTAACAACGTCGTTATATGACAAATATTCCACCTGCCTAAATCAGCAACGTATACAATACATACATTATTTATGCTTATGTTCCTATGCATATGAGACTGAAAGCTTCGAATTTACCGGAGAGAGATCTCATGCAGTATTCATGTCATAAGGAAAGGGGGAGAGGGCGGTGGATGGGAGGGAGCTTAAAACCATTGACATATTTATTTAATATTTTAGTAAGGAAACCAACCAGTCATAAAGCCATTGTTTATGCGTAATATAAAGTTGTCTACAACGCAATAAAGGGGATAGTGTTTTCTCGTTTCGAGACTTCTGACCTCTTGTTGCTTTCTTTCTCTACATAGTATACGCACTTTTTTTTTAGTCTGTTTCGTATCGATTGCATTCATTTCATTGTATAATCGAAATCACTTTTCGGATGGAATATGTTTCGAACTTCGTCCACTTCAAATGTAACGCCTACGAATCTAGGTTTCCAATTCTCTCTATAAAAGCCCCCTTCAGTGTGTGCACTATTGTGTATATGAAATGTAGTATTCTTAATACTATTATCCTGTCGAAAGCTGGTGGAATGGAATATGAGAAAAAACGAAAACAGGAATTGTCAACATATACGAAAAAAAAAAAATCGATTATTTTTTTCTATACTGTATTGAACTAAATAAATTTAAAAATTTAAAACGAAGGTTACCACAAGAAAGTTTGTGATATGCACGATTGCTTTTGGTGAGAGTATAGAATGGCTCTGGTCCAACACATCGAAACGCTGTAGCTTTCCATGCAAGACCAACTGCAGTTTAGTTGCCCTCACACCTTTGATAACGTAGTACCCACGTCACGACTGAAAAATTGTTAGACTTCAAACTGTTTGTCGAAACCGAACTAGGAAATCGCATGATCTTTTAGCTTAGCGAGTCCTCCTAATTCTTCTAAGATTCAGAGATGGCCCATTAAGTTTCCTGACTTGAAAGTTTTATTTCGTTCCAATCACATGGCGCTCATCATTGCTTCCTTCTTCACCTGTACATTCAAGATAACCAGGTTTAGTGGTACCACCTGGTGCTCCTGTAATAGTCATACAAGCAAGTGGTTGTATCTTTTGTAGAATGACTTGTCCTCGCTGTTCATTTATTTTTGGCCACCATACCAGTGACGCATATTTAACCATTGGAATTCAGCTTCCAGGTTTTGCCAAAGAGACGTCTTCAATACCATAATGCTCTTATGGCCTTTTCCGATATCTTTTGGAGTTGACTGGTCCAAGTAACTTTTTTATCTAAGTCAATACCCATATAGGGGAAAGCTGTATAGTGATTGGCCCCTTAAGAGATTTTTTTCAATAATAATTCGATAGTAGATTAGATTAGATTTGTGGGCAGTGGCACTGCTGCCTTTAGTCACCGCGACCTGCATGGAGGCTTTCGATAAAGCTTAGAATTAGCCTGGGATTTCCGTCCCGGATGTCAGTAGGCGTTAGAAATGGCCTACTGATGTGTTGTTGTCGTGTGTGACTAGCAGCAACACAGTTACATAAAATGTGTTCTGATGTCTCTAGATCTTCTTGACATAGACAGCAGAGCAGATTGATCTTCAGCTTTTCCGAGATTATATAAATGATACTTCAGAGCCACGTTACCTGTCCGAAAGCCTGTCAGCAGTCTAAGGTCCTCTTTGCTGAACGATAGCAGCGACTGTGATGTCTTAGGCGATCCGGATAACAATGCCTTCGCCTGCATTTGTCCTGGCGTATTCTGCCAGTGGAAGACCTTCCTGTTGACCTCCCATTTGTTGACTACTTGTTTTGGTGGCTCTTTTGCAGCCCACAACAGGGATAGGGTCCAATGAAAGGCTGCCTCTTTGGCAAGCTTATCTGCCCAACATAACCCCAAGTATTTAGCTTCATTGCTGAAGCTAATACTTTTCCCTCTATGGAGGCGGGTTTAAGATAAACTTTTGATAGTAACTCACTCTTCTTACAAATTCAAAATTAAAATATTTTTTGATATTATTGATAAATCGACATATATGTCACTTTTAATGCAGCATGGCCTCCTATTTAGATGAAAAAAACATCGGTTTTATGAGGTTTTTAGAGAATACCGTTAATAACTTGTTAACTGTTCATATTAGACCTAGATTCCCTTAACGTTTTTGGTAGAGAATTTAATGTCCTTTCACGTAGAATAGATAAATACAGGGTGTTCCATTTAAGTTAAACGTGTTATTTACGTTTGAAGAACTGTAAAATATGAACTGTTTAGCTGCATGCCATATAGGGAATATGAAAACTCTTTATCAGTTTATTAGAAGCGCGATATGTCAGAAACATTTGCTGTAAATGTGTGTCTCCCAAGTTAAACTGTTTTCGTCTTCTTAATTTTTTCGAGAAGGTCTTCATTTTCATAAAAATCACATTTTCTTGAAACTGGTAATAGATAGGTATAGGGAACTGTTAATTAAGTTAACCTAATTTTCCACGTAGAATCCAAAAATGGTATACAATATAGTGTGTTCCATTAAAAATAACCTAACTTTGATATGCTGTACTTTTTTGAATCACCCTGTATACTTGCAAATAATTTTAAAATGTGCTCCTTATCGTCCAACATATTTGACTAAAATTGGAAACCGAGGGAATAGTCGTGACTCACCCTGTATAGTTATTGACCATCTAAACATTCGATGAACAATTACAACTGATAGGAATCTATTGTGTTGAAATAAAAGAAAATATTGATAGTCATAGAAAACATTTAGGTATTCAATGAACATTAGAAAAGTAATAAGACAATATACAGTGGTGCCTCGCACAAAGAACGCCTCGCACAGCGAACGCTGCACACAACGAACTTCCTGTTCGTTCATTTCATGATTCATACAACGAACTTCGCTTCACACAACGAAGTCGCCCGAGCCGATGTATTGCATCCTCCCGCGCAGGCACTGCAGGCAGTCGTTAGTCACTGCGCTTAACTTACGCACGTATCGCGGCAATCGTTCTTCATTATGAATTAAATCACGCACGTATCACGGCAGTCGTCCTTTTAAGTTAAACTCAATATTTTTTATATCATGGCTTCTAAAAAAAGCAGGAAGGTGATTTCTGTTAAAATGAAACAGGAAATAATTAGAAGGAGTGAATGTGGGGTAAAACAGTGTGACCTCGTCAAAGAGTTTGGCCTCAGCAAGACCACCATTTTCACCATTTTGACAAATAAGGATGCCATCAAATCAGCCAAAGTAGCCAAAGGAGTATCAAAACTATTTCATGAAAAACATAGGTCTTCAATCCACGAGGAAATGGAGAGGCTATTAGCGATTTGGATTAAGGACAGGCAGGTGAAAGGTGACGTAACAACCCAAGATATTATCTGTCACAAAGCCAAGAAAATTTATGACGATCTAAAGAAAAACGTCCCTGGAAGTAGCAGCAATCAAGATAATGAAGAAGAATTCAAAGCCAGCAGAGGGTGGTTTTTTAGATTTAAGAAAAGGTGTGGAATCCACAGCGTTACTATGCATGGTGAGGCTGGCAGTGCTGACAAGAAAGAAGTAGAAAAGTTCTCTATTACCTTTCAAAAATGTATTAAGGATGAAGGATACTGCCCACAACAAGTGTTCAATGCCGATGAAACGGGTCTTTTCTGGAAAAGAATGCCGAGCAGAACCTTCATTACAAAAGAGGAGAAGAAATTGCCGGGACACAAAGCCATGAAGGACAGACTTACCCTTATGTTTTCGTCTAATGCCAGCGGAGACCTCAAGATCAAACCTCTATTGGTTTATCACTCTGAAAATCCAAGAATTTTCAAGAAAAATAACGTTATCAAGTCCAAACTGCCCGTCCATTGGAAGTCCAATCAAAAAGCCTGGGTGACCCAAGTTATCTTCAACGAATGGATTCTGGAAACCTTTGCTCCTGCCGTGAAGAAATTCTTGCTGGAAAAAGAACTGCCGCTCAAAGCCCTTCTGATACTTGACAATGCCCCTTCTCACCCAAAAGACCTACAGGAAATATTGCAGGAAAATTATCCTTTTATCAAGGTGCAGTATTTGCCACCAAACACCACATCCATTCTTCAGCCAATGGATCAGCAAGTTATTGCGAACTTTAAAAAACTCTACACTAGAGCCCTCTTTAATAAGGTGTTTGAAGAATGCGAGTTTGGTGGAGAAAATATGACTGTCCGAAAGTTTTGGAAGGAGAAATTTGATATCCTTATGGCAATACGACTTATACAGAAGGCCTGGGAAGAAGTGTCACAAAGGACCCTCATTTCTGCTTGGAAGATGCTTGTGCCTTCGTGGACCCAGGAAGAAGCAGTAGTTGATGCCACAGAAGTGGTGAAGGACATCATCACAGTGGTCCAAAGGTTGGAATTAGAGGTAGAGGAAGAGGATGTAGAGGAGCTTATTGAGGAACACGAAGAAGAGCTGACAACTGAAGAGCTCCAAGCACTTCTGGTCCAGCAACAGGACAATGCTCAAAGGGAAGCGTTATCTGATAACGAGGAGCAACAATCAAACAATCAACCAATCCCAACTGCTGACATCAAGAACATCCTGGTCAAATGGAAAGCAGTTCAGGAGTTTACCAATGCCCACTATCCGGATTCAGCTGAAGCAAACAGGATCAACGATCTTTACTCCGATACTCTTGTCCGTTATTTCCGGCAGATGTTGGAGAAAAGAGAAAAACAAACGACTTTGGACAGGTTTTTCATGAAACCATCGGCCAAAAAGCAGAAAATGGATGAAGATGTGCAAGATTCGGTAGACTCTACTTTGTCTTAAAATTAAAAAAATTATGTTTTTAGATGTATCTAAATAAAAATAATAACAAAAAATTTATCTTTTTTTATGTCATCTTAGCATATTTTATGCTACAGAACGAATTATTTTTTTTAACATGTATTGTTATGGGAAAACGCGGTTCACATAACGAACTTTTCGCATAACAAACTTGCTCCTGGAACGAATTAAGTTCGTTGTGTGAGGCACCACTGTATGTATATTCCAAGAAAATGAAGCTTTCAGGTTTAGCATTATCAAGGAAGTCTTATTTCTTGTTGACTTTTTTTATCGAGAATTTCCTGTTCTGTTCTAAATTTTTTCTCTGCTCTTTCACTGCTTCTTTTCTGTTTTTCTACTAATTTCTTTTGCTTTTCCGCTTCTTTCCTATCCTTTATCTATTTCGAGGAACTAGAACTAATAATATGTAGCATTCTTTCTGTATTTTTTGTCCCTTTCGGTTCTGGTGAGTCATAATAAAATAGGTGTTCCCCGATAAAGAATTTTCTGAAGTATGTTTTTTTTTATAATTCCATCTATCTCTACTAATATGGGTAAACTAGCAATGCCTATATTTTCCTTTATTCCCACATTTGTATTGCAAAAACTTACGTTTTGATTTTCAGAGAGAATATATCAAGCGTTTTGCTTCTCATCTAATTCTGTATCTTTCAATTTCTCACTATTTTTAACGGTATTATTCAAGACATCTGTATTAAAAATGTCAACATCTTTCACCTCTACTATCTCTATCTTTATTTCCTTATCATTCTTGTTATTTAATACCGCGCTCGTTTCAGTTTCATCAAGTTTGGGTGCAAGAACCTTTTTTTTGGGGAGGCATAGCTGAAAACTTGTCTTATCTCCATTGAAACTACGTTTAGGAGAATGGAGAATGTGTCGTAACATTTTTCTTTCAGGTAACAATTAATACCTGGAAACCATTTTCTGATGTCTGATTCACTTATCTTGGATGATGTTATAGCTTTAGATTTTCTTTCAGCCAATTCAGGATGTCTCTTAAAAATGCTTTATATTAATCATCACATGCACTAGCATCAAGGAACTGCTTAATAATAATAATAATAATAATAATAATAATTTATGCCTTAGCATCCCCCAGCAGCTTGCGCCAATTACAGGGGGCATCGGCTGGCCATGAGTTATTATTACGCCTGCGGCTGTAGACCGACTTAAGATGTAACCTTTCCGCATTTGCCGTGGAATTTGGAAAACTACAGAAAACCAAACTCAGAAAGAAAGCACCGGGGTTCGAACCCGGTACTGCCGGACTACGAGGCAAGTGTGCAAGCCACTAGTCCACGAGCCCGGTTTTGACCTAACTGACTTTTGACTTTTTTACTTTTGACTTTTGACTTAACTGAGACTTGGACATCTTCTTTACGACGAGGAAATCCCCTTTTCTGGCAATCTATTATCTATTTTGCCAAGTCTTTGTCTTCGGTGGTGTTGGGAATTGGAGGTGGTCCAAAGAATACCTCAACAAACTTACTGGAAGATCTAAACTGAAGTATGGACTTTGAGATATTGGGATATTTTGGCAGACTGTTCTAACTGGAACCCCTCTCTTTCGATGTCTTCGCTAGCATTTGAAAGCTCACATTCTTTCTATTTTCTCTTCATATTTCTTCTTCATATTTCTCTTTTTTTATTGTTTTAGACATTCTGTAATAAATATATTGATGATCTAACGACTGCCCCTCTTACCCTATTTCACTTCATTAGAGGAGTCAAGCTGCATTTCTCATAGTCTTGGAACCACTAGGTTTGTGAATGATAGGTGCTGTGGCTATTTTGTGTAGATTAATGTTCAGGTTTTTTTTTTTAATGGAGGACATTCTGCATGCGGGTTTGATATTAAACCGTCATGCTTGTCCCTTACTGTAATTACTAAGAAATCCTCGGCATAGCCTTGTACCTCAAATCCAAGGTTTGTTAGTCTACTAGGGAGTTTTGTCTACAACCAGTAACTACAGTGAAGATGAAGGTACTCCTCTCTGGTGGCAACCCTTCATATCTACGACTTTTTAGTAGTGTCTCCAATGGTTGAAGAGAGAGCCTGCTATCTAATGATGTCAGGTTCAATTCCGGAATGTCTCTTCAATCTTATTGACCAAAATCTGTAAGACAGACTCCGTAGATTTTCCGGCTTGATAAGCAAACTTCTTGTAATAAAACTTGAAGTGTTGCTAATCATACTGTCAGCTTCTTCAGAAGTTCTCTAAAGACTAAAGTTTGTTACAACGACCACGGCAATACCCGAAAGATATATCTTTATGGAATAGTAGCCGTGAAAGCCTACATTCCATTAATAAAGAGGTTTCTTTATGAGAGTTCCACTTCTGATATGCAAGTCAGATATATATATATGTCAATTATATCTAGAGAATAACGGAGCTCAGTCTGATGGGGTGACTGACTTGTTCCAAAGATTGGGGAATGTAATTTAGGTAGAGACTAGCTCTAGCAAGCTTAACTAGTACCACTACAATCTCCGCTAGGTACTCTTGTATATTGTATATAGTAGGGGAGGAAAGATATCTCCACCTGGGGGGTTATTCTCGAATCTGAGGGAATGGAAATTTCAAGAGAATTGTCAAAAAATTCCTACAATTTCAATAGTTCCTATTCTGGAGTTGACTTTCTCACTTTTTCGTAACGAGTAGTAACGAGGAGTGAGCGGTGAAAGTTACTCCCTGGGAGTGCTATTTTTCCACTGTTTCGAGAATAACCCCCTGGTGATTTGTGGGGCTGGAATGGTTTAATACTCCAGTTGACAGATTTTGATCTCATTTCGGAGAAGGACAACTAACTTCTTCGTCTCCTTCGTAGGAGTATTCCTGGTTTGAAGTGCTGACTGAGTCTGGAAATTGGGTTTGTAGAAACAGCCGCAATGTTTCCTCCTCATCCTAGGTGTAGAAGCTTCTCCAAGTCCTTCTCTTACAATTATCCTTCCCCAGTTCTATATTGGATTTTGTTAGAGCTGTTCTGTAGCTGTTCCAATCTCCAGTAATTTTAGCTGTATTGAAAAATCTCCTAACATGCGCTCTGAGCACGTGAAGAGCCTCTTACTCCACCAGGGCACCTCTCTATAAGTAGTCCTTTGCCAGACTGAGCAGCTCGCTTCGTAAGATGCAATCAAAACAAATTGCAGCTGGGCTGCTGTAGATTCAAGGTCCTCATGCGTCTCTATAGGATGCGGAGGATTAAGTACTGATATTTGTTCTAACTGCCATATTTGTCCCCTTTTGACAGTTATGGAAAGTTTTTCAACAAACAAACTAAGTAGTAATTTATGGGTTAGGTTTCAATTCCTGAAATATTTGGGTTAGGTACTTTTTTAGAACCTTGTAGAGAAACTGGTGTAGACGAGATCTAGATTATGGTTAATATTAATTTTTCCACTGTTATATTATATTATGTGGGCCAGATCCTATTCTTGTTAATATTAAGCGTGACAAATGCTTGATACAGTATTCTAAAATTATTATACTATGCAATTATATTGACTAAGCTATGCTAATCGTGCTAGATCTGAATTGCGCCATGGAGAGCTGCTGCGACTGAATGTTATTTATAATACGTCCCAGGAAAATAACCATTACCAGAGAGATTGCAGATGTGCTGTACAACATCTCTGTTAGAAACAATTGTAACGGCAATTGTAAATCTCACGTTATAGCTTGCCTGATTTAAATTCGAAACGTTGCTACTAACTTGGTAGAAAGTGTGAAGCAGTTGGTAAGCAGAGGGATAATTTACGAAAATGGAATTCTTAATGTTCTAAATAAACATTGAAATGGAATATTTAAAAGTTTAATATGAAACAAAAAATGTTCCCGAACAATGATTTATATTTATGTAAATTTTATTTTCAACATGAACTAGGTCACATTAAGTATTGATTGCTTTCACGATTAGTTATTTTTATTTTAGGTGAATATCGTCCTAATATCAACCATACAGCACTGCTTCATAATTAAGTAAAGTGGATATAAAAATAAATTCCACTAGAAAAGCAGTATTATTCGAATTAGTTCCCTTTTTCTGAATTAATTCGGATTAGTAACATTCGACTGTAATAAGTTTATAGACAACATAAGCTAGCACATGTGGTTACCCAAAAAAAAAAATTCATTCTCGACCGTAAAAGAATCCCATCTGTAATCCAATTTGTTGAAAATTTTATTAAAAGAACTTCGCTATGGGGGATAAATATCGTCGAGAATGTAACCCTAAAAGTGTGTGTGTCCCAAAACCGAGTTATATTAAAAAGAATACCTCGCCCAGTTTACGTTTAAAACTTTCAAATTAATTCTCCGCTATCATACTCTGTATTAAGCCGGAACGAAAGTTTTATATAAAAATACATTAAAGGTTTCCTTATGAATAATGTAGCGATCGATAAAAAATAAATTCGTTTCTATGTGTATATATATTTATATACATATATAACATAAATCTGTCACAATAAATTAATTAATTAACTTTGAAGATAGCTTACACCTATATATCCACTATAATCTCTAAAAATAAAATTCATCGATATTTATTTATTTATTCAAGCAGTAGTTTCCGTTTTAATAGCTTAATATCGTTTTCAAAGCAGCTTTACCTCACTATTGTAAACATTCGATAAGCAGATCGCTTTTAAACATTTACAAAACATATTTGAGTTATACACACACCTACGCTGTTCAAACTTTAATCGCAGATCTCTTAATTATCAGAAGGGATTGAAAGAAGCGCCATCTTGTTTCGATAATATTAACCTATGTATGTGTGTCTGTGAGTGTATATTTTGAAATTGATATAAATCGAGACATACTACAGTAATACGTCAATCGCAAAAATTTGTCGGTATTAAACCGAATGAATCAGAATCAAATGGTTATACAATGTAAACTTTACAGACTTAAGCGTTTTTCTATATCTGGTAGGTATTGACGTAAAAATGTTAAAATAGTTGCAAGTAGTTTAACAGTTACATAAACTTTCGAAGGACGTAACTTCTTCGAAATACCTTTATATACTTGTTTTCGTATTTCGAATTGATAATAATTCTGGAATCGAGTACGATTGCACGGTGATTTGTTGAGGTATAAATGCAGTTTTGTAGGTTAATTGCATCGTAACGTTTAATACTGTAAAACACACGGTAAGTTAGTAATACTAAACTTAAGGTGGAATAATAAATTCCTAGTACAACAGTAGATATATATAAGGTTTGATTTTATTAACATTGATAACAGCTGTCAGATATATTGAAAGTGACACCTCTGATAATAACCAATTTGTTATGTCAAATAGCAAAAATAACTTTTCTATGATTTGATAATCGATAGTTGTTTCATAGTTATACCTTTTAAAACGCTAAATTGATAGATGTCAGGTTGAATTTGACGGGTCTAAAGGTTAGGTTAGAAATTAAAATACTGTATTTCTAACATCTGTCAAATCTGTTAAATGTATTTTGACATCTACAACTGACAGTTATAACAGCTTGTTGTTTGGCAACTTGCAGAAAAATGATTTGACAGCTGCCAGAAATAGTCAGTTAGACCTGTCAAATCTGTAAATAAAAATATAAGTGTTTCCTGCAGTGTAATAACTGTCAGAAATATTTTCATAGTTTCGCAGTTTTCAATAAATCATATATCGCTTCACCCTCCCTTCTCCCCCACCCTCTCCCACCCCCCAGGCTGTATTCAAATTTTACAAAAATAATAATAATTGATGATTGACGTTGAATAATTGACAGATTGTTATGAATATTGAAATAGAAACAACTTCTTTTATGAGTTGACATATTTCTGACATTTTTTCAGAAATATTTTAAAATTAAGTCGTCCTCCCCCGTAGCCAACCCCTACATAATAACTGCTTTCATAGTTTAACAGCTCCAAGAGATAATTTAATCTCTACAGCCGGTGAAAGTCCAGTTTTACAATTTGACAGCTGTCAAAAGTAGTTAGAACAGGAAAAATATTTTCTTTTACAACTTGATATTTTGATAGGTTTTTTTCTGATATTTACGACATTTAAAATCGCGAAAATAACCGATTTTAAAATTTGACAGCTGTCAAATTGGTTTTAAAGCTATAAAGTGTCAACTTTTAAAATAAAATACCAATATTTTAATTTGATAGTTTTCGGATAGAGTCTGACAACTACATCTGTAAAATTCGGTGTTTGCAAGTTGACAACTGTCAGGAATTTTTTCTAATGACGGCTGTCAAAACTAATAAATACTGCTTCTAAAATTTGATATCTAACAGAAATATGTTACATGTTACACCTATTAGGCTACCACACATAACGGCTTCAAGAAAACTCTTAATCACTGTCTGGTATTGCAACTATATTTTTCCATTTTGACAGTTGGTAGAAATTTTTGATAATCATCATATTCAAAATTCCAAATTGACAGTTGCGAGATTAGTTTTAAAGCATGAAAAAGTTGTATCTGAAAATCAAACTAATGTATTTGACATATTTTGACAACTAAACTTGTAAAAAAGGTACTTCCGCAGATTAACAGCTGTCAAAATTATTTTAACTGTTGCAACACCGACCAAAAAAGAAAACACATAAATGTATTTATAGTTTAGTTCAGGATTTTCAAAAAACTCGCTTGCAAACATTGTACAAATTGTGGAAGAATAAAGATTTTACAATTTGACAGCTGTCAGAAATATTAGTTACGAGCGTCAGAACAGGAAAACTGTTTTTTTTACAAATCGATATTTTTTATAGTTTTATTTTGATATTTAGGATATTTGATTTTGAAATTTGACGGTTGTCAAATTAGTTTCAAAACTACAAAGTGTCAACTTTTAAAATAAAATGTATATATTGTAATTTGACATCTTTCGATAAAATCTGACAGCTACATCTGTTAAATTCGATTTTTGCAAGTTGGCACCTGTCAGGAATTTGTTTTAATGACAGCTGTCAAAACTAAAAGAATACGTATTTCTAAAATTTGGTACTTAACAGAAATATACTACTAGTTACATTTATTAGGCTACCACACAGAACGGCCTCAAGAAAACTTTTAATTGCTGCGGGGGTATTGGAACTGTACTTTTGATATTCAAAATTCCAAATTGACAGCTGCGAGATTAGTTTTGACGCATAAAAAAGTTACATCTGAAAAACAAACTAATGTATTTGACATATTTTGTCAATTAAACTCGTAAAACAAAGCTATTTCTACAGATTAACAGCTGTCAAAAGTATTTTAACTACTACACCACCAGCCCAAAAAGAAAAGTGTTTTTACAAGTTGATATCTGGCAATGGTGGTAATCTGGTAACAGCTCCAACAGAAAATTTAATTTCTACAGGCGTTGAAAGTGGTTTTTACAATTTGACAGCTGTCAGAAATATTTTTATAGTTACAAGAGTCAGAATAGAAAAATATATTTTTTATAATTCGATATTTTGACAGTTTTTTTGATTGTTATGACATTGAAAATTGCGAAACTAACTGATTTTATAATTTGACAGCTGTCAAATTAGTTTTAGATGTACGAAACGTTCGCTAGTATCTGACAGCGGCATCTGCATCATTTTTGCAAGTTGGCACTTCTCAGGAATTTTTCTAATGACAGCTGTCGAAACTAAAAAATACTGCTTCTACAATTAGGTATTTAACAGAAATATTTTACTTGTTACACGGTTAAGCCCGCACACATAACAGCTTCAAGAATTTTTTTACAATTTGACAGTTGATAGAAATTTTTGATGGGCATGATACTCAAAATTCCAAATTGACAGCTACGAGATTAGTTTTGAAGTATCAAAACGTTATATCCCAAAAAAAACTAATGTATTTCACATGTTTTGACAAATTCGTACAGCAACGCTATTACTACAGATTAACACCTGTCAAAAGTATTTTAACGGTTGCAACACCGGCCGAAACATAATTGGATTTATAGGCTGATGCAGTATTTTCAAAAAGATCGCTTGCAGGTGCAAATTGTAAAAAAATAAAAAAATTTACAATTTGACAGATGTCAAAAATATTTTCATTGTTGAAAATGTCAAAATAAGAAAAAAATATTTTTTGGCATTGATAGTTACAATACTCAACAATGTAAAAGTAATTCATTTTTAGAGTTGACAACTGTTGTTAGACAACTGTCAAACATATTTGACACCTGTCAAACTACTAAAACATAAACGAATAATCAATTTTGCCATTTGATAGAGATCATATGGCGTGTGTCATATATGTCAAAATTGCGAAAATTATTTTCAAACACATTTTAATAGTTACAAGATTTTTCAATTTGACAGCTGTCGGATGTGTTTAAAATTAATTATACTGACATTAATATCTAAATGTACTGTATATAAATCATCATAAATCGATCAAAAACAAAAAATTCATGTTATGCACATCTTCCTTAATTTTATTCTTGTTATGTCTTAGTATTACCCACAGCAGATACGTTTGGATCGTTATTGAAGTTAGAGTTGATCAAGTTTAATGAACCGTGATGTTTACAGCATTCATCTTTAATGATTACGGAAGTGGGGGGCCCGCCAGTTTTTCACTTTATAAGGAAAATAAAATGGTAGACGAAAGCAGCATGCGAATCATTTCCGCTTTCGCCGGCGCAGCGCTTTTTAGTTTGGTGAATATTTTTTTGCTTTAAAACGTGCCCTCTAGCGGATAGCATCCATGTATACATACATTTGTAAATCGCACAGAAAAACAGCTCTTTGAGGATTATCGTAACGAGATTGTAAGGAATGATGGCATTCTGATTCAGGTTGTTTATCTTACGACTTCTGTTTCGATCCCGAAAAAAATATATATTTTTAGATATTATTTTGTGAAAATTCTTTATCAAGACTCGGATTAAAACTACTAAAACTCGTCCGTAGAAGTAAAAGAAACAAGTTTCACGATGATAAAAATAAATTCGTGTTTGCCACCGCGATACAGCAGAAAGCAATTAATGAAATAATGGACTAAAATGAAGAATTGGCGAGTTAGTACACACCGCTTACTCCAAACAAAAAAATAAGATTAATGGTCTACAAGCACTCCATTGTCCCGTTTTTAATTAACGCGAATTGCGTCCTAAAATTCCAAGTTTGCTACACTTACGAATCAAAAAAAAAACATATACATAAAGAAAAAAACGCGTCAACGTTGCCATTGTTTGACGCAGAAATAGAAGACTGCAGCGAGTCGGTCACGATCGCACTATAACACAAATTCCGAGCTCTATTTAAAGGATATTGCGAGAGAGTTTCGTCAAGATGTTATTCAGTTCACGTTTCAGTATAATGTAGGATATCTTAAATTAAAGAGTTTACGGCTAAAAGTGGCAGGTATTCAATTCTGGATCGTACCGATAACATCAGCTACTTACTTCTCTCTTACATTTGCGGTTCTATTGTACGTTTCCGTATATCTCGAAAATCAGGCGAGAGTTACAAATGAATTCGATGTAACTTGTATCAATCGTCGTGTCGGGTGAAATACGACAGCAATATCGACACAATATCTTTACAAAGGAAGTGCATTTAGTAAACCCCGAGGAAGAACACAGTTTGAATCGTTTTTTTTAAATCTTGCTATGACACAGGGATTTCCTTCTATCTGATGTTTTATATGAGTAATTTATCTTGTGAGCGTTTAGAACTAAACAGGTGGGTGACAAGCCGTTCCTTTCAGGTTTGCGCTTCGTTTATAATCTTGGGGAAATTACAAATGAGTATTCTGTTGGGGCAAGCGTTAAATGCTTCAGTCATTAATCACACCTTTCTCTTCCGTATACACTAAATTGTTTTATTATATCTTTTCGAAAAGAATGAAATGTTATATACATATGTGATGAATTGACCTGGAAAGATAAGATAAAATTTTTCTCTTTTAGCATTTCTGTACTTGACAGTGATGTCTTAAAAATCCAATAAATAAGTTATAATAAAGTTCGTTTAATATTTTCAACCTAATTTCTGCACATTTGAAATGTATGATGTATGCTCGTGAATGATGTCCAACAGCGTAATTATTCATTGCCTACTGCCAATTGTTGCCTATGGCAAAGGAATTAATCACACTGTAGTACGCAACCAGCCATATTTTTTATAAATAGCTATTTTTCAAACTTTCGTAGAACAGGTATATTTGATTAGAAAGGAAACTGGCAAAGTTTTGGTTTTGCTCAATTATTTTGTGAGTTTGGGGAAGGGAGGCGAAGAGGGAGGAGGGCGGCAATAAAATTTCGTTTGATTAAAAAAGAAGAAACGAAAAATTTTTGTTCTAAGTTATTTCATCAACAACAAGGAACAAAATGAAATTATCGAAAACAACCTAGAAGAACATTGCAAAATTTAATTTTCAAAAAAGGGGGCCACGAAATTCTATTTCTGTACACTATTTAGCTACATACAAAAGCTTGATTTCCAAAAACGAGCAACTGGTGAATTTAAACTTAGATTTTGAAAAACAAAAGAAAGGGAGCGAAGGGAACTACCCTAAAAAGTTCCACTGTAAAAAAAACTTCAAAATTTTAATTTCTCGAAATAAACTTTCCAACCCCCTCCCTCCCCCGCTCCCCCCTCCCCTCCCTCCCCACCGTCCAGTATTAAAATTTTGATCTCGAAACCTTGGAACAATGTTTGAATCAACTTCAAAACTATCTTAATCCAAAATTTATAATTTTCCAAAAAAGGGGACTGGTAAAATTATTTTTTCGCCATATATATTTTTTTGACTAACTATTCAAGTTTTGATTTCAAAATATTTGAAAAAATAAACAAGCTTGAAAACTTCAAAGAGAAACCTTCGAGTTAAGAGATAGTTTTTCAATTTTTTTTTATTTTGTAAAAATATAGAGAACAACTGTAGCTACCTGCAACAACTCTAAAATTTTGTACATTTTAAAAAATTGCTCAATTATTTTGTGAGATGGGGGAGAGAAGAGTGGCAATAAAATTTCGTTTGATTAAAAAAGAAGAAACGAAAAATTTGTGTTCTAAGTTATTTCATCAACAACAAGGAACAAAATGAAATTATCGAAAACAACCTAGAAGAACATTGCAAAATTTAATTTTCAAAAAAGGGGGCCACGAAATTCTATTTCTGTACACTATTTAGCTACATACAAAAGCTTGATTTCCAAAAACGAGCAACTGGTGAATTTAAACTTAAATTTTGAAAAACAAAAGGAAGGCAGTGAAGGGAACTACCCTAAAAAGTTCCACTGTAAAAAAAACTTCAAAATTTTAATTTCTCGAAATAAACTTTCCAACCCCTCCCTCCCCCGCTTCCCCCTCCCCCCTCCCCACCGTCCAGTATTAAAATTTTGATCTCGAAACCTTGGAACAATGTTTGAATCAACTTCAAAACTATCTTAATCCAAAATTTATAATTTTCCAAAAAGGGGACTGGTAAAATTATTTTTTCGCCATATATATTTTTTTGACTAACTATTCAAGTTTTGATTTCAAAATATTTGAAAAAATAAACAAGCTTGAAAACTTCAAAGAGAAACCTTCGAGTTAAGAGATAGTTTTTCAATTTTTTTTTATTTTGTAAAAATATAGAGAACAACTGTAGCTACCTGCAACAACTCTAAAATTTTGTACATTTTAAAAAATTGCTCAATTATTTTGTGAGATGGGGGAGAGAAGAGTGGCAATAAAATTTCGTTTGATTAAAAAAGAAGAAACGAAAAATTTGTGTTCTAAGTTATTTCATCAACAACAAGGAACAAAATGAAATTATCGAAAACAACCTAGAAGAACATTGCAAAATTTAATTTTCAAAAAGGGGGCCACGAAATTCTATTTCTGTACACTATTTAGCTACATACAAAAGCTTGATTTCCAAAAACGAGCAACTGGTGAATTTAAACTTAAATTTTGAAAAACAAAAGGAAGGCAGTGAAGGGAACTACCCTAAAAAGTTCCACTGAAAAAAAACTTCAAAATTTTAATTTTTCGAAATAATTTTTGCCACCCTCCACCCTCAACTCTTGAAACCTTGGAACAATGTTTGGATCAACTTCAAAACTATCTTAATCCAAAATTTATAATTTTCCAAAAAGGGGGCTGGTAAAATTATTTTTTCGCCATATTTTTTTGACTAACTATTCAAGTTTTGATTTCAAAATATTTAAACGAATATAACAAGCTTGAAATCTTCAAAGAGAAGACTTCGAATTAAGAAATTGTTTTCCAATTTTTTTTTATTTTGTAAAAGTATAGAGAACAACTGTAGCTACCTGCAACAACTCTAAAATTTTGTAAATTTTAAAAAATTGCTCAATTATTTTGTGAGATGGGGGAGAGGAGAGTGGCAATAAAATTTCGTTTGATTAAAAAAGAAGAGACGAAAAATTTGTGTTCTAAGTTATTTCATCAACAACAAGGAACAAAATGAAATTATCGAAAACAACCTAGAAGAACATTGCAAAATTTAATTTTCAAAAAAGGGGGCCACGAAATTCTATTTCTGTACCCTATTTAGCTACATACATACAAAAGCTTGATTTCCAAAAACGAGCAACTGGTGAATTTAAACTTAAATTTTGAAAAACAAAAGGAAGGCAGTGAAGGGAACTACCCTAAAAAGTTCCACTGAAAAAAAACTTCAAAATTTTAATTTTTCGAAATAATTTTTGCCACCCCCCACCCTCAACTCTTGAAACCTTGGAACAATGTTTGGATCAACTTCAAAACTATCTTAATCCAAAATTTATAATTTTCCAAAAAGGGGGCTGGTAAAATTATTTTTTCGCCATATTTTTTTGACTAACTATTCAAGTTTTGATTTCAAAATATTTAAACGAATATAACAAGCTTGAAAACTTCAAAGAGAAGACTTCGAATTAAGAAATTGTTTTCCAATTTTTTTTTTATTTTGTAAAAGTATAGAGAACAACTGTAGCTACCTGCAACAACTCTAAAATTTTGTAAATTTTAAAAAATTGCTAAATTATTTTGTGATATGGGGAGAGGAGAGTGGCAATAAAATTTCGTTTGATTAAAAAAGAAGAAACGAAAAATTTTTGTTCTAAGTTATTTCATCAACAACAAGGAACAAAATGAAATTATCGAAAACAACCTAGAAGAACATTGCAAAATTTAATTTTCAAAAAAGGGGTCCACGAAATTCTATTTCTGTACACTATTTAGCTACATACAAAAGCTTGATTTCCAAAAACGAGCAACTGGTGAATTTAAACTTAGATTTTGAAAAACAAAAAGAAAGGGAGTGAAGGGAACTACTTTCCAACCCCTCTCCTCCCCCTCTCCCCCTTCCTCCACCGTCCAGTATTAAAATTTTGATCTCGAAACCTTGGAACAATGCTTGGATCAACTTCAAAACTATCTTAATCCCAAATTTATAATTTTCCAAAAAGGAGGGGCTGGTAAAATTATTTTTTCGCCATATATTTTTGACTAACTATTCAAGTTTTGATTTCAAAATATTTGAACAAATAAACAAGCTTGAAAACTTCAAATTACGAGTAAAAAATACTTTTTCAATTTGTTTTTATTTTGTAAAAATATAAAGAACAACTGCAGCCACCTGCAACAACTCTAAAATTTTGTAAATTTAAAAAAATGATGAGAGATGGGTTGGTATAAAGCTAAAAAAAACAAAATTTTAAAATTTAAATTTTCCAAAAAACAATTGCATCAACCATAACAACCTCCACAATTTCGAAAAAACGATGTTGAGTTCATACATCGTTTTCCCATTTGTTTGTCTAAATTTTAGAACAATATAAAACACACCTGAAACTAGTAACAGCGGCTGTTGGCGAACAGAAAAAAAAAGTCTTGTGATGTTGCCGTACTATAATTACTATTTCGTTCTCTGAAGAAGCTAATAAAGAATTAGCGAAAGCTTAGATGCGAAAAAAGGTTCAAATCTTCTTAATATCTAACGCCAATAGCTGCAATCCCATTAACTTCCCTTTTACACCTAACGTGTACAGCTAAGTACTTCTTTTCATCTAGACCCTTTCATATTTGCAACCCGTTACACTCCTAAATTTTCTTATCCCCCCAGCCGTGTCACCTTAACTCGTTTAAAGAAGTGGGCGAGGGGGGAGGGAGGGGGGCAGGTCCTTACCAGAATGGAAAAATGGCAAAAAATGGAAACGTTTCCCAAGCTGTCTTGATTACAACTTTATTGACATTTATCCTGTAAACAGAAACGAAATTTTAAATATTTTTGTAAGAAACCAGGTGGGTAAAACTTCAGATCTCGCTGAAAGAAGCGTCTTAATAAAATAGGTCTTAATATAAAGCCGACAGATAAACAGGAAAATTAACCAGTATGTAACTAAAGCAATTAAATGAGTATGATGAACATAACAATAAACATCGGTATCACCTCACACCACAACTTTGATTAATTATTCGGGACACGTGTTTCGAAACACGTGTCGTCTTCTCCATCTTTACGTGGCATGCATTTCAAAATTTGATTTCTCTGTAGTAGTGGAATTAAGCCGGTAGCAGAAAAACCGTTCTTGAATATTGTGAGTCATATTATACTCTAGCTCCATCAACGCTTTCTTCAAAAGCGAAGGAAATATTTGTGTTGGTAGAGATCCCTTGTTGTGCTTTTTCCAGGTATTGAGAACATTCCTCCACATTAGTTTCATGGAACGGAAGACGGCGATGTCTAGTGGTTGGCTTAAGTGAGTCGAGGTAGGTGGCAGCAAACAAAATGCGATGTTTTCTTCTTGACAGACTCCGATAACTTCAAACGAGACATGGGTTGCGAATTTATCACCAAGAAGAACTTTTTTTACGCTCTGTTTCCGTGCAATAGTCGAAAACCAATCTTCAAAAAGTTGCTTGTCAAACCAATCGCTTTTACTTCGCCCAAACCTGCACCCTATAGGGCCATTCTCTCTCCATGATCCGTATAAATGTTCACTTTTGAATACAATGTACGGTAACAACATTTCGCCAGCGCCCGAACAACAAGACACTACCGAGACGGCTGATTTTGTCGAATCTATGATTCTTTCTCGGTGTTTAGTTGTCCTCCGAACTATGACACGTGGCCTGCCTGGGTTGTTCACAAAATTCGTCTCATCATAGTTAAGAATGCAGTTAGGATTTATATCCTTCAGAGTATCCTCCAGGTTATCAAAATATTCGTTGACACATTCAGCACTTACTTGTGCTCTATCTCTCTTCACGTTTTCTGTCAACTTAACAATGAGATCACCTTTATGTCGTCCAAGGGATATCTGCAACCATTCATTTCCAGGCAATTGGTTTTTTGAAGATAGAGTCATTGATTCCTTTTTGGTCTAAGTAGTTCTTGACTAAGCTTCGAATATCCCTTCACGGTGTCTATAGCGGACGGACGGGAGGAGGCTGCCAGGTATGCACTGAGAATCAAAGAGCAAGACTTAGTCTGGTACACGAACGGATCTAAGACGGCTAATGGTACCGGTGCAGAGATATGCTCTCAGAATGAGGGCCACAGTTACGCACTGGGGGAGTATGCTTCGGTGTTTCAGGCGGAAGTATATGCTATTCTCCAATGCGCACACACAATGAATGTGAAAGCGGTGACCAACAGACGAATTCACATCATGTCTGATAGCCAAGCGGCATTGAAGGCGTTATTAAGCCGGAAGGTGTCGTCCAGGCTGGTGACGGAATGCCTCGACGAACTGGTGAAACTGTCGAACCGGAACAAGGTTTGGTTGACTTGGATACCGGGCCATCAGGGGATTGAAGGCAACGTAAGGGCTGACGAACTCGCGAAGAGAGGGTCAGAGATGGAAATGTACGGCCCAGAACCTTTCTTCGGGGTCACAAGGCAAACGGCCCGGAGACATATAGGAGACTGGGTTCGTACGAAACAGCAGGAATACTGGGGAGCCTTACCCGGTATAGTACATGGCAAAACCTTTAGAGCAGAATCTGTTTGGGATAACGAAAGGAGACCCAGAGATATACCTTACCCACTCGGTTAGGGACCTGTACAGGTTAGTGGAGGGGACTACCGTGCTAGAGTGGGTGACTTGAACAAACAGATGTGGCAGAATAAGCCTGATGGCGGCGGTGCCTACCGGTGGCTATAGGTCGGACGGGTCTGGGGAAAAAAAAAAGCTTCGAATATCGTATTTTTCGAGGGGAAACCCCCATTCCGCAGCTTTCAGCGCAACTTTCACTAATGATTTTTCCTCATTTGGTGTTAAGGAAGTCTGACCACCTGTTCTTCTTGACACTGCCCTTCTTGTGTCGTCTAATGGTTGTACGAGGCACACCAAAAAGCAAGATTTAAGATCTGGGGACATAGATGCAAACTAATAATACACTTGTCATATGGAACTCCTGAAGGAACTAGGTACTAGTGGTGTCACAAATACGAATGGTTCAAACATCCTTAAAGTCGTGAATGTAGTGGAACTCCACTTATGTTTTTATATCACAGGATTAGATGCCTTGGCAATAAAATGAAAAATATTAAAGTTGTATTACATTCTCGACCGTCTAGTTTTAGGATTTTTCTTCAGAAACTCTCAACGATCATATAGGTTCTTAATCAGGAAGCTAAAAAAATGCTTTGGAGCTATACGATTTCTGGCTTATCTAACTGATCTTGTTGCTCTGGACGCCATTACAATAGCTAATTCAACAACTGCTCCTCAGATCCGATCCGATAAGGTGTAATAGGAGACCAGTGCACTATCTTACAGGAAATATTTTGCAGTTAAAGTGTATCCAATCAAGTTAGTTTGGAATAGGGAAACTTTATATTATTTAATTCGAAAATTTCGGCCGCCAAAGAACCTACTGCTCTTTAAATAGGTGTAGATTTTCAAAAATCTTGACCATCCTAGATATATAGATCGAATTTTAATTTCGTATATCTCTAATTAACATTTGATGTTAAATGATAAACAAAAGAAAGAACACAATTTGCAAAACAAACGATCGATGACATTTTCTCACAATATCCTATATCCTGTACTTGACAAGACCCAAATCTAGCTCCTCTGATCTTATGATTTATCAATTTATAGCTTCAGAACTTATTATCGCGTTGTTATCGGATGATTGTGCCAACCAGACCCGAACTAATATAAACCTTTTACATAAGTATTCAAGATGAGTATGGCATATTCCTCATCCGCTTAAATCCATGGCCAAATTAATTGGACATGACGTTACGCACGGCATTCTAACCTAACCGGATAGAGAGTAAAAGTGAAACGGAGATTAGATCTCAGACAACTACGGAGTAGATTCCTTAGGATTATGACGAATTAATTAAGTCTGAAGCAGTGACCTTTATAATTCCGATATTATTTTACGCATTAATATTAACGATCCGTTATTGTCAGAAATACTTTTTGCAAATAAAATTTTAAACTCGAGAAGGCATTAATTGGTGTTGTATGGTAACGAGTATAGTGCCCTTTTCTCGATCAAAAAAGGGACTCGCTCGCTCGTGAAAATTGCTTCGTTTCCCATATCAAACGGAAAAAATATAAACGAGGGTCCAACGTCAGACATGTTTGTGTAACAGGGGTGAGATGTTGGCTTTTGATAGGAAAAAAATGACTGGGAAATTAAGTTATGTAACAAGTGAGAATGTGGTTTTTGATAAAAAATAAATGTATGTCGGGTTTTAAAAAACATAATTTTTGCATGTTCTACTACGAAAAAAAGAACGTTAATTATTTTTTTTAAACACCCAAGCGTAAAATTCTATTGTGTAATATTCTCGTGTTCTTTGCAGAGAATGCGAAATAAATCTTTATCACATGCAGTGTTTGCCTCGCAAGTAATTATGAGTTCTCTACTCTATGTATGTACATATGTACATACATATATACGTCGTAGTATATAACGTACGACTTTGAAGTGTATATGTATTGCCCGGTGTCCGCAGCAGTACACAGGACATATTTTCCTAACTCGTACTTTGCGACTACGGGGGATAATACCACCAATAAGGCCCCGGAGCTAAGTCTCCCTTTCATTCCGAAAGGGAAGCTTGTTGTCGTGAATTGAAAGTTGTAAAAATGAAAAAAAAAGAAGTTATGCTAGTTTGGGATCTTCTTTATGTAACCATAAACATTAATCTAATTTGAATCTCCTAGCAAATTTGCTAGTTCCACAACACAATAAAATGCTTCTTCATGTGCCTCTGTTTCGGATTCTGATTCTGGTTCGAAACTAGGCTTAACTAGGCTTCCCTTCAAAAAGGAAGATTTGACCCTGTTAGTTTCGACTTGTCAATTCACCAATGGCTCCAAACTCATGGGCACTTCTTTGCAATTTTGACTATTTCTTTCTAAAAGTATGCATATACAGGGTCCGGCAACGAAGCGGGGACGGAAGATTACACGCTTATTTAAAAGTTTGTCAAATATTTAGTCAGTGGATATTCTTCCGCACCATCAAGTGCACGTTTTAAAAATATTTTGTTTTATACAGAGTGTTCCAGACGGAAATGCCAGACTAAAGTTGCATTTTTTTAAATGGAACACCCTGTATATTAATAGAGAAAATGATCCGCGCTTGAAAGCTGGTTACAACGATATAATGTGGTATAGGTCTAAAGTTGATAGTTTCTGAGTAAACAATGATTTTACTTGATAAATTGATACATTTCAGTAGGCTATTCTGCATAGGGAAAAACAAAAGATTCGAAACCAACAGAGTAGAATATTTTTTACTAGTATGGACTGTCGTTACTATGTGAAATAAATTCTGCAGCTGCTCGCTTTATACAGGGTGTTCACAATTTTGCAAAATCTAAGAATTCTCGAAATTTTTAAATGGAACACTCTGTATATTTTTTGCTCATTGGAAAGCCCTTTTACTACGCTTTCTATTGATACCTCATTTGATGCACCTAGGATAGATTATTTTCTAATTATTTCTTTTTAAAGTTGAATTAATGAGAAATGCTCGTATTTTTAGAAGCTAATTTGCATTTCAAACCTACTGTAAGATCGGATACTCGACAAATAATCCATAAATGGTCTATAACAAGACTAAACTCCATTTATTATGAGAAACAATTGCTTTTCACTCAGCGGTGAAAGCAAACATTAAATTAATATAAAGTAATATAGCATTTTCAATAGATTCACTGCTGATCAAGTTACCAGGTGTTTTAAGCTTGTATACTTAATAACCAAGTTGTACAAAATTTCGTTTTGTGTTATACAGTATTTCGTTCAATCTTTAAAAGAAATTGTTATAATGACTAATGTTAGTAGATATTCAACAAATGCAAACTCCTACCTTCAATAACTGTTACCTTTGAAATACCATCTATACTTACATCTTTCCACATACAGAACATTCAGAGCGACTAAGGCCAGCTAGAAAAGAGATAGATCTAGAATGGAGCGGTTGTAAAACATATACGGAATAGCACGCTCGCCAATGCGTTAATTCCGTATATGTTTTACAACCGCCCCACTCTAGATCTATCTCTTTTCTAGCTAGCCTTACTCGCTCTCTATGTTCTGTATGTGGATTTTCCTGTATTATTAATAATACGGCCAGTTCGCTTTGTTTATTGATTACCGGTTTATTTGTTTCTCCCTTCTTGTAGGTTTCACCATCAGTTTTTATAAATTTCTCTAATAATCTTTCAAATGTTTCCGGTCTTCTTTCAAGGTTTAGAAATTTCTCTGCATATTCTCTACTTGCTAGGAGACAATTTCTTGTACACTCCTCAAGAATAAATATCATATTTACCATTTCTTGAGTAGGTACCTACTAAAATTAGTCAATATAACAACTGCTTTTAAAGATTGAACAAAATACTGTATAACACAAAACGAAATTTTTTATAACTTGGTTATTAAGTATACAAGCTTAAAACCCCAGATAACTTGATCAGCAGTGAATCTATTGAAAATGCTATATTACTTTATATTAATTTAATGTTTACTTTCACCGCTGAGTGAAAAGCAATTGTTTCTCATACTAAATGGAGTTTATTATTGTTATAGACCATTTATGGATTATTTGTCGAGTATCCGATCTTACAGTAGGTTTGAAATGCAAATTAGCTTCTAAAAATACGAACATTTCTCATTAATTCAACTTTAAAAAGAAATAATTAGAAAATAATCTATCCTAGGTGCATCAAATGAGGTATCAATAGAAAGCGTAGTAAAAGGGCTTTCCAATGAGCAAAAAATATACAGGGTGTTCCATTTAAAAATTTCGAGAATTCTTAGATTTTGCAAAATTGTGAACACCCTGTATAAAGGAGCAGCTGCAGAATTTATTTCACATAGTAACGACAGTCCATACTAGTAAAAAATATTCTACTCTGTTGGTTTCGAATCTTTTGTTTTTCCCTATGCAGAATAGCCTACTGAAATGTATCAATTTATCAAGTAAAATCATTGTTTACTCAGAAACTATCAACTTTAGACCTATACAATATTATATCGTTGTAACCAGCTTTCAAGCGCGGATCATTTTCTCTATTAATATACAGGGTGTTCCATTTAAAAAAATGCAACTTTAGTCTGGCATTTCCGTCTGGAACACTCTGTATAAAACAAAATATTTTTAAAACGTGCACTTGATGGTGCGGAAGAATATCCACCGACTAAATATTTGACAAACTTTCAAATAAGCGTGTAATCTTCCGTCCCCGCGTCGTTGCCGGACCCTGTATATAAAATATGTAGTGTATTTCTTTTCAAACTTTTCAAAGCACAATAACAAACAATCTTCCAATTCTTCAAGAACGTTGAATCTACTAACACTTTTGTTTGTTTCCAAAACAATGGAATTTACAATATCCAAACCCACAAAGAGTCCATCGGTCTTAAATTTTGACTTATCAGTTCACCACTTCCTCTAAACTGATGGGCATCCTAACCCAATTTTATTTAAACAATGCTGAAGGAAATGCCATAGCAGATGAACCGAATTGGATTTGGTTAGATGGGAACCTTTTCGTAGAGTTTCCTAACCAAAAAAGAAGGTCAAACAATGGAAAGCAAAGAGAACACAACACTCACAGTAGATAAAAATTAGGAATTTTTGGGTAAAATTATGAAACTTTTCCATAATTAATTCCTGGACTGAAAAACAGATTCGATAGATTCGATTTCAGTTGAGGTTGTGGTAGTAATTAGTTCTTTATCAGGTGTTGACGTGACTGATTTATCTGGAGCAACAAGTAATTGCCTTACTTTTGCAGAAAGGTTGTAGTTTATCTTTTGCTTTTTTTTCCAATGAAAGGTATACCATAGCTAAGGGTTCAATCACATTTTTTTGATGCTTAATTAAACAAGACACTTCGATTCTTCTGAAGATTTGGTATCAGTACTTTTAATGCAACATTTTTCACACATTTATGTTTGTCACGTTGTAAAAATGAAAAAAAAGGACATCAATCTAATTTGAATTGTATTTCCTAGCATCTTTGTTAGTTCCACAACACAATAGAATTCAATACCTCCAAACCTATAAAGAGTCCACTAAATGACAAGCAACAAGCTTCTTCATGTGCCTCTGTTTCGTATTCTGATTCTGGTTCAAAACTAAGCTCATATTTCCCTTCAAAAAAGAAAATTTGCCCCTGTTGGTTTCGACTTGTCGATTTACCAATGGCTTCAAACTCATGGGCGTCATATTCCTACACTTCTTTGCGATTTTGATTATTTCTTTCTAAAAGCATGAATATTTATGTGTACTGTATTTGTTTTCAAACCTTTCGAAGCATAATAACTAACAATTTTCCAATTCTTCAAAAACTTTTAATCCAATTTGATTTGTATCTACTAACCCCATTGTGATCCCATTGTTTTGTTTGTCTCCAAAACAATGGGATCTAAAATATTTAAACGCACAAATAGTCCATCGGTCTTAACTGACAAGCAACATTTATTTTTCTCCTGTCCTGATCAACCTGTTTTAAAAACATCATTCCAGAAGAAAGAAATTTACACCCTCGTTTTCACACCAGTCTTGACTTCTCAGTTCACCACTCCCTCTAAACTGATGGGCATCCTAACCCAATTTTATTTAAACAATGCTGAAGGAAATGCCATAGCAGATGAACCGAATTGGATTTGGTTAGATGGGAACCTTTTCGTAGAGTTTCCTAACCAAAAAAGAAGGTCAAACAATGGAAAGCAAAGAGAACACAACACTCACAGTAGATAAAAATTAGGAATTTTTGGGTAAAATTATGAAACTTTTCCATAATTAATTCCTGGACTGAAAAACAGATTCGATAGATTCGATTTCAGTTGAGGTTGTGGTAGTAATTAGTTCTTTATCAGGTGTTGACGTGACTGATTTATCTGGAGCAACAAGTAATTGCCTGACTTTTGCAGAGTGTTAGAGAGGTTGTAGTTTATCTTTTGTTTTTTTTTTCCAATGAAAGGTATACCATAACTAGGGGTTCAATCATATTTTTTTGCTGCTTAATTAAACAAGACACTTCGATTCTTCTGAAGATTTGGTATTAGTACTTTTAATGCAACATTTTGCACACATTTATGTTTGTCACGTTGTAAAAATGAAAAAAAAGGACATCAATCTAATTTGAATTGTATTTCCTAGCATCTTTGTTAGTTCCACAACACAATAGAATTCAATACCTCCAAACCTACAAAGAGTCCACTAAATGACAAGCAACAAGCTTCTTCATGTGCCTCTGTTTTGTATTCTGATTCTGGTTCAAAACTAAGCTCATATTTCCCTTCAAAAAAGAGAATTTGTCCCTGTTGGTTTCGACTTGTCGATTTACCAATGGCTTCAAACTCATGGACGTCATATTCCTACACTTCTTTGCAATTTTGATTATTTCTTTCTAAAAGCATGAATATTCATGTGTACTGTATTTGTTTTCAAACCTTTCGAAGCATAATAACAAACAATTTTTTAATTCTTCAAAAACTTTTAATCCAATTTGATTTGTATCTAGTAACCCCATTGTGATCCCATTGTTTTGTTTGTCTCCAAAACAATGGGATCTAAAATATTTAAACGCACAAATAGTCCATCGGTCTTAACTGACAAGCAACATTTATTTTTCTCCTGTCCTGGTCAACCTGTTTTAAAAACATCATTCCAGAAGAAAGAAATTTACACCCTGGTTTTCACACCAGTCTTGACTTATTAGTTCACCACTCCCTCTAAACTGATGGGCATCCAAACCCAATTTTATTTAAACAATGCTGAAGGAAATGCCATAGCAGATGAACCGAATTGGATTTGGTTAGATGTGAACCTTTTCGTAGAGTTTCCTAACCAAAAAAGAAGGTCAAACAATGGAAAGCAAAGAGAACACAACACTCACAGTAGATAAAAATTAGGAATGTTTGGGTAAAATTATGAAACTTTTCCATAATTAATTCCTGGACTGAAAAATAGATTCGATAGATTCGATTTCAGTTGAGGTTGTGGTAGTAATTAGTTCTTTATCAGGTGTTGACGTGACTGATTTACCTGGAGCAACAAGTAATTGCCTGACTTTTGCAGAGTGTTAGAGAGGTTGTAGTTTATCTTTTGCTTTTTTTTCCAATGAAAGGTATACCATAACTAGGGGTTCAATCACATTTTTATGCTTAATTAAACAAGACACTTCGATTCTTCTGAAGATTTGGTATTAGTACTTTTAATGCAACATTTTGCACACATTTATGTTTGTCACGTTGTAAAAATGAAAAAAAAGGACATCAATCTAATTTGAATTGTATTTCCTAGCATCGTTGTTAGTTCCACAACACAATAGAATTCAATACATCTAAACCTACAAAGAGTCCACTGGTCCTAAATGACAAGCAACAAACTCCTTCATGTGCCTCTGTTTCGGATTCTGATTCTGGTTCAAAACTAAGCTCATATTTCCCTTCAAAAAAGAGAATTTGCCTCTGTTGGTTTTCGACTTGTCAATTCACCAATGGCTTCAAACTCATGGGCGTCATATTCCTACACTTCTTTGCAATTTTGATTATTATATTCGCAGAAAGGCTATAGTTTCTCTTTTGTTTTTTTTTTTCAAAGTTAGGGGTTCAATCACATTTTTTTAATGCAACAATTTGCACACATTCATGTTTGTCACTTGATGTTCCATAGTGTTCTCTCTCTCCAAATTCTTCAAAAAAAAAGAAACTTCCAGAACATTTTAGAAAATCACGTTGCAGAACGATAACTGCATAAATTATATAAATTTGAAAACGGTTTGGGGTTAGAATATGAAAAATAAAAATCAAAATTCCATCAAAACAAAAATTAATTTGAATTTTGCTAAAGAAACGTTTTAAATATTGTTAGAATTGATGGACTTACAAGACTTCTACAAACATAAAATATTGATTTCCACCACCCCCTCACAATTTAGATATTTAAAAAAAAACCAAACAAATCAAAATTTGATTTACTACACCAACATTCAGTTGCCTAAGATACCTAACCTATAATGTGGTGCACAGTAAAATTTATCTGCATTGTTATAAGATACTTGAAAATCTGTTGCAACCAATCGCGCTTTTTTGTTCCATCCTTTTTAGAAAAACGTCGAGCAATGCCACAATATGAAAACCAAAAAAATCAAGCATTAGAAGCAGACCACCTAGTTTCGACCTTCTAGGTCTCGTCAGCGCAACTAAGAATGCAAGATCTAATTTGAGAGCCCTTCAGGTCACAACTTCAAGAATATGTATAATACCTCCGAGAATGGACTAGTTCCAACCCAGTGCTCTCTTGTGGGCAGGGTGGGAAGTAGCACACTGCTGATCATTCACATTTCAAAATAAATGTATCTCTAGTTATCTTCATTTTGTATTTGTTTATAACTACATACCTTACATCCTTTTTCGGCCATTTTTGATGCAGTAAGTAGATTGTGTTGCAAAGTTGGTACTATCAAGGCTTTAATAAACACCTTTTGACTTTACAATAATGCAATTTTTCCCAAACGCCAATTATTTAAACATATAAACATTATAATAATAAAAAAAAAAAAAAAAAAAAAAAAAAAAAAAAAAAAAATAAATAAATAAAATAAAAATAAAAATATGTTTAAATAATTGGCGTTTGGGAAAAATTGCATTATTGTATTTACATACGCCAAGAAAATAATACACTTCGGTGTCAAAAATGTCGCCTATCCTAGGTCATTATAACATCTCGTTCGCATATATATGTGAAGTTTACTTGTGTAGTCGAAGCCCCCCGTGGTCGCATCGGTATGCGGTAGAGCCGCGATAGCCCTACAAGGTGGTTCGACTCCACTTCGGGACGGCATATTTTTATATAAAAATATGTTTAAATAATTGGCGTTTGGGAAAAATTGCATTATTGTATTTACATACGCCAAGAAAATAATACACTTCGGTGTCAAAAAAACCTTTTGACTTTGACGTTCAAATTTTAATGTTTCTATTTGATTTGTTTTCAAATTTTCATTATTTTTTATCTGGATTGTTATATACCTGGGTAAAGATTTTATTTTAGTCATGTGTTCTTTAACATCTTCTTTCACAAACTTAATATTAATTGTCGTTGATGATGACTTAACCTAGCCTTCCTCTACTTTAGCCTCTAGTATTTTTAAAACATTTTTCCAATAAAGTGATCCATACTTCCACATCTATAGCACCGTCATTAACATTAGCCCTGAAATTTGTCTGATTACGATTGGTTGTGGCAAAAGTAACAAAATGATCTTTTAATGTTTGCCCAAGTTTTAATTTTAGATCTGGATCTGTCAGATATAGCTTTGAGAGGTTCCAATGTCCAAAAGTTTATTAGACAATCCCAGAACTATGATTGACTGCGCCTTTGTGTTTTTTTAGGCCAATCCTTCTTTGTACTGAGCCCTGTTTCCAAAGTATCCTCGCATGTATGAATCCTGAACCACTAATTATTGAAACTGCTTCTCTTCAAAATTGAAACAAGCTAGTCTTTCTTACGAATTTCTGATTTTTTATATTAAAACGATTTGATGATAGGTTTCGTGTGATTCTGTACGAAAACACCCTGTATAATAATTCTGATCCTGATTTTTATTTAACCAATTAATATTAAAACATCTCTTCTTCATTTTTCAGATGATTTCGTCTCGTTTAATGGTGTTGAACACCTGACCAACACCCCCTAGAAATCCGACATCACAAATTTGACAGAATGAAGAGGAAAAATGTACGCCAATGATACCGATCGAGAACTGGCGATCCATCCGGTAGAGATGAGTAATGTGACGGCCACCGTTAGATACTGCGACCTCAAAGAATTCGCGTTATCCTACCGCGAAATCCACGGCCATCTGAGCATACTAGTATGCGTTTTCGGATCGATAGCGAATATCTTGAACATATGCGTGTTGACGACGAAAGAAATGAGATGGCCGACTAATTTTATCCTGACAGGTTTAGCGATAGCCGATCTATTGGTGATGTTGGAATATATTCCTTTCGCTAGTCATGTTTATCTTAATCCCAAATCGAGATTAAGCGCTGATTATTTTACGTATACCTGGGCGGTTTACATGATTTTTCACGCGTTATTTACGCAAGTCTTGCATTTTATCTCGTGCTGCTTAACGGTGATTTTAGCAATATGGAGGTATATAGCGATAACTCACCCGCAAAATAATAAGTTGTGGTTTATTGTAAGTAATGTTAGAAGTACTTTAATATCTATAGTGTTGACGTACCTGATCTGCCCGTTAATGTGCATACCGTTATTTTTGTCGTTAAACGTAATTAAGAGGACACATATAATGGATGAAAAGAACATGTTAATAAACCCGAAATTACAGCATAACTTCACGGGAGTGCTGCATAACGGTACAATTTACACAGCAGAACTTAGCGGTAATTTTATGAACGTAAGTTTTTGGGTGTACAGTGTCGTAATTAAATTCGTCCCTTGTGTTTTATTGACCATATTATCTATGCGCTTAATATCAGCACTGCTGGAAACCAAGAAGCGCCGCAGAAACTTGATAAATAGCACTGGCGTTCCACTACGCGAGAAGAAACCGAAGAAAAGCAAACGATACTTAGACAAGGAACATCAAACTGACAGGACGACGCGTATGCTTTTAGCCGTCCTGCTACTCTTCTTAATTACAGAATTTCCCCAAGCTATCCTAGGACTGTTAAGTGTCGTTATTGGTAAAGAATTCGTCGGTCAATGTTACACTCCTCTCGGTAAGTACGATTTCTTTCTTAATATCTTAATCTTATTACTTCGAATACATTCGCTTTTAATTCACGGGAAATGGATTTAGGACGTGGCGCGCTTTTAGCGATCCTCGTGCAATTCTAAATAATAAAAAAAAAGGATGAAACGCGTCGCCGAGGGAATTACCAGGAAATGAATTAAATCGTTTTTCATTGTACGATTCAAAAGATTCGTAAGAGGAAAAAATTGCAGCGTATACTGAATAATTTAAGGTTAAAGTAGTATGGTGTTATCGTCGGCAATCTGTTTCGAACTCGCGTTTTTCCAGTCTTAGAATACATTTAGAATGTTCGCTACTGAATTGAGATGCTCGTTTTCGCCAACCACACTCTAGTAGATTAAATTTAAACAAACTGAAAATGCAGCATTTTTAACATTAATTTAGACTGCCGATGCCGTCCGAAAGGATGAACTCATTTTTCTCGAAGCCTGTAAGACTCACACCCACTAAAAATTTAAAATAGAAATCTGAATTTTTGTGTGTGACCTATTATAGATATTTCCAAAAAAAAAATCAGAGTTTGCAGTTGTGACCACATGCTCACATTAAGTCATAAATAGAACAAGTAATGAAGTAAAAAAAAAGTATTTTATTGAAAAAAATTAATGCATAATCTGCAGTCACATTTTTGATATTTTAAGCGCGAAGTGCCTTTGATACAAACCCGACATCTCTCTTTTGTGGTGTGTATAGGGAAATGCCTAACAGTGTTTTTTTCTCACTATATCTCTTGGTCTGGGAACCACAGGATACTTGACAGGAACTTGAACATTTTTAGCCTTTGGAATCCCTCTGCTCCCTCCCCCACCTTTTACTTTGCCCACTGAAGTCAAAGAGTTAGCGATTTTGGCTCTAAATTGCTTTAGAGGCATTGATTTTTGCGTGTGAACTTAAAAATAAAATACCAACGTCTTGCTCTTGATGGTGATTTGTATAATCCAACAAGCGCATTTGCTTTGTCGACACCACCCATGTGCTTGTTATATTGTTCCTGTTGCTGCCAATAAAAACATATTTGTTATCTGACCATTTTACGATAATAATTTCATAACTTTTCCGATCGTTCTATCATCTTAACTTCCTCTTCCTTGCTTTTGCAGGTCCTTATCTCTCATCAAAAGACAACCTCCAATTCTGTTGCTGCGCAGGGTTTCAAGACTTCCAATGCTCAAGTCATCGTGAAGATATTAGAAAAGTTTCAGACTTGAAAAGTAGTTATCGAAGTAAACTACACTTTGTTCTTTATGAAATATGGATTTGCACAAAGTTATATCTAACTACTTCAGAACCAATACCCATTGCTGCTTCTTCGTTTGTTAGCTGGGTATTTGTATTTTTCAGTAGCTCGAAAGTTTTTGATCCTTGATAATCCTTAATAATCCTGCACCTTAGCCCCATTTATGGGGCTAAGTTTCCTGATAAGCTTACCTCTGGTGACTACAACATCCCCAGCTTCCTAATCAGAGATACTAAATTTGTTTTATCAACTCCACTTACCAAAATTATAAACTTAGCAATACAGACATCTTCCTTTCCTGATAAATGGAAATGTGGTCGAATTGTTCCTGTATTCAAAAAAGGTGATAGCAGACAAGTTTCAAACTACAGACCGATTTCCCTTTTATCAAATTTTGCAAAAATTTTTGAACAAGTTCTCTCAAGTTCACCATCCGTTGCTATTGCGAAAACTTGATAGCTTTGACATATCTCCGAGTTTGTATAAATTGATGCAATCAATACAATTATGTATTTTACTATGGATTTCGATCATCATTACAATTTTGCTGTGAGTTCTGGTGTTCCCCAAGGTTCCAATTTAGGGCCTTTATTGTTTGCATTATATAGGAATGATCTTTTCCCATTGTTAAAATGCCAATCACTAGCTTACGCAGATGACATTAAACTATTTTATGAGATTAGTAAGCCTGGTGATGCCATTAGCTTATAGCATGATGTTGACACTCTTGTGGAATGGTCTCAGAACAACCAATTAATTCGAAACATTAATAAATGTGTTGTGGTGTCATTCTCTCGGAAGAATGCATCGATTCTGTCACATGATTTTATAAATGATCAGCAGCTAAAAAGAACTGACTCAGTGAAGGCATTAATAAGCATATTGAAGGCATAAAAGGGTTTTTTTTACAATATAGGTACAGAAGTGAAAATACCAAAATAAAAATTATTATTACTATTATTTAAACCTCAGCGCTTTTACAAGAGGACCTGAAGCCTCTATCTCAACTGTTATTAGGGCTCTTTTGGCTTTGTTGATTACTTCTAATTCGTGCTTGTTCAAGAGAAGTTTATTATCTAGTGTAAGACCTAGATATTTAGTCTCTGTCTTCCACTCAATGCTCTGCCCATCTAGCTTGATGGTTTTGAGATTGAGTTTCCTTTTCCTTGTGAAGGCCACTAGTGTAGTTTTGGTAGGGTTAATATTTAGTCCCACCGATTGACACCATCTTTTTGTAAAAGTAAGTCCTCTTTGGACAATGTCACAGAGGGTACTTTCAAATCCTCCCCTTGCGATTATGACTATATCATCGGCATACCCCTCGCAGGATATGCCAATGCCAGTCAAGCCGCAGAGGAGCTCATCTACCGTTAGGCTCCACATAAGCGGGGATGCAACTCCGCCTTGTGGACAGCCCCTGGTTGTACTGATTGAGATAGTGTCTAAATCTACCTCAGTTTCCGCTATTCTTTTGGAGAGTAGCTGCGACAGCCATCTGGATGTCGTGTTATCTACTCCTCTGTTTTCTAGTGCCCTGTTGACTGCCTCGTGTGGAGTGTTGTCAAAAGCACCTTCTATGTCCAGAAAGGCACACACAATTGTTTCTTTGTTTTCCAAAGCTGTCTGAATCGCTGTTGTCAGCTGCACCAGTGCAGTCTCTGTGGATTTGCCTGTCTGGTACGCATGCTGACTAGAATGCAATGGCATTCGATTTAGGATCTCTGTTCTAATATAGTTATCAACGGCCTTTTCCATACTTTTTAGAACAAACGATGTGAGGCTAATCGGTCTGAAGGATTTCGGATCAGTGTAATCCTTCCTGCCTACTTTTGGTATAAAGGTGACTTTAGCCCTTCTCCATTGTTCTGGAATATACCCCAACTCCAGGCTGCTTCGGCATATTCGAACTACATGAGATAGGATGTCCTTTTGTCCCTTTTGTAATAGGGCTGGAAAAATTCCATCTACTCCTGGTGCCTTGAAAGGTTGAAATGTGTTCATAGCCCATTTCAGTCTCTCGGTGCTACATACATGTTTAGCTATTGCAGTAGTTTCCCTAGTTGGCCTTCTACATTGCTATACTGAGTTTCTTGTTGGAATCTCTGTGCTTCCTGGAAAGTGAGTTCTTAGTAAGAACTTTCTCTTTCTTTCTCACTTTCCGTGAAGAAGAGCAAACCATACATGAAATTATCTTTGGCAGTCACGAAATTGTAGGCCAGTCTCCTGGAAATTCAGGGCATCCTTTCAGTCAATGGAAAATGCGTTGCATAAACGTGGAATCGAGCTAACGGTGACGAAGTAGATCGACATCATGATTAGGAAGAGAACGGTTTATGTGTTGCAGAACCTATGAACTGCAAAGGCAACCGTGGGAGTTGGCTGCCCACAATACGGAGTGTTGTCACCTTTGATATGGTGCTTGGTGGTGGATGGGATGCTTTCTGATCTTCGAGTAGTGAGCTTCTATGCACATACCTAGTTTGCGGCAAGTTGCACTTAGACTCGTGGAGAAATGGTGCAAAAGAAAAAGGTAAAACGTAATGGTTCCGTTCACTTAGAGGAGGAAGCTCTTCAAACTGCAATGTTGGACCATTTTTGGCTCTAGGATACTGAGATGTAATCTTGGGCGTTAAACTGACGTAGGTATAAATTACACCTGAAATATGTAACGAATAAGTGTCGAAATAAAATGAATGACAATACCGACACAGTGCAACATTAACGATGCTGGTTATGCATGAAAAAAATTAAGTTTTGTTATCAATAATCTACTCCATTGCCGCTGATAGAGTGTGCAAATATTTCGAACGACTCAAAATAGAAACTTGGCATGTGCAATCAGCAAAATAATAAGCAGATTAGAACTCAACAAAGCAGCAGGACCAGGACATTATTGTGAATGAAATGGTCAAAAGTTATTTGAACTAAGATTCGAAAATCGTCCACGAGGGGTTAATCCAAGATATGTCTGCAGAATATCCTACCAATGTGGAAAACTGTAGTGCATTTTGAGGATACAAATTATTAAAAATTACATGAGCTCCAATACGTAGTCAAAAGTTAACACATAGCATATGGTTCCAAAGTAAAAAATTCAGAATTCATAAAAGATTTAAGCGTCATATAATGACACTTCATGAGGTAACCATCAGGTGACTTGCACTATGGAACAAGCAGAAAATGAGGACTTCCCAGCAAAGAGAAGCAGTCTCTAATTACCTGATCAATTGTTTCGTTTTTTAAAATCGCTCATCCCTATTCAATTTTGCTCAAGACAGAATTCGTTTTCTGTACAAATTCCTCAGCTAAACGAGAGAAACTTTATACAATACTAAAATGGCAGTGATTGTTAAATTGGACACAGAATAATAACCAATTTTCTTCATACAATTGCCATCGTAGAATGGAAAAAAAGGAACCACAATTTAACTATACAACAACTCTAATCTTGATAATAACTTAGATTTATGAAAATCTCAGGCTATTCATTCGTACCTCTTCTGCGGCGACTAATACGCTCATGTTTCCTCAGTTCAGTCGTATTTGTCTAGTTCTTGTTACCAGGTTGACGTGCCTCATTACTGCTACAAATAAAGCTGAGCTTACGCACTACATATCCGTTCGTTATAAACCTCTATTCTTCTCTATTCCAGACATTCGTTATTGCTGGTGGTAAACAATTACAAGACGATTCTATATCTCAAAATCCCATATTACGTTTCTCTCTTTATTGCCTCTATTTTCACGAGACTCCTTTTCATAAAAAAGGCTTACGCTTCATGTACTATAAGGAATATTTGATAAATATAGATTTCAAATACCAAACTTTGAATACTAAACGAGAATTTACGGTACGTCAAGGTTCTCACGCATCTTTCCACGAAATATATTTAATATTTACGAGCACCAGCAGGATTTCGAATTTCCAAGAAGCAACAGATTCAGATTCGAGACGCGGAGAGGACATTTTCTATTTACGCGTACATGGCTATTATTTGAAATAAATCGAAGTATTAAAGGCTTGAGGAGTTTCCATGCGTGATGTAATGTTGAATGGGATATATATTTTCGAAATTGCCGAAATGAAAAAAAGTCTACGCATCTGTGAAGTTGCTGTTTCTACAACGATGCCCTAAAGCGATAATAAATCGGTCGTAAATAGAAGATGTAACTTGGTTAAATGGGATTTTGGAATATGTTTTACGTGGATGTAATGAGTTGTAAACGATTTATAGGAAACGTTATCTTCATATCAATTAGAGAAAAATTGTGAGGTAATAGATTACTTTCACGATTCAACAGAAACAAAAAAATTGTAAAGGTTTCATAGTCATCGTCGTATAAATTTCTAGACAGTAGTACCGGTTTTCCTGACCTTAATTTTTATGAAGATGATACGTTAGTTAGTGGAGGACTTAATAATATTCATGTTGGTAACTTAATACTGTTTAGTCCTAAAACATTTTTTTAGGAGGGCAATCTGTATTTATCAATTTTTTGGGGTTTCTCCCTGAGGAATCTTATTGCCCAAAGATTCTTTACAAAAAAGTTAGTACATTTTTGAAACGTTAAGATTACCTCCAAAATATTTTTGTTGTCGACCGTATTAGGTCGAAGTGCATTAGGTTAGGTTAGGAGTGGGGTGGCATGCGGGCCTGTTTCACCTCGACCTTTACATGTCTATTGTGATCCCCTTTACCTTAGAGAACCCTCTCTAGTTTCGCCTTCTTAATCAGACTTATCATTTTTGAGAGCGGCTCTTTTGTGTAGCCGTTGGCTGTGGGGTTCTCTACCCCCATTACTAGAAACCTTGTCCTCGCTAGGCACAGTGGCACAAAACATGAACTGGGGTTTCTTCTTTCTCTTGACAGAATCTGCAGAGAGCATTTTCTGCCAGGCCTATGTTAAACATATGCCTATTCAGTTTGCAATGACCGGTCATCAGACTTACTATCATTTTGACAGTCTTCCTGTCTTTACTCAGTAGGTCTTCAGTAAAGTTAGGCCTCTGTTCCCTTAGCCTGTCTTTGTAAATAGTGCATTTGAATGCAGGACAATTTTTAAATATGCTTCCAAATATGTTAGAGAAGCAGGTAGAAGGTTCCAAATTTCAGAATCTACATTAAGAGGAAAATTAAAAATTAAAAGAAATCTGAAACAAACAAACTTCCTTTCCTTGGGTCAAAAGGGTGACGAAATTTCCAATAACGTTATTGAATACATGTGGTGGTATTTTATTGATACAGCGTCTAATTTAGGCTTTCAATGCTTCGATGGTTGCAGGCTTATTGGCATAAACCTATGACTTCAGATAACCCCACAGCCAGAAGTCTAAAAGCGTTAAATTGCAAGAAGGTGGAGGCCAATTCTGGTCATCAAATCGGGAAATGACACGACCAGGATCAAACTCGTGGAAGATCGTCAATGTTTCATAGGCGACATAACATGTGGCACCGTCCTGCTGAAACCACATGTCGTCAAGATTAATAGCTTCCAAATCAGACACAAGAAACTGTGTTATCATAACACGATAACGTTCACCATTCACCATTACTGCATTACTTTCTTCGTTATCGAAGAAAAACGGTCTAATTATTCCTCCAGACCATAATGCACACCATACAATGACCCGTTGTGGATGCATTGCTTTCTGATGAATCGTTCGTAGATTTTCTAAGCCCCAAATGCGACAGTTTTGCCTATTAACGAAGCCATCGAGGTGAAAATGGGAAAAAAATGATTTTGTTTGCAAAATCAGCAGGTCTTCTGGCAGAAGTTGTTGAGTCAGTTGGATTTTGTAGGCATGCAGCTGTAAATTTTTAGTGAGAATTCGCTGAAGAGTCCAATTCTTGTGCCCGATGGCGAATTGACGTCTCTGGTCTTTCTGTCGCACTCTCGCGAACTGTCGTGATGTTTTGTTCTGAACGAGCTCGTAGCGAACTAGTACTTTCGAATACTTTGCAGGTTTTCGGTCAGCAGGCATATTTCCTTTGGTTCCAAAAAAATTTACAGAGGACGATTTCAACTCAGCTGAAAATTTAGTAAATCATGTAGAACTGGAGCGCAAGAATGTAATAGAAAATAGGAACAAATTGCTGCTGCTATAATGCAGGCAAATTATGATCAGTATTCAGCTGAACCATCATGTAGTGGACTTCAGAGGACATGGCAGAAAGATAGCTCACCAGAACGCTCTCTATATGTAAAGGTTGATGTCATTTCACCAGTACGAGCACCACCAAAGTAAAAAATTGAAGTAACCGAAAAGATCAACGTGCAAAACAGCAATCTGAAATATTAACAGCTACGCTCCTGAAAGCTGTGTTAGAACAAAAAGAATTAAAAAGAGCGTCTAAAAACAATCTAGAGGTCAAGTCTAAAGCCAGAACAAGAGTCAAAAGGAAGCTTATGTGACTTTTGTACGTACCATTAGTACTTTTTACATATATCCAGAAATAAAGACGTTCGCAAATAGTTTGTGTTGTCATTTTTATTATTTTTTAAATGCTAATTGCCGATCTTCGCCGCCATCTTTCACGAACGATCGGATAAGATGACGCAATCTCAGAAAACAATTGGAACCTATATTAAAATAAAGGAGTTGCAAGTACTTCAGATTTTACTGCTATTATTATTAATAAACGTCTAACATTCATATTTTCTATAAAAAAAGATAAATCTTCTTCCAAAATTGGGAATAGATCACTTATCGAGGTTCATATGATCTATCTAAAGGATTTGATTGTGTACAAAGTTACATCCTTCTTCAAAAACTCGAATGTTGTGGCATCCAATGCCAAACATCAAAATTACTGCGATCTTATCTTCATCGGAAACAAACTGTACATCTGAATAGTGAAACAAGTGAATGGCAAAACATCAAACATGGCGTGACTCATGGACCTCTCTTAGGCCCCCTTCTATTTTACTTATACGTAAATGATCTTCCTATAATTTGGAAAATCGCTGCTGAGGTAATACCACACTCTTACAGTACTGTGCAAATGTTATCGGCCACCATCAAAATAAGAGAAAAACACTAATTGTTTTACTTAAAGACGTTTAATATTTGTCAGAGAGTATCAAAAATATTATAAAAATATGCGTAGGTAGCGAGGAGAACAGTTTTCGCAGAAATTCCTGAGGAATTTTACTCCATTCGTCCTGTAGCACTATAAACAACTCATGTACAGTCCCTACTCAAATTATTAGACTCACTCATAAAGTTACCTTTGTTGAGAAATATATCTTAATTTTTCTTCTGTTCATGCATGCAACCTTTTATACAGAGCTGGCTTTAAGGTTGTCTAATCATATATAAAAAATTACGTACATTAACCGGTCGGTAATATAGATTTTTAATTAATTCTGTATAATTTGACAGATCAGAGTTTCCAAGAGTTTGCAAGTTGTGTTTTAGAATTTGATTATTTTTTGTTTAAAACGTTATTTTGTTAAGGTAAGTGGTTTGTAGCAATAAGTGAAGCTTCAGTAAATATTTATCCATATTTTTAAGCAGTGTTCAAAGCCAAAACTTGAAATATTAATTTAAAATGATGCTATTAAAGTGCGGGTGTTATTTTTTAGATGGGAAAGTGTCAAGACTTGACAAAAAATAAAAAGGTTGCAATTGAAGCTTTATTAACCAAGACAAAATAGCCAAAGGAATATTGCTTCAAGGTGTGGAGTTTCACAAGCCTCAGTAAGGCGAATCAACCAAAAACTGAAAGCAAATCGGCCTACCGATGGTGATCGGAAAGGCAGGTGTGGCAGAAAAAACGTGATAACGCCTAGAGGAAAAAGAGAATATTGTTCTAGAATATCGTAGGGGAAGTGCTAATACAATGAGAAAGAGGTTTCAAGAAGCTGGGTGCACTGCATCAATTTCCACGGTGAGACTAAATCTGTACGATATGGGTTTCAAATGTCGCGGGCCAATTAAGAAGCCAAGGTTGACACCAGTCATGATCCAGAAAAGGTTGGCTTGGGCAAAACTCCATAAACATTTCACCATTGATGACTGGCACATAGTTAGTTGGTTTAAACTTGCTAATTTCTTCTTTTATTTGTTTTTCCTCCTATTACAGACATGCTTCAGTGACGAGTCGACCTTCCATGTACTGGATGATAAGTCACAGTTTGTCCGGCGTAGACCAGACGAAAAGTTTAACAATGACTGTGTTGCAAAAACTGTTAAACATCCTATATCCGTCATGGTATGGTCGGTGATCAGTAGCAAAGGTCTGGGTCGTATGCACATCGTGGAAGGGACGCTGCGACAAGATCAATATCGGAGGGTTTTGGAAAGTCGACTTCTTCCCCGGTTACAGGATTGGTTTGGCAATGGCAGGGAAGTGTTTATGCATGATGGAGCATCTTGCCACATGGCCAAATCAATAAAAAAAATTTTGGATGAGCACCAAATTCCAGTTTTACCATGGGCAGGCAACTCGCCCGATATGAATCCAATAGAGAACGTTTGGGAATTTTTAAAAAAAGAGCTTGCCAAAGAAAAAATAACGACAAAGGTTCAACTGGTAAAGAGGGTCATCTACCATTGGAACCATAACCAAAACTTGACGCAAATCGCCCTAAACTGCATTGACAGTATGCCAAGGAGGGTGGACGCACTACTCAAAGCAAGAGGCGGTTTAATCAAATATTAATTTTACTTCCGTTCAATATTTTTTTCAATAAATACTTTTTAACATAGCAACTGTCTATTAATTGGCTTTTACACCATAATTATACTGTTAAAAACAGTTATATTGTACAAAAACCCAAATTTGATAAGTGAGTCTAATAATTTGAGTAGGGACTGTAGATTCCTAGGTTGCTTAGAAACTCTTTTTTAATCTAGGTATTCCCATACGTGTTTCATTAAGTTCAAGTCCGGGCTCTGTGGAGGCCAATTCAATGTTCCAAACACTCCCTCATTTTATTGCTCGTCCAAATGGTGTTGGACTATTCGAGCAATGTGTTTAGGATCCAGATCCTGCTCAAGTAGAAACCTAGGACCTATCAACCTATACGAAGAATAAAAACAATCTCAAATTCTGGTCTTCTAGAGGGCTATCGGTTATGAAAGAAGATAAACAGTCATCATGACATTAAATATGTCTTCATTAAAAGATCGAGTACCTGTTTTTTAAAAAACCCTTTGAAGATATGACATTTTAAACGCCTTAGGATAAGCAACTCCGATTATTTATTTATTATTTGTCAGTCACTGATTCGAAGCCTAGGTATAAAATATTTGGTATGGGCCAAATATAGTTTGATTGGAGCAGTTTTTCAATTATGCTCCAGCTTTGTTTACTAGAGATTTGAAAATGTCTCACTGCTCTCTTTCCATCTATAAAAAAAATCATAAAATTGTATTAATAAAATTTGAATAAAATCGTATCTGCAACAAAAAAAAACTTAAACGTTCTAATTTCCATAAATAATGACCACCTATTTTCACCGCGAAGTAAGTGGGCGTTCCTAAACTAACACAGCGTTAGCAGTAATTTTATTATGTTCAAAACAATAGTGTGGTAATTACATCCAGTTCAGTGAAGCGCGAGAACGACTCTCCTTAGTTCTTCTTTTTTTCCCTCAAGTCACGTCAACACCGATGTTAAAAAAAAAAGGTAAAACTTTATGAACCTTTCGCAATCTAACGATTTGACCCAATTACCCGCACCGATAAGGGCTGCAGACCTTTACGATAGCCGTGACAAGGCCTGTAAACGATTTACGACAGGGGAATCGAATACTTAAAGTCAATCCTGGCTTTCATCTGGAGGTCTTACCGAATTTTATGCGTCTTCACCAAGAGTAGCGTTTTATAAGATTATTCCTTCAAAAAGTCGATTACTTATGTACGTTCAAAGGGAAATTTTTTCCTCGATTTTTAAGGTAATTGTGGCAAAATCTGCTTTTTAAAGACTCGACCTTAATACTACCTATTCCAATCAAGGAGAATTTGTGATCTAAATAATGCTTCCTTTTCCTCGTCAATTTGGATTTAAACCTATTTAAATGGGAAGATTTATAATTTTATATGGTTTTCATAAATTTTATAAATATTCTAATAAACTTCTTGCTTTTAATTGATCATACTTTACCCAAATATTTAGACAGAAGAGAAATAAAAGTACGAATCAGAATAATAAGAGGTTAACTAATTAAATCGAATAATACAACTGTCAAAGATAAAAACTATAGTCACTAAATCTTCCAGCTTTACATTAACTGCCAAAAATAGATCTCTAACAAACAACAAAAACTCTTACATCGCCCCAACCTCCAACAAAAAAATTTTCAAAAGAAAAATTTTCGAGATGAAGAGAAAGCCGTCAAAAATAAATGAAATTTCCAAAAAGTTCAATGCTAATCACAAAAAACTCAAAAACCACAAAACTCCAAATAAATACAAAAAAGTCAATATATCTATGGGCAAATGTAATCCTAAATATGAAGTTCTAAACCCATTTAAGAGATCCAACCAAAATTAATTCCAAAAATACCCTCAAACAGGCCAAAATGTGTAAGAGATCAAGCCCAAAACATAATTCCAAACTAATCCATGATCTAAACCGCCAACCATTCTTCGTTTTAACTCATCTATTTAGCTCTAACCAATCAAGTTACCTCCAAAATCCACCTCTCTCTGTCCCTCTATGGTGCTTCCTGTTGCTTTCTAGGACTGACTGGAACTTCAGAGCCCTTTTGTCTTCATAGATGCAGCCTCTACTGGCTGGGGTGTGGTATGGTTTTAGCGAAGAAATCTATTGAAGTGGGTGCCTTTCCAGGTCTAGCCCGACGGTCTCCACTACAATGGGCTTATTGAAATTCCTTGTTCTGTACAGGATCTTCGAGGCCAGCTGGTAGGCGTGGTATTGGAGGGTATAGTATGCTGGTTCTCCCTCACTCACTGGCCGTGGACACGCTGTATAAGCCAGCCAGTGTATAGGGCCGCTCGATGACTCATACCTGGAATCTGGCCACGCTGTATAAGGCACATGCAAGAGGTGTGTCCCTGGTCCGTGCGATGGCGCTGTTGGCCAGTGCTGCCCTCTGCAGGTTAAATTGTGCTGTCGACTCCGACAACGGCGACAACGACGACGACAACGACGACGACAACGACGACGACGACGACAACGACAACGACAACAACGACCGTTGCGACCGGAAGCTGTCTAATTAACTGATTACAAAACGACCGTTGACCGATTCATATAGGAAAAAGGATGTGGTTTACTTACTTCATATAAAAAGGAATGCATTATCTACGAAAATTTACTTCTACGCTAATTATTATACGAAGAACGCAAATTTAACAATGTGTGGTGAAACTAAATGTACAGTTCCCATTGACAACTATCACGTGTTAAGTGATAAACATTACAGAAGAATTGTAATACTATGCCCAAACTGTTTTGAAATGGACAATAAATACTCTCACTATATCGAACAACTGCATGAGAACATAGTTCTACAAGCCCATCATTCCCACTTAAATTGTGTAGAATTTATAGGACCACCATATTGCTCAACCTGTAAGAGGTGCCTATATAAACGTATTTTTAAAAGAGATTGTATTATTTGTAACAAGGAAGATTAATTACCATAATTAAATCTTTTTATTATACATTTATTTAAGAAATTACAAAATTATAATAATAAAAAGTTGTAATAAATATAAAATGTGTTTTATTTCTTACGAAAACTTATAATATAATATAAATGGTTCATTTATTACAGAAATTACAATTATACATCAAAGCCGATATTGTTTATCCAAGAATTACTTTACTGCTTTTCCTGCTATTGTTGTCGAATTATTCTTCAATAGAAACAAATTCAATTGGAATATATTTGCCAATCGCTGGTAGTGTCTTTAAGAACACATTTTTTTCCGTAAATGTTTTATTCATTTCTTCCATTGTTTCACACAAATCTCTGAATCTGCTAGGTAATATTACATCGCCAACATCGTCCAAATAAACCAAAATTGAAATTCCATACTTAGTTCCAATAGTTCGCATTTTTCTTACTTTATAAAGTTTGTTTTGCTCCAAGTCACTTAATTTCTTGAAAGCACACGAGTATGAGTTTAACTTTTGTAGCGAATCCATCATGGTGAGATTTTGAACTGGTAAGTTTTTCAACTGGTGAGATTTTCAACTGCGAATGAATGTAGATGTCATAATCACAGTCTTTATATATTTTGTAACTCCCTCCCTTTTTCGACGTATTCTAGAATTTTTTGCTCATAAGACGATCGTTGCGACCGGAAGCTGTCTAATTAATGCTAAGATAGGAAGCTGGCTGCCTAATCAACTGATTATAAAAAGACTGTTGACTGATTAGAAAACGACCGTTGTGAGCGGACTAGAATTTCCTGATGATAAAATGACAGGAAGCTGTCTGTCTCCTGATTACAGAAGACCGTTGACAGATTACAAGCGGAAGCTATGTTTCTAGAATATCCTGAACCGATCACGCGTTTTTGCACACAGTGTAATATAAAAAGGTTGATATGAAAATATTTGCACATAACTATATTTTTTGCAACGCGAAAGCAAAGTTGTTTGCAAAGTTTATAAATATCACAAGAACAATGTCACATGAGGACTTCGTACCAGCTACTGAATCTTCATCAGATGAAGACCTAGATGGTAGACCTTCTACACCAACACCAATGCCTAGTGGCAGACGTCTTAGTAGCCGTCACTGGTTCGCCTCGCCGCCTACAAGGGAGGAATTATCAATTATGGATATACCTTCCATACCAATAACCAATGTGGATAGACATGATGTGATTAGCGAGCTATGGAGGTTTTTAGCGAGTAACCAGAGGTATGCAAATACTGAATATGCTCATACGCGCCGCGTTCGTGTCCGCTATATGCATTGGCAAAGAAAGTGCGGGACCTGAAGATGATGGAGAAACATTCAGGCTTCAACAGATTCGACTATTTGAAGGAAAAATACAACAAATTATTATCAATAGGTAATAATCTTCAATTATCCAGCGAGAGCGGTTCTTCGGATGGGGCATCGTTTACCGCAACAGAACGAGTTTCCTCCGATGATTTAATTTGTATCATTTGCCAGATTAAGAAATAGGCGAAATACTATTTATACAGAATGTTCCCATTTGTCGATTATGAAGGTTGTTGCTTTAGATTGAGATGATGCATCAACAGCGCAGGATGTCCTGTTAATCGCCGAGTTGGACCAACAAAGCGTATATATTTCAGTTAGGTCCAAACGACGATAAACGATTTCGAGTTGGTTTAACAGACACTTTATCTTGGGGACATTTAGCGTGCCTGTTTAGAAAATACATTCTTCGAGTTCAAAAACTTACTCCTAATTTTATAAATTATAAGTAACTTTAAGAAACATTTAGTTGTATGTTGATCAAATTATAAGGGAAATTACATCTACATCTGCTGCAATGGAATTAGTAACAATAGAAAAAATTATGGTTCTAAAAAAAATAAATCAAAAAGTCTATAATTCCATTAATACCGCTACGAGGATAAAATTGCTCAGTACTTCAAACAAAGGTGACTCCCATATCTTTAAATGAACATTGGTATTCCATTCCCAAACAGAAAAGGGTTAATCTGAGAGAATATCTGCCGTGTTTGGAACATTATAACGTTCCATTTCAAGATGAACATATTGATGGACTAACAGTTGGTCTAAGTCAGCCAGAAGACCAATCGTACAAATTAGGTTACAACAACATCTGTATTCTTTACATTGGACGAATGGGAGGCATTTATGAAAACAGAGGGATATTCGCCAAATCATCAAATACATTGCTCTTCGTATAAAGATATACATGTTATTCGTTTAAGGAGCAGAGGACGTAAACTTGTACTATGTAAACAAACTTATAATAATATTTATAATTTGCGTGAACTTATTGATCAAAAACTCTGTATTTTTAAATCATGTAATTTTATTAAATTTTATGAAAGTGTTTTAAAATCATGTTTAACATTAGACGGAGACTTGTATTCAAATATTAAACAACTTATGTCTAGTTTTCAAAGTTCAGAGAATTGTTTTTATTTATTGGAAGCATTATATCTTACATTCCCTATAATTCAATTTGATTTTGAGATTATGAAAATACACTTCTAATTGTTATGTATGCACTGTGTTGTAATACTATTTTTTATTTTAGTTTTTAAATAAATACTTTCAATATTTTTCTTTGTTTCTTTGTAATAAATCCACTATTAATCAATAAATTAATATTTAACTTACCTTAAAATGTTATATTCTCTTATTTGTTTCTTTGTAATAAATCCACCCACTATTAATAAATTAATATTTAACTTACCTTAAAAAGCTAATTGTTCTCTTATTTTAATGCTTTAAAACATAATTTTATAAAAAATAAATAATTAAAAACATAATTTTATAAAAATAAATAAATAAATAAAACGCGCGTGCGAGATTAATTGTTTATTTTGAATTTGCTTTTGCTTATTGTGAATACATTATATTGGTATCCTAGATACATTCTGTAAAAAATTAAAAAATAGGAATATGATGTTATCAATTAAATTCGCTTACCTACCATAGGCGAAAGGCATAAATGACAACTATAGGATTTCTGGGTGGCTCGTGATTGCAAATATAATAATACGACATATACTCAGTATCACCTGCGGGTATAAGCCCAATCATTATCCAGGCGGGCGGAATATCTAACGGAGGGGGCCCATCTTCCAGAAATACTAATCTGTGCAGCCCCTATTAAAAGTTATTTGTCTGTAAAATTATTAAAGAAAAGACATTTACTAATATCACTTACATCTAAAGTTGTTGGCAAAGCAGCCTCCAATTCAACACACACTTCGATTTCTTCTGTATTGAACACAAACACATTAATAAGTATGTTAGGAAATACTATATTATAATCTACTTACCAGCTCTATCCATAATTAACAAATAGAATGATTTTTCTAAACCTCCCCAGTTTTTATAGGAAGGGAAGTAAATGATAAAAATTACAATCATAGTTGCTGAGTATTGCAAAATACTGTACAGATAGATAACTCTGTACCTGATAAGGCAGGAAGGAAGACCATAATTAAATTGTTTAATCAAATAAAATAAAATTGTAATCATATGGAACAGATAGAAAACTCTATACCTAATAAGACCGGAAGGAAGACATCAATTAATTCTGTACGTATTAGTAAGAGGAAGACACAAATGAATAAAAACACATTGTTCGATTAATTGTTTATTAAAAAATCAAATAAAATTTTTACATTATATTGCGCACAAACACCTATATTATTTTTATGATAAAAGCAGGCTGAATTTGTTTTTATCAAGTTAGGTACACCATGTGAATATTCTAAATTAACTATATTTAAATCTAAATATGATCTAAGAAAGTTGACCTTTTCGTGGCCTTTTACATAAATTGTGTCGTAATTTCTACATATATTGTATAAAATAGTATCTATATGTTTTAAATCTACGTAACCATCGCTATATCTAATTCTATGATGATTATTCTCCAACCACACAATTTCTTTCCTTTTATGTAGCGGCAATTGTTTAAGTGGTATAGGAGGCTTAAACAAGAAATGGAGTGTGCGGTTTCCATCAGTAATTGATAACTCTTTGGGTGTAAAATTGGGAGTTTTGAATCCTTGTATATCCATTACTAAGAAGCGCTCAAATCGCTCTCTATATATTCTTTCGCGATGTGAGAATGTTAAAATGGGCTTGATAATGTCTTCAGTTTGTTTTATTCTTTTATAAAATCTGCCTCTATCCGCAGCCGCTTGTATCCATTCCGACTTTCGGTTTTCGTCGACATTCTCTTCTTCCCAAACGTAGATTTTGGAGTTGTCACTGAATGATACATGTTTACCCATACCGTACTTGCAAATAAGTGATTAAATTTTTGTAGTGTTCATTGTTAAATGGGCATTTGCATATTTACACCCCACTAAAGTAACTTTTACACGATTCAGTTCTTGGATACATGAACTGAAATTCCACTCTTCAGTAGGTGTTAAAGTTCTACGTATTAGGGGTTGGGCTGTCGGTAGAAATTCTGGTTTTTGTGTTCTTGTTGTTGTTGTTGTTGTTACTTCACTATTCTCTTCGCAAGTACCACATTTACTCGCCCACGCGTTTACTTCGAATCTGAGACCTATATTATGCGCTAAACAATTTGCTAAATCTGCTCTCGTATTAATTATCTCATTAGTACAATTATTTGCTAATATTCTGCAAGATATCAGCTCTTCATGATTATAGTTTTCTTGTAAGCGCTCATTGCAAGCATCTAATGCAATTAAGTCCTTGTGATGTTCTGTGCTACAGCGCAATAGCCTAATGTCCAAATCATCTACTCGGCTTTTACACAATTCTAGGGTAGTTGTGAGCGGTTCTGATGCTGATGATGATGACGATGTCGGAAAACTTGCATCGCTGGTTCGAAAAGGCGCTGGTGTTGTCGATGTTGTGGAGATTCTTGTTGATGCGGGTAGAGCAGTGTGTAAGGGAGTTATCGTAGCAGCAGGGTGATATTGATGGTAGGTTGCCTTAAGGGAAAAGAGTTGCGAAGAAAATGGAGCAACGTCTATATGAATTTTTGAAGTGTGATTTAACGAATGCTGTACGATATGCGTTCCGTTTTTGTAATAGGAAGAGTTAAAAAATTGCGTATTTACTTGCAGAACAGCACACATTAAAACAACTAATATCATGTTTAAATAATTTTCTTTACGGTTCCGGATAGTGGTGCGTACTCTATAAGATTATCGTGTAATATTAGACAATATACTAGTGTGCCTTCACTAAATTCACTTTCCCCCTCCATTTCCAGTTTAATATCCACAGTAGCAGACTTTAGGGATTCGTTTTGTTTCGAACAATCTATAACGTACAGCGCAGTCTCTTGGAATTGGTTATAGTCCAATAAGGGTTGTGCTGGACGATTATAGTAACTCTCCTGGAAAGATTTATACATTTGATAAGCGATGGAATATCTTTTATTGCTCATACTCAAGTTCATTTTATTATACGGATAATTCTCAGAGTTTAAGTATAACGTAATATTTTCTATGCTTGAGTGATCAAAGCTAGTAGCATCTTCTTTAAAATTATCTTTCTTCTTAGTCTGAAATGCAACAATGGCATATCGGGGTTTTTCTAAACTTGTACTGGCCTTTATTGGCCATACATCTCTCCTAGTTTTGCGCAGTGCCGGAAGTTCGCAGAGGTCCCATTTCCGGAAAGGTATGTAAATTTTCGTATCGTTTCTAAGGGCTTCTAGTAAATTTAAACGCATCTCATCGTTTACGGAAACATGTGGCACATGCCATTCTATTTTGTCTATTGTAATCTTTCCTTTGTTCGTTCCAGTTCCAGTAGCATTTTTATAACAATTATCATCTGTCTTGCTGCGTACTAGTATGAGCTCGTGGCTAACATTCATTATGATTTTGTTATAATCTTCAGCGAAACCAAATAGAAATTTCAGCGGTATACACACGTTAAATTTTTTCGTATTAGATAGAGTAGGCTGTTCGTCTGTGAACGGACACCAGCCGGCCATTTCCATTGAGCGACTCTCGTTATCATTGAATGATATGTATGCTTTAATTGCGGTAGTGATTCCTGGTTTTATACATCGATCAATTTCCACACCATTCAACTCGTACCGTATTTGTTCAAACAGAAATGTATACGCATTATTTGTTAATTGACAGTCACCTCCGCCCGCACCAGCAGTCACCTGCTTAAATTCACCCTCAATATACAAATGACTTTTTGAAGGTAGAAGATATGCGTCCATATGATTAATGTTGATACGAATTTCATCATTTAGGTTAAAATTGTTGGTGCGTGGATAGTATATATGATATTGTTCTTTGATTATCGCTTCATCTACGGACACTCCCTCGAATAATGATAGCTTTTCCGCCATTTTTTACTCTTAAGCCGATAGAACGGAGATACGCAATGTTGGTAGCTGTTAGTTGACGTGTGTCAGGTATATGACTGACATTAGCGGTGTACGGAACGGTTTTATATGTTTGATTAAACACTAATCCCATTGAAAGATTTTTTTAATTCTAATGTAACGATAATTCGTTCGCCTCTGAAATCTACCTCGTCTCCGTCTTGATCTATCAAGTTGATTGTTATGTTATTAATGTTGGTCGTGGGTATTATAGGTAGGTAATGACTCGATTCAGGTGCGATATTTATTGCATAACCTGGCTCCACTTGGGGTGAAAACTGGTACAGATCGTGCGTAAGATGTCCGTCGTAATAGGCACCGGTTACTATACTGCACATAACCCTTATCTTTGCCACTTTTATAATATTAACTGGTAAATCAGATTCATGTTGTATACTAGGTTCTAATAGGCGTTGTTGACTATATCCTAACATGCGCCCAATAGAATCTCTCTCTCTAAAATCGATCTCCACATTGCTGCTTATTTCACATTTCGAAGTATTATTGTTTGGTTTCATAGATAGTGTAACAGTTTCTGGTAAAATGTTTTTTAAATAATTTTCAACGTCTTGTATCTCATATGCTCCAATAGGAATTGTAATAACTTTATCCTTGTCATAGTAGAATTTATTTGCACCTTCGATTATGTTTGCAATAGTGTTATATGAATGAAAGCTGAGCAATCTTAACGAATACTCATATCTTGGGTCCAATTCGATGGGTGGGTTAATTGTTTCAGAGAGTTCGCTCTTGTAACCCGTTAAGGTGAATGTATTCGACATTACTGACGCTTAAATTTGGCGAACATTCCATTTAAAGCTTTCCAAAAATCTTAAGCATAAATGCCCACACACAAATTCATTGTAACTTTGGTAGTTGGTATGATTATACAATATATTACAATTATTAAAGTAATGTATTAATTCCAACGGAGGTTTTAGATTTCCAAACGAATCAAAATAATGTACTGTACTTCCTTCTTTACAATAACATACCCAATGTGTGCCAGTATTTTGAACTGTGTCCAAATTAACGACTCCACACTCATTCTTACGAGGCCTCGTAGGCAGATTATCTCTCATAAACACACCTCGAAAATATGGTATGTCTTTTGTAAACTTAATTATATCCTTATCCGTAAGAGGCCTCTGTGGGAGTCGATCCATTAGTTTTTTGAAGGTCTCAAATACAAACCCAACCCTTTTCTATACGGCTTTAGGTACAGTCCTTTGCCTTTTAATGCAATGTCTTCCATCATCTTGTTATGTCTTTGAGATTCAACCAACTTCTTTTGAGCAGTTTTGGCTTTATTCACAGCTGTTGCTATACCAGCAGCGCCCCCTGCTAGACTTCCTACAGCACTAAGACCCGCAAATAAAGGTATTAAAGGTAATATACCCCCTGTTTTGGAATCGGTATTATTCTAGGAGTACGAACTTTTTTCTTTCCACCTGCTTGTTTTACTGCAAGTTTGGCTGCAGCCAACGATAATTTGGCCCCCTCTTTTAGATTACCTTTGAATTTTTTCATAACATCTTTTGCTTTTACGACAACAGATTTTTTGAATGCCTTCTTCTTCTTCAGACCCATTCCAAGCTTTCTCTTACTTTTCATGGCGTTCGTTACTGCCCACGCTGCGACTTTTTCACCAATAGAAGCGTCTTTAGACTTGACACGTGACCAAGCTTTGTTTTCTAAAATTAGATCTGCTTTATGTCTTTCTTCGAGTTCTTTATGCTTGGAATAGGTAATATCGTGTTCTTTACAAGCTGCGTCTAATTGATTAATGCCGTGGTCGCCTCGTGCAATACGTTTTTGTAGCTTCGTTCCTGGGCCGCAGTACTGGTAACCTGGCAAATGTAGCTCTACAGGTAAATTATTAATGAATGAATTTAGAACACCTCCACCCTGTTTAAAAGTCAACATTGAAATGATGAATGTGATATATAAAGCCGCGCATATGTATTCGCATTTCATTGTGTAATGAAGTTTCATAAGCAGAAGGCGTCTCTTTAGCTCCACAAGAATTGGCTCAGTGATTGTTTAGACATGCATACTGAGTTGCTCTCCAACTTGGTTCGGTTTTGACGCGGTCAACCTATCTGCGACTGTCCTGCAGGATATAGGGAGACGCTTGTAAGGTGATTGTTTCGACATGCATACTGAATTACTGGACAATCGAAACATTTTGTTCCTTTAGCTCCAAAAAGGAGTTGATTCGGTGACTGTTTCGACATGCATACTGAGTTGCTGTCCAAGCTGATTCGACGATTGTTTCGACATGCATACTGAATTACTCTAACTGCTCCGAAATTGCGCGAAAAAGTTTTTAAATTAGAATTTTAAACATCAATTTACGCGGTCAACCTATCTGCGACTGTCCTGCAGGATATAGGGAGACGTTTGTAAGGTGATTGTTTCGACATGCATACTGAATTACTGGACAATCGAAACATTTTGTCCCTTTAGCTCCAAAAAGGAGTTGATTCGGTGACTGTTTCGACATGCATACTGAATTACTCTAACTGCTCCGAAATTGCGCGAAAAAGTTTTTAAATTAGAATTTTAAACATCAATTTACGCGGTCAACCTATCTGCGACTGTCCTGCAGGATATAGGGAGAAGCTTGTAAGGTGATTGTTTCGACATGCATAAAACACCTCCACCCTGTTTAGAGGTCAACTTTGTAATGACGCGGTTAATACATAAGGACGCATATATGTACTCACATTTCATTGCGTAATGAGATTCCTTAAGCAGAAGGACACTCTTGATGTCTTGAATTTTGATAATAAAGAAATACAACCCAGCAGGCATGGAAGCTTGCTGCCTAATACCGTACGATCTATAATTGTGGCTTCTTCCGGTGGTGGAAAAACTAACCTAATGTTATCACTACTATTCGATGAAAATGGTTTGAAATTCGACAATGTTTATGTCTATTCAAAATCCCTATACCAACCCAAATACCAACTCCTAAGTGAGGTGATGAACAATGTAAAGGAAGTAACATATTTTCCATATAGGGAAAGCGATGATATTTTAGACCCTGAAGAAGCGCAAACGAATTCGATATTTATTTTTGATGATGTAGCTTGTGATAAACAAGACAAAATCCGTTCTTATTTCTCTATGGGTAGACATAAAGCTGTAGACTGTTTTTACCTATGCCAATCATACGCTCGTATACCAAAGCATTTAATACGGGATAATGCAAATTTCTTAATTATATTTAAACAAGATGAACTTAACCTTAAGCATATCTACGATGATCATGTGGGTGTTGATATGACATTCGAAACATTTAAAGAGATGTGTGGTGAGTGTTGGAAAGAGAAATACGGCTTTTTGATAATAGACAAGGATAGAGATGTGGATAAGGGTCGCTACAGAAAGAACTTTGATTGCTTTATAATTATATAAGAGATACCACCCCGCATAAAGATTATTTACATCAAGGAACAGCATAGCGATAACACCTTATGAACAACATCGAACAACCTATCAACACGATCGAACACCTCATCAACAAGATTTAACAACTGATCAACACGATCGAACACCTAATCAACACCTTATGAACAACATCGAACAACCGATCAACACAATCGAACACCCCATCAACAAGATTTAACAACTGATCAACACGATTAAACAACCGATGAACACATTTGTTCAACATGATTAAAAAGAAAGAAGATCGCGGTTTAAAACTTCAAATAATCAAAGCTGCTAAGGCGATACGTAAGAAACATATGGAATTAAAAGTAGGCGAGGCAGATGTTGATAAATTTTTGCAAAAAACATTTAAGCCTATCGTAGATCCTTTGAATGAGCTCAATAAGCAGAAAGTGGAACCTATTAAACAACCAGAAACTAAATCTATTAAGCAGGACAATATAAAAGAAGAAGAAATGAAATTTATTAAACGGGAAGCACAAGGAATACCTACTAAACAACCGTCATTTGAAACCTATTGGGAACAAGATGATAACACTTTTGGTCCAATATATGATAAAGTTCATAATAGATATACACTAGGCAAGGAAACTATAGATTTTGCGGGATCGGATATAATAATCAACAATAAGAAGTTTAAGGATACTGAAGGTTTGCGTGAATTGATATTTAAAACGCAACCTACTAAATATAATGCTGAAGATGAAGCTGCATATCGTAATATTTTGCTAGAAACTCAAGTGCATCGACGCAACTTTGACGAGGGAGCTCACTTGAGAAGTAGCAAAGGCTCCAAGTACCTGAACATAATCAAACCTTTAGTGAGTGGTGATATCTCCGGTAAAGGTCACATGATAGTGTCCGATAAACCATTTCAGTACGTTTACTGGGATAATGTTAACGAGCTCGTTGATCGACTTAGACTTCTTATTGCATCGCAGAATGCGGGAAATACAAGCCACAACAATGAAATAATGTCTATAATAGAAGAATTACGAGAAGCCGGCGTAGTTGAATAAAAGTGCGTTTTATCTTATTCATCATATCAGTCTCATCATGGCTATTGATAAATTTGGACGTTTCCTATCATCTATACGTAGTGGTAATAAAAGACAGTTGCCATATTTACAGTTATCGTCTGCGGGAATTCTAGATATGGGGGGAAAGAGAATACGACAGTTGGCCGATCCCGTTGAGGATGCAGATTCTGTTAATAAAAAATATCTTGTTGATATAAAGGATCATTTATCCGAAGATATTAAATTTCACACTAAAAAGGCTCAAGAAGATATTTACATACGTATTAATTCCATTGAGAAGAATCTGCAAAAGTTGTATACCGATAAAATTAACATGTTCGAGAAAGAAATACAAAAAGATTTACACAATTTACATAGCGCTATCACTGTCATGCAAATTAATATAAACAATGCATTGAAACAGTGGAAAACTTCAAAAGATAAAATAGAGAGCGATAACCGTAAATTAGATGAGAAGCTAATGAATATGCACTTGGAATCGGTAACCAAGCTAAATGCACACATTGATAATAATGTATCTACACTGCGAAAAGATTGTGACGTCGCTGCATCAGATGCAATGAAGAAGCTCGGATTAAATATGGACACTAAACTGGAAAAGTTGAAAACGTATATTGAAAATCAAATAAAAAATGTACAAGCGGATGTTAACAAGCTTTTATTTTTGAAACCATAGTGGATTCGCAGTATATTATTTGCTCGCAAGATAATTTCCCAATAGTTGATGGTTGTCATTGAAGCGTATAAAATGTCTCCTCAACAAGACAACGCTACTAGAATTATTTGCATTATTAATCTTTTCGTTTGTCTTTTGATTTTATTTATAACATCTATTATACTTATCCCGGTGCTGGATTTAGTATAAAGAATGAGCAAGCTGGATGTTGTGAATGAATTACATAAACCCGCTAGACGTAATTACGCTAGACGTCGTGTTATTATAAAAGGTCTGGATGATCTTTGGCAGGCAGATTTGGCTGACTTCACAACGTATACTCGTGAGAATAAGGGTTTTAAATATATACTAATGGTTATTGATTGCTTTTCCAAGTATGTGTGGGCATCGCCTGTTAAGAATAAATCCTCCGGAGATGTAGCGAAAGCAATGGGAAAAATTCTGCAAGGTCATAGAAAACCAAAGAACCTACAAACGGATGCAGGAAAAGAATTCTACAACAGCTCATTTCGGCAATTAATGCAACAGCATGACATCAACCATTACTCTACATACAGCACTAAAAAGGCTTCGATTGTAGAAAGAGTAATTCGTACAATTAAAGAGAAATTGTACAAAAAATTTAGTTTACGAGGCAATTATAAATGGATAGATATGTTGCCGACAGTAATTGATATGTACAATAACACAAAACATCGTACTATTCGTATGAAGCCCCATGACGTCACCCGCGATAATGAAGAGCATTTATTAAAGTCTACCTTCAATAACATCAAAATACAGGGCAGCCGGCGATTTCAAGTAGGCGACATAGTTCGTATTAGCAAACACAAGAGTCTTTTCGAAAAGGGTTATACACCTAATTGGTCTACTGAACTATTTAAAATTACTAAGATTAATGTAACAAATCCTACTACGTATATGTTGGAAGACATGCAACATAAACCTATTCAGGGTAGTTTTTATGGTCCTGAATTGGAGAAAACTCAACATTCCGACGTGTATTTAATTGAGAAGGTGTTGCGACGAAAAGGCGATAAATTATATGTAAAGTGGCTCGGATTAAGTGATTCATTTAATTCTTGGATAAACAAAGATAATATTATATAATTGTATCATATTTATAATAAATAAAACACATTTATGTTATATTATATTATATGTATTATAATAACCTTTGTAATAAGTCAATAAATAAATAAAATTAATGAAACGCATTTGTATGAATTACTAATAAACTAATTTACAATAATAACATTTTCTTCTGGCTGGAGGTGGTCCATCAATATGTTCATCTTGAAATGGAACGTTATAATGTTCAAAACACGGCAGATATTCTCTCAGATTAACCCTTTTCTGTTTGGGAATGGAATACCAATGTTCATTTAAAGATATGGGAGTCACCTTTGTTTGAAGTACTTGTAGCGGTATTAATGGAATTATAGACTTTTTGATTCCACTCAAAGAACCATAATTTTCTTCTATTGTTACAATTGCTTTATCCACCTTTTCTTGTGTATTTCCCATTATAATTTGATTCGTCCTAATTTTTTCGTTACTTCATAAATGGCCAAATCTCGTTTAAGTTTTTCCAACTCGAGAATGTACTTTTCAATTCGTTTACGTAAATCCATGCGCTTCTGATAAATGTATGTTATATAATGAGAAAATGCATTTACCTAACTGAAATATATACGCTTTGTTGGTCCAACTCGGCGGCAAACAGGACATCCTGGGTGGTCTCCAGCAAGCAATGTAAAGCAACAACCTTCACACAGCGACAAATGGGAACATTCTGTATAAATAGTATTTCGCCTATTTCTTAGGCAAATGATACAAATTAAATCATCGGAGGAAACTCGTTCTGTTGCGGTAATTGCCCCATCCGAAGAACCGCTCTCGCTGGATAATTGAAGATTATTACCTATTGATAATAATTTGTTGTATTTTTCCTTCAAACAGCGAATCTGTTGAAGCCTGAATGTCTCCATCATCTTCAGGTCCCGCACTTTCTTTGCCAATGCATGGCAGCGGACACGAACGCGGCGCGTATGAGCATACAAAGTATTTGCATACCTCTCTTGCTCGCTAAAAACCTCCATAGCTCGCTTCACATCATGTCTATCCACATTGGTTATTGGTATGGAAGGTATATCCATAATTGATAATTCCTCCCTTGTAGGCGGCGAGGCGAACCAGTGACGGCTACTAAGACGTCTGCCACTAGGCATTGGTGTTGGTGTAGAAGGTCTACCATCTAGGTCTTCATCTGATGAAGATTCAGTAGCTGGTACGAAGTCCTCATGTGACATTGTTCTTGTGATATTTATAAACTTTGCAAACAACTTTGCTTTCGCGTTGCAAAAAATATAGTTATGTGCAAATATTTTCATATCAACCTTTTTTATATTACACTGTGTGCAAAAACGCGTGATCGGTTCAGGATATTCTAGAAACATAGCTTCCGCTTGTAATCTGTCAACGGTCTTCTGTAATCAGGAGACAGACAGCTTCCTGTCATTTTATCATCAGGAAATTCTAGTCCGCTCACAACGGTCGTTTTCTAATCAGTCAACAGTCTTTTTATAATCAGTTGATTAGGCAGCCAGCTTCCTATCTTAGCATTAATTAGACAGCTTCCGGTCGCAACGATCGTCTTATGAGCAAAAAATTCTAGAATACGTCGAAAAAGGGAGGGAGTTACAAAATATATAAAGACTGTGATTATGACATCTACATTCATTCGCAGTTGAAAATCTCACCAGTTGAAAAACTTACCAGTTCAAAATCTCACCATGATGGATTCGCTACAAAAGTTAAACTCATACTCGTGTGCTTTCAAGAAATTAAGTGACTTGGAGCAAAACAAACTTTATAAAGTAAGAAAAATGCGAACTATTGGAACTAAGTATGGAATTTCAATTTTGGTTTATTTGGACGATGTTGGCGATGTAATATTACCTAGCAGATTCAGAGATTTGTGTGAAACAATGGAAGAAATGAATAAAACATTTACGGAAAAAAATGTGTTCTTAAAGACACTACCAGCGATTGGCAAATATATTCCAATTGAATTTGTTTCTATTGAAGAATAATTCGACAACAATAGCAGGAAAAGCAGTAAAGTAATTCTTGGATAAACAATATCGGCTTTGATGTATAATTGTAATTTCTGTAATAAATGAACCATTTATATTATATTATAAGTTTTCGTAAGAAATAAAACACATTTTATATTTATTACAACTTTTTATTATTATAATTTTGTAATTTCTTAAATAAATGTATAATAAAAAGATTTAATTATGGTAATTAATCTTCCTTGTTACAAATAATACAATCTCTTTTAAAAATACGTTTATATAGGCACCTCTTACAGGTTGAGCAATATGGTGGTCCTATAAATTCTACACAATTTAAGTGGGAATGATGGGCTTGTAGAACTATGTTCTCATGCAGTTGTTCGATATAGTGAGAGTATTTATTGTCCATTTCAAAACAGTTTGGGCATAGTATTACAATTCTTCTGTAATGTTTATCACTTAACACGTGATAGTTGTCAATGGGAACTGTACATTTAGTTTCACCACACATTGTTAAATTTGCGTTCTTCGTATAATAATTAGCGTAGAAGTAAATTTTCGTAGATAATGCATTCCTTTTTATATGAAGTAAGTAAACCACATCCTTTTTCCTATATGAATCGGTCAACGGTCGTTTTGTAATCAGTTAATTAGACAGCTTCCGGTCGCAACGGTCGTTGTTGTCGTTGTCGTTGTCGTCGTCGTCGTCGTTGTCGTCGTCGTTGTCGTCGTCGTTGTCGCCGTTGTCGGAGTCGACAGCACAATTTAACCTGCAGAGGGCAGCACTGGCCAACAGCGCCATCGCACGGACCAGGGACACACCTCTTGCATGTGCCTTATACAGCGTGGCCAGATTCCAGGTATGAGTCATCGAGCGGCCCTATACACTGGCTGGCTTATACAGCGTGTCCACGGCCAGTGAGTGAGGGAGAACCAGCATACTATACCTGTTCTGATACTGCTCCTCTGATTAGTGTAAAAGTGGTAAGGCATACCATTTGCGTGCAATGGGAATATTCTGGTCACTTTAAACTCGGTTTCAAATAAGATCGATTTCACCCAAACCTTACCAATTTTTAGATGACGAAGCATCGTTTGCTTTTGCTTTGCGTCTTAAATTGTATTTTAATGACATGAAATTAAAATAGCTTAATTTTTTCCTTAAACTGTACCATTTTCAAGTTACTTTTATGAAATACGCAGCCAAGGAAAAGCAAGACAGCTTTCTCAAGTGGGTTTCACGAGATAAAATATTATTTCAATCACTTAAAACGCAGATTGGAAGATATATATGTAAGAGGATTTTTGCTTCGTTAGGAGTTGGGAGCCTAATCGAAATTCATCTATAAATCCTTTTTTCGTTAGAACACCTTTGGAATTTGAGAAATAACACGTTGCTCATAACAAATACGCACATGCCCGCGCGACCTACTTCCAAAGCTTGCTCTTCCAACAGCAGTATCACATAATTTGTGGGAGATGTGGTGCCTGCGAGGAACTCTGTAAATGAATCTCAGACACATATTCTGGATCATTCGAATACGTTTGACATCAATAGCTAGAAGGCATGGAACATATATAATATCGCAAAAGCTAAGGTGCGATAAAACTAGAATATCACAGAGTAACTTTCTTGCAATAATACCAAGAATATGACGACTGGAAAATAGAATTTTAAGGTGACAGAATGCTTTACGAATGAAATGATTAACATGTTCCGTGAAGCGCAAATCTGCATCTATAATCTATTATGTACGCATTTTTTATGCTGCAAGGCAGAATTGGAAAGGACAATAAGGTTTGGCAGAACAGCAATGCGAGACTTTTCGTTGTCAAATAGCATAAATGAAGACCTCTTGGCATTAAGTTGTAAGCATCTCCAAACCATTGTTGACTTGTTGAGAAACTGAATTTGGCAAATTATTAATGCAGAATGATGAATATAACTGTATGTCATCGGCATACACGTGAAAATTACAACTAAGCCGTGATAATAAACAAAACCGAGATGTGTAAATCGAAAATAATAAGGGACCCAGTATTGAGCCCCGAGGATCTCCAGAACTCAGATATGTCAATTCAGACTTAAAACTACTCACCACAACACGTTGAGATCTATTACTGAGATAGTTTTTGAAAAAATTTGTGCAGTGGGGTCAAAACTAGCGTGTTTCAGGATACACAAAAGCATATCATGATTTATTGTATCAACGGCCTTAGAAAAATCCAAAAGGATCAAAATCAAAAGTTTATTATCATCATTAGATATAATGATATCATCAGACATATGAGTTAAAACTGAAGAACAACTATAACCAAGACGGAAACCGGATTGCATAGCAGGTAGAAAATTACACTTACTTCAGTTCTTAATAGAACGTCAACTACTTTCTCCACGATCTTTAAGAACGTGGACAGGATACTAATGGGTCAAAGATCCTTAAAATTTTTCTGCGAACTAATCTTGGGCAACGGATTAACATTAGCAATTTTCCATACCTGCAGAAACACATCATTTGACAGATAAGTATTAATAGTATCTGTTAGAAACGGAACCAAGTGAGGATAACAAAGATGAAACATCTTAAAACTAATGTTATCCGAAGCGAAGTACTAGGAGTAATATTTGACAGAACTTTTCAAGTGAAGTCATCATCAACAGTTCGAAACGAAAACTTAAGTTGGGGTCTTTGAAGTTACTATTATAGAAAGATAAAACACGATCAGGTTGAAATTGAGGAATGTTGGAGAAACAATTGTTAATTTGATCAAGAGAAAAACAGGAATGTTCGTAGTTGACTTAGAACGAATATTAAGATCACTAAATTCCTTACAAAAACTTCGGGTTCAAATGAGTAACTTTATAATTTAAATATGCTTTCTTTTCTGATCTATATGAATGATATGAAATTGAAATACGACAAAGGATGCTTCAAATATTCAAAATTAAGGCACTACAGAAATGTTCTGGCGCTGGTGGTGGTTTACTGTTACATAATCTTTATAAGAATGCTAGGTTACGAATATCTCAACTTCTTTTCTGGAGTCCATGTAACTATGAAATATGGTAATGACATGGAGGTATATCTAGTTAAATGTTACTGGCTATATTTTCATGATTGGTCAATTTATTAATAGTAAATATACAAAAAAAAGTACTGATTAATACCAAAGCGACATGCCCTCTCTTCTAAATAGTCTATTGCTTGTACATACATAAGTAATAAATGTTTTCCAATAAAAGATATTTTGTTTATAAAACTGAAGGAAACCTTACGTCATGAAGATCCAGTACCTTCTAGACCCTCTTGTTTTGTCAGTTTAAATTTAATAAAATTAGTATCGAGTACAGATATATACTCACAGAATAGACACAAGTTTAAAGTAAAATAGTGCGAGGAAACGACTACAAATTAATTTTGGATCAACTTTAGTTAACGTCTGTAATAAACAATGAATGAAAACGTTATTAGAATACACTTCCTTAAGGAAACATTTTCTTTTTCCTCCAAAGGTGATTTATAGTACTATACAAGGATATCATACTTTATCCGACAGACTATCCAAGGAAACGGACCGTTTGAGGAACGTCCCGGCCCATACTCAACCCCTTTCCTAAATTGCTCCATAAAATTTTTCCAATGGTAATATTATTCCGAGCGAGCCAGCGTTGGCATGGCAAGCACTTCTCTCACTCCCACTTACCTTCTAACGTATGTGTTTCTTTATCGTTCGTTTTACGAATTCCGATGAAACTTTTCTTCCATCGCCTTTACCTCTCCTATTTTATTTCCTTTTCTTTCATTTTATATATGTCGAAGTATATCAGGGCGGATCCGTAATTGCTATTTTTGGAGTTTGTGGTGTAGGTATTCAAACTTTTATTATCAGATATATAGTTCGTTTTGCGCTCCGGAAAAACTTCGTAGAATAATCTTCGCATTAAGAGGAGCTGTGCATTAATAAATGTGCCTATCCACATATATAAACAGTTTTATGATATTATATTTAAGGAAAGATTATGTTTATATTTATAGCTAATTTATGCATATAATTATCTCAGGTAAAATAGTTGTGATACGACCTGTTATAAAGAACTGTCTAAACACGCTAACGCATACAACAGCATCAATAAGATGAAAACAACTCGATAATGGCAGAGGTAAGACTGTCTGACCATAGGTAGAATAACAGTTATAGTTCAAGGTTCGAATCTTGCAGGTGATGCTTCTAGCAACGTCTCCTTAGATCCGTATTTAGGCTGAGTTACCATTAATAATTAATAGCGTAATCTTATTCACGGTGAGATAATTTTAGCAAAGACATGGAAACACATTTACACAGCAAGAACTGCAATGGGTACTCTCAATAAATAATACAGTTTGGATAGCTGCAGCAGCTACACTCACTACAAAAGAGTGAACCATTGAATTATCACATCATTATTAAGCTAGCAATAAAAATATCATGAGCATGATACTGTTGTTATTACATAAAAAAATCATGATTCCGACGCAATAACTAAACAAAATCGAAATTATTCAGAATTATTTATTTAAAATTTTCCCTAACCTACAAATGATAGGGCACATAAAACATAAATATAAATACGTATATTCTTTTTCTATTATCAATACCTTGAGCGTTTATTTATTCCTAACTTCCTAACTTTGACTTCTATTAAAAATTTAATATAATTGATATTTAAATACGTAAGTTTTGAAATTAGTCCCTAAAATCCACAACGAATAGCCAGCGGTTATCATGAAACCAGCTACAGTTAATGGCGATATCATTTGAACATAATTTAAACAGAGAACATCTCTTCTCTCTTACCATGTACACTACACGTTCGGATATAATATTACATAAGTTAAACAAAACTTATCGAAGCCGACCCATCTCTAAATCCGTATCTAAACACAACTAATACTAAGTGTAATATTCTGGCAATATGACCGCACTAACAACCTATAACCCATATCTTTTGGATTAACTCTAAACCAACAAATCGTTAGGGAAATGTCCAGAGATTATTGATAATTACGGTAACCTTGTAAGCAATTGTTTTCCACTGTGATAAATTTCCTAAATGTCCCTTTTATGGTAAATCGATATTGTGCGTGTAGAAAATAATCTTACTAACTTCATACTATTTATTCGCTTATTACTAATTAAATTGATTAATTGATTAGAATTCAGAATTACTCGAGAAAGTATCTACTAGTGAAATTTTCGAATATATCAATCATTGACGAACGCTGTACAAAACCTATTACACCTTTTTCGTAAACAGTTTCTCAGACATCATACGTTAGCAATGACGTTATATTGAATCCCTAATAAATACACACATAAAACATTAATTATAATTCCATTTCCGCAAAAAACGATTACCATACAATGCTATCCGCTTCACTTTCATTACGGTCACGTAACAACCTCATGTGTTAGACGACCTAGTTTAATCTTCGCCCAAAAGAACTAACCAACAACCAGGTCATTAAAGTCACGCGTCAGTCAAATGTCTGAACTTGTTTGGGGTTCGTAACTAACACGAGTAACAAGAACTGGAAGCCCTAGACAGCCTAGAAGCTCTACAGCTAGGCGATATTCCCAGGGCGAGCGCTCCAACGAATCGTCGTCAGACCCAAACAACTACAGCAAAACGTACTCAAAGCTTTTTATACGCACCGAGAGCGACTCCCAAAGAGATTTAGACGTTTGGAAGAGATCCGCTTTACTCTCAAGAGTTGAAGTAACATCTGGCAGGGCTCGCACATGACAACCGAAGAATGCCTACACAACTCGCTTTTAATCAAAGAAGAGTTTAAACAATAAAAATGATCAGAACGTTCTCTGCGTGTCATATGCAAATTAATGGTCATTTCCTGCACTCTGATATAACAGGGAGACGTTACGTGATTATTTTTTGTAATTTTAATAGAATCAGCGAACTTGTTTTGTTTTTGTTTTTCTTGGTTATTTACTTGTTTAGCATTCTTAATTATATTATCCAGCTATGCAAAAAACGAAATATTAAAGTCAAGTTAATAGATGTAGCAGACACATTCTACGTGATACTAATTTTATTAATCTTAATATTCGAGTTAAAATTTTGTTTTTCTTTTACAGCGCTGTTTGGACAAGACACTCCCGCTCTAGAAATTCAACCACATGGACAAGAACTTAGCAGAGTGGAAGGTGAGAGTATGGCACTTACATGCAAGCTGCAAGCAGGTGATGTGAATCAAGTGTCTCAGTTAGAGTGGCTTGACTCAAGAGATGAAGTTATTCGAAATACAGATATTAGGCAAGGGATATACATACAGGTAAGAGACATGTAATGCAATTCTTGACGCTCGCTTTAGCAAATATAATTTCCTATTTAGCACTTCATCTCAGAGTTTCCTTTTATATTTTTCTTTCTATGTGATTGAATTTGAAACAGTGGAGCCATATTGCTTAAATAGTTTTACGTGGGTCTGCCTTAAACTAACACAAAATTATACCTAACCATTTAACGGTCACTGAACTTATTGCAAAACATGGAGACCTAAACTTCTTAGTAACCGTTATATAAACTAATCTTTACTGCAGCTAAAGGTATATGAAAATTCAAAGAGTATCTGGTCGTAGATACAGTTGTAATTCGAGCGTCGAGGTCGCCATTAGAAAGTATTTGTACTTATGGTAGACAATTTTACCAGCTACCGTTTAAGTTAAGCTATCCTACAATTACAGAGTGGTACAGAATCTCAAAAACATTATCAAATTATAACCGTGCTAATTAATTTGGATAAAAATTCGTACTTAGGTATTTTTAAAATTATTGATTATGAATCGAAAATTAAATTTAGAAACACTTTAAAAGGACAAAATGGCGAATTAATTATGATTCTCCATTATCATATAGATTAATATGTAAAAAATTCATTCGACTTGCACGGAATTTAGTGTTTATGGAGAGTGTAGGTTTGATGTTAGTTAATACGAAGCCAACAGGCGATTGGAATACAGTAATTAATCACTATTACAATCCTAAATAACATACAGTCTTATATTAGGTTTCTCTTACAGAGTTCCAGAATTTGACAAAATAATATTACTTAATATTAATTATATTTACGTCAATCTCGCAAATTTTTATAAGCTGTTTTAAGTTTGTTTATTTTTCCAAACTTCTGCAACGTAATATTAAAAATTAGTCAAGTAAGAACGAAAAAAAAAACATGTGTTCGGGCAATCCTCCTTTCGAAACTCAAAATTTTGAAAGTTGTTCCAAATTGTTTTAGGATCGTGTTCGAATACTCCAGTGTTTTGCAAAATATTGTTAAAGTTAATTTAAAAAAAATATATTTTTGTATCAATCGCTCATTTTCAAAATTATTTTTTTGAAATTTTTATTTGTTGTTCCACAGTTTTGCAAATAAAGTTTAAAATTAAAAAAAAAACAGCATTTTTAGATCACCTTTTTTTCTATTGTTAGTCTAGTATAGACATTTTGAAAGTTGTTTCAGATTGTTCCAGATTTGTTCTATATTGTTGCAGTTTTGCAAACTAATGTTAAAAACTAATCGAAAACTATATTTATGTCAGTATACTCTATCATAATTCACGACGTAGTTGAGAGGAACAGATGCTAGTATCCCTAACGTAAAAAATGTTTTTTGTACAATTTTTCCGCAAGTTTTTATATTGTTTCAAAAAATTAGAAAAACGTAGAACAACCTAGAAAAACTGTCAAAATATCAATTTTCAAACAAGGAAATGCGAATTTATTTTTCCTCTTATTTAGTTATCTATTCATAGTAGAAAGTTAAAATTTTGCAACAATGTTAAGAACAATTACAAAAACCTTTAATTCATAAGATAAGGAAGCTGAGTTAAATAATATTGGTTTTCCTTTTTTTTTCGAGCTAGATACGAATACTGTAATTGGTGATTATTACAATCGGAGATGTCGAGTTCGACCACCGTAATGAATTTTATTTAAACCGACCGTTCAGTTCGACCACAATTTTGCAACGAAGGGATTAAGGAATAACATAAGGGATTAATCCTAATTACCTGAAGAGGCGGAGTTTATAATTATCGATTAATAGACAAATAGTTCGACCACGTATTTATTCGGCCAATCGAAAAATAATCTCAGAGGGTTTCATATTGTATATAAAGTACAGCATATAAGGTCATTCATATCATTATTTTGTGTAAATATACTCGTATACGTATCTACGTTGTCTGACAAACTGTAAGGGAAATTCTATCTGTATATGTATAATATTTTTTGTTTTGTATATTAATTTTTGTATAAGTAAATATTCGTATGCACATATTTACTTGTTCTAATTTGAGAGTGCAAATTTTTAGTTTTATGTAAATATGGGAAGGTACATTTTCTAACAAATTGTGAAAGCGATTCTATCTGTAAATACAAATACACTTTTATACCTCTATTACTCGTGTGTTTTTTGCAAGTGCGGTTGAATTGACAACATATTAATGTAATCTGTTAATTACATAAATGTATTCACCCTCTTACGTGGTCGAATTCGAGGGTAGGATTTAAAGAAGCCTAACTGATTAGACGATTAACCAGGTAGCCGTGGTCGAACTAGACAACGTCCATTACAATAATATGGAACTTCCAGTTAACATATGCCAACAAAGTAGATGCATAAAATTTCAAAAGTGAGAAAGTAGGCTTTGAGTTGTTTCTTCACTTTTATGTTGACGCACGCCTGAATTCCGTACATAACCGCTCAGTGTGTTACATGTTAGTGTATTTTCGAAGATGAAAGTCGCTTGGACAGCACACAAAAAAAATGTTTTGCATTATTTTCTTCAAGAAAATGTCAGCTGTAGAACGATTTATTCAATTCTCTCAAAATACAGCAAAGGATTGCCGGCTGCTGGAATTACTAAACCTGGTAGAAAAATGATATTAAATAGAAATCAACAGGAAAAACTGAAAGACGCTGCAAAAAATCGTATTGGGGCATCGAATAGAACTTCAGCACGAAAATTTCACGTTTCCAAAGAAACAATTCGTCAAAATTTGAAGAAACTGGGTGTGACATATCACAAACGTGCGTTAGTTGCGAAATACAGTGAGAAACAATTACGTGAAATACCTACCAAGTTTCGATTGTTGCGACGAAAGTTTTTGACGAACGGTGTTTCGTTAATTATTAACGATGAAAAATATTTTACGTTTGGATGGAGTAAAGGTGAACAAAATAGGGGTTTTTATACGGACAATATTGCGATGAGCCCTGATAACGTACGATTGATTCCAAAAAGTAAATTTGAGTCAAAAATTCTTGTCTGATGTGCGATTTCTTTGATAGAAATTTCATAGTTGTCAATTGGCTGACAGAAAATAATATCTCATTTGTCCCGAAGAAAGCAAATCCACCAAATATCCCAAAAGCTAGGCCAATTGAGGCTTTTTGGAATTTATTGTGCCAAGAGGTATTCAATAATGGATGGGAAGCCAAAACGACCGACGAACTTACTCTAAAAATCAAGAAATCTGTGAGAAAACTTGACCGTAGTGTTGTCCAACAGATGTTTAAAAATGTTCCCAGTAAACTTCGTAAAGTCGAAGATGAGGGTCCACTTTCCTTATACAGTGACCGGCAGAAAGTGCGCAGCATATGGGAAAATGGTTTACCTTTGAATATAGCAAAATTATGTTATTGCATCATATCTCGGCATGACTTGAGATCAAAATAGCACTCGCGATTTTTGCCGAAACTCTCATCGTATACGAGGGAGAGCCAAAAATACAAAATTACGCTAAGAGTAAAGTACCCCCATTTTTAACATTAGACTTTTCTTTATTAACCAATAGTTCTTTGGTTTTAAAAATTAAAGTAAAATATCGAGTTTCATTCACTTTTGATGAAAAATTTCAGTTTACTGTTTATTCTGAATTACCCTGTATAAGAAATTGAGCGCGCTCATACAATACCCAAATCTTACTCTCTGTAGATATCGTAACAGAAAACCATAAATAATACGTCGCAAAAGTCAGCTACAAAAATAATATAGCTCTTGAAAATAAAAATTCAAGAATGTGAAATAATTTTGCTGCACACCATATTTAAATGAAATTGTATGATTTATTTTAACTTAATCATATTTAAAATTGTAATATTTTTTCATAATATTAACAACACTTCTTTTTATTCAGGTTTTAATAATAATAATAATAGTAAAGATACATAATAGTAGGAAATAAAACTCAAAATACATTAACAAAATCATAAACAAAAATATTTATTTACAAGTACATTATTTTTCTACGTGAGCTCCCCATTCTCTATACATTTCATTGTCCTGTTGTTAAATTCTTGTGCTACGTTTCTTAAAAAAACCGGATTAATTTGAACGACACACTGCCTAATCGTATTTTCTAAATGGTCCAGATTTCTAAATGGTCGATGTTTGTATACTTGGTTCTTTAAGTAACCCCAGAGAAAGAAATCCATTGGGGTAATGTCAGGCGATCTTGCAGGCCAATGATTTTCTGAAAACCGTCCCATCCATTTTTGAGGAAATTGTTGATTAAGCCATTCTCTTACTTGCAATGTAGAATGTATCGAAGCACCATCTTGTTGAAAATACATATTCGCTCGTGGATTTAAAGGCATATCATCTAGGAATTCGCTAAATTGATTCTGCAAGAATTATAAATATCTACCTGCATCTAAATTTTGCCGGAAAAAATATGGTCCAACTATTTGAGTATTCAATATACCACACCAAACGTTTGTTTTAAACGAATATTGGCTTTTACATTCAATTGTAAAATTAGGATTTTGATTAGCCCACCACCTACAATTTTGAGAACTTACTACGTCGTTGCTTGTGAAGGTTGCTTCGTCAGTAAATAATATTTGACTTCCAAAATGGGGATTATCTTCCTTCTTGCCTTGGAACCAAAAACAAAAGTCAATTCTAGCTTCTAGATCTCTTTGTTGAAGAGTATGGGTGAATTTTGGTTTACATGGTAAGTACTTGTTTTTTTTTAAGAATTCTTTTAATCGATTTTTCGGAAATACCTAATACTTCTTCTCTTACAGACAATGGCATAGTAGGAACTTCATTTACTGATAATAACACATTTAAACTATTTTCTTCATTAGTTACACTTTTCTCATGGGGTTGCTTGTATTTACTTTCCACCGAACCAGTCTGTTTAAATTTGTTCACAATTCGGCATACAGTAGAATCGTGAATATTTTTATTGTGTCTATTGTTAAAAATATTTGCTGTTTAACGATAGATATAGTCATTTTTACCACGAATTAGAACTATTTCTACCTTTTCTTGTACCGATAACCTTTCCGCTTCCATTTTAATAGCAAAACTAAATGTCTAAATGACATTTATTGAATTAAGTTCATGTTTTTTAAAATCAAACACATGCAGTATGAAAAAACATCTGTCGAGGATTATGCTGAGACTAACTTTTTTTTTTGTAGCTCTTTCTCGTCAAGCGTTTATTATTAAAACCTGAATAAAAAGAAGTGTTGCTAATTTTGTGAAAAAATATTACAATTTTAAAGATGATTAAGTTAAAATGAATCACACAATTTCAGTTAAATAAAAATTTTTGCCTTCTGAAAACGTAAAATATGGTGTGCAGCAAAATTATTTCACATTCTTGAATTTTTATTTTCAAGAGCTATATTATTTTTGTAGCTGACTTTTGCGACGTATTATTTATGGTTTTCTGTTACGACATCTACAGAGAGTAAGATTTGGGTATTGTATGAGCGCGCTCAATTTCTTATACAGGATAATTCAGAATAAACAGTAAACTGAAATTTTTCATCAAAAGTGAATGAAACTCGATATTTTACTTTAATTTTTAAAACCAAAGAACTATTGGTTAATAAAGAAAAGTCTAATGTTAAAAATGGGGGTACTTTACTCTTAGCGTAATTTTGTGTTTTTGACACTCCCTCGTATACGATGAGAGTTTCGGAAGAAATCGTGAGTGCTATTTTGGTCTCAAGTCATGCCGAGATATGATGCAATAACATAATTTTGCTATATTCAAAGGTAAACCATTTTCCCATATGCTGCGCACTTTCTGCCGGTCACTGTATAAAAGCAAATAATTCATAAAAATAAAATGTTCGAACAATTCTTAAAAAGTGTTTTCGTATTTTCAGTTTGCATCTACTTTGTTAGCACATGTTACATACAATTTTATAATTGCCATCATCATCACAATTGCTTGTATTATATGAGAAAGAAATCAGAACTTTAAAAAAAGTTAAAGGGAGAAAAAGTGAAATAAAGAAATGAATTTCCTCTCAACAGTTTTTATACGAACAAATTTCGCAAAATTAAAAAGAAACAAATAGGGACACAGTTAAACACGTCCGCATAGCATCGCATTAAAATTATAATAGTAACTGAATCGGCGGTTATCGTTTGTGCGCTAACCAGGGTGATACCTTTGATCTATAGTACAATACTGATGGTAAGAATAGAAAAAAATAACGAGCTACAGAAATCTTGGCGCATTGTTTGATTTATATTTCTAATTGCTACTTTACATAAACACATCATATTATGTTTCCTATCATCTGGCAATTAAATGTATCTAACATAAATTGCTTAATTTTTCGTCATTTAAACTGAATAGTGAATGTTCTCCTATATGTGTTGGTTAGAAATCATTTCTAAATAGACATGATATGGAATCTTTGACTACATGTCTGGTAATTTATTGTGCTCGCTTAGCTAAAAAGTATCTTAAGGGTCGAACTGAAATTCCCAATTTATTAGCGTCTTTCAAGTCTCATATAGCTCAATTGCCCATCCGTTACTTCGTCACAGGATCATCTACACCTATTTTGCTTATTAATTGTATTTAAATTGTCATGTAATTGGCTTTAGCTAGATATTAAGTGAATATTACGAAAATATTTTAGAATAAATGTCCATATTTCTTCAAACTCATACAAAGAAAAGACAAACGTGAATACTATTGCCACCATACGTGGTGGTGACGAGGTTAGCCACATCAAATAAAGTAACCCTGTTGTGGATACCTGGGCACACCAATACCAAAGGAAATGACATGGTGGATGAACTAGCACAGCATGGGGCTGACATACATTTCATTGGACCGCAACCCTTGTTTGGTATTCCGAAAAGCCTACTCAAGAAAGAAGTTCCAGAAGGAGAGACCAGTTCCAGAAGGAGACAAAAGAAATGGCCTCCTTCCGAAGGGAAACACCCGGACAAACACAAGCGAAGAAATGTATTAACTCCTCACTAAACAGTAATAAAAGAACTACTTTATCTCAGCAAGTCAGAGTTAAGGACTCTCACGGGCCTTCTAACACTACCCTTTAAGGTACCACCTTAAAGAGATGGGTTGATCATGAATTGATCAAGACACGTGTCGTTTCTGCGAACTGGGAACTGAAACAGCCGAACACATACTTTGCGAGTGCGAATCATTAAGCCGGCAAAGGTTTCAGCATCTAGGATAGGCGATCTTAACACCTGAACTGGTAAAAGCTTTGGCACCCAGACTAGTCCTGAGCTTCGTGAAGAACATTGGAATAGAAGGGTACTGATGGGACAGGATAATCGCAATAGATTAATAGGTCGCAGTGAGGAGAGGTGCTTGGAACCTGAACGACCCACCCGCAACACAATTGCCACCATACCGTCCTGCTTAAGTTACAAGCAAATCATCAGACGTAAAATATATTCTTATAATAAGAATAAAGGTGCACAATAATACATGATAATTATGTCCTTTACAAATGATTCAATTAATAAACTCTAATATCTTAAGAACGATATCGCCATCAGCTAAACTAAACAATTTTACGAGTATCATCAATCCCAATCGTGTTTTATAGTAAATTATCTGTCGGTAGTAAGTGAAGAGTATTAAAGTCTTGACAATTTATAAAAAAGAACAAAAACAAAGAATTTGGTCTTTACCAAGATATTGGTACTGTAAAACTCGACAATAAAATTGTGCATTTTCGTCTTCCATTCTAACCACACTGCTTTTACCGAGGATTAAATGCAAATAATCACCAAAAACCGAGAAAGGCGAACAGCATTCTAGAATATCAATAAAGAATATTACGTGAAGCGCGACAAGGTTCGTAACACAGAGGCTCATTTTCATTGTCGTAAAAGTCTAATTGAATTACCCCTTAACGCTTCATTTTTGTGTGTTTGTGTTGCTCTTAGTTGGTGTTAAATGCTGTTCCGTAGAAGACATTTCAGCAAACTGTGAACTTAATTAAAAAGCTTTTCGCCCACTCTTAATTCTTCCAATTAACACCATAATGAAGACAAAAGAAAATATTCGAATACAAATTGGTAAAACGTTCATCATGTATTATTTATATTGTATTTAATTGTCTACCCTGCAGGTCTCTAGAGCATGCACATTTTTGATATATAGGATTTATATTTGCGATTTTGATCTCTGTAAAAACAACTAGAATTAGATCATTTATAAATTGCTACAAAATTCAACATATTCCAGTTACTACCACTGAGAAAGTTTAGTATTAGATAAAGTGAAAGTTACTTATAATTAGTAAACGCTGTGGCAGCTCTAAACATACATTGTTAATTACATAGACAAATCTGCAGTACATGGTGGAGACCGTCCTTTTTCTATAACCGAAACAACTATTAATAAAGCTCACATTTTTTCAGATCATTTACTATCCTATTGTAAGTCATTAAAATGTAACGATAATGACACTTGTTTCAATATGTAATTACTTTTATAACAATTATACGTAGTTGCTTTTTTAAATGAATTCTTATATTTTTAATATTTACTTAGAATTTTGGCCAGTCACGTGGCACACGTCATATAAAACACACAAAACACAATTATAGTATAGCACTCCCTAAAAACTAGTTTCAAACAAGTCTCTTTCTTTTTGGATGTGTAATGATATTTATGGCCCTCACAATATTGGCAAATTCTTTCGAGTTCAAATTACATTCCATTAGTTAGTCCATGGATTAATATTTATTTAAGACTTCGATAACTTGTATCAAAAATTGACTTCTCGTAACATTTCAAAAACATTTTAAAACGGTTGTAATGGCACCTTTGGAAGAACAACGCCTTTTAAAAATACATACTAATAATTCTAAGCTCTGATATCGAAGGCTTCCACGGTCTGAGTCTCTGTTATAAGGGCTTCCGGGTTTTGACCGCGTCATACTAAAGTACATATACACAATACAAAATAAAATAAAACAAAAATGAAAAAGAAAAATACAAAAAATATATATACAACTTACTCAAACTCGACGTTTCACCACTAATGCAAGTGGCTTCTTCATGAGCAAAACTAGATGAGAGGCGCCAGAAGGTCACGGCAACTCGACGTGTCAACCAGGCTAGAGGCGAAAACCTTCTGACAAGGAGAAGGTGGACGTGCGGGGGTATATATAAAGTGCCTGTGGCCGATTCCGTCACTATAATCCACCAATTATTGATCCAGGACAACCAATCCCCAGACTTAACTAAGTTAGTCGAGAAATGCCTTACTTCAACGTACTTTACCTTACAAATGATACCTATTTTGGGATTATTTCTCACATTCTACTGTTTTTCTCTTCTCTCTTTCACTTCCAACGTACGTTCGCCAGTAGCCATTAGTTATAAACGTGATAACTAAGTTATTCATCAAATTAGGTTAAGATGTCTATGGTTTTTTTTTTAATTTTAATAAAAGCCTAAATACTTAAAACATTACGTGTTTTAATACCCTACAAATATCTAAGCTGGTCCATAGGTAACAATTGAAAAAAATTTCCGGTCCGCCACGCAAAAAAGTTTGAGTAGCGCTGGTTTAGGTCACTCCGTGTACAGGAAACCCACACATACCGACCGATATCTTCATGCCAGCTCACATCATCACCCAGCACAAAAGCAATCCATAATCGGTTCTCTAGTACATCGCGCGATCTCAATTTTCCAACCCGACAACATCGACAAAGAATTGAAACATGTGAAAACTGCTCTTCTACAGAATGGCTATACCTCCGGCAACGTACAGAGTAGTAGGTACTAAGGTAGCATCAGAATCTAGTAATCAGCTAAGTACCATCGTTCTCCCCTACATCCATGGCGTTACAGATCACATCGGTAGAATTCTTCGTAAGCAAAATATCCAACCCATCATTAAACCTTTAAACAAGATCTCCCAAATTCTTCCTTCGCCCAAGGACACTCGCCCCGCTCTTTCCCATAAAGGCATTTATAAAATTCCCTGTGGCTGTGGCTCAGTGTACATTGGCGAAACTGGTCTTTCTATTCAAACTATAATCAAAGAACACCAACGGTACATTAAGTCACGTTGCTCAGCACACTCAGCCTTAACCGAACACTTTATTGATACGGGCCATAAAATTTGTTTTGATCAGGTAGGTATCTGTTATAAGCAAGTCTCATCGCTATTTTCCACGAAAGGTAAGGGAAGCTATCGAGATCCAGACACATCCTCAAAATCTCAATCGTGATATTGGTTATCCACTCTCCAGTATTTGCGGAAACCCGTCCTTTCCGCTTCTTCGACCCGTGCTCACTGTTCCGCATTGTTACCTCGCGCTCACCGTTCCGTTTCCCTGCACAGTGGTATATATACCCCTGCACGTCCACCTTCTCCTTGTCAGAAGGTTTTCGCCTCTAGCGTGGTTGACACATCGAGTTACCATGACCTTCTGGCGTCCCTCACCTAGTTTTGCTCCTGAAGAAGCCACTTACATTAGTGGCGAAACGTCGAGTTTGACTAAGTTGTATATATATTTTTTTGAATTTTTCTTTTTCATTTTTGTTTTATTTTATTGTGTATTGTATATACCGGTTGATTTCAGAGATATGATAAATAACGGCGGGAAGGGGCAAGAGGTACGAAAATTCGCTAAGAAGTGGGGACGCGTACAAGTCTCTCTATCACAGTCTAGTCTCGTCTAGTCTACAACGCTGTGATAGACTCATTCGCGTCCCCACTTCTTAGCGAATTTTCGTACCTCTTGCCCCTTCTCGCCGTTATTTATCCTACCTGTGAAATCAGCCAGTATGTACTTTACTATGACGCGGTCAAAGCCCTCATAACAGAAATTCTAATTCTAATTCTAATTCTGTTTTGAAGTAGGTACACACCACTATTTTATATTAAAAAAGTGATTGTATCCTATCAACACTGAAACGCAAGTAACCAGTACTAAAGAGTAAACTTAATCTAAAAACTTTGCATGTTTCAGCAACTCCAAGATGAAAACGGCATCATGTTGATTTTCGCCAAGTTGATAAAGAGCATGGAAGGGAAATATACGTGCAGAGGAAGCTACGCCAAAACGGAACAGTTACAAGCAACAGTAACACTCAAGATAATAAGTAAGTAACTTGTCAAAGTGACGAATATGTGTGGTAATTTGCTTATTAAAAATGTTAGTTCCTAGAAATAATAATATTACGTCTCATATCTATACGAAATAAACATTATAGTATAAAAACTGTTGTTGCATACTTAATTCATACTTTTCAGCTGACAATATCCAACAATTTTCAAACAATAAAACTATCCCTTGATTGCGAAACAAATCTCTATAACTGTGACAATAACCGTGCTCCTCAAAAAAAACCGCGTCTATAGTTTTAGAGTTATATCAGGTCCTACAATGCAAAATCACTTCCTCATGTTTTGTTGAAGCATTCTAAAGCTTTGGAGGCTAGGAACTAGTGAGGAAATACAACTTACTATTGTCAAAAGTAACAAGGACACTGTAGGGAAAGTTTCTAATTTTGGAAACAAAATATATCTGCGCAAGCAACAGCAGCAAAAAAGTTAGCATCAGAAATGTAAACAAAATACATTTGGTTTCAAGGAAAGAATACCGCTTGACAACTATTGCTACTGATATCAAACAAACATATAGATTAAATATTGAAATACAGAGAAGACCAAAAGTTTAAATAGAGCATGGCCAATAACAATCAGAAAAGGCATGTTGAAAATGAGCTACAGAAAAATGTCAAGTGTAAATGCTCTTTCATCTGAAATACAATGCATCAACTGTTCATTATTGAAACAATCTTCTGCCAGTTTTATACTAATTCGCACAACACGTTTGTAGAAGTACTTATTTCAGGATCTTAGAGGCAGCCATACAACACATAGTTCAAAATAAAACCATAAAATTATTAAAAAGTCCATGAAGATTGAGTTTTTCGCTTTAATACAAAATCGCTAGAACGTTTTGAACAGTGCCTATACAAAACGACAAGCTAGGTATATATAAAACAACTCACACATAATCTGCAAATTCTGGGATACTCAGAATACAAATTACTGTAACACAGTTGTTGCCAGTGTTGCTAAAGATACGCCGCTAAGAAAAAAAAAACAACTCCATTTAAGACCAACCGCACATTTAATTTATCTCTTTCTCGCCTTATTTTTACGCTTTCGATGGTAAACAAATGTATGTGTATATAAGGCCTCACTTTTTCCGTTTAGCTATAAAATTATATCTGCGAGATACGTTCGGAGAATTGTCAACATTAACATTTTCTCAAGACAACCGCCATGGGGTGTTGCTAGCAGGCATCAAGCAACAGAAAGTTGTTCCTGTTTTACGGACTTGAGTTTGGAAAATATAGTCGAAAGAAATTGAACAAAGAAAACAAAAATACAGAAACCCGTCCCAACAATAAAAATGTGAATGATACATTTTACGTTACAGATAAGTCGAACCGTTTATTTTTAGAGATAGACGCAAACTCTTGTAAGAAAAATATAGTAACGGTATACAATTTTACCAATTCAACAGAAGACAAACAAGTTTACTATAATAATAGTACAGTTTACTCCGGGTTATATACTTTGTATAAAACTTTAAAATCAACCAAAAGTCTATACTTATGTTCTAATGAAAGTGACCCGATATAAACATACTTGTCGTAAATTATGAATGAAAGTTCGTGAACATAATAATAAAAAGAAATAGTGAGCAATTTATGGGTTATCACCGAGGAAGCAGCGGATATTAAAGGATGATGTATATATGGAAGTAAGTATTTCGTTTTTCTTATGATTGCTGGAATCATAAATTTTAATACATTCATCTTCTGTTACTCTTAGTATACATTTTCTGCTGTATGTTCTGATTCATCGATCGATTTTATTCCCTCTTTAATTTCAGTTTAGCCGTCCTTAGATTTCTTTGATGACCGATCTTGTCGCTAGCCGTGATACTTCTCCTCTCAAATTTCCTCAATCGGTTTTGTACTGGGATTACAATAGCTTTGGTTTATGTTTTTAAGACGTATAAATTATGTAGATTTAAAATATTCGTTTGATTTGTTTAATTTTGCAACTTTCATTCTTGTTTACAATTTTTCCTGTGTATAGGTTATGTTTGTTAGGACTAGTTGTCAATTTGTGTTGCCAACGTTTTTATTTAATTGTGATTTACTCTCTGTTTGCAAAATTTTTGACCAGAATTTCAATTTGCAAATGTAGTCATTTTGTCGCCTCAGTGTCCTTGTAATTGCTTTGAAGAACGTGTGATTTAGAGATGTCTGACACAAGTGTCACGAATTTCAATTTGCAAATGAAACTTTTAGCTAGACCGATGACGTTCATGAAGTGTGGTCTGCAGAGGAAATAAAACCTTTGCAGTTAGTGTCGCAAGTCATGATTCGTGTAGACGTCAATACACTTGAATCGGGACACTAAATGTATACATCAATGTCGACGCAAAAAATTGCGTACCGTGTGGCTACAATCGACACTACTGTCGTCATTTGTGTCGAGTTTCGTCGCGTATCCTTACCTTAACTTGCTTTGCAATTGATATGTTCCTATTTTGACCAATCCCCTTCTTACTTTCTTCTGAGCCTCGAATTCGATGCTAAAAACTATTTAACCCATTATAAATTACTGGCAGAGCGTCGCCATATTTCAGCCAACACCGAGAACGTCATTTTGTAAACTCTATTTTTGCGTCTGGCCGTTTAACTCATATAATACAGTTTCATGCTATTTATACATATAGCGCTAAACTGGTAGCGAGCATTTGTTATCATTAGTTTGTTATTTATAGTGTTGAAAATGTGAATTGTTTCAAAATGGATAAAGTTTGAAATTATAGTGATAGAGAATATCTAACTTCAAACAGATGTGGTAAATCTTTCCCGGTATAAGCAGCCACCGTAAACAAGATTACTAACTACTGTAGTTATAATATTGTTTTATGATAGGATGTAAACATACTCACTCAAAAATCTTTATGAAGTAGGATTATTGACTATGCTGGATGCATAGCAACTCCCGCTGACCAATTATTTACATTCCGACACCATCTTACCAATGTAGTCAACCTTGTGCTTCACCACGGCTGTTGAAGTAACTTAAAACGAGTAAGATTGTAGCAGTGGATGGAAAAAGGCAAAGATGGTTACTCTAGTCATCTGTACAGGCAAATCCAATTTTACATATCGATTTGGTTAGAGACACTGACCAACCAACTCTTCAATCATTTTGAGATTTATGTTGGAATTCTTCAGAGCAAAGCAAGTGTTAGCAGGCGAAAACACTGTTAAACCTGTTTGGGTTGCTGGTTGTTTTAGTAGATGAAAACTAAAAACTCAAATATAACTGTTATATTGTTAAAATCAACTTGTGGATTGATCTAAGAGATTATTGAAATGCTAAGGTAGAAGGTAGATTTCTTCTAGCAGCAGAACACTATCTAAATATCTGTTCTTTCTAGAAAAAATCTGGGACAAGTAACCGAGCTACTAACTACGTATTTTCAGCTGAAAAATCACTCCCACAATTCTATTCTACATATCGAAGTTGTCACAAAAAAGTAAAGAATACATAGTCCCATAGCCGCAATGTATACCTCATCAGTAGGAGGCATAGTTTTATGCACATATAGAGAACAGCAAAGAGTTTTCATTAGTAATGCATAATATAAGTTACGCGCCAATCGTAAAGTTTCAAACAGCAATACGTTTAATACGCAAGATCAACGTTACGACGACATGAGAAACAGTACCGTCATTGTCAACGTGTGATATCAAAACTAGAGTAGCTGGAATTCGCCACATATTGTTTACACTCCATACATCTAAGTTAAAAACCTATATTTATACAATATTATTACAACAAGAACTCCTATACATTGACAATACGACATTCTTTTCCGTTCTGTATGTTTTCGCAGCCGACACAACATTACCAGTACATAATATATTATTCTAGCAAAATATTTAGTATTTCTAGTATATTTAAACTGAAAAATATTGAAAGAAACTTTTGTTGATTTATTGCCTCCCCATATTTTCGGATAACAAAACCAAATAATAAAACAATTTAGTTTTCACTGTTACAAAAAAACTTAGAATTCTGAATTTTTCGACTTAAGGGTGGGTAAGATGCTCTTTCATTCTAAAATATTTTCAAGGTCGTACCACTTCTGGTAACACCGGAAGTCGCCATTAACTTTCTTATTTTAAATAGAACACCCCATATATTATCTCATTTTTGAATTCTCGATGATATTTCCTGATGGGTTTTATCTAGTTTCCCTATACCTATTTTCATTTGTTTCTTAGATATCTTGATTATTTTGAAAATTTTGATATATGTAGCCTTATTTTCAATATTGCACCTTTTACCCATTTTCGATTGGTGGTAAGCATTACTTGGGTAGACGGAAGCTCCGGAATGATACTTTCGAAATTCACTTTGACAACTGATTTATTGCATACAGCATGTCTAACATTTTATGATCAATTACATCATCTTCAAAATTGAGAAAGTTCAGTTTTTAAATACAACACCCTGTATATTATTAGATGATCGAATGCAGAATTTAATTCTGCATCGATTCGCTGTGCCTTTCGTTATACCTTTTTTAACGGTTTTCTTGTTATTCCATATTTTCTATTAAAAGCTAATGAAACTCCAAAAGTCCTATCTAGTAAACATTGATTTTGACAGGAACTAAAACAATGTTGTTGATTTTATGTCAAGACAGTTTAAATCTGAAGATTAGTAAGGCATCTCTTCAGAGTTCTAATTATTTTGCTTTTTCAAGTGCAATTTATAATGGAGAATATTGAAGAGTATTCCAATAATGATATATTAAATTTGTTTTATACACATGGTGAATGCGGAAGAATTGTCAGACGAACATGCAGATTATTTAACCAACGATATCTGGACCGACCAACAATGACTCCCGGAAAATTCGCAAGAATCGAGGCTCGATTTATGGCAACTGGGAGTGTAAGGGCAAGTCGAAATTACCGAAAACCCGTAATAAATAATGAAGATATCTAGGTGAATGTTTTGGCTTATTTTCAAGCTTATCCACGCAGTTCAACACAGCAGCGCTAGAATTGGGTATTTCAAAAGCGTCAATCCACAGAATATTAAAAAAACATAAAATGCACCCTTTCTCTGAAGTTATTGTGCACGGATTACGTCTTGGTGATGAGGCAAGACGAGTCAACTTTTGCGAGTTCATGTGCATAAAAATGACGGAAAATCTCAGATTTTTTCATAGGATTATGTGGACTGATGAATTTAAATTCAACAGGCAAGGAATTATAAATCGCCGAAATAATCACTACTGGGCACAATATAATCCACATGTAATAATGGACAATAATCACCAAGACCACTTTAGTTTAATGTTTTCTGTTTAATTATGGACAATAGAGTAGCATGTTAAGTGTATGATGAAAATTTAAATGGTGTTAGATATTTAGAGATACTCAGAGGGTTTGTTAGTGATTTCTTAAATAATCTAGCTCCACATGACAGAGCAAACAGTTGGTATCAACTGGATGGTGCCCCAGCACATTCCACTCAACCGTACACCAGCAGTTGACCTTGATGTTTGAGGATCGGTGGATTGGCCCACAGGGACCATAGAGCTAGTCAGCCAGATCACCCGATTTAATGCCTTTGAATTTTTATCTCTGGAGCCGTATTAAAGAATTTGTGTAGGTACTCTAGGCCTGTACATACTAGAGAGGAATTATTAAACCGTGTTCATGATGCCTTTACAAATCTTAGTCCAAACGTACTTCGTAGGTCGGTTACCCAAAGAGTATATGACAGAGTTATTCTCTGTTTGAGTCAAAATGGCGGTCATGTAGAACAATTCTTGTAAAGAAAACAACAAAAACATGTATTAATTATTATAATGATTTGGCTTACATTAATTTATTATTTTTTGTTATTTTATGTTATTTTCCAAGTTTTTTGTTATTCATTTGCTATTATCTAAGTTCAAATTTTGTTGTTTTATTTTAGTGTTTTGATTAAAGTTAATTTCTGCCGTTTCAATCTTTCAATTCTGTTTGTTTCGAATAATAAACAATGTTCACGTTTCTGTTAAAACTCACATGAAAATAGAAAACATGGAATAACAAGAAAACCGTTAAAAATAGGTATAGAGAAATGCACAGCGAATCGATGCAGAATTAAATTCTGCATTCGATCATCTAATAATATACAGGGTGTTGTATTTGAAAAACTGAACTTTCTCAACATCGAAGATGATGTAATTGGTCATAAAATGTTAAACACCCTGTGTACAATAAATCAGTTGTTAATGTGAATTTCGAAAGTACCATTCTGGAGCTTCCGTCTATCCAAGTAGCGCTTACCACCAATCGAAAATGGGTAAAAGGCGCAGTATTGAAAATAAGGCTACATACGAGTATTTCAGAATTGTCAAAATAATCAAGTTATCTAAGAAACAAATGAAAATAGGTATAGGGAAACTATATAACACTCATCATGAAATTTCCTCGAGAATTCAAAAATGAGATAATATACGGGTGTTCCATTTAAAATAAGAAAGTTAATGGCAACTTCCGGTATTACCGGAAGTGGGACGACCTTGAAGATATTTTAGAATGAAAGAGCATCTTAACTAACCCGTAAGTCCAAAAATTCAGAATTCTAAGTTTTTTCTAACGACGAAAACTTCTAACGAACGCCTACCGTGAGAAACCTTGTATATCTGTGTTATGACCCTTAAGTATTTTCACTTTCAGGTCAATGAAACAGCAAATTACTGAAATACCAATTCTAAAATAAAACGTATAATATTATGTTTTCGTTTACAAGACTTCTTCACTGGAAGAAATTGACATTTAATATAAAATAAAACCACCATTTGCTGTAACACATGTTTTATTTGAATATCTTTCTATGCTACAAAATATTAATATATCATGGTATATAAACTATTCCGGCTAAGAGTCAACACCTATATAAATCAGGTCGCCTGCAGGCGTATGTCAAAAATAAAATCGTATCGTAATTTATTTTGTTCGTATTTACATAAGGATATACACACAGAGATCGTTGGTGGCATCACGGCTCAATAATACATATACCTATGTATGTATATACATATGTATTTACTAACATCTACGGATTGATGTTAGTTATAAAATTGTTTTAGCAAAAAGATAACAATTGCTTAAACTAGGATTCAATGGCAAATATATTTTCGAACAAATATATCTCTAGCAGATTTCATAAATAAAAACTATAAATTATATCTAAGACGTGCCTTCTTTCATTTCAGTGGATATTACGTGGACTAACGTTCCTCCAGAACAATTTCCTATCATTGGCACTAACAAGAAACTTGCATGCGTTGTGAACGGAGATCCTTATCCCATAATAGATTGGTTAAGAGGAGGGCAACGAATAACTACCGATTCCAACAGTCGATATATAATCGAAACTGATGGCTTACAGATCAACAATGTACAAGAATCTGACGACGGCCTGTATACTTGTAGAGCGCTGGTAACAGCAACAGGGAAAGTAGATGAGAGGATCATTAGGGTAAGAAACTGGTATAAAATAAAATATGTATATCATTATTTAAAGTATGACTTTTACATTCCAGGTTGAAGTTTTAATACCACCGAAAATGGATCCAATACTTCCCGTACAAATAGTAGAAGGAGATACAGCTAGGATAAAGTGCAAAGCTTTCAGCAAACCACCATCAAATTATACGTGGATTCGAGAAGATACAAGAGAAGATCTTTCAATCAAAGACCGTTTCACAGTTGACGAAAGAACTGGTATTTTATCAATTTCAAGAATCGAACGCCAAGACGATTCAATATATCAATGTGTAGCTAGAAATCCTGCAGGAACAGCCGAGCAATCGGTCAATATCACAGTTTTAGCAAAGCCGAAGATTTTTGAACTGATAAACATCACAGCGCCTGTCGAAAATGATACACAGCTTATATGTAAGGCGTCAGGTAGACCAGCTCCCCAAGTTACCTTTAGAAAATTAAACAGGCAAGATCGTTTTGCTTTGGGAGTTCAATCTGATAATCCCCGAATTACTTTGGAGAATCAAGTATTTGAAAAGAAAGGCGAAACCTTTGCTAAATTGATTATTAAGCGGCTAACTCGTCATGATGATGGATTATATGAATGTATTGCAGAAAATGGCGTGGAAAAAGCTTACAAGAATGGACATATTGCGGTGGAATTTCCCCCTACATTTGAAAGAACAGAAAACTATCCGCCAGTGTGGACATGGGCAGATAAACCTGGAAATTTGACGTGTATTCCAGAAGCTATTCCTAACGCAACTATAATATGGAAATGGAATAATATTGAATTGGATAACTCACACAATAATATTAGGATTGAAAATAGACCACCCGCTTCTCATTTAATTGTGACACCTTATCACAATAGAGCTTTTTATGGAAAGTAAGTTAATAACTGGTAAACATATAATATAAGTGGACCATTATAAATTTTTTCATGTGTGAAATTTGAATTGAAACAAACAATTCTCCATATAAAACCTGAAATTCACTCTTCGTTCAGGAAGTCTTCAAAATAGACCCAGCACTGCATCTAAATCGCCAAAATAGAATCAGTCTTCATTCGCAAAAGTAAGGTGTTTTCACTGACTTATCCACCTTTTAGAATCGAAAGCAAACATGAAACATGAACGTTGTTTTGAGAAAAATAGAAAAGATTTATAATTGTTTACTATGCAATCTGCAACACATAGTATTGTTGGCACAGTTAAGACTTAAAAAGTTATTTCAGTACAAGCATGTTAGAGACGTGGTTATACTATATGTTCAAATAGGTTTTAAACTTCTTTAAGCCAATATGTTATTTTTATTTTAGATACGAATGCATTGCAACTAATAAACTAGGACAAAACAGAACATTCTTGGAACTACGCGAAGCTAAAGTACCTGGACCAATTCAACAAGTTACTATAGAAGCGGTAACTGCTACCACAATCAAATTCAACATAGTTGGGCCTGCAGATGCTACAGGATTACCATTACGTTCTTTTGTTGTTCAGTTTAAAGTAGATATAATGACTTGGGATACTGCATGGAATAAAACTTGGAGTGTCAGTAAGTAAAACGATTCCAAATATGTGTACATTTTCTAGAACCCTGTACCTTATTTTTACAAATTTAAAATTTTATCAAAACATTGCGTATTAACATTGGAATTCAACAAAATTGATTGTTTTAATTTCTTCTAGATGCCCCATACATCATTGAAGGATTATCACCGCAAAGAACATATCAGTTTAGGTTCGCTGCGATAAACGATGTAGGTATTGGAGGATATGGAGGAGGAAATCAACAATATACTATGCCAACCAGATCTGTGCCGACAGAACCCAAGATTTTGGTACCTGCAGAATACGCTGGACTCAGGGATATCTTAGTGAACAGTCCATACGCAGATCATTACGAACTCAGGTGGAAGGTTCCACATGATAACGGAGATCCCATCGACTACTACGTCATCAGATTCTGTGTGGTAAGAATAACCCTTCGCTTGCACTTCCGTTTGGTCTGTTCATTTCATTGATACACTACCCCTGATGTTGCACTAGCAAATGTGGCAGCCAATTATTCTTAGTGGTATTTTCCACTTGCTTTACCTATGTTAAATCTACGTTTTATAACAATTAGTTTTACACTATTTCCACAAAAAATTGTGATTACAAATTTAACCATTAGCGGCTTGTTTTTAAGAATTAGAATTGTTGGACATTTTGAAGTAGAATTTAAATCAAGGTATCATGGCATTTTATTTCTGAAATCTACATTTTCTGCCTGTCTGCTTTTACAACTCCTCAGTAGACTTAATATTATTCTCATGAACATATCTCATCTTCTTCTTGAGCCTTAACTGCTAAAACATATATATTTAATGCTATCTTTTTGTTCGTTCGTAGACTGAATTCAGAGATGGACAGTGGTTGGATTCTACATCGGAGTGCAGTTCTGAAATTACGGTTTCATTCCAATACCAAAGCTACGAGCTCGACAACTTAGTACCGGACACCACGTACAAATTGGAACTGCGGGCTCACAATCCCATAGGTTTGAGTTCACCAGCACAGATTAGAGTAAAGACGGCGCGAGGTAAGGAACAGTATTATATCTATCAGCCGGTGTATGGCGGTCAAGCCGTCAACCAGCGATTCGATTACAACACATTGATAATCGCCCTCGTCACCATCACGTATCGCTGTTGGTTCTTGTGAGATCCAAAAATTGCGTGGGTCCAGAGTAAAAGGTTGCGAGAAAATGTGAGATGAAAGTTGATATCACTAAAGGTTTACAATTTATTAGCATTTCTATGTTTAAGAATGGATCGTACGCATGTGGATGAAACTCCAATACATGTATAAATATATAAAATAAGGTTGTATCCATTTAGTTTAAGATTATCGTACGCCTAAAGAGAATATACATATATTTTTGTAGCTTTCAAATATTCCCAGAAACATATTCTATTATGTGTGTTAAAATTTGATGAACCTATTATCGAAAATTACTCTGATTAAAACGTTATTTACACTAAACACTAATAATTATTTCAGTGCTTGAATAGTTTCAGTTATGTAAGTTGTACAATTAGCGTAGCCATTGTTTTCAAAACCAACATTCCTCGTAATAAACGAACATCTTTATACCACAATAAACTGGAATAAGGTAAAAGAGTAATCAAAAAATTGCTAAGGTTCGTTGAAGACCTTCGAGCGAAAGCGATAAATCGTAATTTATTAAATGTAATTCGTCAAATTTTACTACACACCTTTTATTTTTATAAATGTATGAGTGTTGGAATGTATGAATGCTCCTATCTTTTCCATCTTTTAATGATAACTTTAGCATCTTTCATCTTTTCTGAAAGTTAATTTTAATCGTACTCTTCACCTTTAGAAGGAATATTTAACGGAGGCCGTTCGTGTACCACTAGCCCCCATTGCTACTGCAAGCTGCGATCACAATCGCGGTGTTCTGTGCTCTAAGATTATACGATTAGTGTTTCGCAAAATCGAAACTGTACATATAAACTAATAAATAATAATAATCGAATAAACAGATAGACGGAAATAAAACTGAAATTTATCTTTAAAACGAAGCGACAACCAAACGAAAAAACATTTAAGAATTTTTGTAAAAAAAAATATATATACATACATTATACAGGGGTATTTAAAACGAAAATAAATGACAGAAATTTTGAAAATATATATTTAGAGACGATATTGTACATGTAAGTTTAAAGAATAAATTTAATTAAATAAAAATATAATAGAAATAACTAATTTTAAACAAGAAACCAATCATCGATGATAGGTAAAATCAGAGTTTATAAGTGTCGATCAGTTCTGCCGAATAAAATTATAAAATCAAGAAAGAAGTAAGGTGCCAAAATTTATTGTAATATAGATATTTATATATGTAATTTAATAATATAAATATCTCTGTTTGTATGTACCTAATAATTATTGTGATTGATGTTCATAATTCATTCATTTTATTTTTCTTTTAAATCATTACTGATAGATAAGTATATTAAATGTCTTCTTTTACATATTTTGCTGATCTAACTCAGCTGCTGCTATAGATGTTACTGAACAGAATGTATGTATGCTTTTATTTCAAGATGAAATAGAAAAATAAAAGCGTTAAATACATTAAACAGAAAACAAAATCTATAGTATTTTCGATCTGATTCTGAGTTATTTCAGACACAAATAAAGTAAGACATCAAAGTATACTAGACCGTCATATGTGTACTTTTTTCTCAATTATCTAATTGATCATTAAATTTATAAAAACGTTAAAGAAAAATTAGTACGTTTAACTCTGGAAATTACGGTGCTTGAAGTAATTTTTATTTTTATAAACTACCGTAGTTCTTTTTAGTAGGTACAGATATCTAAATTCTTTCTAAAAAGTCATATTCTTTTAAAGTGATTCGACAACACAAATCTGAACTAAGAAAGAATCTTTGTACAAGACAGTGTAGTTATTATATTGTTATCTAGATGCTTTATTAAATGTTAGTATTTTAAATTTATTTAAAGCAAGGAAATGTTAAAGAAAAATTCTCTTAGTTTCAAATATCGACCTGCTTAAACACGCCCTTAAGATTGAGGATGAAAATAATAAAGAACTATTAGATAGATAATAATAGATTTTAGATAATAATTATTAAAATTATTCTATAGGTGCTGTATTTAAAAAGAAAATACTCCGACTACCTCTTAAAGAAATATATCATACCGTTAGACTCCAACTTTTATTCTTGAAAAACACATTTTAACATAAAAGTCATTGCCATTAATATTATCCCTCTATAGGACTACCCCTTTAAATTTTTTAAGCGGCGACATGGTCGAGTGACCCTTATTTTAAAAAAGTTTTTTTCCATATTCGGACATGAATATTCCTACAACGTGTTTGTTATTGGATAGAACATTTTTCCGTTTAACATGTGTTAGATCTGACATAAATAAACAATACAATGCTTCAGAAAGTGCTGCCGACTTAGCATCTTATTGTGCAGCTCGTTTTGAACGTATTATTTATTAATAGTACTGGTCAAACGTCTATTGGTCTAATAAAAATATTTTGATTAATTATTCGGATGACCATGTCACATCGTTCTAACTTCTTTAGAAAAAAAACACATAATTAAACACATAAATGTTCGCGTAAGTACAGTTATTTTGGTGTGAAGCATAGTAATAGTGAATGGGTACATTCAAAACGACGTCAAAGTTGAGATATCAAGCCATGGCACTGACTAAACGTCCCACTTACTTCTACACACTATGCAATTTCACCGCAGCAATTCAGCATTATTTCAATTTCTATTGGCAGATAAATTGACATGCACAGATGTGTGTAAAAAAAGTGGGGCAACTCTTATAAGCATAAATCCCAAGTTTTTGTCTATGTAAACAGATCTCCCATGACCTACTGCTTATTCAGATTGTCATAATAGATCTCATATGTTATACATGAATATGTCACATTACAGATTATCAAAGGATTTCTGACATTTCTGACAATTTCCGACGACCACTTTGATGTTAATGCAGTTAATCAAATACATATAAGTAATGAATGTCTGCACAGTAATAGTTTAGTTGTCCCATTTTGCACACACCTGTACATCAGATTAGATATCAAACATATGTTAAACGGGAAAATGTATTATCCAATTACAAATATATTGCAGGAATATTTCTTTCCGAATATCTATATCTGATCAATGTACAACAACAAATGATGATCATTATCAAGGCCAAAATATCTTTAAAATGTGTATCACTCGACCCATATGCACATTTAACAATTTTGGAAC
>CM043018.1:108164099-108270283 GCA_023690525.1 Holotrichia oblita | reverse complement strand
AGGTCAATTAAAAATCTGTGACAATAGCAGAGATCCATTAAAAAATCTGTGACAATAACACAGATCTCTTAAAAATCTGTGACAATAGCACAGGTCAATTAAAAATCTGTGACAATAACACAGATCAATTAAAAATTTGTGATAATAACACAGATGTCTTAAAAATCTGTGACAATAACACAGATCAATTAAAAATCTGTGACAATAGCACAGATCTATTAAAATCTGTGACAATAACACAGGATTAAAAATCTGTGACAATAACACAGATCAATTAAAAATCTGTGACAATAGCACAGATCAATTAAAAATCTGTGACAATAGCACAGATCAATTAAAAATCTGTGACAATAACACAGATCTCTTAAAAATCTGTGACAATAACACAGATCAATTAAAAATCTGTGACAATAGCACAGATCAATAAAAATCTGTGACAATAACACAGATCTCTTAAAAATCTGGGACAATAACACAGATTTCTTAAAAATCTGTGACAATAGCACAGGTCAATAACTAATCTGTGACAATAACACAGATCTCTTAAAAATCTGTGACAATAACACAGATCAATTAAAAATCTGTGACAATAGCACAGATCTCTTAAAAATCTGTGACAATACCACAGATCTCTTAAAAATCTGTGACAATAGCACAGGTCAATAAAAATCTGTGACAATAACACAGATCTCTTAAAAATCTGTGACAATAGCACAGGTCAATAAAAAAAAATCTGTGACAATAGCACAGGTCAATTAAAAATCTGTGACAATAACACAGATCTCTTAAAAATCTGTGACAATAGCACAGATCAATAAAAAAATCTGTGACAATAACACAGATCAATTAAAAATCTGTGACAATAACACAGATCTCTTAAAAATCTGTGACAATAACACAGAGTCAATTAAAAATCTGTGACAATAGCACAGATCAATTAAAAATCTGTGACAATAACACAGATCAATTAAAAATCTGTGATAATAACACAGATGTCTTAAAAATCTGTGACAATACCACAGATCAATTAAAAATCTGTGACAATAGCACAGGTCTATTAAAAATCTGTGACAATAACACAGATCTCTTAAAAATCTGTGATAATATCACGGATCAACTAAAAATCTATGGTAATAACACAGATCAATTAAAAATCTGTGGCAATAACACAGATCTCTTAAAAATCTGTGACAATAACACAGATCTCTTAAAAATCTGTGACAATAGCACATGTCAATTAAAAATCTGTGACAATAACACAGATCAACTAAAAATCTATGGTAATAACACAGATCAATTAAAAATCTGTGACAATAGCACAGATCAATTAAAAATCTGTGACAATAACACAGATCAATTAAAAATCTGTGACAATAACACAGATCTCTTAAAAATCTGTGACAATAACACAGATCTCTTAAAAAATCTGTGACAATAACACAGATCTCTTAAAAATCTGTGACAATAACACAGATCTCTTAAAAATCTGTGACAATAACACAGATCTCTTAAAAATCTGTGACAATAGCACAGGTCAATAATTAATCTGTGACAATAACACAGATCTCTTAAAAATCTGTGACAATAGCACAGGTCAATTAAAAATCTGTGACAATAGCACAGATCAATTAAAAATCTGTGACAATAGCACAGATCAATTAAAAATCTGTGACAATAACACAGATCTCTTAAAAATCTGTGACAATAACACAGATCAATTAAAAATCTGTGACAATAGCACAGATCAATTAAAAATCTGTGACAATAACACAGATCAATTAAAAATCTGTGACAATAACACAGATCAATTAAAAATCTGTGACAATAGCACAGATCAATTAAAAATCTGTGACAATAACACAGGATCAATCTGTGATCAATTAAAAATCTGTGACAATAGCACAGGTCAATTAAAAATCTGTGACAATAGCACAGATCCATTAAAAATTTGTAACAATAACACAGATCTCTGAAAAATCTGTGACAATAGCACAGGTCAATAAAAAATCTGTGACAATAACACAGATCTCTTAAAAACATGTGACAATAACACAGATCAATTAAAAATCTGTGACAATAGCACAGGTCAATTAAAAATCTGTGACAATAACACAGATGTCTTAAAAATCTGTGACAATAACACGGATCAATTAAAAATCTGTGACAATAACACAGATCAATTAAAAATCTGTGACAATAACACAGATCTCTTAAAAATCTGTGACAATAACACAGATCAATTAAAAATCTGTGACAATAACACAGATCAATTAAAAATCTGTGACAATAACACAGATCTCTTAAAAATCTGTGACAATAACACAGATCAATTAAAAATCTGTGACAATAACACAGATCAATTAAAAATCTGTGACAATAGCACAGATCAATAAAAAATCTGTGACAATAACACAGATCAATTAAAAATCTGTGACAATAACACAGATCTCTTAAAAATCTGTGACAATAGCACAGATCAATTAAAAATTTGTGATAATAACACAGATCAATCTGTGACAATAACACAGATCAATTAAAAATCTGTGACAATAACACAGATCTCTTAAAAATCTGTGATAATAACACAGATCAATTAAAAATCTGTGACAATAGCACAGATCAATTAAAAATCTGTGACAATAGCACAGATCTCTTAAAAATCTGTGACAATAACACAGATCTCTTAAAAATCTGTGACAATAGCACAGATCAATTAAAAATCTGTGACAATAACACAGATCTCTTAAAAATCTGTGACAATAGCACAGGTCAATTAAAAATCTGTGACAATAACACAGATCAATTAAAAATCTGTGACAATAGCACAGATCAATAAAAAATCTGTGACAATAACACAGATCAATTAAAAATCTGTGACAATAACACAGATCTCTTAAAAATCTGTGACAATAACACAGATCAATTAAAAATCTGTGACAATATCTGTGATCAATAAAAATCTGTGACACAGGTCAATAAAAAATCTGTGACAATAGCACAGATCTCTTAAAAATCTGTGACAATAGCACAGGTCAATTAAAAATCTGTGACAATAGCACAGATCAATTAAAAATCTGTGACAATAACACAGATGTCTTAAAAATTTGTGACAATAACACAGATCAATTAAAAATCTGTGACAATAACACAGATCAATTAAAAATCTGTGACAATAACACAGATCTCTTAAAAATCTGTGACAATAACACAGATCAATTAAAAATCTGTGACAATAACACAGATCAATTAAAAATCTGTGACAATAACACAGATCTCTTAAAAATCTGTGACAATAACACAGATCTCTTAAAAATCTGTGACAATAACACAGATCAATTAAAAATCTGTGACAATAGCACAGATCTCTTAAAAATCTGTGACAATAGCACAGATCAATTAAAAATCTGTGACAATAGCACAGATCAATAAAAAATCTGTGACAATAACACAGATCAATTAAAAATCTGTGACAATAACACAGATCAATTAAAAATCTGTGACAATACCACAGATCAATTAAAAATCTGTGACAATAACACAGATCAATTAAAAATCTGTGACAATAACACAGATCTCTTAAAAATCTGTGACAATAGCACAGGTCAATTAAAAATCTGTGACAATAACACAGATCAATTAAAAATCTGGGACAGTAACACAGATCTTAAAAATCTGTGACACTAGCACAGGTCAATTAAAAATCTGTGACAATAGCACAGATCAATTAAAAATCTGTGACAATAACACAGATCAATTAAAAATCTGTGACAATAACACAGATCAATTAAAAATCTGTGACAATAACACAGATCAATTAAAAATCTGTGACAATAACACAGATCAATTAAAAATCTGTGACAATAACACAGATCAATTAAAAATCTGTGACAATAACACAGATCAATTAAAAATCTGTGACAATAACACAGATCAATTAAAAATCTGTGACAATAACACAGATCAATTAAAAATCTGTGACAATAACACAGATCTCTTAAAAATCTGTGACAATAGCACAGATCTCTTAAAAATCTGTGACAATAACACAGATCTCTTAAAAATCTGTGACAATAGCACAGATCTCTTAAAAATCTGTGACAATAGCACAGATCAATTAAAAATCTGTGACAATAACACAGATCTCTTAAAAATCTGTGACAATAGCACAGGTCAATTAAAAATCTGTGACAATAACACAGATCAATTAAAAATCTGTGACAATAACACAGATCTCTTAAAAATCTGTGACAATAGCACAGATCAATTAAAAATCTGTGACAATAACACAGATCTCTTAAAAATCTGTGACAATAGCACAGGTCTCTTAAAAATCTGTGACAATAACACAGATCAATTAAAAATCTGTGACAATAACACAGATCAATTAAAAATCTGTGACAATAGCACAGATCAATTAAAAATCTGTGACAATAGCACAGATCAATTAAAAATCTGTGACAATAACACAGATCAATTAAAAATCTGTGACAATAACACAGGTCAATTAAAAATCTGTGACAATAACACAGATCAATTAAAAATCTGTGACAATAACACAGATCAATTAAAAATCTGTGACAATAACACAGATCTCTTAAAAATCTGTGACAATAGCACAGATCAATTAAAAATCTGTGACAATAACACAGATCAATTAAAAATCTGTGACAATAACACAGATCTCTTAAAAATCTGTGACAATAACACAGATCAATTAAAAATCTGTGACAATAACACAGATCAATTAAAAATCTGTGACAATAACACAGATCAATTAAAAATCTGTGACAATAACACAGATCAATTAAAAATCTGTGACAATAACACAGATCAATTAAAAATCTGTGACAATAACACAGATCAATTAAAAATCTGTGACAATAACACAGATCAATTAAAAATCTGTGACAATAACACAGATCAATTAAAAATCTGTGACAATAACACAGATCAATTAAAAATCTGTGACAATAGCACAGATCAATTAAAAATCTGTGACAATAACACAGATCAATTAAAAATCTGTGACAATAACACAGATCTCTTAAAAATCTGTGACAATAACACAGATCTCTTAAAAATCTGTGACAATAGCACAGATCAATTAAAAATCTGTGACAATGGCACAGATCTCTTAAAAATCTGTGACAATAGCACAGGTCAATTAAAAATCTGTGACAATAGCACAGATCGATTAAAAATCTGTGACAATAACACAGATCAATTAAAAATCTGTGACAATAGCACAGATCAATTAAAAATCTGTGACAATAGCACAGATCAATTAAAAATCTGTGACAATAACACAGATCAATTAAAAATCTGTGACAATAACACAGATCAATTAAAAATCTGTGACAATAACACAGATCAATTAAAAATCTGTGACAATAGCACAGATCAATTAAAAATCTGTGACAATAGCACAGGTCAATTAAAAATCTGTGACAATAACACAGATCAATTAAAAATCTGTGACAATAACACAGATCAATTAAAAATCTGTGACAATAACACAGATCAATTAAAAATCTGTGACAATAACACAGATCTCTTAAAAATCTGTGACAATAGCACAGATCAATTAAAAATCTGTGACAATAACACAGATCAATTAAAAATCTGTGACAATAACACAGATCTCTTAAAAATCTGTGACAATAGCACAGGTCAATAAAAAATCTGTGACAATAACACAGATCAATTAAAAATCTGGGACAGTAACACAGATCTCTTAAAAATCTGTGACAATAGCACAGGTCAATTAAAAATCTGTGACAATAACACAGATCAATTAAAAATCTGTGACAATAACACAGATCAATTAAAAATCTGTGACAATAGCACAGATCAATTAAAAATCTGTGATTAAAAATCTGTGACAATAACACAGATCAATTAAAAATCTGTGACAATAACACAGATCAATTAAAAATCTGTGACAATAACACAGATCAATTAAAAATCTGTGACAATAACACAGATCAATTAAAAATCTGTGACAATAACACAGATCAATTAAAAATCTGTGACAATAGCACAGATCAATTAAAAATCTGTGACAATAACACAGATCTCTTAAAAATCTGTGACAATAACACAGATCAATTAAAAATCTGTGACAATAACACAGATCAATTAAAAATCTGTGACAATAGCACAGATCAATTAAAAATCTGTGACAATAACACAGATCAATTAAAAATCTGTGACAATAACACAGATCTCTTAAAAATCTGTGACAATAGCACAGATCAATTAAAAATCTGTGACAATAGCACAGATCAATTAAAAATCTGTGACAATAACACAGATCAATTAAAAATCTGTGACAATAACACAGATCAATTAAAAATCTGTGACAATAGACAAAAATCAACAATAAAATTTGTGACAATAACACAGATCAATTAAAAATCTGTGACAATAACACAGATCAATTAAAAATCTGTGACAATAACACAGATCTATTAAAAATCTGTGACAATAACACAGATCAATTAAAAATCTGTGACAATAGCACAGATCAATTAAAAATCTGTGACAATAACACAGATCAATTAAAAATCTGTGACAATAACACAGATCTCTTAAAAATCTGTGACAATAACACAGATCAATTAAAAATCTGTGACAATAACACAGATCTCTTAAAAATCTGTGACAATAGCACAGATCAATTAAAAATCTGTGACAATAACACAGATCTCTTAAAAATCTGTGACAATAGCACAGGTCAATAAAAAATCTGTGACAATAACACAGATCAATTAAAAATCTGTGACAATAGCACAGATCAATTAAAAATCTGTGACAATAACACAGATCAATTAAAAATCTGTGACAATAACACAGATCAATTAAAAATCTGTGACAATAGCACAGGTCAATTAAAAATCTGTGACAATAGCACAGATCAATTAAAAATCTGTGACAATAACACAGATCAATTAAAAATCTGTGACAATAGCACAGATCAATTAAAAATCTGTGACAATAACACAGATCAATTAAAAATCTGTGACAATAGCACAGATCTATTAAAAATCTGTGACAATAACACAGATCAATTAAAAATCTGTGACAATAACACAGATTAATTAAAAATCTGTGACAATAACACAGATCTCTTAAAAATCTGTGACAATAGCACAGATCAATTAAAAATCTGTGACAATAACACAGATCAATTAAAAATCTGTGACAATAGCACAGATCAACTAAAAATCTGTGACAATAACACAGATCAATTAAAAATCTGTGACAATAGCACAGATCTCTTAAAAATCTGTGACAATAACACAGATCAATTAAAAATCTGTGACAATAGCACACAGGTCAATTAAAAATCTGTGACAATAACACAGATCAATTAAAAATCTGTGACAATAGCACAGATCAATTAAAAATCTGTGACAATAACACAGATCAATTAAAAATCTGTGACAATAGCACAGATCAATTAAAAATCTGTGACAATAGCACAGATCAATTAAAAATCTGTGATAATAGCACAGATCAATTAAAAATCTGTGACAATAGCACAGGTCAATTAAAAATCTGTGACAATAGCACAGATCTGACAATAACACAGATCAATTAAAAATCTGTGACAATAGCACAGATCAATTAAAAATCTGTGACAATAACACAGATCAATTAAAATCTGTGACAATAACACAGATCAATTAAAAATTTGTGACAATAACACAGATCAATTAAAAATCTGTGACAATAACACAGATCAATTAAAAATCTGTGACAATAACACAGATCAATTAAAAATCTGTGACAATAACACAGATCAATTAAAAATCTGTGGTAATAACACAGATCAATTAAAAATCTGTGACAATAGCACAGATCACTTAAAAATCTGTGACAATAACACAGATCTCTTAAAAATCTGTGACAATAACACAGGTCAATTAAAAATCTGTGACAATAACACAGATCTCTTAAAAATCTGTGACAATAACACAGATCAATAAAAAATCTGTGACAATAACACAGATCAATTAAAAATCTGGACAATAACACAGATCAATTAAAAATCTGTGACAATAAGCACAGATCAATTAAAAATCTGTGACAATAGCACAGATCAATTAAAAATCTGTGACAATAGCATAAGATCAATTAAAAATCTGTGACAATAACACAGGTCAATTAAAAATCTGTGACAATAACACAGATCAATTAAAAATTGTGATAATAACACAGATCAATTAAAAATTGTGACAATAACACAGATCAATTAAAAATCTGTGACAATAACACAGATCAATTAAAAATCTGTGACAATAACACAGATCAATTAAAAATCTGTGACAATAACACAGATATATTAAAAATCAGAAATGTGGTAATAATACAGACCAATTAAAAATCTGTGACAATAACACAGATCAATTAAAAATCTGTGACAATAACACAGATCAATTAAAAATCTGTGACAATAACACAGATCAGCTAAAAATCTGTGATAATAACACAGATCAACTAAAAATCTGTGATAATAACACAGATCAATTAAAAATCTGTGACAATAACACAGATCTCTTAAAAATCTGTGACAATAACACAGATCTCTTAAAAATCTGTGACAATAACACAGATCTCTTAAAAATCTGTGACAATAACACAGATCAATAAAAAATCTGTGACAATAACACAGATCTCTTAAAAATCTGTGACAATAACACAGATCAATTAAAAATCTGTGACAATAGCACAGGTCAATAACAGGTCAATTAAAAATCTGACAATAACACAGATCTCTTAAAAATCTGTGACAATAGCACATGTCTCTAAAAAAATCTGTGACAATAACACAGATCAATTAAAAATCTGTGACAATAACACAGATCTCTTAAAAATCTGTGACAATTGCACAGGTCAATTAAAAATCTGTGACAATAACACAGATCAATTAAAAATCTGTGACAATAGCACAGATCAATAAAAAATCTGTGACAATAACACAGATCAATTAAAAATCTGTGACAATAACACAGATCAATTAAAAATCTGTGACAATAGCACAGATCAATTAAAAATCTGTGACAATAGCACAGATCAATTAAAAATCTGTGACAATAACACAGATCAATTAAAAATCTGTGACAATAACACAGATCAATTAAAAATCTGTGACAATAGCACAGGTCAATTAAAAATCTGTGACAATAGCACAGATAAAAATTAAAAATCTGTGACAATAACACAGATCAAATTAAAAATCTGTGATAATAACACAGATCAATTAAAAATCTGTGACAATAACACAGATCAATTAAAAATCTGTGACAATAACACAGATCTCTTAAAAATCTGTGACAATAACACAGATCTCTTAAAAATCTGTGACAATAACACAGATCAATTAAAAATCTGTGACAATAACACAGATCAATTAAAAATCTGTGACAATAGCACAGGTCAATAAAAAATCTGTGACAATAACACAGATCAATTAAAAATCTGTGACAATAACACAGATCAATTAAAAATCTGTGACAATAACACAGATCAATTAAAAATCTGTGACAATAACACAGATCAATTAAAAATCTGTGACAATAGCACAGGATCAATAAAAAATCTGTGAAAATAACACAGATCAATTAAAAATGTGGGACAGTAACACAGATCTCTTAAAAATCTGTGACAATAGCACAAGTCAATTAAAAATCTGTGACAATAGCACAGATCCATTAAAAATCTGTGATAATAGCACGGATCAATCTGTGGTAATAACACAAATCAATTAAAAATCTGGGACAGTAATACAGATAAAGCTTTAAAAATCTGTGACAATAGCACAGGTCAATAAAAAGTGTCCAGGCCACAACCACCTAAAGAAGTTTGACAATCTCCACAAAATCAATTGAAAATCTGTGACAATAACACAGATCAGATTTAAAAATCTGTGAAAATAATACGATCAATGAAAAATCTGTGATAATAACACAGATCAATTAAAAATCTGTGACAATAACACAGATCAATAACAAATCTGTGACAATAACTCAGATCTCTTAAAAATCTGTGACAATAGCACAGGTCAATAAAAAATCTGTGTCAATAACACAGTTCAATTAAAAATCTGGGACAGTAACACAGATCTCTTAAAAATCTGTGACAATAGCACAGGTCAATTAAAAATTTGTGACAATAACACAGATCAATTAAAAATCTGTGACAATAGCACAGGTCTATTAAAAATCTGTGACAATAACACAGATCAATTAAAAACCTGTGATAATAACACGGATCAACTAAAAATCTATGGTAATAACACAGATCAATTAAAAATCTGTGACAATAGCACAGATCTCTTAAAAGTCTGTGACCATAACACAGATCTCTTAAAAATCTGTGACAATAGCACAGGTCAATTAAAAACCTGTGACAATAACATAGATCTCTTAAAAATCTGTGACAATAGCACAGGTCAATAAAAATCTGTGACAATAACACAGATCAGCTAAAAATCTGTGATAATAACACGGATCAATTAAAAATCTATGGTAATAACACAGACCAATTAAAAATCTGTGACAATAGCACAGGCCAATTAAAAATCTGTGACAATAACACAGATCAGCTAAAAATCTGTGATAATAACACAGATCAACTAAAAATCTATGGTAATAACACAGATCAATTAAAAATCTGTGACAATAGCACAGATCTCTTAAAAATCTGTGACAATAACACAGATCTCTTAAAAATCTGTGACAATAACACAGATCTCTTAAAAATCTGTGACAATAGCACAGGTCAATAACTAATCTGTGACAATAACACAGATCTCTTAAAAATCTGTGACAATAACACAGATTTCTTAAAAATCTGTGACAATAGCACAGGTCAATAACAAATCTGTGACAATAACACAGATCTCTTAAAAATCTGTGACAATAGCACATGTCAATAAAAAATCTGTGGCAATAGCACAGATCTGTTAAAAGTCTGTGACAATAACACAGATCTCTTAAAAATCTGTGACAATAGCACAGGTCAATAACTAATCTGTGACAATAACACAGATCAATTAAAAATCTGTGACAATAGCACAGGTCAATAAAAAATCTGTGACAATAACACAGATCAATTAAAAATCTGGGACAGTAACACAGATCACTTAAAAATCTGTGACAATAGCACAGGTCAATTAAAAATCTGTGACAATAGCACAGATCAATGAAAAATCTGTGACAATAACACAGATCAATTAAAAATCTGTGATAATAACACAGATCAATTAAAAATCTGGGACAATAATAGTGATCTCTTAAAAATCTGTGACAATAGCACAGATCAATTAAAAATCTGTGACAATAGCACAGGTCAATAACAAATCTGTGACAATAACACAGATCAGCTAAAAATCTGTGATAATAACACGGATCAACTAAAAATCTATCAATCTGTAACACAGATCAATTAAAAATCTGTGGCAATAGCACAGATCTCTTAAAAATCTGTGACAATAACACAGATCTCTTAAAAATCTGTGACAATAGCACAGATCAATAACAAATCTGTGACAATAACACAGATCTCTTAAAAATCTGTGACAATAGCACATGTCAATAAAAAATCTGTGACAATAACACAGATTAATTAAACTCTATGACAATAATATAGATAAATTAAAATCTGGGACAGTAACACAGATCTTTTAAAAATCTGTGACAATATAAAATCTGGGATAATATCAGAGATCAAAAAAATCTGATAAGGGCACAGATCAAATAGAACTCCGTGACCAAAACCCAATAGACATTCCCAAGAAACTAATTAGTTTGAAGTCAGCAATAAAAATGATTTAAGTAATTCAAATTTACGGTGAAATGACTGACATAAAAGTCGTCCACAATTCTCTTACAATGAAGATTTAGACCGAGAGTTGAGTTCGATAATACATATGTACATAGCATGTGCGCAAGCTGTTATTTATACAATTCCTAAATAAATTTTACTCCTAAAATTAAAGAAAGGGATGATCGAAATCAGTGGGAGCAAGCAATCAAAGATGAGCTACATTCGCTGTTAGTAAATAATACCTAGACAGTAATCCCTAAGCCCTTAAATAAAAACATTGATAGCTACAAGGGGTATTAACAATTAAATGCCGAATTTGGAAATCCTACAAAGTTTAAAATTGTTGTATAAATCTTTATATGGTTTAAAACCGTACATAAGGCTAAATTAGAGCTTATTAAATTCTAATATATATTATAATGCTCCTTGCAAAAATCTAATTGGCTGCTTAATGTATGCAATGCCGTGTACACGCCCTGATCTCAGTTTTGCAATTCATATATTGAATAGATACCAAATAAAGGACAATGGGGCACTGTGGAAATGCTTAAAAATGGTCTTAAGGTATATAAAAGGTTCTCTAGATTTAAAACTAAATTATATCAAAAACAAATATGTATAATGATGTTTTAATTGGCTATGTGGATACAGATTGGGGTAGCAATGAACTCGATAAATTAAATCTTTTAATTCCAGATTTATTTCCACTTGTAGGTCAATAAAACAATAAATAATTAAATACCAATTTATTCCATACCATATAATAATATGTTTTCTTTAAATAACTTCTTCAGTGGAAGAAATTGACATTTAATATGCGTCAAATTAATATATATATTAATCGATAAATTAAAGTAAGTAATGGTATTATTATTATTCTAATAATCGTTCAAGTTTATTGCTCATTACTTATTATTTTTACCGGCTCGGGTAACAAATATTTTAATAATTGTATCACTGATGTGTGGGTAAAAAAAACGCGTTGTGTAGAGGATATTTTTATTATGCTCTGGTGGCGTACAGATGTAATTTATTTACATTTGTCTGTACAATTAAGGGTGCGTTATACTACACGGAAAGTTGTCAAAAAATATGAACATTCGTGAAACGTTACGAATATGGAGAGAACTAGTAGTATTCATTGCAGACTGAATTATCATGTTATGTTAATAGTTGCGTATATAAAATATGTAAGTAATCACGTGTTAGTTGGGTATATTTGCTTATTTATCTTTAATTTGGAAAATGACTCCCAAGTCGACTAGTGCCTAATCATGGAACCGATAAATTATTGATATTTCATCTTTATCTATTGTTATTTTTCGATTTTTACACATTCTTCTAAGCATTGATATAAGATGCAGTATACTTCTCACACAAATTCGAAGTAAAACACCTTCGTGAATTTAAAGTGTTATGCGGGCATTTCTCAGCCACCATAGCCGGTAGTAACGAGATTGAGAACGTGGCTTCAAGCTGTATTGTATTACGAGACATCTTTTCACATTATTATACCTTGTACCTTAAAACTAAATTCGAAAGAAGCTCAACCAATTCCATTGAGCCAGCTGCTGCTTTCAGTATCCAAATATCCAAAAATAAATATAGCAAATTATTCAATTCAATTTTAGGTGCTATTTTCAAGTTAGAAAACAATCATTAAATAATGCGTTAAGTATAGTGAATTCCGATTTTAAAACAATAGTGCCCCGAGATAAGTTTTTAAGCGAAAATTAGTAGTGCGAATGTGATGCGATGGATCTTTCTAAATTCGCGAAGATAACATAATTAGACGCAAAACGCTCGTGTTCCAAATACTAAAACATATTTTCATCTCGCTGTAGGAGTACTGTACTGAATCAACGATTTTTTTCGTTTTGTTATAGAATACGTTAGCATGGTTTTTTATTTTTATAAACATAGCGGATCAAAGAAATGAGAAAACAATATAATTAATATTATTTAATTACATGGAAGGTAAGGTAAGGTTGAAACACCAAAATTATGTAATGTTCGATTAAAAAAAAAGTCATTCGCCCAAACGATAACCAACGCAACACACAAAAATGAACATAACAACTATTGTGCTGAAAATTTTTGATAATTTTAGTATTCAGGATATGTTTAACATTAACGTTACAATATTTTTGACATTTTTATACCAGAAAAAAACGGATTTTGGAGTCCACGCGAGTACAATATTTTAAATAAATTAAGTGCACTTAAACAAACTAATTTTAACTCATATGATATGCTATTTGAATTACTTTTAATACATACTTATAATTACACTTTATTTACAAATAAAAGAACAATACTGAACTGGTACTTAATGCTTGGCTAACATTTCAGTACATATATGAAATCTTCATCATAAAGAATTTCACAGCATTATTACAAAAAGTCGTTGGATATTGACTTAAAACTCGTAGAAAATTATTTTCTTTTAAGTGATTACTTTAATAATGATAAAATATTTTCGGACATATTAAAATATTGTGTTTTATATAATAAAAAAGATAGATGTTTGTCATAATGTAGTCTGCGCATAATGTTCTCGTTACAGAAAATTTCAATTTTCAGAATAGCTTGCGAAATTCCCAAAGTTATCACTTGGCAATTCACTCTGCTTCAGTCTAGAATCACTTAGGCTAATGAAATTAATAAATACTAATAATACTGTTGGTGGCCATAACGCCGAAGGAAGAAGTACAAACCGGTTTCTGCTAAATGCAGAAATACGTCGGTGTGCTTAATGAAGTTTATTACAAACTAACCTATACTACCGGCTATTGCTGTTCAGATTATTATAAGTTACCGCAAGAAATCACAAAAAGTTAACATTATCCTGCAATGAAAAGAAAATATTATGCACAATTCCGCAACTAATAATTGCAGAAAATTTCTAAAACATGCTTTTAATTTTCTTTCCTGGAGAAATTCGTAATTATTTAACCTAATAGGTAAGATATACAAAAAATATAATTAGATACAATATAAATTCATATCTTGAAACTAATTATGTCGTGTAACGATTAATAAGGTAATTCTGTACTGAACTGACAGTTCAGAGTATTTGCTTAACTAATGTTCCATTAATTAATTAGAGAATGCATTTAGTAGACATTACAAAACAACGCACGTCAAGCAGCGAAATTCGTATGAAGCAGCCATGCAACTACACCCCTTTACTATCTGTAAATCCCGAAATACGTGCGAGGAAACTTGCATTTCCCTAACATGACTAGCAACTTCACCTTCATTCCACATAGCCTTCGGAATAGACTTATTAGGCAGCTAACATTAACTACTTGCACATAGAATTTCGTAAATGCACTCAGAGATTCAACTTGCCGACAGAACTGATAGACAACTCTAGGAGTAAAGATATAGATGCACAATTAACCGGATAACTGCAGTAGGATGGTGCATTTCCATGTATATGTGTTTAATGCCGCTTTAACCGGAAGTCTGCCGTTGAGAGAGATAACTTCGCAATTATAAGTCTGCGATTCCCAATGGATTGTGCATAAGAGAGATGAAATTTGAATATCACCACTAGCTCGTAGGTACTGTTTTTGCTAATGGTGAAAGTTTAAAGTTAAAGTAGTTGCATCGAGTCAAAAGCGCTTTCACACTTACGGTGCTACCTGACGAGATAGAAATAGTAATAAAAGTACATATTTATTTTATCATTTGAAAATTTAGTAAATCACCCATGTACTGCTTCTTATCGATGTAGCCTATTTCTCGCAAACTATTTAGTAGTGTAGAGTAGTGTTCTGTGCACAGGCCACGCGTTTTGTCGAAAATAAAACCTTTGTATGCCAACGTCAATATAAAACTGGGCTGAAGTTTTAAGTTCGAAGTCAATACAAACATCTTTGTACTGTTAAAGTACCATGCGAAGTCGTATAATACTTATGAATATTCAGTAAGTCACTCCATATACTTTCAGTGATTATTAATACTGTCTATTTAAGTTAAACTGAAACATTCCTTTTTGTTTAAATTAGACACTAGCCTAATTATTATTATTACGAGTTTTCATTATTACTTACTCCAAAAATTCCATCTGTTTTTGAAACATCTGTAGAGGGCTGCTGTTTCAATAGCTTGTAGTAATCACAACCTTTATTGTTAGGTAATTTCAAGAGTGATGTATGCAATATTGCTAACCTAACAAGAATAATTCATCTAGAAAATGCAAAGTTATTTTAAACGATAGCACAAATTCACGTTTGCGTAAGTAAAATTACCTCTGAAACTGCTTAGTGAGTCTTCACTATCGGAATTCTATAATGTCTTAATTAAAAAAAAACCTAAACTTTTACTGACCAGACTAATACAGTTTTGCTTAAAACATTTACTTTTGTTGCCATTCAATCAACATTAAAAAAACAGCATATTGGTGGTTATACATTCGTTTCTTTAAATATCGCTTAGTTTATTCGCTTAGCTTTTATTACAGTCTTTGCAGTCTAATTTATAAACAATACTTTCATTATCCTTTTACATTTTTGTTTTTGAATCACTAATGTTTTTATTGTAATTAGACATAAATGATATACTAATATCTAATTCCTTACATTAGTACTTTCTCTTCATTCAAGTTATTAACACATAAAAACACTCACAGTAAAACAAAAATTGACGATTCTAGTACTAAAAAAGTATAATTAACAGTTTAGTTGATTAAGCTAGAGTTATATTTATTTATTAAATTTTTTGTGATGGGTAGTGATCATAAATTAATATAGAAAAAATAAATAGAATAATAAAAAGTTAATATAACACATACAAAGTGTGGCCGTATATACGTATATACGTATATACAGATCAAACAGCCGCCCTATAGTCGGGGCATCGTATGTCGGAAGCATTCGGGAGTAGAGAAGTAGGGATGCATTAGTAGGCTTAACTCGACAGCGCACAGTTGTATTGTATTAGCGAGATAAAGTAATTCATGCTATCGTAAATATACGATTATTATTGTTACTATTACTGCTGCTGATTGTTTTGTAATTCATTATGGACATTTTTACCCTTCAACAAAAGAAATATGTTACAAAACAACATCATCGTGGTTACTCAATAAGAGATATTGTACGCCTATTTAACGATGAATTCCAACAAACTACTTGTTTTGAAACAGTTCGTCATATAATCAATAACTTTGAAATGTATGGCTGTTTAAATCCGTGTAAAAGTTGTATTTACAGACGAATCTTCGTTCGCTTTACATGGTCGACACAACCCAAGTGTTGCAAGGTATTGGTCACAAGAAAAGAGACCTTGTACTTATGACGCTCGAACACAATACTCTGCAAAATTAAATGTTTGGGCTGGCCATACACAACACATAACAACATAATTGGGCCATTTAATTTATTTACTTATGAACAGAAATTATTGTCTTCGTTACGTGTGTAATTGCTTCTCCTATTTGTGACGAGTTCATCATCTATTTTTTACCACAAACTTCTGTTTAGTTTAAAAAGTTTATGGAAATTTTTAGAATAAGCAAACAATTATTGTATTGTGCATATGTATTGAACAGAATACAACCGTGCGGTCTCGATTGAAGCGTGCATCTAATAATCTGCTAATACTATAAATGTTTTTTGGATTTACATCGTCAATGTACACTCTATGTAAGTTTTTACGATTAATGTATGTATATTCTTCCATAGTCTACATTGTATCATGCATATTGTTGTAGCTTAATTTCTCTGATGAAGCAATAAATAAATTGCGAAAGCTTAGAATTTGAAAATTTGAGTGTATTGTTGGAATCTTTGGCTGCCATACCCACATTTCCGTCTTGTGAACTTAACTAGTACAGCCAGTACTTCTTTTCGAAATTAACTACCGCTCTTGCATTCTAACACTGTTAATTTTAACATTAGAAGTAAATGGATGCGTGGGAGTACCAAGAGAGTGTTACAATTAACTTAAGATTTTTATGTGTGTATATCCTAATAATTACTATTTACCTACAATATGTGGGAAGTGCCAAAAATAAGTACCTGATAAAACTTGTTCTATCAAGAAGAAATGGTTTGTACATAAATCTTACGAAGACAGGAGACAATATTAAATAAGTTGAATTTTGTGAATTTATGATAATAAAAATTCAGGAGGACAAAAGCTTTTATAGAAAACAATTATTTGGATTGAATGTATCGAAATTTACACGGGAGGGTTTAATTAATTTACAAATTTACATCATTGGACAACAGAAAATTTACATACTTATAATAATTTTTTAAATAGTAAATCTCATTGTATGTATATGATAAATGATAGATTTTGTTTTAATAATATTTTTGATTAAGTGGTTGTTCTTGATGCAACCCTACAACATTTACACTAAACATGTAGAATATAAATTACATGAATAGTTTCTTTTCTTCTTTTTATAATAACTTATTGCATTATTTACGAGAAAATGGAATTGCGTTAAAGTATGGCTAACTGAAACCAAGTGAGTAAACCGAGTGGTGTAAATGAAAAGCAACAAAACTGTCACTCATTTGACAACTCTTACCGAAATATTTTATTTTCATAGCTAACTATGAGAAAAATAACAGATATTAGTATACTTTCCGTAGTTGGAACCAATAGTCTCTAATAACTCAAAAACTAATAAAGATAAGTATATGAGACCTTAATACAAATCGATGTACATAGAATGTCTTGCTGAATTAAGTGCTACAATAAAAAGTTCTATGTGCCATTTGAAAAAAAAAATGAATTTTTAATGTTTGAAGATATATTAACTGGTTGCTAATTTTTGCACATGCTGTATTAAATTTTGTTGAAAGTTACGACAGTTCTCAATATCTATGACCCTTTACTTTCGTTCGCAGAAGTTTGGTACCTTACGCTTCCAAAGGCTTTACAATTTTAATTTTTCTTGATGGTTCAATAGCAAAATACTAAGCAAAATTGTAATTATCTTTGAAACAGTTGAATTTACAGATAGGGAAGCCTAATACAAAATATTTGCAAATAATGCCTAGAATCGATTGCATTGAAAAAATTATACCATTCTATTTAAAATAACAAAGTTGCTATTCACTTCCAGCATAACCCGAAGTCAGATTTCGTTGAAAATATGTTAAAACAGTAGAACCTATACCACAAATGCAACTGTCAAAATTTCAGAATTGTACTAAGAGTAGATTTCGTAAACTTTTTGACTAACGGGTTACTACGGGTACTACAGAATTAATACACACGTAACACTTAACACATCAACAAATTAAAAAAATTAATTTATAACGATAAAATGAATCTAACCTCAAGACATTCTCCATTTCATATTTGATTTCTGTCTTAACTAATAGTTCTGACATTATCAAAATTAATCTTTCCCTAAAATAAAAATTGTTATTGTACTAACACAAGTACAACAAACTTATCTATACTTACCGCCAATCACCATTAAAAAACTTTACGCAGATTTTAAATAATCTGCTTATATTTACTAAATTACTAATTGAAGATTGTTTCTCGCAATTCGACTATGTTTGCACAGCTACTATTACTTAGGAAATCTCTAGTTAGAAACACTGTATTGCACAAACGAATTTTTAATTCTTCAAAACGCATTTTCTTTTTTCATAAACGGGAATACATCTAAGTTAATTTCATGTGTTGACATAATAATCCATACTACACACTATCCTCGCCAACTTCGTTATATTGAGAAAAGAGACTATGTTGTTTTAGCCCGTCGCCTTCTTAGTTGCCTTGGTGCTGTTGCATTTTAGTCCTCCTAGTGTAACTTCGATCGCTGGACCCGGTTGTTAATCTTGACCAGAAACTAATACTCGAATTATATATCTGCTTACAAAATGTTTAGGTTCATCGTTATTAACCCATATATAAACCGTAGAAGTTGTATACAAATTGGAAAACATTCGTTCCATTTCCAAATTTATTGAAAAATGTCTGGAGACTTCTAAATTACTTAACCCAAAATCAATCTGTGTATTGGAGCGTATATTGGACTCAACTGTTGGTAATAAGTTACTTTGTAGTCAAAGCACTTAAAACTTAGCTTATTTTAAAAGCAGAACTTTTCACTTTTGCTTATTGGAAGACATTCATCATTTGGTGGAAGAATAAATATTTGAACTTTTTCACTAGTACGCTTATGCTAATGCTTTGCTTACAGAAAGTGTTATTTAACAAAGTAGCATGTGCATATATGCACTTGCATGTTTATATACCCGCTACTATTTGCGGACTACTTTCTGCCTATGTAAGTACATACCTAGTAAACCCCTAATCCTAGGCTATATCAATACGTATTTACAACTTAAATATTCTTCCGCAATTACATCTGATTAATATAAATCACCTTTTTAAAGCTTTTGTTTTAACTGAATATATTATTTTCTTTGGAAAAATTAATGTAAGCGACAAAGCTCACAGTGTATATGTATGTATGTATTACAATTCAAATTAGAGTAGTTTATAATCCAACTTAAAGTTTGATCATAAAAAATATGCACTAAACCTTGGTTAGTTACATAGTTTATCCCAACAATGGTTAATAGCACTATGTAGTTCTACATTGACTACCCTAATTTGTCCGTAAATACATTTAATACCGATTTATGCGAAGAGTTGTTAATAGTTATCTTGTGAACCTGATCTCCGCTAAACTTTATAATGAACGCTTCTCGTAAACACTCAGTTTTACCACTATTACTGCAACTTACAGATTAAGATGTATTTATATGAGTAATAAATTACAAAACACCGGCGGCAACGCTTTATTTATTAGACAGTTTAAATTGCCAGTCTTCATCCTTGCTTCCCGTGCTAGTTTTTTTTGACATTTATATTGTCGCCGCATCTACCATATAGTTTCACAGCAAATTCCTTTGCAAGTTCGCTTGAATAAGTGTGGCTTTGGTGTGGTGCGATACACGACGAGAAAATTGATTCGTAAAGTGTCCGTCCGTCACATCACGCCCAAACTGGAAACAATTAAGGTTGCGTTGCGCAGTCTGCGTATAACTTCGTAGAGAGTGGATTAGAAACTTTGACAGCGGTTCGGGAAAAGTAATTTCAATACCATGCAGAACTCACCACTACAAAATAATTAATCAGTCAATTCATTTCACGGCGCTCTGACCTAACACGCTACGAGGAACTATAGGGAAGAGAGGCATTGAGGAATACGTGCCCGCGAGGGAGATAATTGAATAAGTAATTGCGTTTTAAATTGAGAATTCGGCTGAAATTAATTTGCATGTACTAGATTCACAGAAATTGGATGTACTGCTGATCCTACTCAGTTCAAATCATCCGAAACGCTCTGGGAATTGTTGTATAGACCATAGAAGCCTGAATACCGAATTTGCGTAGGTTGTTTTGGGGGCTTTCTCGGATAATACTACAGATTGGCATCATAAACCTCTATATATATAATTATAGACAATTTCATGATACAATAGGTCTATTAACGGAATAGCGATCAAACAATAACATTAGTAATTAAATAGAATATGATTGAGTTTTATACAAACTATAAGGAAAGATAATTTTGCATCAAGTTGGTTTTCATATTTAATTGAATTTGTAAAATGTTTCTGCATCAGAACAGAATTTCAATTCCATTGAATATACACAAAATAGAGTACGCAGTAATTAACTAGAGTTGTAAAACTGCAGTCGTTACCACAGCATAACTGAAATCATATTGAAACGCATATTGAATGAACTCGCACTGAATACCTTCATTCTGTTGTGTGTATTGGTGTGAAAAACTGGTTGCTATTGGCTACAATCTAATATTTCCAATATTATTGAATATCACATAAAGTAAACTATATTAGAATTTTAGTTTGCGCACGGTGTTTTTTAATTCGACATTATTTAAACGAGTATTATACAAAAATCGAAATCAGATGCTTCGTCGTTTTTAATATGTAGGTTCTGATTTACTGCAGCTTGGTACGGTTTGATTCAAAATACTTTAAAAACGAAATATTTTATTTAATAAAAGTGCAATTTTCATTTTATGTGTATCAAGTTTAAATGCGTTACAATATGAGTATCTTGAAACAAAGCTACACATTACTACACTTAAAAACAATTTTTAATTCAAGGGAATATTATTTCGCTGACTAAACAAATATGTTGGTTCTCTAAAACCATTTAATTTGTTTTGATCTAGTACTAGGTTCAAATCAGCATAATAGTTATTTTAATGAAATAAACTTAAATTACAGTACTGTGCAATCGAATTAGGGCCACTGCGTAAAATTTAGTTTTTCAGTAGAACTTACATAAAACAGAATGACATTTAGACATTTCACTTGTATATTCATTTATAATTCATAAAGATATAATTGAAACGTAAAATAGTAACAAACATTAATATTTCATTAAACCACCCCTTGCTTTGATCAGGGCAGCAATTCTTTCAGATACCTATACTTCTTTTGCAGCCAGTAACGATTTCTCTTAGTTGGACATCGTTTTCTCAATTTTCTTTTAAAATATTAACGGTAGTATTTGGTACAGTATACACACGACGATTCAACCAGTTTCAGATATTTTCTATCGATTTCAAATCGGGGAATTACCTGGCCATATATTTTCATAAGATTATGAATGGTTTTGGACCTGTGACATGATGTATAAATATGTACGAATCATTATCTGTTCGTAAGCTATGCATGTATGGTCTACCATACTGCTCTCTAAAGTATTTTGCTGGTATACACGGCCATATCATCATAGCAGGCGGTGCTTTACAGTTCCGATCACAGCAGTTTGTAAACATCGTTCAGACGATCTTCTCCAAGCGAAGCGAAGGTTTTTAGTGACAGCTTCTATCTGGACTCGTCAATGAACACGACCTAAAATAAACATTTTGAATACTTTGCTATGAATAAGTAAATATTATTTTAGCAGTCACTAACCTTTTCCCAATCTTCTATTGTGAAGTGTCCATGTTCTTTTACCTACTGCAGTCGAGCTTTTCTCATTTTAGACGACAGGCCGCCAACTTTTCAGATTTGCTTCGTAGAGACGTGATTTTAAGTGCGTTCCGATATTTTAATATTGCTTTGCTCAAGATTTTTCTTTAACAGGCATTCGTCTATTTTCAAGAGCTTTGCGAATTATTAATCTATCTCCTTGTGTACTTGTTTTGCGGATACCGTGAGATCCAGTCCGACCGGTCAATGTGAACCGTAAGTTCTCGGAGATTGATTTAACCACTCTACCGATTGTTTCATGGGAAAACTCTTCTTTCGTTCATGAGTAAGTTTTCAAATTTTAAATTAATCCTTCCTAGTAAACTTACAACAACTATATTGAAGCATCTGGATTATTTCACGAATTATTGATCTATTTTCTTTTGCCGTCGCTTTTGAAAATAGTCGATAATCGCAAATACCTTATTATTATTTATTTATCCGTATCATCAAATCAAAAATATATGCGGGTGAATTTTACAGATACATCTGCGCTCTATTTTAGAATCTAGTATATAAATGATTATTATACAATCAATATCACTCGTCCACGGAAGTTGATAGAAACGTTCTTTTTGACAATAGATAGAAGTAGTAACCAGATAAACTACACATAATGACGGCGGCCCTTCTTAGAAGATTTTACTGACAAATATGACTCATAAGTCAGTACTGTTCTTGTATTTTCGAACAAAAAATCATTGCTACCAAAGCCTTTAGGAAGCCTACCTTGACCAGCTTCCGTCGTATGAAACTATTTAAGAAGAATTTCAAAAATTATAATTTGTTTTAATCTTATGGAATGTGTTAATTGCTGCTTCCTTATTCTTGCATTGTACACTGTCGAACATTTGAATTACATTAATATCTCATACTGACATCACGTTAAAAAATGTTACTTTCTTTGCAAGGACCGATTTGGCTAGTTAAACCGACGGATATTTAAGCGATGCTTTTAAGCATAAAAAAGTACTACATACAAAAAAGGCAAAATTCACAGCGCAATTAATTATAACACCAATAAAACAGATAAGAAAACTTCGTTGTATATACTGTATAAATCATGCACCTACGGTCAGTGCTTGGCTTAATCACGAACAAAATTAGCTCGAGAACTTGAAAACCATAACAACTAGAATAGCACTCTGCTCGACATTTTGTAGAAGATTTCATGCTCTACAAAAAAGTCTTACAAGTTTTCTTGATATCTTATACGATTAATGCTGGATTCGCAAAAAAAGGGAAAATATCGCAAAAATAACCCTTTCCTTGCAGACATAGGCTTAACGACAGAAGATATAAAAAAACTTTCAGGACTTTTTTGTAGAGCATGAAATCTTCTCCAAAAAAGTCTGGGAGAGCACGATTCTAATTGTTATGGTTTTTAAGTTATTGAGTTAATTCTGTTCATGATTAAGCCGAGCCCCGACCATAGGTGCAAGATTAGTACTGTATACTTACAATACATATTATTTTGCACTTCCATTGTTTCTTTGAAAACAAAATTTATACTTATTTCTAAAGAAAACATCGACGGCAGTTAATTCGTCCGGTTGTCTTACATACATATGTCTGTGTTAATTAGCGAGCTTTCCTTTCCTCTTCATGATGTATTGTTCCTCTTCTTCTGTTATCGTTTCCACCTTCAGTGCTTACAATTTCATTTAGCTTTCCATACTCCTCTACTGCAGTTTGTACCACCTGTTCATCGGTGAAAATTCATTTTAAAGTGTATTGTTACTTATTTGTCGACATCTTTTCTTTAGGTTTACTGGAATTTAGCAGTTTTTTCAAAAAACAAATTCAATAAACCTATGTTGTTGGGTTAAATGGTGCCTGTCACGTTTTGTGAAGCTATCCACATTGTCCTAAGCTGAAGTTGCATTTCCTAGCAATTTAAGTTAAACTTTCAGTAGTTCTCTTTACCTTTACTGAGTTCTGTGCCAGATAAAACACACAATAAGCACTTAAAATTTAATCCCGTCTCATCTAGATTGTAGATTTGTTCAAGTAAAACTGTGTTTAATTAATTTTTCCAACGCGATTGCAAAATCAGTAGTCGCGGTGATATCTGCTGCTATTTTTTGTTTACAAATGTTAACACAGGTAACACCATATCTTTTTCCCGCCTCCGAACCAACCGCCACTCAGTCTTTTCTTTAAATTTAGAGTGAAAACTAATCACTTTTTGTTTCACTATAGTCCCGGTTATAGAGGTTCTCTTAAGTTGCTCTTACTTACTACAAAATCGCAATGCCTTATCAACCATCTCGAATATTTTCTAGGTGTGGTTGTTCAAACGACTTTTTTGATTCTATTTGAGTACAAAATTCCTCAATTTCTTTCAACTACGACAGCAATTATTAACAGTGGTTTTACCTACATTAAATTTGCTACAAATCTTATTGACACTCTCCTTAATCAATTTATTGTCAAAATACCCGGCGTACTACCAACACGTCACATGTGCGACTAAGGTTCCTTAGCCCTTCCCTAACTCTTCAACAACTAGACCGAAGTGAAACAAAAAGGTGATATACGTAAAGTATTGCTGAAAAACATATGTATGTATAACACATAAATATAACAAAATTCAAAATATGAAATTATAACTGTTAACAGGTCTATTATTTCGCCTAATCTCACGTACTGTATATACAGTGCGTCCATAAAGTAACGCATAAATTCATTATTAGCTAAATATACACAAATATTAGAAATTCCCGAAACAGGTCGATTTTTGATTTTAATTTACTGTTTTTTCAAATTATAATCTAATTTATAGAGTGATCCACCTTCGTGTGATGATGTCACCACCATTTTTTTTAATAGAACACCCCTTTTTTCAATTGCCGGATTTCCCTTGATGAGCTGATTCCAAAAATGTATAATACGTTGCTTCAGATTGATACAGGGTGGGCAAAAATACAAAAATTTCAACTTACTTACTTCAATGAAAATATTATTAGATTTCTAGCGCTTCCGGTTACACCGGAAGTCGCCATCTACTTCATTATTTTTAATGGAACACCCTGTATATTTTTATTAACATGGTTTTCGTTATTGTTATCCATTCTAACTCTTTATAGCAATAGTGTAAAGGCATTTAACGGATAATTATTAACTGACAAGCATCAAACGACGAGGTATATTACATACGGTACATAAAAGATGTAGAATTGGACTACGAAGACGACTAAGTAATAAAATATGGGGGTGCTACTTGAAAAAATGAAGTTATGGTTCTTCAAAATTTCAAAGAGTTAACGTGCCATAGTAAAGTAACCACGCAATGTAGACAGCCGTTCTCGGCTCTAAAATATACTCCAACATGTTGTTTATGTATATTACGAATTTTAAATTGATATACGAAAAATCGAGTGTCCTCTGATTTTTTGAATAAATGTCTGCTAGAGCAAATTTTTTTAGAAAAAATGGAATAACGACAAAACGCTCGAATCAAATCGCAAAAAGTAAAAATTTCATAAAGCTTAAAAATAGGTGAATCCAAATGTGTAAAAATATACAGGGTGTTCTATTAAAAATAATGAAGGAGATGGCGACTTCCGGTATAACCGGAAGCGCTAGAAATCTAATAATATTTTCATTGAAGAGAACATAATCGACTATATATAACTCTAAATTTTCAAATTTATATTTTGACCAGAACGCCACTTCTAATGAACGGTCTCGCTGAGACACCCTGTATATCTCTATTCTTATACCTCACCGGCATTGGCTAAAAGCTGATTGCTGTAAAAAAATATACTTGGGGAAGAAATGTAGCCGTCTAGCACAGGTCCTTCTATTCCACTCGCACTTGACGGATACTTTCCTCTCTAAGTACATTTTTATCGCAGCTTTTTCCCCAAAAATCTTTAGCGAAATAAATTATTATCTAGTTTCTACCGAGGTCGAGATCAATATATTCCCCTCAATAAACCTATTTAGAATTTGCTGCTTTCGCAATTATTTGAAAATCCGTATATTACAAAGTATCAAAAACCATTTTATATTCATATTCCTGCTACGACTACCTTAAATTCTATTGAAAATAGGAAATAAAGGCTAAAACGTACTGGAACTGTAAATTATATTACTAAGAATGAATGAGTTTAAAACATGTATCATTGTTAAAAATATATTCATTCTAATCGTTCAAATTAAGTGTGACGCCAAGACATAATAGCTTGTTTACTTACCTGAAGTTTGTACTTACTTAAAGCAATCAACAATAAAACGTTCAATTGTTTCACACAATATAAATTTGCTTAAAGAATTTGATGTTTATACAGCAGCAATATTGCCAAGCTTCAATATTGATCAGGGTGTCTGCTAGTAATTCATTCCGCTAAATTAGACTACCGCAATATTGATAATCCCTGCGGGCCCCTACTGCAAAACACATAGCATTGCGCGAGCAAGTCTCATATACATACAGATATGTAATTATCTCAAATGTATTTCGTTGGAAATGATGGTACTTTGTATGCTACTAACTTTGTGTACCTTTTTTTTTCTGGTGAGATAAGTGGTATACACCTACCATACATAGGTAGATGTATGTATGTATCTGTATACATATGTACGTATAAGGAGTTTGAAAAGTTTTTCAGTCATGAATTACTCTAGCGATGTAAACGTATGTCTTTGATATCTAGGGATAATTTATCATCGTGCAAAAGCATTATCTAAAATTAGTTTATTGCACGAAGACAAAATCCTCACTTTATACCCTGTTTGTCAAATATTAAATTACGTCCGCAGTGCGCGCTATGATTTCTATAATTAATGTGCAATGCAATCTTCGATTTATTTGCAAAGATAAACTCGAGTACTAAGTGGAAAAATTTCTCTAAACTTATTTCTTTTTCATTGGCAGAATCGGGTAATCTCATCTAACTGTAGTAAATTTTCTTTACACGGATTAAGCTCCGCTCCTGTGTATCAGAACTCCATTGACAGTACATACTTCATAAAAGTTATCCTGCTTATTAATAACTACTGCTGCAATATTTATTGCAGTACCTCGAGCTCAATCCACGTCCGAAATTGGAACACGAACAGTTGTCCCTATATTCACTTCAGAAAATTTCTTATTAGACAATACTCTCATTTGGTTTGCTTGCACTTCTAAGTTTCCTATTCACCGTTTCTTTACAGTAATTATATTTTCTTGTGGAATGCAGTTTGGACATCCATCTCGATTGATATTTTCATGTTGATATTCCATAGAACAAATACTGCATGTCATTATAATGTTCCATTCGGAATAATTCTTGGACAAATCTGCAATATCAATATTTTTATCTATTTCAACAATAATTTCGCGTTGAGTTGCCTTTGGTTCATTTATATTTTGAACAACCACCTCTAACTCATTTTCTGGTTTATTTTCTTTAACTGTATTGGCAGGACAACCAAACATTACTTCATAGCAATACTCACCTATTCCTGATAATTAATAATGGTATTAATATAATTATATTTACTGTACTGCAGTACAAACCTGAATAAAGAATTATATTCTTCTGAAATTATATGAATTTAAGTGGAAACGGCGAATCAGTAAACTCCGTTTGGGACAACCCAGCTGCCAACATATGCTGCACATCTCTATTCCGTCTTTCAACACAGTTGGTTTTGGCTGTGGCGTGGCTTACCGTGAACAATTTGAACTTCTTTCCACAAACGATGTAATTCTGTTAGTACTATTCTGTTATCTGAATGTAAACTGGCCGGCGCACCAAAAATCAAGTAAATTTCTAATAAAGTAGATGCTACTTCGTTGGCGCCCTTTGTTTTTCGGGATCTCATTGGAAAAATTTAGTACGATGGTCTGGATAAATCACTATTAATCGAAATTCATTGTAAGTTTGTGATTGCATATCGATTAAATGTATTTAGCTCCGTGAATTGAAAAATGAATGCTAAAGTGGCTTGACCAGCAATCCACGTCTCGGATGACTTGATTTTTTGGCGTTTTGTAGGGGTTTCTTTTTTGAGGTGTTTGAATTTGGTCATTAATTTAATACTTGGTCATTAACCAATTATGACTGTCCAGAAAGCCGGCACAAATCAATCCAAACGATGGCGCAACAAAGTTAAATAATATCTTCAAAACGGTATAAAACGTGAAATTTACAGAATTTTCCAAAGAAATCGTCAATTTTGCAGCAATATTTCAAACTCGAATATTTCCAAAACGGAAGCAGTAAAAAATGCGCTCTCAGTAGCACAAATAAGCACAAAAGGGGCACACAATCTAGATTTAAAGATTCGAAAGTGTAATTGCCAGTGTGATGAACGTTTGTTTGATTTCAAATGTCCTTCTACAGGTTTTACACAAACGATCGCTTATCGTCTGTCTGAAAAAGAGGTCTTTGTTTTCGAGATCCAGGACAAAACGAAAAGACATTGATCACTGGTGTTACATATAATAGGCGCTCATGGTATATTGTTGGAAGTCACCCTGCGAATGAATGCAATGCAAATACATCATGTATTAGAAGCAGACCAAGTGGTTTCGACCTTCTAGATCTCGTCAGCGCAACTACAAATGCAAGATCTAATTTCATCGCCCTTCACATTACAACTTTAACTGTATAATAACCTCTAACAATGGGCTAATTCCAACCCAATACCCTCTAGTGGGCAGGGTGAGAAGTAGCACACTGCAAGGCACTTCGACAGCAGATACTGATCCAGCTAGCACAATTAATTGTGATTGCTAGATGTCTCGATCTGCTAAGCAGTCAATGGTGAATTCCATATACGGCTTACCATGACGTAACATATAAAAAACGTCGACAAATACCACAATATAAAAGCCAAAAAATGCCTATAATAGGCGCTCATGGTATATTGTTGGAATTCACCCTGAAAATTAATGCAATGAAAATAAATCAAGTGGTTTCGACCTTCTAGGCCACCTTATACGACATAGCACTGTGCCGAAACTGAAGCGGAGCAACGATATTACGTCGGAGTTTACACATACAATTATACATCGGAAAATTTTATTTGTCGTTAGTGATATCAGTCTCGATTCTAGTAAGCTGACTATGAGCACACTAGAGACAAACAGCTGTTTTCAGAGCTACCCTGAAGACGGTGATGGACACTTTACCGAAACGTCGAATTCTCATCATCCAACAAACGATGGAAATAATTTTCGTCGTGAATTACGATAATGTAAAATATTGACCAGAACTGTATACTATCCTCAGTAAATAATATAGGAATCTCGTAATCAAGTAATGAAGAGCCTGAGTAGTTTCTATCAGCAAAATAGACATCAGCTGTGCAATATCTTGCGATCAACAGTGCCAGATTGTCGATACAATGTCCATAGAAAGGGATACAACCGATCGGACTGGAACTGGTACAAACCAGCAAAGCACAAAAACGATATCAACTACAAGAAACTTTGTAACGAAACTGACAGCATGGCCAACAAAATAGTAAATGCAAGCTACATCACAATTTTATTACTGTGAACAACAGTTGTGAAAACCTAGGCTAAAATTATTACTGTTCAAAGTGCAGCATTTCATGAATATTGGGAAAAAAATCAGGACTGCATTCAACTAGAACTACACGCTTACACTTTCTATTACATGCTAGATCTTGCTCTATAATATTACTTTTTGTTTTAGCTGTAGGTATATATACCCAGAAGATTCCTTTATTAAAGCACATTGTAGATTATAATAAACTAAATTTATTTTAATTATCACCGTTATATAACAGTGGCCTGCTGGTTAAATAGCTAAAGTAACCATTTATTTTTTCGTCTGTAAACATCCATCCAACGTGTACGTTTTATATCTAAAAGCTTTTTGGACTTTGATAAAAAACAATTCCGCGCCTTTATTATACGCTACGCTTTTCAATTTCCCACAGAACGACTACGTAATTAAATTAGATGTTGCCGCTGCTACGACAGGTATTTTCCTGAATATATTTTCATCCGCGAAATTACAGAAGAGAAATTCTGTGTCGCTTAAATCCCTACTACCACAACATACACACACGTACATACATACAAGTCTGTATAAATAATACAATAGCTACTGCACGACGCATAGTTTCAATCTCAAATGAGCCGTCGGATTTTAGTGCCTGCTAATTAATCAAAATCCACTATCTCTTCTAGTACTCACTGCGGTACATACCAGTTGCGAGATGATACCTCTCGTTGGTAATATTAGTCCATACTCTGATGCGATTAATCTTGCTCGTTCACCGGGTGGTTGGCTACATACATGTTACATGCATAGGACTATGTGTAGCTGAGCCAGTATAAGGGACTGTAAAAGCAGTTGTATGTTCCGAGTGAAAACCGACACCCTCTTCGGTTTCCTGTAGTTTCGCGTATGTATCATCCGTAAGGAGGCAATTAAACGATGCCCTCTAGCGGTTGGATGGAAAACTAGCCTTGCTTCTAAGTGCAGGTTCGTGTCTAACATACCTGGTAACAATACAAGTCCGCGTTTCATCTCCTGGATTACTTGTATAAGGCGTGATGTTTATTGTATTAAACTAAATTAATATTGTTTAACTTGCTTTAATTCCTTATATTAGATTCCTTTTTGGTTAATTAGATTACGTCAAACATCATCCAATTCAGTTGCTACGGGTTTTGGTCTGTATTTCACATATTAAATTAATTGGAGAAATACTTTTAAGAGCGCCTAGAATTAAAAGCAACACAACCTTCTTAATTTATCTAGCTTAGTTTCTTCCCAAAAATAAATCCAAAAATTGTGAGTAATAGAAAAGCAATTTCTATAAATATACAATCCTCTCTGTATATATTGCAAGAGTAAACAAATTGCTTTGAAGACGATCTGTTACATGTATATTCAATTTTGCTAGAGAGCTACATATATAAAATCAAAACATCATGGTCTTGCTAAGAGCTCCTGAAAATTCCTCAGACTTAACCTGAATTACTCTTTTCAGCCTAACCTTTCCCTTTATCAACAGCTTCTTCTAGTCATTCTACAATAAATTCTTGATCTCTAATGACAAAATACTTTTTATCTACCTGGTCAGGATGGTTGATTTTAAAAAATATCAAGCTAAATGCAGAAGATTCCATTCTGAATAAATGGAATTTACTTTTTCTTTAAATACGGTTCTTATTAGACGCTGTGGACATTTTGAGGAATTGCTAGAAAAGTTACCTCTTTTGTCATCAACAAGCTCATAGTGACATATTCACTATAAAGATCAACATCAACTAAGTAAAACTGATTTCATAAACATTAAAAACAATCAGTATTAGTTACCATTTTTCCTTGTTGCAATTATCACCCTCGTAGTTATTATCACCAAATCGCTGGCAATTTGGTTTATTTTGGTGTACTTTTATTTTCGAATATCTCGAGCGGTAATAATAATTTTTACTTTGTAATATGATATGCAGTTATCTACTCAAAACGTAAAATCTGCAAAAGCAACGTTCAGTTTTATTATCGCCTTGATAATGACAGCGTTGCTGTCGAAACACGTCGGTGGTTAGTTAAAAGTTTTTGCCAAACTTCAACTTTATCAAACTCCCAGCATATGTCACAACAGGCTGCTATTACAATGATAAATTTAACTCAACTGTCACCAGTAGGAAGGGCTAGATTTTGCTACTAATAACACTAGCCGACACGATTTTTATAAATATATAAAACTGTATTCTAACATAGGGTATCACGTCAAATTTTCAAAATAATATTTTGATTTTTTTCACTAAGCTTAACGTAAAATTGAAAATGAAAAAGTTTGTCAATACTTTTTAATTTTCCATTTTAGCTTGAGCTTGTTCGCGGCTACTCCGTGAAAGACGACGGCAACTACGTCACACATTCCAGAGAGAAGTAAAGAATTCTAATAAATTAGGCACCTTTTCGCAAATAAAAATGTTGAACATACCATAAATGATTTAGCAGCATTAAAAAATGTTTGCAAACATTTTCTGCTAAATCAAGAGAGTGAAAAATATCAAGATATAGTAGCTAATTTACAAGAAAACTATAAACATTTAGGGTGCTAAATGCCGCTCAAAGTTCATTGTTTGCACTCCCGTTTCGATTTCTTTCTCTAGAATTTATGAAAAATGCGTAATGAACAGGAGGAACGATTCCATCGAGATATTGCAGAAATGGACAAACGATATCAGAGTAGCTGAGACTGAGAGATTCTTGCTGATTTCTTATTACAGAAGGCAACAATCAACTTAAAAGGAAGAAATAATTCTATTTATGCAAAACTTTGATATTTCAGCAATTTTCCTTTATTTCCTGTTAAGTGTTTTGGTATTCTTGATACTAATTAAATATTCTAGTACTTATTACTCTAAACTATACGTAGTGGAAAGATTTGGTGTTTGGTTATGCCTTGAGTTAAAGACCCTAAGAGCTATACACCCATTTTACATAATTATTTTAAAAAAAGGTTGTAAATTGTCGGCTAGTGTAGTAAACATATTAAGATATTAAAAACCAACAAAGAATCTATCATTCGCGTACAAAACAGCTAGTACCACCCGTATCATTCCTTGTATTAATTTTGGTAAGGTTTCAATGGGAATATTATACTACTCCTAGAACAACACACCACATAAGTTCATAAGGAGCTAAAAGCCGTAATCCTCACACTTCTATCATTCAGTCCAAATTGGGTTGACGTCGGTGTTTTGGCAGAGCCACATACTGTGGATCATTGTCTTCCATAACACAAAAATCAAATTAGTTAAAAACCTGACAGAATACCATGATTGTCCAATATATCACAATTAGCTTCGGTGCCACTCTACACCCGAAATTTTATGCAGCGCATCTGTAGCAGCAAAACAGCCCCGAATAAGAACTGAACTTCTTTGATCGCTGTTGTTTGATTGCTGATACAATACATTCGCACAGCATTTTTTTATTCACTGAATTTCTCACAAACATCCTCGTTCATTGACCGAATAGCTCGAACGTCAACTAGTCAGTCCAGAAAACGTTGGCCCATTGTTTCAACGAACAATTTCGACGTTGTTGGACCCATTATAGCTTTTTAGTCGATTAATTCTACGAAGAAAAGATTTACGTGCGGCTATTTGGCCGTATAAATTTCTCTCTTCTAGCCTACATTTAACTGTATTCATGGAAGTTGATTGTTGCCGTCCGTGATTAAATTCGCTTGCTATTTCTGCGTTATTTTTATACGATTTCATTTACTTATCGATCGAAGTAGTCGACCTCCTGATGTGAGGTTAGGTATATATCTTGGACAGATCTGAAGGTGTGTGATCTAGCATATCCTTCTTAATACAGAGCATTTTGTCCAGAATTATTTATTTTTATAGCACTTTTAAGAATGGTTGTTACCTGCAAAGTGATCTCTTGATTCTTTTAATTTTCTGTGAACTGTCCCAATATATAAGAAGCATACAAAAAGTACTTTACTAAGGTATCATTAATTACATTACAAGAATTCTTCTAAGGAATAAAAACGTTTTCTGTTAAATATTTCTCTTGAAATCTGATAAATATAAAATATGGGAGAGCGAAGTACCAGTCGTTCTTCTACATACTTTTTTATTGGTCAAATATAAATAAATATATATAATAAAAAACCTGTAGCTACCCTACAAGTTTTGAAGCATCCTATTCTGTCTACTTTAGCTAAGTTTAAGGATGTAATGAAGAAAGAATTAGGACAATGCAAAAAAACACATTACACGAGGGGCTTAAATTCATCATTTGTCTTGACAGCAAAGTTTGTTCCCACTTTCTGTCTTAGATATTTTCTAAGAAATTAGTGATTTTCTGGACCGCTGTCAACAGACCGACCAAATAGGGCAAACCCCCTCGTTCGAAATCGCATTTAGAAATTTCCTATCATAAAATAATTATTTCTAATTCTTTTCCAAAATACCTACTCACATTACTTATGTAGAAAATTAATTTAACATTCTTAGAGTGAGCAAAATACTTTAAATTGTTATATTTTAAAATGTTCTCGCTTGCCCAAACTTTCGTGAGCGATAGCGTATGTCAGAACTTCGTAATTTCGCGGTATGCTACAACGTTAAAATATTCACGTTTTTCGTAACATCCTTCATTACAGAAATAAAGTTGAACTGTTACAAAGACAAGCTTTTCCTCTCAGCCCCATGCAAATTGAGCGGCACACCGAAAAAAGTGAAATAGAAGTTCATCGTTTACTTCATCCTCCCACATACTATATCCTTATGCCTCTGAACCATACGAAGATAAAAGGGTATGAAAGCTGAAATATGCCTCTTTCATTTCGTCATCCAATTAACCCGGTCTTGCGGACCGGCCACCCGGAAGACGGAATTTTCGAAACCCGCCCGCTTCACGGTTTTTCTTTTCCTGAATGTGAAGGGGCGAACGAGCGAGGAATTTATTTCAAGGCAATAAATATCTGCTCTGAGTAGCTGCAGCGATTCAAGACGCGTTCGCCGAATGCCACTCACCGCCCTGCCAGATTTATGGAACCGGCGACTCTACTCTGTGTTTGTGAATGCAAGCGAGAGAGACGAATAACGCGTCCTGGCAGCGGACTTTAAAGTATTCCAGCATTACTAGCGTAAGTAAAATGCTTTCTTAGTTGAATTAAAGGATTTTGCGCCATGTCTTTGGCATCTACGGGTATTATTGTTGGTCGAAGTTAATCAAAATCTACTCTACCATTGAAACTTAATATTTAGTACATTTGAGGTTGCTATAAGTGATGGTACAATTTTTCCAAAAATAAAAAATGTGTACCGTCTAACATCTTAGGATTAATTATAAAACTTTTTTGCCTTAATGAAAATATAATCATTAGAAGCCACTTACGGAGAACATAAAACAATACTATTAAACGACTAAATAGTAATAGTAATAATTACCCATTCATTAAGCCACTTTTACGCTTTCTACATAATTGCCAGATATCTAGATCGTTAAATGATACATAGTTGTGCATATGCAGTAAACTTATCGACAATCTAATTTATACCTTTGGTAGGGGCCGTTGAAAACTGAGTCTACGAACGGACTTAATATTTTTAGATTTAGTTTTTATTAAGAAGTATAATATAGACACCACAGGAAAATGCTAAACTATAAAACGGAAATATACGTCTAATCCTGACACTAACAAAAGCTTAATGAAACAATTCAACTTGTAAGATCCTACTCACGTTTGCGCCATTACGATCCTTTTCCTTAAAATTTATTTGTCAGGTACAACGTTAGCGCAAGAAACCCTTCGAATTTAGTATACTGGAAGCAAAGTGAAGTATGTCATCTAACCGGAATTGAATCTCACGTCAATATTGGGACAATGTATTTATTGTAAACCGAAGTACTTCGATATAAGAAAACATATATACCGGAGGAATATGCAATGAGATAAAATGTGTTCGTGTTGTACTTGGGTTTGGAATATATCTTTAAGCGATTATCAAATACTGGTATTAAATGTTTTTAAATAGGACTTTTAAGACGTAACAATTAGAAACGTAAAGCATTGCCAAACACACTAACCCAAAACTACTAACAAAAGCAATAAGGGAAGTTGTTTTTGTGGACTTTTTTCTTCGGTTGTTCTGATCCTGACCGATAGAGAGAACGAACCTAGAATTGGTTTTCCATCCGCTAGTAGGATGATGCAATTATTCAAAGAGAGCTTATTACAGGTATTTGTCTTTTTCTTAGAAAATATTTTAATACAAAGTACTGGTATGCAGAATTTAAAAAACTATAATATTTACCAGAATATTACAGACGTTTTCCATGTATGATTTAACGTATAAACAGGAAGTAGATTTTTTACAAACACTGCATAACTTATCAAATTCCTATAATGCAGAAATGGAACTAAATTACATTCCATAAAGACTAAGTTGATTTAATTTTGGAAGTATGATTGCGTCCTGTAGCTTCCTCTAAGTGATTGTATTTTGAAGGATACTACCTATAACAATATTCAAGGCGAAGATTGTGTATCCTGTTGCTTTAGTAGACCGTAGTACCGTTCAAAATCTTATCTGTTATAATACTTCAATATTCGTGTTGTTTTGTGTTTAGATCATGTAATCTACACTTATCTCGATGTGTTTGTTATTCAACATTTTTAATACATGTTCTATCCTATCGAAAGCTTACCACGAATATAGCTCCCAGAGCACAAACTTTAATTTTTTTACAATACATACAACATGAAATATACATACATACAAAAACAACAATCAAGTTATAACTCAATTGAATACTTTGAACCCGTATAAACAACAACAATTACATCCCATTGCAATAAACACCAGTGTATATTGGAAAAGTTCGATAGTCGTGTACACAATTCCAACGGATTTGCTCGAGTTATTCGTTTCGGTCACCGTAAAATTCACATCTCACAAACAGTTATAGCACACAAATCCAACTTCTACTGCGCCAGACGTTTGCAAATAGTGTTACTCTGTAACTGGACCAATTCCAAACGGCATACTATTAAACAGCATTTGCATGTCACCGTTTATACTCTCAGAGCTAGATAATCCGCTATCTAATATCTCTTTCTGACCCATTTCGAGACAATATCGTTTGTCCACTGTAATGTGCACGATACGGTCAGTTCAGTTGCTGGATGTGTCCTTAGTTATACTACAGATCTATATACGATGGCGTTTCTATAATTCCTCCACTTATAGCTTGCCAATTTTTTTCTTTTATTTTGCATAAATTGATTGTCGAGCTTTAAGTCCTTGTAAAACACTTGCAAGATTACTTTAGTAATTGTTTATATATTTTTTCATTAATGAATAATAAAATAATTAATGAGTTTCTATAAATTCCTTTCTCTCCTCGCCAATATTAATGCAAAATTATTCAAAGAATCACGTACACCTAATTTATATAATTTTTGAGGCACCATGATGTTATCAGTGTCGAAAGCTCCAATGGACTTAAACGTGCACCACATGAACCCGCGCCTAATTTACCGCAATTCTCTCTTTTTACGAGAGAATACAGCTCTAGATTACTTGAGTAACAATAAGAACAAGCAGATTATGTTATAAAAGATGCTTCTACCATGCTCGAAAATATTCTTACACAACACCTGGGAGTTCAACTAACCAACATTTTGTGTAAGCCGTGTGTAACAGAATTTTATAATATACGTATATTTGAAGTAAAGAACGTGAATTGTTTAACGGTCTATAGAGAAAAACAAATATTGCACGATTGACAGTATTAACTACATTCTACGCTGCCTTTTTTGTCAATGTTCTGCAATTCATCCAAATAGTTTCTTAGTTAATTCACAATAATTAAACCAAATAAACTACCAAAAATATACGATCAAGTTTGATTGTTTCACATTGATGAGATCCCATCCTATAACATACGGCAATAGATACACTTTTGCAATTGAAATTATACTAATGTGACTCTCACAAAATCAACAAAATTTATGTCAAAAATCGTGCAACAAACCATGTATTTCCAGAAATTATTAGTAGGTATATGAATGAGTTTGTCGAGTCATGTAATGCAAATTTTACAGCGGCGCCTCCACCAAAATTGTATTTGACGATATTTTTATCTATAAAAATATTTAATTTAAACTTTTACTATTTCCATATATTTGTATTTGCCCTAAACCAAGATAGACATTAGATAATTTACAGCTCACAAACATCGTTGTGTTATAGGTATATAATACTTTGTAATACTCAGGAAACTATGGGATATTGACTTCAAACCCTGTATATATTTCCAATTGTCTTCATATCCTTCGCTTCCCCACTGTTAAACGTCACAGAACCAATCCACAATCAGACTATTGATTTAAACGTAGAACAGTACAGATTTGTTTTCTGCCCTTGTGGATGTAAAAATGCAGTTTATTATCACGAATTACTTAGAGTTTTATCTTTACGTTTTCTGTTACAGCATATCAATCTATAATCGATTTTCCATTCAGCTACAAAGCATTCGATGTGATTGTGAGTTGTAATCATTATCACGACAATAAATTCTCAGAGTAAACCCCTTTATTATTATTATTTTGTACCTTTTATGCGCTATTCAATAAAATAATATAATAAATTGCCTCCAAGTTGTACTATCTAATAAGGTTGTTTAGTAATAAAAATAATAAAGGATCCTGTTAGACTTTATTGATACACTCCAACACATGCGGTATAAAAATTATTTTTATAAGCCGAATACTGTGGTGAATATGTTCATATTTTACGAAACTTTACGAAACTTTTAATATACAGGGTGACTGATAATGAAACGGTCATACTTTACAGCATGTTAGTAAAGGTCATTTGCAACAGATATTACCCAATTTGCCTTATCCAAAAGTCACCCGTTTTCGAGATATTGTGGTTTCTTTTTTTTTTTTTTCGAAGTTTCACTACTTACTCTCACTCAAACTTAAAATTTACCAAAATAATGGAACTTTTTCTCAATTTTTAGTTTGTCGAAAATCTCAATACACAATATCTATCTGTGACAATTACGTTAAATACTTGGACAAATTAAAAGAAGAAAAAAATTAAAACTTCCGCCTTTAATGAAACTGCAGACACAATCGCTAAATAAATAGTCACAAAGGTAGCGAGTGTGTCTACAGTTTCATCAAAAGCGGAAGTTTTTATTTTTTTCTTGTAATTTGTCCTAGTATTTAACGTAATTGTCACCGATAGATAATGTGTGTTGAGATGTCCTCTAGCCAGACAAACTGAAACATTGAGAAAAGTTCCATTATTTTCGTAAATTTTAAGTTTGAGTGAGAGTAAGTAGGGAATTTCGAAAAAAAAAAAAAAGCCGCAATATCTCGGGGTGGGGTTTGCAATATGATCATTACAAAGAAGACGCTTCATTACTGTACTAAAGTATTTTCTTACATACAGCCCATCCTAAATCAACAAAAATCCAGTTTCAATAAGTTTTTGATTCATTATTTGTTTCATGAAATAAAAAATCTAGTAGCAACTACTGTTATATGTATATGGCCAAATCGTCATCCCTAACGGATATTTCCTTTTATACCATTTATAACCTTTATAATATTATATTGCTATTTACAAACACTGCTGCCAGTACAAAATTTTCTGAGCGGAGATATTTGTAACCAGTGTGAACGTGTGCAAGTCATATCCTCAAGATTCACCGTGACTACGAAAATCGACTTCAGCACAAAATGTTAGCTCAAAATAAAATAGTCTATAGTACTATACTTTCAGGTTTACATTTCAATCATTGCTAACCTTCTCTTGTCTAACTTTTCCGACTGATATGCTCCAAAAAAAATATTAAACTCATCATTGATAATCAAAATCATTATCCTATCATCCTATAGTTATTATACTATCATTACGACAATACAACGGTATCAGATTTATCTAAAAATACATCTGAATACTTCCGTAATATCCGGTGTTCAAAACACGAGGGATAAAAATATTTTTCCTATTGCGCCCGATAGCACCATTAACTGGGAACTAATATACATGAATAAGTAAAATCCAATTTCTCTGTCCGAATTTTGAAAACAGTTTGCCGAATATATACATGGATTCTCCCACGAGACTACCTTGCTGCTGTTACTGCTTCCGCGAGACCTACCTATTCCATAATATTATAAGTAGATGGGATAGAATCTCGAATACACGATCCAGGATAATATACCACTTCACCTGATGATGGTCTACGGCGAAAAAATATAATCTCTATATTACTTTCGGAAACCAGTAGAAACACCTCCGTAAAGGTGTAGAAAAACCGATATATTCTAGAATCCATAAGGGAGGCATAACATAGGCATACATTTTTCATGTCTAGCTACTATGTTTACTTTGAATTCGTTTTCGTCCAATAATCTTGCACAGTTAGAAGATAAACACATGTCTGCATCAGTATACGTTTGAGTGTGATTTTACTTAAAAGCTGACAGTATAATATCTACTTGCTACAGAATTGTAATATCTGAATCCACGAATATGAATGCCTTTACGTACATTAGATCGTCCTTTATACAGAAATGCGTTCGTACGAGTTGTATATTTTTCTCCCAAGGCTTGCAAATCTAAGGAACTAACCTATATTTTCTTGTTTTTAAATTTGTACAAGAATGAAAGTTTAATCAACTACTGGTAAATAGCAATCATTATATTAATTGCTTCGGAAGAAAATAACAGAATTTAGGTTCAAAGTAATTCTAAATTATAAATAGCTCTTCAAATTATTGAAAGAAAAATTTTAATTTCCTCTCATTTTTTAAAGATACAATTTTAGCTAAATCAAAGCTACTTTCGAAGAGAACCCTATGTTTCATTAATTTTGTATTTATTTATTTATTTATTATAAGTTAAAGTCAACAAAAATAATGTTATTGCCAAAGTGCGCAAACTTTAAAATTAAGTTTTAGCACAACTGAATATATGAAAGGACAATATATAAAATAGTATTCCAATAAATAACGTCACCAATGTTGAAACGTAATTAGCTAATCTTTTACAACGAAAAGTTAACGATTTTCGGAGATATTGTCAACAAAGTTCCATTCATAACCACTACCGCCACTACTGAATCCTATAGAATATACGTAATATTTTAGTGATCCATGGAACCATAGGAAAAGTTGTAGATACAACGTGTTCCTACTGTAATATCCAATGATAAATTGCTGTGTATTGTTCAGGTCATAACAAATCACCAAATATTTCATTCAATAACGCATATACAGGATAAGACAACTAAATTTTCAAAAATAGAAAAGGACTATAAGCTAGCAAAAACGTTTCATCCTATCTTGATCACTAAAACTCCTGGACAATAGCAACTCATAGCAAATTTTCTCGATATTCTTCTCATGCTGTGTTCTGAGAAATTTAGAGTTACGCTATGTCGACCTGCTAATCTTGTTCTTTCTTTGTACATTAACAGCAGATAGTAGTCTGTTATTCAACGTAAAATAATGTTGCACAGTATATACTACCTAAATGCCATCTGAAACATATGTATCTAACACTGCGGTCCAGATTTATTCTTCATGCTTAAGGTACCGACGCTTGAACACGCGATTTTGACACAAATCTGACTTTCTCGCAAATGATGATGCTGTTGAGCAATGCGTGAATTTTACAAATGTCAGAATATAAACAAATATTTCTGAAGTCTTCTTCTGCATTTTAAAAAGATATAAAAGTAAAGACTTTATTCAATATCATTTTAGTATAAATAAAATTACTATTACTACTATTAGCGTTGGCTGGTAAAAATCTCCAAGCTGTCGTAAAGCAGTGATTATTCAGATAGTAATTTCAATCACGCTTCAGTATTCATTTGTCCATATTACATACATATATGTACGATCGACCGTCCTAGGGTCAGTCGATGTTATCGATGTCATTCGAACGGGTATGCAAAACACCACAGACGTGTTCACAGACAGGTTCAGTTTCTTGCTGTCAATTTGACAGTATCGCTTTTATTATGTATGTATTTACTACAATACTACGTATTGTTGTTCTGAATTGTTCATTTCAGCTTGGAGATCGTTTTGAGAATTTATTGTCTTAAGTTTCCCTTTATCCTGATTTTCCATAGAACCTTGTTTTTTTATATTTTAAACAATAAATCTGCCTTTTTTTAAAGCAATTTATATTAGTTGTAGAAGGACTTTTCTTTTTGAAAGGAATATATTTAGTAGTATTTTCATACTGTTAAGAGCAGCTTGACAATGTTTATCTCTTTTAAAAATTGTTTTTATTTCCATAAGAATTGCACTTTATATCATTGCATCATGGCATTACGTTTCTTACTGAACGTGTCTGTGGTTTATTGCATACGCTTGGATGACATCGACTGACCCTAGGACGGTCGACCGTACTGTATGTAATATGTATAGGTTATTCTCTAAATGTACGCACATTTGTTGGCAGTGACAGTATTAGTAAAGTTGAATGAACATTATTTGGTAAAACACATCCCTTTTACCACAAATGTCGTTTTAATGGTAATAAAAAAGACATCAGTAAGGCTTCAGACCGTATGCAGAATAATAGTCCCCCGTTGGTTTAACAAGAATACTCGGAAAAACACTTGTTGAAAGCGGAAAGCCGAAAGCAACAAAAGGAAAGCCTAGCACTAATTGCTCTCTGAATACGTCACCTTGCGGCCTTCTCGGCTTCCTCTTGCCTCTATATCATTTTCCTTCTAATTAGCGACACTCGATTTAACAAAGTAGAGGAAACGCAGCTACTTCTCCATTACGCAGCGTAACAAGGGAAAAAAATGGAAGTCGATTTCAGCCGCTTCAAAGACTAATATTAAAGGGTAAGAGGTACGCTTTTCCTAAAGCGACGACGGGAACAGTGATGACGGAAGAAAAAAGCAATCATTAAATTTCTACGCAAAAGAGGAAAAAGTGCCTCCTGACTGATTCTTCACTGCGTTTTAAGGATGGCAATTTAGGAATCTGCTCGCGAAAGAGGAAAATTGAAAGCTATTTATTTTCATAAAGACGATTGGCTGTAGAAGATTCGTTTGAAATGGGCGTAAGTATACTGGAATTTTCGTCATTTATCAAGAATAGATTTCTAAAACTGCCTACAAAGAACAATGAATTGGAAGATTTACAATTTCCACATATCTTTTAAAGTGCTTCTAATACACTTATTCGCATTTTTAAAGTAATTTATTTCGCAACCCATAATTAAGTTTCGTATACACAATGCGGTGGTAACTTTAGTATTAGTTCCATTCTAGCAATGTCCTAGAAATAGCAAAAATTACTGTGACGCAACTGGAAACTTAAATTTATGTCTAAATGTAAATTCCATGTACTTTCAATCACAAACAAAATGCCACTGTTACCAGTATATAATATAGCGGATATTAAACGTATAGGAGCAATAAGGGTGAGAACAGTGCTCGTATTACTCTATTTCTCTGAAGAACTATTATATGAGAACAATTACGTGCACTGGGCTCACAAACATTAAGTAGTAATAGCACAGAGCATTGTGTATTTCGAAGTGAAAACTTCAACATCCACTATATTAAGCAAATTGTAATGTTTCCCAGTTGCAATCTATCCATGTAAAAATTTTATAAATAAATTAACTGAACTAATCTTAATAGAAATTTTATCTTGAGAACATTTTCTGGTTAGCTAAAAAACTATCATGAACGCAACAGTGTCAAAGAAAATCTAATTAACAATAACAAATACATAATTTATAATAAAAATAGTAATATATAAAAGAAAATTACCAAGAAACTGTTCTTAAAACAATACGTTCAAAATGTTTAAATATTAGATCAAATTAAACATAAATTCATAAGTTCTTTAAAGTGAAATTAAATTCTGGATTTATTCTGTTCTAGAATGCATGAGTCTGAGTGTGTGAATTTTGTTTCCTATCCAGGTCGAAATTGGTTGTTTAAATATGTGATATAAATCGGATATACAGTGTGCGCACGTTCGACCTGCTGATAGATGCATTAGCAATGTGTGGTCGACTGTAACTGGGAAGCGCTACGTTATGCTCTGTCTGACGCTCTCGCTGTATTATTCCTTGATGAGTCTAATATGCACGTACGCAGGCGCAAGTCTGTTGCTGTCTCAAATATATTCTGTCGTACTTGAAAACTTCGATCTGTTGATAGGGTCTTCAATGTGTTAGAGCAGGCATATGATTTTAATATGTTAGATAAAGAGATACAACGAATGCATTCGTTCAAGCAAACAGTATCGATATACATTTCCTGTGTTAACTAAGGGACGTCTCTTCGCTGTTCTTTTTCATCTTACACTAAACGCATCACGGTCGTGCGTGCCCTCCCGGTATGTACATATTTGTGAAAAGTGTGTTTACCGTGATGGCCTGCATACAAACCCGTCATACAGGCATTTTTTCTTCTGTGGAGGGAGGCTAGCATTATATTTTATCGTATAATAGCATAACCGTTAACATCCCTAAATCATTACACAAACGTGGTCAAACGATGGTCAATCGTATCCGATGAACAAAATGTCTATATTGGCTAATTTTAGCACTTTCACCATTAGACTCCAAAATATGGGTATAGCGGCTGTAGCCTAAACAAAAGGTGGTCAATCGAAATCGCTGATGGTCAATAGTGGTCAATAAATGGTTAATCCTTTCTAGCATTTTTGTCGATTTTTGACCATTTTGTGGTGCCAACTTCGGAGACCTGATAGCTTCGGCGCTGTTACAGTTTTACAATAGTTTTTTTTTTAGTTACATTGCTTTCTATATATACGAGCAGCTGTGCAAGAAGTCCGTGACCGTTTATTGCTGATCACCTGGGTTATGTATGTTTTAATTCTCAATTGTCTGTTAATAAGTACTCAAAATACTAAAGAGATCTGCGTTTGTTAATAATCACCTTTCTTATTCGTACAGGTTCGGTTAAAATTCGCTACATACAGGCTGATTGATGAGAATGGCCTATTAAAAGTATTATACAAACGGAACGGAATTTTAAACCAATATGTTGCAGTTGGATATGGATAAATATAAACTATCACGTGAAAATATTTTTTAATAAGTAACACTGTCGGTTAACCGAAAGTGGGCATCAACTTCGATTTTTTAGGTAGCATGCTATAAAATAAATTACAAATTAAGCTTCTACGATAAATTTTACACATATTTCATGTATCATACCCTATACCTAAATACCATTCCTTCTGAGTTATTCGCAATTTGAAAAAAGTGACAGATACCGAGCTTACTTTATAGTGATATTCCGTCACGTAGGAGTGAAAGAGATGAATGAAATTTTGCATACACACAGCTGATATTGTGTAGTTACGCAACATTTGAAGTTATTCTCGGTAACATTATACAGGATGTTTAAAAACTTAGTTGCTTATAAATAAGTTCAATTTTCGTAGATTTTTTTTAATGAAAAGGTATATATTTTCTTAGATATTCTGATTCTATAAAAGATTATTTTTTAATCTGTAATGAAATTTGTTCCCATACCTAAAATAACGATTTAATTAACCTCCGTACGTAAAATGCTCAGATATGTCAATTTATTGAAGCAAGGGTGCTTAGCTCATTTGTTTTACATACTTACTTGTCACTTATTTTAGTTAGTTGTTCTCGCGTACACTGAGAGAAATATGCTATTTAAAAAATCGAAGTTGATGCCCACTTCCGGTTACCCGGAAGTGATATTTATTCACAAATATTTTTACGTGATAGTTCATATTCAATCATATCCAAATGCAAAATTTTGTTTTAAAATTCCGTACCGTTTGTATAATACTTTTAATATGCCATTCTCACTAATCATCCTGTATAGGGATACTCTCAAGTCCACGTCCATACTAACACCTATGTATATTTTCCGCTTTTAAAATCCCCTAAATGCATTTGTTTCGTCTTATATAGAGTTCAAATAGTTGTTAAATTTTTAAAAGTGTGTAAGTGTGAATTTAATGCAAATACATTACGTAAAATCAATTAAATTACCTATTTTGTACATACGTAACTTTATTTGTTTTCTCTAATGCCCTATTATTTAGCCCCAGATCATGTAGATCTGTATGTGGTTGTTGTGATTTTCTATGTTTCAACATATATTTATAACCTTGTTGTGGCCCATTAAATAAACCACTAAGATCGGAATGAACCTGTTGATGTAAGACATTCACATAAGGCACAAAAGTTGTGATATAATCGTCAGAACCTAACCTATCATTTAAAAGAAACCGTTTCCTGTAAGACGTCAAATTTAGTAGACAGTTTATTCGAGACAATGGCACGTTTAAGTAAATTTCAAATAAATTTCCTTTAAAAAGTGCTAATATCCGATGCATTTATTCCGCTAAATTATCAAATTGCCCTACCCCTTGGAATTCGATTTAAGATTCTTCGCTCGAAAATATTTTAGCTTTGCTCTAACTTCAAGTCGCGTGGGGAAATCGTGCCCATTTGAGTTAGACTCAAATCACTATCTATTGTGTCGATAGTTCGTATTAATATTCCAATTGCGAGTGACCGATTTCTCTTCGTCGATGGTTACCGTCGCTATAAATTTTCCCGGGAGAAGGTAATAAGGCGGTCCATGAGGGAATACTCCTGCTGCGCCCACGGCATTCACTAATAAATTTCCGCCATGCCGTAAATTTATTCGTATTGTAATTAAGCTTAATATGGGTACGAAGAGTGCCCGTTTCATCCTTGTAATAATGGGAAAAAATCGAATTACACCCGCGGCGTTCTCAGAGGGGTTAGCAGATGCCGGTTACTTCTCCATTTACCACTGAAGAGATGAATTTTATTACCTAGTTAGTTGTTTGATGCCGAGTGTAGAAAGAAATATCGTCTGTTAGGGTGCTAAAATGTACAAAAAAGTGTATTTATCACCCTGTTGCTTTTAGAGCTGAAAACGCTTTGAACTTTTACTAAATATATTGACACATTAATACTTAGCACTCAAGGTTAAACAAATTTTGTACCCCAATATTTTCTAATCTTTGTAGTGACTATCTACGCATCTACAGAGATAGTATATTTAAAAGCTATTCAATATTTAATATTTTTTTGTCCAAACTTTTGTTTAAAGAACGTTCACAAACTTGTATTAAAGTAAAATAATCTTCATTTCAATTAGATTCCATTTCTTTTTCAGATTCAACTGAGATGTCTTTATTCTCTGAGAGTATCAACGGAATATACCTCATCAACTTCAATTCGAATCTAGGAAATCCAAATTCCATATTATCCTCCCATAGAATTCCTATCATTGGTTTTGCTTCGTTGGCCCCGATTTGAAATAGCTTTCAATAGAATAAGTTTATGTATACCGTTACTTTTAAATAAGATAAATACTGGTCGATTTACTTCGCTATCGTACTAAAAATAATTGAAATTATTTTTCCGCAATGTTAAAATATAATCACCACGTTTATATACCTATTGTACTGAACTGCTCCCTACTATCATTGTTTAAATACATCTAATTACATCACTCGGGCAACAGATATAAATGTATAAAAATTTTGACACAAGAACTGTTCGCTGTCTTTATCTCTCAATAGTTCGATTGAGTTAAAATTTGAAGATTCTGTAAAATTCATAAGAAAGTCATAACTTTCAAATACTCTCTGATTTTATCATTTGTGATACCGCTCACACATTTTGTATATGTGTTTGGGGCTGCTCTTGTGCAAAGCCACAATTAATTAAATGCAATCTTAACAGTACCTGTTGTTCGAAAATTTCAAGTTGTTCAATTTTTCCGCAGAGATTTGCTTCATTCAGACGTATTTAACAATTTCACGCACACTTTTTACTCTAGCGTTATTAAAATCTAGAACTATTTGTGATGCTGTTTGATAACCACTTGGGTTGCTAATTAAAACACTCTTTAACTTCTGATGTTTGTCTGAGCGACTGTCAGGACGATCCTGGTCTTCAATAGCTCCCGTCAACTGACATTTTCGACACATATCGTATATGTTGACTTTTCTTAAACTCCGAATATCCTTAGTCAGGTACAGTCATCATCGTAGCTCTTCTTTGATTATCAGGCAGCTTTCCACAAGGCATTTATATAATTATTTATAAATATTTCTAAATTTTAAATCAACCCATATATAAAATCCTACATTTGTAACAAAAACTTGTTCCCAAACTACGCAGACTAATAAACAGACGAAAGATGAGGTATCAATAGCACCGAGGAAATTATTAGAGCTAGAGCCGAAGTTCTATCCCTTTTAGAAGCTATTTAGTGAGACTGAAGTAATGTATGTCCCCTGGGATTAGGGTTTCATGTCGCACTAAGCGAGGGTTGTATGTGCTCCAGAGAATGTTTCCGGATCCGGTAATTACTAACTATTATAAAAAATACTGTTGTGTACTAAAGCAAACTATTAAACTGTCTAAACGCTTACATGTACAGCGTAAAATAAATACATCTAGCAACATCCTCAAAACAACATGGGACATTATCAGACATCAGACTAAGCAGCAGTTTCCGCATAGTAATTTAGAGGTAATTAATGAAAATAGTGAGTTGGTGACGGATCCGTGTGGCGTTGGGAACGTTTTTAATGAGCATTTTGTGGAATCAATGGAGAAGTGCGGGCAGGGTGGCGTTAATGATCATACTACTTCGCACTTTTCGAGTTCTTCTCCTCACTCAATGTTTCTTACTGCTATTACCGCGAATGAGCTACAACATATAATATATAATCTAAATAATACCCACGCTACAGGAATGGATGAAATGCCAATCCATATCTTTAAGAAAACTGCTCATATCATATGTTTACCTTTACATGATATAATTAATAGATTCATCGAGGTCAGTGTGTTTCCAAGTACATTTAAGATATCTAAAATCATTCCACTTCATAAAAGAGGCGACAGACATGGTGTCGAAAATTATAGGCCCATTGCAATTTTACCAGCACTTTCAAAAATCTTTGAAAAATAATGCACTTACAGTTGAATAGTTTCTTAACATCCAATAATCTAATTTCAACATGTCAACATGGTTTTGTTAAGGGTAGGTCTACTACCACTGCATTGACAAACATCGTAGACGGTATTCTTAGAAATCTTAATGCTCGCAAGTACGTTGCTTGCGTTGCTTGTGATCTTTCTTGTGCTTTTGATCTTGTGGATCACAACATTCTTCTCGAAAAATTGCCTACGGGGTTCGAGGAAGCGCGTTGTCTTTGTTTGAGTCCTATCTTTCTGGTCGCAAGCAATATAACATAGAGCGGATAGTGGTGGTATAAGCCACTATAGGTCTAATATTCTTGACATATCAGCCGGGGTTCCACAAGGTTCAATATTTCTGTTGTTCTTGATCTATGTCAACGACTTGCCCCTTTCTGTGTCTGGTTTCACGATGTACGCAGACGACACGACGGTTACGGTTACTGGGAGGACTAGAGAGGAACTAGAAACAAATTGCATTACTGTTTTAGAGGAGTTACTGAAATGGTTTAATAAAAATAAACTAGTATTAAATATTGGAAAAACTAAAATCTTACGTTTTGGTGAAAAGTGTACTGAAGAAAGCTTAACTATATGCGATATGACGTTCACCATTGCTACTGAGTGTAAACTGTTGGGATTGACCATTGACAGTGATTTACACTGGGATTCTCACATGAATTCGGTCGCATTAAAATTAAATAAATCTTTATATGTTCTAAGGAAAATGAAAGAAACGTGTGACATCAATACTTTAAAAATGATTTACTATGCTCATTTTAACTCACATCTCTATTACGGATTACTGCTTTGAGGCAGTACTAAACTAAAATCCGTATTGCTATTGCAAAAGAAGGCCATACGTATAATCTGCAATTTAAAACCAACTGATTCATGTAGGAACTACTTCTAGAGTTGGGGATTTTACAATTTATTTATACTGCTAGCGGCATGTTACGTTCATTATAACTTGGAGCAATTTCCGATAATTCGGGTACTATATGTACAGTACAAGATACCCAGACTTTATTAGATGCGATCTCTCAAGATCCAGTAAATTTTATGCCTCCCACATTCGATTGGCAGTTGGAATTTACAATGCTTTACCTGCCAATGTAAAAATCGGTCCAGCGCACCAGTTCAGGTCTCGTCTGAAACTATTTTTAAATAAGAAGAACTATTATTCTTTGGAGGAGTTCTGTTGTGGGGACGGCTCTGTACACTGACCAATTGAAGGGATTATTTATATATGTACGTACAATTTTAAATTGGGTAACAGTTTGTTGTACTTGTTTGTTTATTTATTTGAATGTTTTATCTGAATGTTTTATCTATATGTATATGTATATTAGTGATCTATCTATCTATCTATCTATCTATAAATTATGATACTATTCAGAATACTTAATAATACAAAAACTACTTACGTGCTCTTCTCCTTTCAGAAGAGAAAAAATGTAAACATTGTTTTCCAACCCGATTTATATTGTCCTAAATACGACTATTGTCAGCGTCTGGGTTGCGGATAGTCGCTATAAACGTTTCTAACCCCTTGTAACTACGAAGATCTATGGTTGATAATACTTAAATACCATAAATGCTACTACTGCTTTTCTTCTTTTATCTAAGAAGAATTGTGTATAATTTTGCGTCCTTTTTACCTTAATCTTACCTTATCTTTGGACGTTGAAAATGTTAATATCCTTTAATGTTTCATGGTTATAATTACAACGGACTATTATATAAATATTTTCTTTTATTTCAATACCGGAATAAACTAAAAATCAATTTATTTCAGAATAAACTAACAATGTATTCATAAGCTATTGCGTTCTGGAATAAATTGACTTTTAGTTAATTCTTGTTTTATCGACTTGCAAATGAAAATATATTTAGGCATAAAAGAACAAAACTTAATTATAAAGCATTAATGGTCAACACTGTGTCTTTTGACATAACGGAAATTGAACCTGTCATTACAAACGTAACATTTCTCTGTACATTTCCGGAATTTTTTTAGCTATAACTATATTATTTTAAATATGTACTCGTAATCATTGCTTTTAAAAGGTACTTTTCATATTCTGCCATATCAATGATACTTAGGTTTTTCTGCACACCCAATTTCAACTAGTTCATAATTGCAATTTTGCAGTTAGAAATTTTGCAGTAGACTTAAAAAAGTATTATTTTAAGACATTGTTTGTATGCCTAAATGAAAGTATGCACGATGCATATGGATATGTATGTTAGAAGAAGCAACATACACATGTTAATTTGCATATATTAAGATTTTTAGCTCCTGACATCATGCAGCACATCCTTCAATTAGAGCAAAATCTTAAACGACGTTTGCATTGTTTAAAATTTAAAAACATCAACGTGTTGTTAATATCTATGCAGCTGTCGCCACGATTCTAAAGTTAACTACAGTCGCTTAACAATGATTAGCATATAGGATTTATGTATGTATTTACCACTTAGGAGCATCAACGTAATTGAAATATATACTGGTCGTACGATATGATTATATTTATACTTTTGAAAATAGCCAAGTAATGAAGTAAAATTATAAAACTGAGAATGCTTTTTCAATCGACCCTTTTTTATTTATAACTACGGTTTTGATTCTCTTAGTACAGCTTGAGCTTTCTCATGCCATTATAGTTTTGTTTAAACAAGATGTTGATATTGCCTTTAGCTTTTATTAGTGCCATAAGTGCTACGATTACGATCAGAATAGTCTCAACTGTATTTTTTCCCATCCATTAACGCACAATCGTCAATGGATTGTTGTTTAGTGAGTTAAGGGGACCTGCGAGTGGAGACAGGCATCGATTCGCCATTATTGCAACGACACCGTGGTCGATTTATCGCTTCAACCGAACAATATTTCAATGTCTGACCATAAATGTCGTTATTCGGTAATGCTGTTTTCGAAATGGTCCTTTAATGTCCGTCTGCGCCCGGGCCACTCTCATTGAGTTTGTTCCAACCGCGCTTGTACGCATTTTTACTAGGGTTATAGATTTTGACGTGCCTCTCGAGAATTTTATTGTTCCCGCGAATGGATGAAAATATGAAAATTGGGCGATGTTGCGTGGAGGAAATAAAAGGATATTTGTGCCAGTATTGTACCAAGTTTGAATAGTAATAGTGTTACAAAAGAATGATTCAGCTTGCCATTTTCTTAAAGTGCCTCTTAGTCTGTAGTCTGCATAAAAATATATTCATCACGTATTCATCTTTCTGTCTGTAGTCTGAATCTATATTAATATAGAAACATTTTATTTTATTAATGACATAACTACTTAGGGAAATGTGTGTATTGTATAATACTGGACAATTAAAAAAGGTATTTTTGTGTTCTAAAAAATTCTTAATTAGAGCTATTGTAATTGGGTATGACTTGATTAATAGGACGTATACAAGACGTGACATCTTCCTGGAATCGGTCGATTGTGCTGATAGTATGTAACAGGACAGAAGATATTATATTCCCATCCCCCATTACGTAGATATGTCAAATTTTGAATTTCTGCACAAAATTATTTACAACTCAAGAAGTACCAACCTGTAATTGTTGGAATAAAAGTGCACAGGGTGTTCCATCTAAAATTATGAAATTTTAGTCACTCAAAAGTGTTTAATTAATTTCTTTGAGTGCTGAATATAATAAAAATGTAGCAATATACAGGGTGTTACCAAAAAAATTGAAGTAACCCTCACCTTATATAAGGCTATCGGACAGCAACTGTCTCTATTATAGCCGAACTTAACATCCAGTCTGTAAGGCAGAATCCAGTTCCGATTATCTCAATCATGCATTGCTCAAACCATTGTCCACAATAGTAACTGTATAAATAAATATCAACACCCTCATGGACATCAAATTAAGGAACATATTAGATTTCGTACACACGACTTTGTTCACCTAAACTTTAGAATAAATTAATTAAACAATTTCGAGTGAAAATTGTTTAAAATCTTGCTATTCATCTTTTGGATTGTAATTTCCATTAGGCTAGTTAACCTTGTTGCTTTTTCATACCACATATCAAATATATTTTCACAACGGTACTAATTTATCGCTGTATTTAAGAACTCAGTTTCATGTCATAGGGCGTCTATTTGATGAACCATATCAAGCGATACTGTACACATAGATTCCTGAATTACAACCAGAAAGGAACATCGCAGACTAAATCGTATTATAATCAACTTGAAGCTGTATCTTTTGTACTGTTTGACGGCGTAAGAAGACTACGCGCGTACAGGCGCTATTCGTAGATAGAGATGAATGAGCGCTGAAGCAAATTCCATCTTCGCAGTTTGTATTGTAAATGTACCGGGCGTGCGTGTATACCCGAAGACAAAGTGGTTCGCCATTTAATGAAATAACACCGGGGCTTTCCACGTCGTATCCGTTGTTTAGCGCTATTCGTTCTCGGGGATTTTCGCAGCCGTCAACCGCCGAGACGCTACATGAATTAAAAGATTGATGCTACGCGTGGATGTGTAATATTTACGTTTAATTACGGTAGGCGTAACTAGTTAAAGAAGTTTTCCACGGCGTGGCTGTTTATTGGTTCACTTTTGGTTAATCAATAACGAAGAAAAGGATGGCAAATGTTGCTCTTTCTCTTTATACGAATTTAAAACTATGTTTTGTAGCTTTTGATTTTCTAATGGGAATCTCTAATTAAAAGAGGAAGTGTATTTATTCATGTTTCACATTCTCTAGTGATTTTAGATAACATTTTTAGCAATTACGATTTGTAATATGTTATTGGTGATGTCAAAATTTCCTTTTTTCTCTTCTTTGATGTAGAACGCCAATTTTCTTCAATTCTCAGTAAAATCAGCATGATACCTAAATTACCCTAAATTAATACCATCTAATGAGATCTAGTACTTGTATATGATTCTGTTTATGATTTCATAATATATATGGACCGATATTATTACTTCGTATACATATGTGATTGATTGACATTATTGTAATATCTCGTCAATAGCTTAATAAGGTATAAAAGGGGAATGTTAGTCCGTTGCTGTCGTATACTAAGTTACTGAAATATTCGAATGTTCTATAATAAATTATTTAATTGATAAACCAACCAATCACGAAAACCAACGGCACCAACAGGAATTTAGCTAAAGGAATCATTAGTGTTATTTAGATCAGTGACTTTCAAAAATACTGTATATGCACGAGTTGGGTGGCCATGTAGAATTGTAGAACAACCTTGCAAAGCTACAGCAAATCCCAAGGACAGTCCCAATTCAACGTTGAAAGAGAAGGACTAAAGATCTGACAGAAATTCCAGTCCAAGTTGGATAACGAAGAGACTACACACTTCCACAGTCACACAAAAGTATTTTTAAACTAAAAGTATCATTTTTAAATCATATGTTTCAATTGTTATTCAATTTAGTTAAGATAAATTTGAAATTCAAAAGAAATATTTAACTAATGTTCGTGTAACTGTTGTTAACGCTATATGTAAGGTTAAGATCTTGTTTAAAAGGAGACACAATTATTGATGATATTACTAAATTCCCATTTAAAGTTTGGAAGGATTGGAAAGATTTCTTTGTTTTTTTAGTATTTGATTTTCTTGATTTATTAAACGTTTTAGTTTTTTAGGTTTGCTTTTTAATTATTTGAAATGTAAAAGTCAAGTGTATTTTTCACAACAATATGCATGATCAGATCATCGAGGATTCTACAAGGTTTAATACCTTGGTTATTATTTTTATATAAACCACTTACTAATGGGTTAAAGAAAATACAAAAATATTTCTGATTCCAAAATGGTGGCCGCATTGCAAGTGTCTCATCAGCCACGAAACTAAATCTTTGTAACAAATGTAATTACACCATTCGATCCATTTTCTCGTAATTCCAGGAAAATGTATTCTTTACTCAGTAGTGATGGTGAAGATTTGACAAAATGAAAAATGCTGTTATATTCATAAAGCAAAAATGATGAAGCTGTACAACTGCAAAAATGAAAATGTGCTAAACAGTAATATCGATACATGACATACACAGCAAATCTCACAAATCACGAAGTAAAACGAGTCAGAGTTTTTGGAATAAAATTGTAAAGTAAATAAAAAAAGCACGGCCCAAACTATCGCGAAATTTTAGGGATTGTACATTTTAGGGCCATTGCCATAAATAAATTGAATAAAAAAAATGAAGTAGTATGGTGATGTCAATAGTAGAGAACATAGCACCAGATATTGAAGTACATTAAAAACATATACTCGTATGTAGGAATATTGTTCTGTCAAACACGACAGACATGAAAAATTAAATGTTTTTACACAAATATAATAATAAATATTGTACATAAATCTCCTAAATAATATCCCAGCCTCTCTCTTACCTTAAAATTAATGTGTGTGTATATGTTATAAAATCCAAATTTTGTCCTTCCTCCGTATGAAAATTGTTCGTCTTTGGTATTTTTCCCTTACGTCTTGTTACTTTTTCTTCTTTGTACCGTGACTCTGCCAGCAACTTTATATTCAAGTGTATAGTTTCTAAATCACTTTTATGCATTTTTTTATTTAATAATAATGATAATAGGTTTATTGATTAAAAAAAGGGCTAAGGAACAATCACCATATAATACATAGAAGAACCAATTAGTCAACTGTCTGCATTAGCTGTTCTTCCAAGTTGACTAGGACAAAGACTAAAACTAAATTACTACTAAAACTATATTACAACCAAAAGGAAGGAGTGAAGAATGAAGAAGAGTAGAAATTGAAGAGTGAGGAAGGAATGGAGTAGAAGCAAGATAAGGGAAAGAAGAATAACTTTTTTTAGTGAAACTGTGGAAATAACCCGTTACACATGACAATTATATGCATATGTACGTGGCTGCGCGACCTATTTCAATATATCAGTAGCTTGCTCTTTAAGCGGCATACTTCCAACAGCCCTTCTGAAACCTGGCTTTGTAAGAATCTTTAGGCTAGAAGTAATTGAACGACGCTAGGTTGTATGAAAAAGAGCACTTGTAAAAACAGTTTTATGGCGGGGAATGTTTATGATATACTTGTGTCTAATGTTAACATTGTGAATGTCCGTTCTAAACCTAATTTTAGCAGCAAGGGAAGGGGGAGTACCAGAATGTATGAGTGGCTGACAAAAGGTAATAAAATGGAAAAATCTGCGCCTCTGCATGTTAAGCCAAGAAGCTTCACACAATTTGTGGGAGATGTGGTGCCTACGAGGAACTCCATAAATAAATCTTAAACACATATTTTGGATCACTTGAATATGTTCGACATCAACAGACAGAAGGCATGGATCATATATAATATCGCAAAAGCTAAAGTGCGATAAAACAAGTGAATCATAAAGTAATGTTTTGCATTGGTACCAAGAATATGACGATTGGGAATGATTAACATGTTCCCTGAAGCGCAAATTACATCTATAAATAAACCTAGATTAGGCACGCATTTTTTATGTTGCAATAAAGAATTGGAAAGGACAATATTAATATTTGCAAAGCAGTGGTGCGAGACTTTTCCCTGCCAAATAGCATAAAGTAAGTTTGTTAGCAGTGAATTGTAAGCAAAGCTTATTGGAAATATCAGCAAGCTGCTCCAAATCGTTGTTAACTAAAGAAACAGAATTTGGCAAATCATCAATGCAAAAAGAAGAATATAACTGTATGTCATCGGCATACATATGAAAATCGCAACTGAGCCGTGACAACAAACAAAGCTGAGATGTGTAGATGGAAAATAATAAGAGATCCAGTATTGAACCCTTAAAGTAAAATTTTTGTTTTTGGCTTACTATCTTCCTCGAAGTTGATGCGATGTTTTGTATTCAATGTTTGCAGCTACATCCATCAAGCAGAATAGATATATCCTTTATAAGTCCCTACAACGAGAGTTATTAGACTACTACTAAAATGTGTAGAAAAATATCTACTCTAAACAAGCATATAAAAATTACGAAGTAATTAGCAGTTTACTATCAATCTGATTACAACTTAATACTGTTTCTACGCACATAAACCGCGAATAGAACCCGAGAAAACGCTAGTTAATCGCCATATACATGTAGACACCAGTGATTGAGTCGTACAAGAACTCCGAATCATCACCAGCTACATCGGCTTAAGAGTGGCAATAGAAAATTTCTGAAAACGAGTGTTTACACATTTTTTGTCTAGTACTCTTTACGGTGTGAAATTCGTATCCATGTAAAATTATAATCAAATCAATGCTGATAAATATCTATTCAAAAATCATAAAAAATCATATATCTAAAAAAATCGTCACTGTTTAGTTTCAATTTTATAATGTTATATAAAAATCAAAAAAGAAAGAATTTCCGAAATTAACTAATTAAACTAAATATATAGAACTTTCATTCTTTTCATACTGGTTCTATTTTGTTCTACTGCAGGAACTAAATTTCTAAGGGACAAACTATATTTAAGTGCAGGTTATAGTATTTTATGTAAAAGTTGACAAACAGTTGAAGTAATGCACGTCTTCTGTAGAAAAACTGCAAGAATCCGCCGCATATTTTCACGCTCCAATGTTCTCTAACAAGAAATTTCCATCAGAATTACTCTATTCACTGTAATAGAAAGAAAGTAGAATGTTGAGTAAGAATAAAACGCTATTATTCTAGCATATAATAGAATGAAAAATTTATCTGACCTAGCAAAACTGTATGAAGTCTTTAGCGATATCTACAAGCAGATAAAAGAAACAAATCTCGGCATTCGGAAAATTGCTGACAGTTCGATAGGTGTATCATAAAACCACTCGAAAAATAACAGCGGTATATACAATTCACCTATATAAAGAACCAAATTTTGATACTGTTCCTAACCTAAGTTTAGTATAAGTAAGGAATGATCTTACCGTAACTACCGGCGATCCAACAAAGACAAAAATCCGGCTTTCTGAACAGCCGGGATTTATACCCGTCAGCGTCCATCCTTCCAATTAAAAGGGGAGTCCCGGAAACCATGACTGAAAAAGAAACGAGAGAGAAAAGGCCGTAGAAAATCAAATTTTCTTCGGGTAGCAACGTGAGCTCCCTTTTACGTCGACTGAGTTCTTTTCTTCTCCGTTTCCAAGTTTTTTATCTACTTTCACGCGCTGCGTTTGGGATAAACGGCGATGGCACAATTGATTGATTAAGCGCTAATTAGCTCGCTTATAGAATTTTCATGCAGTAATCGATGTATTGATCGCTAAGCTTTCCAAACTGAAATGTGCCGGGTTATTTTTTTGTTCTACACAGAACATATATTGAATGACTTAACAATTTAGTTTTTGAGTTTCGTATTACACACAAACATAACTGAATATGAATTAATATAGTTTTATACTAATCAACTCCTAAAGATTACTTTACTTGTATCTACGAGTATATTCATGAATACTAAATTATGTAATATACAAACAATTCGATATATGTATATACAGTGAAATCAGTTTAACACGAAAACGCTTAAGAAATATCGGTTAACACGAAACAATAAAGGGGTCCCGAAAAAGTACTATGTATTTGCATACATTTTTTTTCTCTTAACATGAAACATAAATCGCTTAACACGAAGAGATATCGCTTCCCGGAATGAACAAAATACTAAAAACACCTGCCGCGTCGGCGAGAATGAAAAGGTGTTTGAAATCAAAGCGAATGAGACAATGTCGTTTATCTAAACAGGACAATACAAAAAATATATCAGATTATTTTTGAAAAAAGTTATAAACGTTTTATTTGTTTTTTTTTTAATAGCAAATTACGTATTAAATTTCAGTAACTTCTTGTTAATATTTTTGTTTTATTGATTTTTGTTAAAGGCATCCAAACATACCTATGTAAATAAAATGTACTAAACGAAATTTTGTTGAGTATATGTACATATACAGGGTGGGGCATTAGTGCGAGGAAGTCCAATTACTCCTGTATTATAAGAGAAATGAGAAAATGTTATTAAAATAAAAGTTGAGGCGCATGGGAGGCTATAACCTAAAAATATTTTTTACTATACAGGGTGTCAAATAAAGACAGGGTAAACTAAACTTACTTCATTTTAAATGGAACATCCTGTATATTTTTACTATTGATGATTCTTCTAGGTCAGATTTTTGTCTACTACTACTAATACTTCTGTTGATCGTTTCTTTCGTTTTGTTAAATGACCTGAAAATTTGGAATGGAACTGATTTCCGCAAGGAATTTGCTTAATTTTTATTTTTTGGAATTCAATGACGATAATCCATGTTTTTGTTTGTTTTGTTTCCTGAATTAGGTAACATTAATAACGGAATCTACATTGTTCTGATACTGCTCCTCTGATTAGTGTAAAAGTGGTAAGGCATACCATTTGCGTGCAATGGGAATATTCTGGTCACTTTAAACTCGGTTTCAAATAAGATCGATTTCACCCAAACCTTACCAATTTTTAGATGACGAAGCATCGTTTGCTTTTGCTTTGCGTCTTAAATTGTATTTTAATGACATGAAATTAAAATAGCTTAATTGTTTCCTTAAACTGTACCATTTTCAAGTTATTTTTATAAAATACCTAGCCAAGGAAAAGGAAGACAGCTTTCCCAAGTGGGTTTCACGAGATAAAATATTATTTCAATCACTTAAAACACAGATTGGAAGAAATATATGTAAGAGGATGTTTGCTTCGTTAGGAGTTTGGAGCCTAATCGAAATTCATCTATAAATCCTTTTTTCGTTCGAACACCTTTGGGATTTGAGAAATAACACGTTGCTCATAACAAATACGTACATGCCCGCGCGACCTACTTCCAAAGCTTGCTCTTCCAACAGCAGTATCACATAATTTGTGGGAGATGTGGTGCCTGCGAGGAACTCTGTAAATGAATCTCAGGCACATATTCTGGACGTTTGACATCAATAGCTAGAAGGTATGGACCATATATAATATCGCAAAAGTTAAAGTGCGATAAAACTAGAGTATCACAGAGTAACTTTCTTGCAATAATACCAAGAATATGACGACTGGGAAATATAATTTTAAGGTGACAGAATGCTTTACGAATGAAGTGATTAACATGTTCCCTGAAGCGCAAATCTGCATCTATAATCTATTATGTACGCATTTTTTATGCTGCAAGGAAGAATTGGAAAGGACAATAAGGTTTGGCAGAACAGCAATGCGAGACTTTTCCTTGTCAAATAGCATAAATGAAGACCTCTTGGCATTAAGTTGTAAGCATCTCCAAACCATTGTTGACTTGTTGAGAAACTGAATTTGGCAAATTATTAATGCAGAAAGATGAATATAACTGTATGTCATCGGCATACACGTGAAAATTACAACTAAGCCGTGATAATAAACAAAACCGAGATGTGTAAATCGAAAATAATAAGGGAACCAGTATTGAGCCCCGAGGAACTCCAGAACTCAGATATGTCAATTCAGACTTAAAACTACTCACCACAACACGTTGAGATCTATTACTGAGATAGTTTTTGAGAAAAAATTCGTGCAGTGGGGTCAAAACTAGCGTATTTCAGGATACACAAAAGCATATCATGATTTATTGTATCAACGGCCTTAGAAAAATCCAAAAGGATCAAAATCAAAAGTTTATTATCATCATTAGATATAATGATATCATCAGACATATGAGTTAAAACTGAAGAACAACTATAACCAGGACGGAAACCGGATTGCATAGCAGGTAGAAAATTACACTTACTTAGACAAGTTCTTAATAGAACGTCAACTACTTTCTCCACGATCTTTAAGAACGTGGATATAATGGGTCAAAGATCCTTAAAATTTTTCTGCGAACTAATCTTGGGCAACGGATTAACATTAGCAATTTTCCATACCTGCAGAAACACATCATTTGACAGATAAGTATTAATAGTATCTGTTAGAAACGGAACCAAGTGAGGATAACAAAGATGAAACATCTTAAAACTAATGTTATCCGAAGCGAAGTACTAGGAGTAATATTTGACAGAACTTTTCAAGTGAAGTCATCATCAACAGTTCGAAAGGAAAACTTAAGTTGGGGTCTTTGAAGTTACTATTACAGAAAGATAAAACACGATCAGGTTGAAATTGAGGAATGTTGGAGAAACAATTGTTAATTTGATCAAGACTCTGAAGAAAAACAGGAATGTTCGTAGTTGACTTAGAACGAATATTAAGATCACTAAATTCCTTACAAAAACTTCGGGTTCAAATGAGTAACTTTATAATTTAAATATGCTTTCTTTTCTGATCTAATAGCAGTTGTAGTGAAATTATCTTTATAGATTGCTCCGAAAACACTACCAACTAAAGCATCTGCCCCGCTAGGGCACCTGTTCCGAAATTACCTTATATGAAATTGAAATACGACAAAGGATGCTTCAAATATTCAAAATTAAGGCACTAGAGAAATGTTCTGGCGCTGGTGGTGGTTTACTGTTACATAATCTTTATAAGAATGCTAGGTTACGAATATCTCAACTTCTTCTCTGGAGTCCATGTAACTATGAAATATGGTAATGACATGGAGGTATATCTAGTTAAATGTTACTGGCTATATTTTCATGATTGGTCAACTTATTAATAGTAAATACAAAAAAAAAAGTATTGATTCATACCAAAGCAACATGCCCTCTCTTCTAAATAGTCTATTGCTTGTACATACATAAGTAATAAATATTTTCCAATAAAAGATATTTTGTTTATAAAACTCAAGGAAACCTTACGTCATGAAGATCCAGTACCTTCTAGACCCTCTTGTTTTGTCAGTTTAAATTTAATAAGATTAGTATCCAGTACAGATATAAAGATATATATGTATATCCATCTGAATTTAATACTCACAGAATAGACACAAGTTTAAAGTAAAATAGTGCGAGGAAACGACTACAAATTAATTTTGGATCAACTTTAGTTAACGTCTGTAATAAACAATGAATGAAAACGTTATTAGAATACACTTCCTTAAGGAAACATTTTCTTTTTCCTCCAAAGGTGATTTATAGTACTATACAAGGATATCATACTTTATCCGACAGACTATCCAAGGAAACGGACCGTTTGAGGAACGTCCCGGCCCATACTCAACCCCTTTCCTAAATTGCTCCATAAAATTTTTCCAATGGTAATATTATTCCGAGCGAGCCAGCGTTGGCATGGCAAGCACTTCTCTCACTCCCACTTACCTTCTAACGTATGTGTTTCTTTATCGTTCGTTTTACGAATTCCGATGAAACTTTTCTTCCATCGCCTTTACCTCTCCTATTTTATTTCCTTTTCTTTCATTTTATATATGTCGAAGTATATCAGGGCGGATCCGTAATTGCTATTTTTGGAGTTTGTGGTGTAGGTATTCAAACTTTTATTATCAGATATATAGTTCGTTTTGCGCTCCGGAAAAACTTCGTAGAATAATCTTCGCATTAAAAGGAGCTGTGCATTAATAAATGTGCCTATCCACATATATAAACAGTTTTATGATATTATATTTAAGGAAAGATTATGTTTATATTTATAGCTAATTTATGCATATAATTATCTCAGGTAAAATAGTTGTGATACGACCTGTTATAAAGAACTGTCTAAACACGCTAACGCATACATATTAACAGCATCAATAAGATGAAAACAACTCGATAATGGCAGAGGTAAGACTGTCTGACCATAGGTAGAATAACAGTTATAGTTCAAGGTTCGAATCTTGCAGGTGATGCTTCTAGCAACGTCTCCTTAGATCCGTACTTAGGCTGAGTTACCATTAATAATTAATAGCGTAATCTTATTCACGGTGAGATAATTTTAGCAAAGACATGGAAACACATTTACACAGCAAGAACTGCAATGGGTACTCTCAATAAATAATACAGTTTGGATAGCTGCAGCAGCTACACTCACTACAAAAGAGTGAACCATTGAATTATCACATCATTATTAAGCTAGCAATAAAAATATCATGAGCATGATACTGTTGTTATTACATAAAAAATCATGATTCCGACGCAATAACTAAACAAAATCGAAATTATTCAGAATTATTTATTTAAAATTTTCCCTAACCTACAAATGTTAGGGCACATAAAACATAAATATAAATACGTATATTCTTTTTCTATTATCAATACCTTGAGCGTTTATTTATTCCTAACTTCCTAACTTTGACTTCTATTAAAAATTTAATATAATTGATATTTAAATACGTAAGTTTTGAAATTAGTCCCTAAAATCCACAACGAATAGCCAGCGGTCATCATGAAACCAGCTACAGTTAATGGCGATATCATTTGAACATAATTTAAACAGAGAACATCTCTTCTCTCTTACCATGTACACTACACGTTCGGATATAATATTACATAAGTTAAACAAAACTTATCGAAGCCGACCCATCTCTAAATCCGTATCTAAACACAACTAATACTAAGTGTAATATTCTGGCAATATGACCGCACTAACAACCTATAACCCATATCTTTTGGATTAACTCTAAACCAACAAATCGTTAGGGAAATGTCCAGAGATTATTGATAATTACGGTAACCTTGTAAGCAATTGTTTTCCACTGTGATAAATTTCCTAAATGTCCCTTTTATGGTAAATCGATATTGTGCGTGTAGAAAATAATCTTACTAACTTCATACTATTTATTCGCTTATTACTAATTAAATTGATTAATTGATTAGAATTCAGAATTACTCGAGGAAGTATCTACTAGTGAAATTTTCGAATATATCAATCATTGACGAACGCTGTACAAAACCTATTACACCTTTTTCGTAAACAATTTCTCAGACATCATACGTTAGCAATGACGTTATATTGAATCCCTAATAAATACACACATAAAACATTAATTATAATTCCATTTCCGCAAAAAACGATTACCATACAATGCTATCCGCTTCACTTTCATTACGGTCACGTAACAACCTCATGTGTTAGACGACCTAGTTTAATCTTCGCCTAAAAGAACTAACCAACAACCAGGTCATTAAAGTCACGCGTCAGTCAAATGTCTGAACTTGTTTGGGGTTCGTAACTAACACGAGTAACAAGAACTGGAAGCCCTAGACAGCCTAGAAGCTCTACAGCTAGGCGATATTCCCAGGGCGAGCGCTCCAACGAATCGTCGTCAGACCCAAACAACTACAGCAAAACGTACTCAAAGCTTTTTATACGCACCGAGAGCGACTCCCAAAGAGATGTAGACGTTTCGAAGAGATCCGCTTTACCCTCAAGAGTTGAAGTAACATCTGGCAGGGCTCGCACACGACAACCGAAGAATGCCTACACAACTCGCTTTTAATCAAAGAAGAGTTTAAACAATAAAAATGATCAGAACGTTGTCTGCGTGTCATATGCAAATTAATGGTCATTTCCTGCACTCTGATATAACAGGGAGACGTTACGTGATTATTTTTTGTAATTTTAATAGAATCAGCGAGCTTTCTTTGTTTTTCTTTTTCTTGCTTATTTACTTGTTTAGCATTCTTTATATTATCCAGCTATGCATAAAAACGAAATATTAAAGTCAAGTTAATAGATGTAGCAGACACATTCTACGTGATACTAATTTCATTAATCTTAATATTCGAGTTAAAATTTTGTTTTTCTTTTACAGCGCTGTTTGGACAAGACACTCCCGCTCTAGAAATTCAACCACATGGACAAGAACTTAGCAGAGTGGAAGGTGAGAGTATGGCCCTTACATGCAAGCTGCAAGCAGGTGATGTGAATCAAGTGTCTCAGTTAGAGTGGCTTGACTCAAGAGATGAAGTTATTCGAAATACAGATATTAGGCAAGGGATATACATACAGGTAAGAGACATGTAATGCAATTCTTGACGCTCGCTTTAGCAAATATAATTTCCTATTTAGCACTTCATCTCAGAGTTTCCTTTTATATTTTTCTTTCTATGTGATTGAATTTGAAACAGTGAAGCCATATTGCTTAAATAGTTTTACGTGGGTCTGCCTTAAACTAACACAAAATTATACCTAACCATTTAACGGTCACTGAGCTTATTGCAAAACATGGAGACCTAAACTTATTAGTAACCATTATCTAAACTAATCTTTACTGCAGCTAAAGGTATATGAAAATTCAAAGAGTATCTGGTCGTAGATACAGTTGTAATTTGAGCGTCGAGGTCGCCATTAGAAAGTATTTGTACTTATGGTAGACAATTTTACCAGCTACCGTTTAAGTTAAGCTGTCCTACAGTTACAGAGTGGTACAGAATCTCAAAAACATTATCATTATAACCGCGCTAATTAATTTGGATAAAAATTCGTACTTGGGTATTTTTAAAATTATTGATTATGAATCGAAAATCAAATTTAGAAACACTTTAAAAGGACAAAAAGGGGAATTAATTATGATTCTCCATTATCATATAGATTAATATGTAAAAAATTCATTCGATTTGCACGGAATTTAGTGTTTATGGAGAGTTTAGGTTTGATGTTAGTTAATACGAAGCCAACAGTCGATTGGAATACAGTAATTAATCACTATTACAATCCTTAATCCTTAATAACATACAGTCTTATGTTAGGTTTCTCCTACACTGTTCCAGAATTTGACAAAATAATATTACTTAATATTAATTATATTTACGTCAATCTCGCAAGTTTTTATAAGCTGTTTAAGTTTGTTTGTTGTTTTTCCAAATTTCTGCAAAGTAATATTAAAAATTAGTCAAGTAAGAACGAAAAAAAAACATGTGTTCGGGCAATCCTCCTTTGGAAACTCAAAATTTTGAAAGTTGTTCCAAATTGTTTTAGGATCGTGTTCGAATACTCCAGTGTTTTGCAAAATATTGTTAAAGTTAATTTAAAAAAAAATATATTTTTGTATCAATCGCTCATTTTCAAAATTATTTTTTTGAAATTTTTATTTGTTGTTCCACAGTTTTGCAAATAAAGTTTAAAATTAAAAAAAAAACAGCATTTTTAGATCACCTTTTTTTCTATTGTTAGTCTAGTATAGAAATTGAAAGTTGTTTCAGATTGTTCCAGATTTGTTCTATATTGTTGCAGTTTTGCAAACTAATGTTAAAAACTAATCGAAAACTATATTTATGTCAGTATATTCTATCATAATTCACGACGTAGTTGAGAGGAACAGATGCTAGTATCCCTAATGTAAAAAATGTTTTTTTGTACAATTTTTCCGCAAGTTTTTATATTGTTTCAAAAAATTAGAAAAACGTAGAACAACCTAGAAAAACTGTCAAAATATCAATTTTCAAACAAGGAAATGCGAAATTTTATTTTTCCTCTTATTTAGTTAACTATTCATAGTAGAAAGTTAAAATTTTGCAACAATGTTAAGAACAATTAAAAAATCTTTTAATTCATAAGATAGGGAAGCTAAGTTAAATAATGTTGGTTTTCCTTTTTTTTCGAGCTAGATACGAATACTGTAATTAGTGATTATTACAATAATATGGAACTTCTAGTTAACATATGCCAACAAAGTAGATGCATAAAATTTCAAAAGTGAGAAAGTAGGCTTTGAGTTATTTGTTCACTTTTATGTTGACGCACGCCTGAATTCGGTACATAACCGCTCAGTGTGTTACATGTTAGTGTATTTTCGAAGATGAAAGCTTCGCATTATTTTTACAAGGACAGCGATTTATTCAATTCTCTCAAAATAAAAAATTGGAATTACTAAACCTGGTAGAAAAATGATATTAAATAGAAATCAACAGGAAAAAAAAGAAAGACGCTGCAAAAAATCATATTGGGGCATCGAATAGAACTTCAGCACGAAAATTTCACGTTTCCAAAGAAACAATTCGTCAAAATTTGAAGAAACTGGGTGTGATATATCACAAACAGAATTTGCCGTACACAATCTGATCTATAAGATTGAGAAGGCTTTTGTGGATAAAGAAATTGCTCTGTGTGCATTTATTGATATAGAGGGAGCATTTGATAACACCTGGTTTGTTTCAATTAAAAATGATAGAGTCAATGCTTAAAAGCAGAATCATATCTGCAAATATAGGCGACTCGACTGTAAAAGTCCTAGCCATGAAGGGATGTCCCCAGGGAGGGATACTCTCACCTCTGCTGTGGTCACTGGTTGTAGACAAAATCGTCAATAGGCTATCACGCCTTGGCTTTGAGGTACAAGGTTTAGTAATTGTAAGACACGAAATTTTTATGCAGAATGCCCTCGACGAACGGTGTTTCTGAACATAAGCTTGGTACCATTTAATGATGAAAAATATTTTAATTTTAGTGAAGTGAAATATGGGTATTTTCTTGGTAAACCTGGAACAAAGTCGAAAGGTTTTTATACGGACATTGTTGTCGATAAAACCCTGATAGCAAAATGATCCTTTGGACCTACACGGCTATAGATAGAACCATGGTCTCATACGCATCATTATTGTGGTGGCCAAAAACAAAAGAAAAGCAAGGACGAAAATTTGAGTCAAAAAAATACCGCATCTTTGTATAGGCATGGTGTGATCCGATTTCTAATCGATGGCACCTACAGGAATGATGGGCGCCATCAGTTGAACGGAATATGATCTTCAAATCAAGAGATCTAGTAGGCCATCTTCCTACAAGAACTATTGGCGAAACTAAAAGACCATATGACACCTAGGAGACGTATATCAACGTGGGATGTTTAACTAAATTATGACGGATCCAAAACAAATACAGGAGTGGGAATAGGTAGATAAGAGATGCAAAACAATGTGCCTAGGAAGAAAGACGAGGTATTTATTTTCTCAGACAGTCAAGCAGCGTTAATGGAGGGGCAATGTAACTTTGAGTGATTGCCTGGAATTATGGCCAAAGAAAAAGACTGTTGTGGGTCAATTGAATGAAACTGACGGTCAGCAAAAAAAATAATCGATTCATTCATTTGTCCCGAAGAAAGCTCATATCCAAATCCAAAAAAACCTATTGGAAAATATCCCAAAACTAAGCAATCAAAGGCCAATTGAGGGCTAAATCTCTGCTAGAGCTCAATAAAAGGGACCTTGGCACCATTGCCTTATCCACTGGCCACGGCCCTCTCAGGTATCACTAAGAAGATGGGCAAGGTAGACAGCGATAAATGCCGATTCTGCTCCGAACATAGTGAAACGGCGGAACACATTATGTGACTGCGTAGCGATAGACAAAAAACTCGAACAGATGCACGTAGAACCAGCTGAATCATATCCCCAAGAAAAATTTCAAGAAATCTGTGGGAAAATTCTTGATCTCCGTAAAGAGAGGCTGGTTGTCCAACGAGATAATCAATCAATCAATCAATCACAAACGTGCGTTAGTTGCGAAATACAGTGAGAAACAATTACGTGAAATACCTACCAAGTTTCGATTGTTGCGACGAATGTTTTTGACGAACGGTCTTTCGTTACTTATTAACGATGAAAAATCTTTTACGTTTGGATGGAGTAAAGGTGAACAAAATAGGGGTTTTTATACGAACAATATTGCGATGAGCCCTGATAACATACGATTGATTTCAAAAAGTAAATTTGAGTCAAAAATTTTGTCTTTGCGATTTCTTTGATAGGAATTTCATAGTTGCATATTCAAGATTCAAGGGCTCCAATTTTAAAATGAGACGTATATCATCAAATGTTTAATTATATGACGTTTTATAAGAGATAAGAAATCCGGCAGTAGAACTGAGTTTGGTTTTCTGTAGTTTTCCAAATTCCACGGCAAAAAAGTTACAAAGTCGGTCTACAGCCGCAGGCGTAATAATAACTCATGGCCAGCCAATGCCCCCTGTAATTGGCGCAAGCTGTTGGGGGATGCTAAGGCATGAATTATTATAAACACGAGAAAGACGATATTATTTTCTGGCCTGACAACGTAACTGACCATTATGCCAAAAAGACTATCAATTGGCTGACAGAAAATAATATCTCATTTGTCCCGAAGAAAGCAAATCCACCAAATATCCCAAAAGCTAAGCCAATTGAGGATTTTTGGAATTTATTGTGCCAAGAGGTATACAATAATGGATGGGAAGCCAAAACGACCGACGAACTTACTCTGAAAATCAAGAAATCTGTGAGAAAACTTGACCGTAGCGTTGTCCAACAGATGCTTAAAAATGTTATCAATAAACTTCGTAAAGTCAAAGATGAGGGTCCACTTTGCTTATATAAAAGCAAATAATTCATAAAAATAAAATGTTCGAACCATTCTTAAAAAGTGTTTTCGTATTTTCAGTTTGCATCTACTTTTTTGGCACGTGTTACATACAATTTTAAAATTGCCATCATTATCACAATCGCTTGTATTATCTGAGAAAGAAATCAGAACTTTAAAAAAAAGTTAAAGCGAGAAAAAGTGAAATAAAGAAATGAATTTCCTGTCAACAGTGTTTCATACGAACAAATTTCGCAAAATTAAAAAGAAACAAATACGGACACAGTTAAACACGTCCACATAGCATCGCATTAAAATTATAATAGTAACTGAATCGGCGGTTATCGACAGCTGATTTTTTTAAAGATATTGAAAAAATGCTGTCAACAATTTACATTTGGCTTCAGACCGCGATCTGAGCAGACCTTCAACAATCAAGACATATCCTTCATTATTAATTTATTATTTGATAGATTGTTAAAATTGATTTCGAAAAACATATGTAAATTGTAGTTACTTTCTGACGAAGAAAAATTTTACAGAATTTAATTAGGTCGACTTTTCATTATACTATGCCTATTTGAACTTGATAAATAAATATCTCGGTGCGTTATGAACTAATAATAGGACACTGTCGACGGCGACGCCCACCAAGCAAATAGTTTCTTGAACCAGATAGAAACTGTTTGTTTTCCTTGACGGTTATAATGTATAGTAGTAATAAAAAAACTACTTTATCTCAGCAAGTCAGAATTAAGGACTCTCACGGGCCTTCTAACACTACCCTCTAAGGTATCACCTTAAAAAGATGGGTTGATCATGAATTGATCAAGACACGTGTCGTTTCTGCGAACTGGGAACTGAAACAGCCGAACACATACTTTGCGAGTGCGAAGCATTAAGCCGGCAAAGGTTTCAGCATCTAGGACAGGCGATCTTAACACCTGAACAGATAAAAGCTTTGGCACCCAGACTAGTCCTGAGGTTCGTCAAGAACATTGAAATAGAAGGGTACTGATGGGACAGGGTAATCGCAATAGATTAATAGGTCGCAGTGAGGAGAGGTGCTTGGAATCTGAACGACCCACCCGCAACACAATTGCCACCATACCGTCCTGCTTAAGTACCAACCAAATCATCAGACGTAAAATATATTCTTATAATAAGAATAAAGGTGCACAATAATACATGATAATTATGTCCTTTAAAAATGACTCAATTAATAAACTCTAATATCTTAAGAACGATATCGTCATCAGCTAAACTAAACAATTTTACGAGTATCACCAATCCCAATCGTGTTTTATAGTAAATTATCTGTCGGTAGTAAGAGAAGAGTATTAAAGTCGACAATTTATAAAAAAGAACAAAAACAAAGAATTTGGTCTTTACCAAGATATTGGTACTGTAAAACTCGACAATAAAATTGTGCATTTTCGTCTTCCATTCTAACCACACTGCTTTTACCGACGATTAAATGCAAATAATCACCAAAAACCGAGAAAGGCGAACAGCATTCTAGAATATCAATAAAGAATATTACGTGAAGCGCGACAAGGTTCGTAACACAGAGGCTCATTTTCATTGTCGTAAAAGTCTAATTGAATTACCCCTTAACGCTTCATTTTTGTGTGTTTGTGTTGCTCTTAGTTGGTGTTAAATGCTGTTCCGTAGAAGACATTTCAGCAAACTGTGAACTTAATTAAAAAGCTTTTCGCCCACTCTTAATTCTTCCAATTAACACCATAATGAAGACAAAAGAAAATATTCGAATACAAATTGGTAAAAACGTTCATCATGTATTATTTATATTGTTTTTAATTGTATACCCTGCAGGTCTCTAGAGCATGCACATTTTTGATATGTAGGACTTATATTTGCGATTTTGATCTCTGTAAAAACAACTAGAATTAGATCATTTATAAATTGCTATAAAATTCAACATATTCCAGTGACTACCACTAAGAAAGTTTAGTATTAGATAAAGTGAAAGTTACTTATAATTAGTAAACGCTGTGGCAGCTCTAAACATACATTGTTAATTACATAGACAAATCTGCAGTACATGGTGGAGACCGTCCTTTTTCTATAACCGAAACAACTATTAATAAAGTTCACATTTTTTCAGATCATTTACAAACTATCCTATTGTAAGCCATTAAAATGTAACGATAATGACACTTGTTTCAATATGTAATTTCTTTTATAACAATTATACGTACTTGCATTTTTAAATGAATTCTTATATTTTTAATATTTACTTAGAACTTTGGCCAGTCACGTGGCACACGTCATATAAAACACACAAAACACAATTATAGTATAGCACTCCCTAAAAACTAGTTTCAAACAAGTCTCTTTCTTTTTGGATGTGTAATGATATTTATGGCCCTCACAATATTGGCAAATTCTTTCGAGTTCAAATTACATTCCATTAGTTGACATGGATTAATATTTATTTAAGACTTCGATAACTTGTATCAAAAATTGACTTCTCGTAACATTTCAAAAACACTTTAAAACGGTTGTAATGGCACCTTTGGAAGAACAACGCCTTTTAAAAATACATATTAATAATTCTAAGCTCTGATATCGAAGGCTTCCACGGTCTGAGTCTCTGTTATAAGGGCTTCCGGGTTTTGACCGCGTCATACTAAAGTACATATACACAATACAAAATAAAATAAAACAAAAATGAAAAAGAAAAATAAAAAAATATATATATACAACTTCCTCAAACTCGACGTTTCGCCACTAATGCATGTGGCTTCTTCATGAGCAAAACTAGATGAGAGGCGCCAGAAGGTCACGGCAACTCGACGTGTCAACCAGGCTAGAGGCGAAAACCTTCTGACAAGGAGAAGGTGGACGTGCGGGGGTATATATAAAGTGCCTGTCGCCGATTCCGTCAGTATAATCCACCAATTATTGATCCAGGACAACCAATCCCCAGACTTAACCAAGTTAGTCGAGAAATGCCTTACTTCAACGTACTTTACCTTCCATGGAAAATACTATAATCACACCTCCGGCGCCGCTATGGCGTCTCCACTTTCTCCGGTTGTAGCTAATATCTTCTTGGAGGCATTTGAGATCAGTGCTTTGGAACATGCGAGGGAAGGACGAAGACGTTTTCTTTTGAAAATCCAAAAGTCTTTTGTCGAACATTAAATGATACCATTTTGGGATTACTTTCACATTCTACTGTTTTTCTCACATCTTTCACTTCCAACGTACGATAATAAAATAAAATTCGCCAGTAGCCATTAGTTATAAACGTGATAACTAAGTTATTCATCAAATTAGGTTAAGATGTCTATGGTTTTTTTTATTTTAATAAAAGCCATGGAAATTAAAACATTACGTGTTTTAATACCCTTATCCAAGCTTCCATAGGTAACAATTGAAAAAATTGCCGGTCCGCTACCAAAAAATGGTGGTTTAGGTCACTCTGTGTACAGGAAACCCACACATACCGACCGATATCTTCATGCCAGCTCACATCATCACCCAGCACAAAAGCAATCCATAATCGGTTCTCTAGTACATCGCGCGATCTCAATTTCCCAACCCGACAACATCGACAAAGAATTGAAACATGTGAAAACTGCTCTTCTACAGAATGGCTACACCTCCGGCAACATACAAAGTAGTAGGTATTAAGGTTGCACCAGAATCTAGTAATCAGCTAAGTACCATCGTTCTCCCCTACATCCATGGCGTTACAGATCACATCGGTAGAATTCTTCGTAAGCAAAATATCCAACCCATCATTAAACCTTTAAAAAAGATCTCCCAAATTCTTCCTTCGCCCAAGGACACTCGCCCTGCTCTTTCCCATAAAGGCATTTATAAAATTCCCTGTGGCTGTGGCTCAGTGTACATTGGCGTAACTGGACTTTCTATTCAAACTATAATCAAAGAACACCAACGGTACATTAAGTCACGTTCCTCAACACACTCAGCCTTAACCGAACACTTTATTGATACGGGCCATAAAATTTGTTTTGATCAGGTAGGTATCTGTTATAAGCAAGTCTCATCGCTATTTTCCACGAAAGGTAAGGGAAGCTATCGAGATCCAGACACATCCTCAAAATCTCAATCGTGATATTGGTTATCCACTCTCCAGTATTTGCGGAAACCCGTCCTTTCCGCTTCTTCGACCCGTGCTCACTGTTCCGCATTGTTACCTCGCGCTCACCGTTCCGTTTCCCTGCACAGTGGTATATATACCCCCGCACGTCCACCTTCTCCTTGTCAGAAGGTTTTCGCCTCTAGCGTGGTTGACACATCGAGTTACCATGACCTTCTGGCGTCCCTCACCTAGTTTTGCTCCTGAAGAAGCCACTTACATTAGTGGCGAAACGTCAGTTTGACTAAGTTGTATATATATTTTTTTGAATTTTTCTTTTTCATTTTTGTTTTATTTTATTGTGTATTGTATATACCGGTTGATTTCAGAGATAGGATAAATAACGGCGGGAAGGGGCAAGAGGTACGAAAATTCGCTAAGAAGTGGGGACGCGTACAAGTCTCTCTATCACAGTCTAGTCTCGTCTAGTCTACAACGCTGTGATAGACTCATTCGCGTCCCCACTTCTTAGCGAATTTTCGTACCTCTTGCCCCTTCTCGCCGTTATTTATCCTATCTGTGAAATCAACCAGTATGTACTTTACTATGACGCGGTCAAAGCCCTCATAACAGAAATTCTAAACTCTGTTTTGAAGTAGGTACACACCACTATTTTATATTAAAAAAGTGATTGTATCCTATCAACACTGAAACGCAAGTAACCAGTACTAAAGAGTAAACTTAATCTAAAAACTTTGCATGTTTCAGCAACTCCAAGATGAAAACGGCATCATGTTGATTTTCGCCAAGTTGATAAAGAGCATGGAAGGGAAATATACGTGCAGAGGAAGCTACGCCAAAACGGAACAGTTACAAGCAACAGTAACACTCAAGATAATAAGTAAGTAACTTGTCAAAGTGACGAATATGTGTGGTAATTTGCTTATTAAAAATGTTAGTTCCTAGAAATAATAATATTACGCTTTCTCTCATATCTATACGAAATAAACATTATAGTATAAAAACTGTTGTTGCATACTTAATTCATACTTTTCAGCTGACAATATCCAACAATTTTCAAACAATAAAACTATCCCTTGATTGCGAAACAAATCTCTATAACTGTGACAATAACCGTGCTCCTCAAAAAAAACAGCGTCTATAGTTTTAGAGTTATATCAGGTCCTACAATGCAAAATCACTTCCTCATGTTTTGTTGAAGCATTCTATAGCTTTGGAGGCTAGGAACTAGTGAGGAAATACAACTTACTATTGTCAAAAGTAACAAGGACACTGTAGGGAAAGTTTCTAATTTTGGAAACAAAATATATCTGCGCAAGCAACAGCAGCAAAAAAGTTAGCATCAGAAATGTAAACAAAATACATTTGGTTTCAAGGAAAGAATACCGCTTGACAACTATTGCTACTGATATCAAACAAACATATAGATTAAATATTGAAATACAGAGAAGACCAAAAGTTTAAATAGAGCATGGCCAATAACAATCAGAAAAGGCATGTTGAAAATGAGCTACAGAAAAATGTCAAGTGTAAATGCTCTTTCATCTGAAATACAATGCATCAACTGTTCATTATTGAAACAATCTTCTGCCAGTTTTATACTAATTCGCACAACACGTTTGTAGAAGTACTTACTTCAGGATCTTAGAGGCAGCCATACAACACATAGTTCAAAATAAAACCATAAAATTATTAAAAAGTCCATGAAGATTGAGTTTTTCGCTGTAATACAAAATCGCTAGAACGTTTTGAACAGTGCCTATACAAAACGACAAGCTAGGTATATATAAAACAACTCACACATAATCTGCAAATTCTGGGATACTCAGAATACAAATTACTGTAACACAGTTGTTGCCAGTGTTGCTAAAGATACGCCGCTAAGAAAAAAAAACAACTCCATTTAAGACCAACCGCACATTTAATTTATCTCTTTCTCGCCTTATTTTTACGCTTTCGATGGTAAACAAATGTATGTGTATATAAGGCCTCACTTTTTTCCGTTTAGCTATAAAATTATATCTGCGAGATACGTTCGGAGAATTGTCAACATTAACATTTTCTCAAGACAACCGCCATGGGGTGTTGCTAGCAGGCATCAAGCAACAGAAAGTTGTTCCTGTTTTACGGACTTGAGTTTGGAAAATATAGTCGAAAGAAATTGAACAAAGAAAACAAAAATACAGAAACCCGTCCCAACAATAAAAATGTGAATGATACATTTTACGTTACAGATAAGTCGAACCGTTTATTTTTAGAGATAGACGCAAACTCTTGTAAGAAAAATATAGTAACGGTATACAATTTTACCAATTCAACAGAAGACAAACAAGTTTACTATAATAATAGTACAGTTTACTCCGGGTTATATACTTTGTATAAAACTTTAAAATCAACCAAAAGTCTATACTTATGTTCTAATGAAAGTGACCCGATATAAACATACTTGTAAATTATGAATGAAAGTTCGTGAACATAATAATAAAAAGAAATAGTGAGCAATTTATGGGTTATCACCGAGGAAGCAGCGGATATTAAAGGATGATGTATATATGGAAGTAAGTATTTCGTTTTTCTTATGATTGCTGGAATCATAAATTTTAATACATTCATCTTCTGTTACTCTTAGTATACATTTTCTGCTGTATGTTCTGATTCATCGATCGATTTTATTCCCTCTTTAATTTCAGTTTAGCCGTCCTTAGACTTCTTTGATGACCGATCTTGTCGCTAGCCGTGATACTTCTCCTCTCAAATTTCCTCAATCGGTTTTGTACTGGGATTACAATAGCTTTGGTTTATGTTTTTAGGACGTATAAATTATGTAGATTTAAAATATTCGTTTGATTTGTTTAATTTTGCAACTTTCATTCTTGTTTACAATTTTTCCTGTGTATAGGTTATGTTTGTTAGGACTAGTTGTCAATTTGTGTAGCCAACGTTTTTATCGAACGTGTGATTTACAGGATGGCTGCGTTTTGACCAGAATTTCAATTTGCAAATGTAGTGGTAGTGTCGCTCAGTGTCCGTGTCGTTGCCGTGAAGACAGGACGTTTAGAGTGTCTGACACAAGTGTCACGAATTTCGAACCTGCCCGAAACTTTTAGCTAGACCGATGACATCATGCGTGTGGTCTGCAGAGGAAATAAAACCTTTGCAGTTAGTGTCGCAAGTCATGATTCGTGTAGACGTCCAATACACTTGAATCGGGACACTAAATGTATACATCAATGTCGACGCAAAAAATTGCGTACCGTGTGGCCACAATCGACACTACTGTCGACATTTGTGACGAGTTTCGTCGCGTATCCTTACCTTAACTTGCTTTGCAATTGATATGTTCCTATTTTGACCAATCCCCTACTTCTTAGCCTCTTCTAGCCAACACCGAGAACGTCATTTTGTAAACTCTATTTTTGCGTCTGGCCGTTTAACCCATATAATACAGTTTCATGCTATTTATACATATAGCGCTAAACTGGTAGCGAGCATTTGTTATCATTAGTTTGTTATTCATAGTGTTGAAAATGTGAATTGTTTCAAAATGGATAAAGTTTGAAATTATAGTCATAGAGAATATCTAACTTCAAACAGATGTGGTAAATCTTTCCCGGTATAAGCAGCCACCGTAAACAAGATTACTAACTACTGTAGTTATAATATTGTTTTATGATAGGATGTAAACATACTCACTCAAAAATCTTTATGAAGTAGGATTATTGACTGTGCTGAATGCATAGCAACTCCCGCTGACCAACTATTTACATTCCGACACCATCTTACCAATGTAGTCAATAACCTTGTGCTTCACCACGGCTGTTGAAGTAACTTAAAACGAGTAAGATTGTAGCAGTGGATGGAAAAAGGCAAACATGGTCACTCTAATCCTCTGTACAGGCAAATCCAATTTTACATATCGATTTGGTTAGAGACACTGACCAACAATCATTTTGAGATTTATGTTGGAATTCTTCAGAGCAAAGCAAGTGTTAGCAGGCGAAAACACTGTTAAACCTGTTTGGGTTGCTGGTTGTTTTAGTAGATGAAAACTAAAAACTCAAATATAACTGTTATATTGTTAAAATCAACTTGTGGATTGATCCCTAAGAGATTATTGAAATGCTAAGGTAGAAGGTAGGTTTCTTCTAGCAGTAGCTCTATCTAGATATCTGTTCTTCCTAGAAAAAATCTGGGACAAGTAACCGAGCTACTAACTACGTATTTTCAGCCGAAAAATCACTCCCACAATTCTATTCTACATATCGAAGTTGTCACAAAAAAGTAAAGAATACGTAGTCCCATAGCCGCAATGTATACCTCATCAGTAGGAGGCATAGTTTTATGCACATATAGAGAACAGCAAAGAGTTTTCATTAGTAATGCATAATACAAGTTACGCGCCAATCGTAAAGTTTCAAACAGCAATACGTTTAATACGCAAGATCAACGTTACGACGACATGAGAAACAGTACCGTCATTGTCAACGTGTGATATCAAAACGAGAGTAGCTGGAATTCGCCACATATTGTTTACACTCCATACATCTAAGTTAAAAACCTATATTTATACAATATTATTACAACAAGGACTCCTATACATTGACAATACGACATTCTTTTCCGTTCTGTATGTTTTCGCAGCCGACACAACATTACCAGTACATAATATATTATTCTAGCAAAATATTTAGTATTTCTAGTATATTTAAACAGAAAAATATTGAAAGAAACTTTTGTTGATTTATTGCCTCCCCATATTTTCGGATAACACAAACCAAATAATATACAGGGTTTCTCACGGTAGGGCATTCGTTAGAAGTTTTCACTGTTACAAAAAAACTTAGAATTCTGAATTTTTGGACTTAAGGGTGGGTAAGATGCTCTTTCATTCTAAAATATTTTCAAGGTCGTACCACTTCTGGTAACACCGGAAGTCGCCATTAACTTTCTTATTTTAAATAGAACACCCCATATATTATCTCATTTTTGAATTCCCGAGGATATTTCCTGATGGGTTTTATCTAGTTTCCCTATACCTATTTTCATTTGTTTCTTAGATATCTTGATTATTTTAAAATTTTGATATATGTAGCCTTATTTTCAATATTGCACCTTTTACCCATTTTCGACTGGTGGTAAGCATTACTTGGGTAGACGGAAGCTCCGGTATGATACTTTCGAAATTCACTTTGACAACTGATTTATTGCATACAGCATGTCTAACATTTTATGATCAATTACATCATCTTCAAAATTGAGAAAGTTCAGTTTTTAAATACAACACCCTGTATATTATTAGATGATCGAATGCAGAATTTAATTCTGCATCGATTCGCTGTGCCTTTCGTTATACCTTTTTTAACGGTTTTCTTGTTACTCCATATTTTCTATTAAAAGCTAATGAAACTCCAAAAGTCATATCTAGTAAACATTGATTTTGACAGGAACTAAAACAATGTTGTTGATTTTATGTCAAGACAGTTTAAGTCTGAAGATTAGTAAGGCATCTCTTCAGAGTTCTAATTATTTTGTTAACTTTTTCAAGTGCAATTTATAATGGAGAATATTGAAGAGTATTCCAATAATGATATATTAAATTTGTTTTATACACATGGTGAATGCGGAAGAATTGTCAGACGAACATGCAGATTATTTAACCAACGATATCTGGACCGACCAACAATGACTCCCGGAAAATTCGCAAGAATCGAGGCTCGATTTATGGCAACTGGGAGTGTAAGGGCAAGTCGAAATTACCGAAAACCCGTAATAAATAATGAAGATATCTAGGTGAATGTTTTGGCTTATTTTCAAGCTTATCCACGCAGTTCAACACAGCAGCGCTAGAATTGGGTATTTCAAGAGCGTCAATCCACAGAATATTAAAAAAACATAAAATGCACCCTTTCTCTGAAGTTATTGTGCACGGATTACGTCTTGGTGATGAGGCAAGACGAGTCAACTTTTGCGAGTTCATGTGCATAGAAATGGCGGAAGATCCCAGATTTCTTCATAGGATTATGTGGACTGATGAATTTAAATTCAACAGGCAAGGAATTATAAATCGCCGAAATAATCACTACCGGGCACAATATAATCCACATGTAATAATGGACAATAATCACCAAGACCACGTTTGTTTTCTGTTTAATTATGGACAATAGAGTAGCATGTTAAGTGTATGATGAAAATTTAAATGGTGTTAGATATTTAGAGATACTCAGAGGGTTTGTTAGTGATTTCTTAAATAATCTAGCTCCACATGACAGAGCAAACAGTTGGTATCAACTGGATGGTGCCCCAGCACATTCCACTCTAACCGTACACCAGCAGTTGACCTTGATGTTTGAGGATCGGTGGATTGGCCCACAGGGACCATAGAGCTAGTCAGCCAGATCACCCGATTTAATGCCTTTGAATTTTTATCTCTGGAGCCGTATTAAAGAATTTGTGTAGGTACTCTAGGCCTGTACATACTAGAGAGGAATTATTAAACCGTGTTCATGATGCCTTTACAAATCTTAGTCCAAACGTACTTCGTAGGTCGGTTACCCAAAGAGTATATGACAGAGTTATTCTCTGTTTGAGTCAAAATGGCGGTCATGTAGAACAATTCTTGTAAAGAAAACAACAAAAACATGTATTAATTATTATAATGATTTGGCTTACATTAATTTATTATTTTTTGTTATTTTATGTTATTTTCCAAGTTTTTTGTTATTCATTTGCTATTATCTAAGTTCAAATTTTGTTGTTTTATTTTAGTGTTTTGATTAAAGTTAATTTCTGCCGTTTCAATCTTTCAATTCTGTTTGTTTCGAATAATAAACAATGTTCACGTTTCTGTTAAAACTCACATGAAAATAGAAAACATGGAATAACAAGAAAACCGTTAAAAATAGGTATAGGGAAAGGCACAGCGAATCGATGCAGAATTAAATTCTGCATTCGATCATCTAATAATATACAGGGTGTTGTATTTGAAAAACTGAACTTTCTCAACATCGAAGATGATGTAATTGGTCATAAAATGTTAGACAGCCTGTGTACAATAAATCAGTTGTTAATGTGAATTTCGAAAGTACCATTCTGGAGCTTCCGTCTATCCAAGTAGCGCTTACCACCAGTCGAAAATGGGTAAAAGGCGCAGTATTGAAAAAAAGGCTACATATTTCAGAATTGTCAAAATAATCAAGTTATCTAAGAAACAAATGAAAATAGGTATAGGGAAACTATATAACACTCATCATGAAATTTCCTCGGGAATTCAAAAATGAGTGTTCCATTTAAAATAAGAAAGTTAATGGCAACTTCCGGTATTACCGGAAGTGGTACGACCTTGAAGATATTTTAGAATGAAAGAGCATCTTAACTAACCCTTAAGTCCAAAAATTCAGAATTCTAAGTTTTTTCTAACGACGAAAACTTCTAACGAACGCCTACCGTGAGAAACCTTGTATATCTGTGTTATGACCCTTAAGTATTTTCACTTTCAGGTCAATGAAACAGCAAATTACTGAAATACCAATTCTAAAATAAAACGTATAATATTATGTTTTCGTTTACAAGACTTCTTCACTGGAAGAAATTGACATTTAATATAAAATAAAACCACCATTTGCTGTAACACATGTTTTATTTGAATATCTTTCTATGCTACAAAATATTAATATATCATGGTATATAAACTATTCCGGCTAAGAGTCAACACCTATATAAATCAGGTCGCCTGCAGGCGTATGTCAAAAATAAAATCGTATCGTAATTTATTTTGTTCGTATTTACATAAGGATATACACACAGAGATCGTTGGTGGCATCACGGCTCAATAATACATATACCTATGTATGTATATACATATGTATTTACTAACATCTACGGATTGATGTTAGTTATAAAATTGTTTTAGCAAAAAGATAACAATTGCTTAAACTAGGATTCAATGGCAAATATATTTTCGAACAAATATATCTCTAGCAGATTTCATAAATAAAAACTATAAATTATATCTAAGACGTGCCTTCTTTCATTTCAGTGGATATTACGTGGACTAACGTTCCTCCAGAACAATTTCCTATCATTGGCACTAACAAGAAACTTGCATGCGTTGTGAACGGAGATCCTTATCCCATAATAGATTGGTTAAGAGGAGGGCAACGAATAACTACCGATTCCAACAGTCGATATATAATCGAAACTGATGGCTTACAGATCAACAATGTACAAGAATCTGACGACGGCCTGTATACTTGTAGAGCGCTGGTAACAGCAACAGGGAAAGTAGATGAGAGGATCATTAGGGTAAGAAACTGGTATAAAATAAAATATGTATATCATTATTTAAAGTATGACTTTTACATTCCAGGTTGAAGTTTTAATACCACCGAAAATGGATCCAATACTTCCCGTACAAATAGTAGAAGGAGATACAGCTAGGATAAAGTGCAAAGCTTTCAGCAAACCACCATCAAATTATACGTGGATTCGAGAAGATACAAGAGAAGATCTTTCAATCAAAGACCGTTTCACAGTTGACGAAAGAACTGGTATTTTATCAATTTCAAGAATCGAACGCCAAGACGATTCAATATATCAATGTGTAGCTAGAAATCCTGCAGGAACAGCCGAGCAATCGGTCAATATCACAGTTTTAGCAAAGCCGAAGATTTTTGAACTGATAAACATCACAGCGCCTGTCGAAAATGATACACAGCTTATATGTAAGGCGTCAGGTAGACCAGCTCCCCAAGTTACCTTTAGAAAATTAAACAGGCAAGATCGTTTTGCTTTGGGAGTTCAATCTGATAATCCCCGAATTACTTTGGAGAATCAAGTATTTGAAAAGAAAGGCGAAACTTTTGCTAAATTGATTATTAAGCGGCTAACTCGTCATGATGATGGATTATATGAATGTATTGCAGAAAATGGCGTGGAAAAAGCTTACAAGAATGGACATATTGCGGTGGAATTTCCCCTACATTTGAAAGAACAGAAAACTATCCGCCAGTGTGGACATGGGCAGATAAACCTGGAAATTTGACGTGTATTCCAGAAGCTATTCCTAACGCAACTATAATATGGAAATGGAATAATATTGAATTGGATAACTCACACAATAATATTAGGATTGAAAATAGACCACCCGCTTCTCATTTAATTGTGACACCTTATCACAATAGAGCTTTTTATGGAAAGTAAGTTAATAACTGGTAAACATATAATATAAGTGGACCATTATAAATTTTTTCATGTGTGAAATTTGAATTGAAACAAACAATTCTCCATATAAAACCTGAAATTCACTCTTCGTTCAGGAAGTCTTCAAAATAGACCCAGCACTGCATCTAAATCGCCAAAATAGAATCAGTCTTCATTCGCAAAAGTAAGGTGTTTTCACTGACTTATCCACCTTTTAGAATCGAAAGCAAACATGAAACATGAACGTTGTTTTGAGAAAAATAGAAAAGATTTATAATTGTTTACTATGCAATCTCCAACACATAGTATTGTTGGCACAGTTAAGACTTAAAAAGTTATTTCAGTGCAAGCATGTTAGAGACGTGGTTATACTATATGTTCAAATAGGTTTTAAACTTCTTTAAGCCAATATGTTATTTTTATTTTAGATACGAATGCATTGCAACTAATAAACTAGGACAAAACAGAACATTCTTGGAACTACGCGAAGCTAAAGTACCTGGACCAATTCAACAAGTTACTATAGAAGCGGTAACTGCTACCACAATCAAATTCAACATAGTTGGGCCTGCAGATGCTACAGGATTACCATTACGTTCTTTTGTTGTTCAGTTTAAAGTAGATATAATGACTTGGGATACTGCATGGAATAAAACTTGGAGTGTCAGTAAGTAAAACGATTCCAAATATGTGTACATTTTCTAGAACCCTGTACCTTATTTTTACAAATTTAAAATTTTATCAAAACATTACGTATTAACATTGGAATTCAACAAAATTGATTGTTTTAATTTCTTCTAGATGCCCCATACATCATTGAAGGATTATCACCGCAAAGAACATATCAGTTTAGGTTCGCTGCGATAAACGATGTAGGTATTGGAGGATATGGAGGAGGAAATCAACAATATACTATGCCAACCAGATCTGTGCCGACAGAACCCAAGATTTTGGTACCTGCAGAATACGCTGGACTCAGGGATATCTTAGTGAACAGTCCATACGCAGATCATTACGAACTCAGGTGGAAGGTTCCACATGATAACGGAGATCCCATCGACTACTACGTCATCAGATTCTGTGTGGTAAGAATAACCCTTCGCTTGCACTTCCGTTTGGTCTGTTCATTTCATTGATACACTACCCCTGATGTTGCACTAGCAAATGTGGCAGCCAATTATTCTTAGTGGTATTTTCCACTTGCTTTACCTATGTTAAATCTACGTTTTATAACAATTAGTTTTACACTATTTCCACAAAAAATTGTGATTACAAATTTAACCATTAGCGGCTTGTTTTTAAGAATTAGAATTGTTGGACATTTTGAAGTAGAATTTAAATCAAGGTATCATGGCATTTTATTTCTGAAATCTACATTTTCTGCCTGTCTGCTTTTACAACTCCTCAGTAGACTTAATATTATTCTCATGAACATATCTCATCTTCTTCTTGAGCCTTAACTGCTAAAACATATATATTTAATGCTATCTTTTTGTTCGTTCGTAGACTGAATTCAGAGATGGACAGTGGTTGGATTCTACATCGGAGTGCAGTTCTGAAATTACGGTTTCATTCCAATACCAAAGCTACGAGCTCGACAACTTAGTACCGGACACCACGTACAAATTGGAACTGCGGGCTCACAATCCCATAGGTTTGAGTTCACCAGCACAGATTAGAGTAAAGACGGCGCGAGGTAAGGAACAGTATTATATCTATCAGCCGGTGTATGGCGGTCAAGCCGTCAACCAGCGATTCGATTACAACACATTGATAATCGCCCTCGTCACCATCACGTATCGCTGTTGGTTCTTGTGAGATCCAAAAATTGCGTGGGTCCAGAGTAAAAGGTTGCGAGAAAATGTGAGATGAAAGTTGATATCACTAAAGGTTTACAATTTATTAGCATTTCTATGTTTAAGAATGGATCGTACGCATGTGGATGAAACTCCAATACATGTATAAATATATAAAATAAGGTTGTATCCATTTAGTTTAAGATTATCGTACGCCTAAAGAGAATATACATATATTTTTGTAGCTTTCAAATATTCCCAGAAACATATTCTATTATGTGTGTTAAAATTTGATGAACCTATTATCGAAAATTACTCTGATTAAAACGTTATTTACACTAAACACTAATAATTATTTCAGTGCTTGAATAGTTTCAGTTATGTAAGTTGTACAATTAGCGTAGCCATTGTTTTCAAAACCAACATTCCTCGTAATAAACGAACATCTTTATACCACAATAAACTGGAATAAGGTAAAAGAGTAATCAAAAAATTGCTAAGGTTCGTTCAAGACCTTCGAGCGAAAGCGATAAATCGTAATTTATTAAATGTAATTCGTCAAATTTTACTACACACCTTTTATTTTTATAAATGTATGAGTGTTGGAATGTATGAATGCTCCTATCTTTTCCATCTTTTAATGATAACTTTAGCATCTTTCATCTTTTCTGAAAGTTAATTTTAATCGTACTCTTCACCTTTAGAAGGAATATTTAACGGAGGCCGTTCGTGTACCACTAGCCCCCATTGCTACTGCAAGCTGCGATCACAATCGCGGTGTTCTGTGCTCTAAGATTATACGATTAGTGTTTCGCAAAATCGAAACTGTACATATAAACTAATAAATAATAATAATCGAATAAACAGATAGACGGAAATAAAACTGAAATTTATCTTTAAAACGAAGCGACAACCAAACGAAAAAACATTTAAGAATTTTTGTAAAAAAAAATATATATACATACATTATACAGGGGTATTTAAAACGAAAATAAATGACAGAAATTTTGAAAATATATATTTAGAGACGATATTGTACATGTAAGTTTAAAGAATAAATTTAATTAAATAAAAATATAATAGAAATAACTAATTTTAAACAAGAAACCAATCATCGATGATAGGTAAAATCAGAGTTTATAAGTGTCGATCAGTTCTGCCGAATAAAATTATAAAATCAAGAAAGAAGTAAGGTGCCAAAATTTATTGTAATATAGATATTTATATATGTAATTTAATAATATAAATATCTCTGTTTGTATGTACCTAATAATTATTGTGATTGATGTTCATAATTCATTCATTTTATTTTTCTTTTAAATCATTACTGATAGATAAGTATATTAAATGTCTTCTTTTACATATTTTGCTGATCTAACTCAGCTGCTGCTATAGATGTTACTGAACAGAATGTATGTATGCTTTTATTTCAAGATGAAATAGAAAAATAAAAGCGTTAAATACATTAAACAGAAAACAAAATCTATAGTATTTTCGATCTGATTCTGAGTTATTTCAGACACAAATAAAGTAAGACATCACAGTATACTAGACCGTCATATGTGTACTTTTTTCTCAATTATCTAATTGATCATTAAATTTATAAAAACGTTAAAGAAAAATTAGTACGTTTAACTCTGGAAATTACGGTGCTTGAAGTAATTTTTATTTTTATAAACTACCGTAGTTCTTTTAGTAGGTACAGATATCTAAATTCTTTCTAAAAGTCATATTCTTTAAAGTGATTCGACAACACAAATCTGAACTAAGAAAGAATCTTTGTACAAGACAGTGTAGTTATTATATTGTTATCTAGATGCTTTATTAAATGTTAGTATTTTGAATTTATTTAAAGCAAGGAATGTTAAAGAAAAATTCTCTTAGTTTCAAATATCGACCTGCTTAAACACGCCCTTAAGATTGAGGATGAAAATAATAAAGAACTATTAGATAGATAATAATAGATTTTAGATAATAATTATTAAAATTATTCTATAGGTGCTGTATTTAAAAAGAAATACTCCGACTACCTCTTAAAGAAATATATCATACCGTTAGACTCCAACTTTTATTCTTGGAAAAACACATTTTAACATAAAAGTCATTGCCATTAATATTACCCCTCTATAGGACTACCTCTTTAAATTTTTTAAGCGGCGACATAGTCGAGTGACCCTTATTTTAAAAAGTTTTTTTCCATATTCGGACATGAATATTCCTACAACGTGTTTGTTATTGGATAGAACATTTTTCCGTTTAACATGTGTTAGATCTGACATAAATAAACAATACAATGCTTCAGAAAGTGCTGCCGACTTAGCATCTCATTTTTCAGCTCGTTTTGAACGTATTCTTTATTAATAGTACTGGTCAAACGTCTATTGGTCTAATAAAAATATTTTGATTAATTATTCGGATGACAATGTCACATCATTCTAACTTCTTTAGAAAAAAAACACATAATTAAACACATAAATGTTCGCGTAAGTACAGTTATTTTGGTGTGGAGCATAGTAATAATGAATGGGTACATTCAAAACGACCTCAAAGTTGAGATATCGAGCCAGTGGCACTGACTAAACGTCCCACTTACTTCCACACACTAAGCAATTTCTGCGCAGCAATTCAGCATTATTTCAATTTCTATTGGCAGATAAATTGACATGCACAGATGTGTGTGAAAAAAGTGGGGCAACTCTTATAAGCATAAATCCCAAGTTTTTGTCTATGTAAACAGATCTCCCATGACCTACTGCTTATTCAGATTGTCATAATAGATCTCATAGGTTATACATGAATATGTCACATTACAGATTATCAAAGGATTTCTGACATTTCTGACAATTTCCGACGACCACTTTGATATTAATGCAGTTAATCAAATACCTATAAGTAATGAATGTCTGCACAGTAATAGTTTAGTTGTCCCATTTTGCACACACCTGTACATCAGATTAGATATCAAACATATGTTAAACGGGAAAATGTATTGTCCAATTACAAATATATTGCAGGAATATTTCTTTCCGAATATCTATATCTGATCAATGTACAACAACAAATGATGATCATTATCAAGGCCAAAATATCTTGCAAAATGTGTATCACTCGACCCATATGCACATTTAACAATTTTGGAACGGTAGTTCTCTAGGAGAGAGATGATTTTCGTGTCGAAAGGTGTTCCTCCAATTATACAAGTGGATGTGTCACGGTATATTTGTATGACATACGTCTTTCAAGAGTTGTTCAGGGTCTTTCGTTTTAAATGACTGCCTGCAGATGAAAAAAAAATAAAATTAACTGAAATAAATAAGCTGGATAGAATGTCACACACGCTACTCATTCTGATTTAGAAGCATCTTCGAACCAGTCTTCAAGAGAGAATAATCAAATGCTGAAATGAATTAGTAATATTATCAGTTTTGAGATGGATTTTATAAAAGCATGAGTACATAAAAGAGTATAACATAACTAGCAGCGATGATATTAATCGAATAAATATCTTAATGATATTTTAATTGTTCCACCTAATTCCAATTAATAAAAAGATGATGAAAAGTTTTTTTAAATGCGATTAACCATAATAGCATCATCTATAACCTTTTTGTACGTTTTTAATATACTAGAAACCACTTGAGGTTTCTATTGATTCAATTTCAGTTTGCATTCAGTCAAAGTAGTATAAATACTTTCTTAAACAAAATTCAGCTTATTCAAAACTGGCTGCTTCAATGAAAACAATACATTTCAAATATAATATGTTTAATGAATTGAATTTATAGGTTGAATATACAGGGTGTAACAATAGTGCGATATTCTTCCATATCTCCTTTGTTATGCAAAATACAGCAAATATTTAAATACGAAAGTTGTTTAGTTTTATGAAATTTATATTGTAAAATTATTCTACGATATACAGGGTGTTTAGTTTGCCCGTAACCACCAGTAACTTTACATTTTTAAATGGAACACCCTATATATGATCACATTTTTGAATCCCCTGAGGGGAGGCAACTTTATACAGGATCATATTCAATTATTTGCATTAGTTTACAAGATATTGGCATTTGTTTAAAAATTTTGACATTTTGCTCTCTTCAGAACAATGCCATTATTTCAGTAACGGAAAAATGTAACATTATGAAACTTGATATAACGTTAGAAGCATCTTCTGTGATGACAATAAACTGATGTAGACTTAAATAAGTTATACAGAGTGTTCTAGAAATCAGTGTCTTTTTGAAACAATTGAAATGCGAATATCTTCATTTTTTCAAATTGAAACACTATATTTTTATGGGTTAGTTGAAAGCGAAATTTAATTATCTATTAATTTGAATAAAGCATGTATGTAGTTAAAATTAATGGTTTTAGAGATATTTCAAATTATTTTATATTTCTGTATGTTGCTAGGTAAATGCGCTCTTTGAAAGAAACTTTAGAGACGAAATATTAAATAAAAATTTGAAAATTGAACTTTCTCTACTATTTGTCTGCTGTGCTGACATTTTTGTAAACCTACGTGCGTTTTAAATTAGTAGTTATATTTAAAATATGAAGGTACGTTAACGTAATGAATATGAAGTAGGCTGGTAAATAAAATAAAATCTGTTGTTGAATAGTTTCATAGAATCGTCAAAACGTGTAGCAATACCAATGTTAGTATGGAATTTACAAAAGACGAGCTAGTTCAAATGATCTATATTTTGGGAGAATGTGAACGAAATCCATTGCTTGCATCGCGGATTTATCAAATACGTTATCCAAATCGAAGACATCCAGAACCTTTAAGAAAGACTTCGGGATCGATTTAAAACGCGCGTAGATATACAAAAATGTCAGCACAGCAGACAAATAGTAAAGAAAGTTCAATTTTCAAATATTTATTTAATATTTGATCTTTAAAGTTTCTTTTAAAGAGCGCACCTACCTAGCAACATACAGAAATATCAAATAATTTGAAATATCTCTAAAACCATTAATTTTAGCTAGATAAATGCTTTATTCAAATTAATAGATAATTAAATTTCGCTTTCAACTAACCCATAAAAATATAGTGTTTCCATTTGAAAAAATGAAGATATTCGCATTTCAATTGTTTCAAAAAGACACTGATTTCTAGAACACTCTGTATAACTTATTTAAGTCTACATCAGTTTATTGTCATCACAGAAGATGCTTCTAACGTTATGTCAAGTTTCATAATGTTACCTTTTTTCCGTTACCGAAATAATGGCATTGCTCTGAAGAGAGCAAAATGTCAAAATTTTTAAACAAATGCCAATATCTTGTAAACTAATGCAAATAATTGAATATGATCCTATATAAAGTTGCCTTAAAATTCCTCAGGGAATTCAAAAATGTGATCATATATAGGGTGTTCCATTTAAAAATGTAAAGTTACTGGTGGTTACGGGCAAACTAAACACCCTGTATATCATAGAATAATTTTACAATATAAATTTCATAAAACTAAACAACTTTCGTATTTAAATATTTGCTGTATTTTGCATAACAAAGGAGATATGGAAGAATATCGCACTATTGTTACACCCTGTATATTGACCCTAAGATGATGGAAATAATGGATAATAAATGCAAATTCAAAATGATTTGTTAAATAATTCTAATGAGATATCTGAATTAACCCCATGACAGAATTAATCATTTAGACATTGGACTAAATTTGCTCTTCAATATTTGCACCTAATTTCATGAAATAAATGCCCATTAACATTATTTTTTAATCTTGTGCGATCAATTAGATATTGAGAAAGAGTATTTCGTTAGATTTTTTTTGTATATATATCACATCATACCTAATCCGTCTAATAGCGCACCCATTTTTATTTTCGATTTTTCTTGGCATTTTTTTACATTAAAATAATAATATAGAACAACAGAAATAGAGGAATGCAGTAGCATGAAGCTGAAATAAAAACCACAAATAGTTGCCCGCTCTTAATTTTCCGTATAACTATTTCATAAAATGACATTCCAAGTTTTTCTTTCTTACTCTAATTTTTAGCACAGAAAGTAGTTTTACAGTAGCAAACAATACGCATTGTTTTTCACGAAGCAAGAGTTTCAATAATATAGTTTGACTTTTTTTAATTATTTTTATGCATTTACTTGTAAATATCAGCATGAATTCGTAGCCTTCAATGTTCATAAATGTTAAGCATTGTTTTTAAATATAAATGTTCTATTTCAAATCAGAACATCATGTACGAATCAGTTTTAATCTATTCTTAACTAGTCAGATGTTTAACAATCCAATTTTTACAATTATACGAAACAAGTAACCTAACAGTTTTACTAGACAAATTTATGTGCATCAACTTTACATTTAATACACTGATATATAAACTTTTCTAAAAGAATATATTTAGCATTTCAATAACTATTTAATTGATTTGGAATGGAATTCTTATATTCGTCTACTAATAAATCCTATAATTCATTCTTATTACAGTAGATACATATCATTTAATTTTACTTTGTACTAAATCCGTTTTTATTGATTATTCGTTTTTTTTTATATTCCATCAAAGTAGCAATATTTTTGAACATTTTATTTTTCCTTTCTCCATATCTTTACACATGTAAATGTGCGCATTTTTTGTGTACACACACATTAAAAAGTGAGGAATGAAATGTATGTATGCTGATTATATTGCGTGCATGTTATACTGAGGATGCTGCCAAAATAAATTTTATTGTAATTAATAATGTTAGTTAAACGATAACTGTTACTCCCAAAGACAGCTGCAAGAAAAAGTTTGAGCTGTTTGAACGTGCACCACTTAATTATTAATTTAGCTATCTGTTGTAGTATTTTGTGTATCACTTACTTATATTAGTAGCATGATTCGTTAGATTATTTTCCTTAAATATAATAGCATACTCTGTTTTCATTATTTTTTTTATTTTTGTTTCGACTTAAATTCATCACAACATCCACGATTAATACTTGTTCTTTTTTGTGACAATCTGTTATTAGTAATACCTCTTAAGTCTTTGTCTAATTTCAAAAAAATATTTACTAATTGTAATTTGTATAAATATGTAAACGAAGCTAAATTTAATTTATTTTATTTGTTTATTTATATTATATAGACCACTATAATTTTAAGAAAAAATTATCTTCATATCAAAAATTTACGAAATAATAATACAATTTCGACTTCAAAAGTCAAAAAATCTTTCAGCTTATTTTCGATCAAATATAATTATTCATATATTTAATTATATATACATATTATATTGTGGTGTTACTTATGTAAAATATAATGTTTATGAGTTTATATTATATTAAATTGAATATAAAAGTATATATTTAAAGAAAAAGAGACGAAGAGAAAAGGAAACAAACTATATAGTAATTAATATAAATAAATTATAATTGTTGTTTTATATGCTCTCGAAAAACGGTTAAAAAATAAATAATTTAACTAGGAAATTTAAATTATTTACTACGTATATGTACATAAGTAATTTTAGCTTTTCTACGGTTGCTACTACATTCTTTGCTATTAAGATTACATGTTAAGCGGCTTAAATTATGTTTCTACTAGGACCGCAACTTTATAATACTGCTTTTAAAAGAACATAATCTGCTATGCATTTTAAAATCAGCAAATGACGCCTTATCATATTAACGTTTACCACGTCAAATTTCTGCTGTTTAAGTAAGATCGAAACACTTGTAATTTACTTCACTTACCAAATGAGTAAAGGGCATATTACAAGAGTGGTATAGTAGTTACAGAAACTGTATTTGCTTATTTTACATGTGATATCTGTAATGTACTTACTCATGTAAGTATGTTAACGTCTAAAAGTATAATTTTAGGATGGTTAATTTTATTGCGAAATACATATTTAACACCTAAAATATTCTTGTGCAATACGCAAAGGAGTTACTTATTTGACATGATTCACTAAGTAACTACTATATACATACATATATTTGGTTCAATAAAATTACTTTTTCCTGAAAGCTTCTTACAGTGAATTTTAAGTGTAAGCAATTTACTCAACTACAATAAATGAAAGAGATATTAGGAGGAAAATAGTATATATCATTCAATTTTGCATATTTCCCAAATAGACGAAAACACAATGTGCTCTATTTTTATACACACAATAATACTGCCCTACGAACTAAAATTTTTGCAAACTTCAGCTTTAATTGGGAGAGGTGTTCAAAAAATTGTAGTAAGTGAAAATTGCACGATTTATTGTGAAGTAGTGTTTACCTCATAACAATCCATCTTAGACTAAATTAGGTTAGTATCATGAAAGAGAATAGCTTGTCTAGAACAGAGTAATAAAAATACATAAGAATGCTGTAGACTTTATAGACAAGAAACAACGATAAAAGAAAGACAAAAGAATAAGAAGAGATTATTGGGAAATATTTACTAGAAACCACGATCGTCATCTATTTGCCACGCAAAAGCAAATATGGAATATCACCATATCAAAAATGCACAGAAAATAGCAATAAAAAATGCTAAATAGGGATACATTGAAAGGTTTAAAACATAGATAACGTAAGGCCAAGAGAAATTCGTATTGGATACCACGCGTCACGTTACTAAGCTGAATTGTAAAAAACCTCAACTCAAGCATCAAAACATTTACCTACAATAATGGCGTGGTCAGGCAAATGATTTAAAGGTCTAATTGTTTCGTATGTCTGAGAACGATCAGAAAAATATCGCTACCTCCGCTGAATGAAAATATTGTAAACATTTCTAGCATCGGAGCTTCAAAAGTGTGAACACTATTACCAGAAAACCGGGGATACAACAAGGCAGTGCCACCTGCCATAGCTGAAATATGACCGTGGCTACAATTAAAGAACGGTTTCCCTGTGAATTTATTACTGACAGAGATAGCCTCCAATCTGGATGATTCTAGTAGGGTACTTTACTAAAGGATGTATGAATAGGCTTATAAAAATAACAAATATTTCCCACAATCAGCAAATAATAGATTATATAAAGGCGCAATAAGACCGATGCTATCTTACGTAACAGAAGCTAACTGGGATAGAAAGTTCGAAAAAGACAACCAAATATATGTCATGAATCTTATAATACTGCGAAAAAAAAAACAGAATATCAAATACAAATATAGGGAAAACTAGTAACGTAATGAGCATAAACGACTGTGCAACGAAAAGATATGCCTAAAAGGATGTAGAAAGAAACGTTGCTTGGCAAGATAAGTTAAACAAGAGAAAACAATTGAATCTCGAGCTTTAAAGCAATAGACCTGGAAAAGTAGCTGAAATATCTCCTCAATGGTATATTGTTCCACAGATGAAAGGAAGTAAACACAAAACCATAAAGAAATACAATAAAAAGCTTTTCCTAATTGTAGATGCTAATAAATATACAAAAACTATAAAATTAAAGAAAAATTCTGTAAAATGTGCGATTTATCCAAGTGAAATTAATAATGTTTTAAATTTCTGGTTAGTTACAAACTGCCTAATCCAATTCAAATTAATTTATCTTAACATCGCCTCAGTGGATAGGCATCCTAAACATTCGCTAAATTGTTAAGGTTAGATGACCTGATAGACTATTGTAAAACATGAAGATTTTAATAGTTCTATATTTAAACTATGTTGTCTTTCCCAAACTGAAATCTAGCAACAATATATCATTTTGGTAAGGGTTGCTTAATTGTAAATCAAGATTAACATTTGTCTTTGTTACCTTGTAATTACAAAGAAATAATTTGTTTAAAATTATTTAAAGCCTTCTATCTGATGCATTGGACATATTCTGCTTTATGATTTATTTAGAAGCGAAGCTACGCTTTGACACCGCCAGAGATATTGAAGCGATAATTGTTTCTAATTATTTCTGCAGCATATATATTGTAATTTGTTTGAAATCGAAAATGCGACGGACTGACAATTTCTAGTATTTTAACCAATATCTTTATCACACTTTCTTTCAATGGAATTATAATTCCACTAGTTCAAAGTTCCAGTATATTTCACAAAATATTTGATATGTATCAATGCTTTGTACCCAAACATATTTTCATAGAACGTATAGAAATAATTTTCAACTTTACATTTTTTAAATATTCTTCATCTGCCCCCTCAAGGCCACCATTAATTACAAATGCTTGTTAATGTTTTGCGTCCCTATGAACGCGACGGCAAATACGTAATTTGCACACTTGTTTGAGACTATTACGCCCATCGCAACTATGGACGAGTGACTGTAGCATAAAGTAATTCAACCACCCATTCCTTTGAATTAAATTAATTTTTCTAGACTATTTTTTTGCAAAATCAACTTGAAGTGAATTTTAAATAATACAAAAAATGTCAGTTTATAAGGTAGTACTTGCATGTCTAGTGTAATCATGTAAAATACATTAATATTGATAAAATTACAGTCATTTGCTAATTTTAAAATAAAACCAAATATGTGATAAACTTAATATTCTACACTTATTATAAATTCTTTCATAGTTATAAAATACAATGTAAAGAAAGATAAAGTAGCAACCGATTCGTACCCAACGTTCCATTTCACTATATGTAAAGTATTTTAAATGTTGTGCTTTTTGTGAAGTGATTTGTCAAGTGGCTTAAAAATCGAAGTGACATTATTTTGCTTTCCTTGTGCGTGTGTGTAAGAAAAACATTCATGTACGCCACCCTTTAAAATATTTAAAAAAAAATCCACAGTTATCCATTGACTTTAAAAGATTATCTTCAAGTTGAATAAGGATTCCAACATCGAAATGTACGTAGATCTACCTTTGTTGTTTAATCTAAAACTCTGTTGCCCTTTAGCCTTCCAAGGTAGAAACATTAACTTCAGTATATAGACCTAGGCTGCCTCGCTTTATCTTTTCGTTTTATAATTAATTTTCGGATGCAGCTTTTGTGTACGTTTTTGTTGGCATATATTTTAACAAGAACAATTTGTAAAGTATAGAAATAGACAGTTACAGTCAAGTGGTTTTGCCTAAGGACAGTTATATGATAATGCAAAGTTTTAAAATAAAGATATATAAAATAACACATAAGATCTATAGAAGAAACTGTTTCTTTACTTTACATGAACGCTGTAAATAGATAATACTTCATTATTTCCACATCCTACATGATTGTAAATACATGACTGACACACAATAAAAACGGATTTTTTTTGCTTAAGTGATTATTAACATGTTTTGCTTTTATGTTTACGAGTTGAATTTGCTTCCGTGATAAATTAGCTAAAATTGGTAAAAGTAGTAAGTAGAACTGATTATTGCAATGCACGTTTTGTTTTATCAACACTAACTCAAGATATGTACTTAATATAAAATTCCAAACATTAACATCCCGGAAAAATAATGTTTATACATTGTAACGCACTGCTAACGGCAAAGACAAATAATATAATCTACAAATGCACATTAATACTGGCGCTTTTTCCATCGGTACCAAAAGATTCACAGGCACATTTTCGTATATTAATTGGAATATATTTTCTATGTCAAATTAAACTGAATTTTATTTATTAAATTTATTAAATTAAATTAAAGAACCTACTAGTTGTCATTCAACGCAACCAGAAACTGTTCTTCAATTTTAGGTAATGATACTTTTGTAACATCCTTTGTATGTAGTTGCTGGTATTTAAACATTTTATGAAACGATGTGTTAATACCGAATCTCTAAGCCACAGAACGAAATTCATTCGTTTAATTTGACATTAGAAAAAATATCATACAATATTTTTTTAATTGGGTTCGGAGGTGATATGATATGTAACACAATATCTCAAAAGAAGAGTATACGAATGTCTAGAAAAATATAAGTTAGAAGCAAGAGTTTCATTTTATAGCACATAACCAACGTCGATATTCAGGCGGAAATCAAAAAAATACTGAGCCAAAATGTCATTTGTTATTATATAGTATTATTATTAAAATAAAATCATAGGTGTATGACAAAATGAGTTTTTTAAAAGTCGATTCAAAACTGTTACATTTTTTATTTTTTTCAGTAATAGGATATAATAAAGAATGCTGTGTTACCTAATCTTAATATAAAGAAAATATTCAACTATTAAAAAAAACCTGCAGGATATGATTTTAAATAAACTAGAATCGAGATACAAGTTTATACTGCAATAAATATCTCGAATTGAATTATTTCAAATAAACTGCAATTCGAATCAAATAGATGTATCTACATCTACTAGAGTGTGCATCTTAACAAAATTCTAAGCCAAAACCAATTGCAATTCAAAAAAAAATCTGAAAGGAATTCAATATGTTTTAGGTTATAACATTTTGGGTTACAAAGTGGTTGGTAGAAAATGTTAGGATTTTATATAGGCTTTTAAAAGATTAATTTTGTCATGCATTTTGAAGAGTATCTAATTCCTAGATAACGAATTTCATCGAAATTACAGAAGACGTCAACTACATGTCAAGCAATAATATATTTCTTTGTATCTGATACATCTTTAAAATCTATTATCGATAAAAACGACATTCGTTACTTTTCTAAGCTTCTTCTAATTTGACATCACGCGAAAGCTATGTAGAACACTACACGCTATAAAAAATAAGGTTATTCATGTTGTTTAATTACAAATATCTGTGTATTTTAATATAGGTATACTTGAGTGATGCGTTTGTAACATAAACTCAAAGCAGCGTATATAAGTTAATCAAGAATTTAACGTTTCTTCAAAGTTTGGTTCAAACTAGAACCTGTTCGTATTCAAATGCCTTTTATGTTACTCGAAAACTAAGATACGCATAGTATACCTATGCATAGAACTGTTGTTGATATTAACATGTTAATTTAAACCCTATGGGAACACTAATTTACATCATAATACTACCAACTTCGGTTAGTAGTCACGGTTTACTGAACTATGGGGCTAACTGGGCAGCGCGGTGCCGTTGTACTTTGCCTTGTTTCTCACATCGATCTTTGTCTCTATACGTTCAGAGAGAATTGGGTAATTAGCATGTATATTTCGTTCAATACAAGTCTGACTTATTTTACAAATTTTCTAGCAATTAGTAGACTATGAATTTTAATATATCACAAGAACGATAACTCAAAATATACAGATATGAAATAATTTTATTTCCCAGAATTACATAAAACAAATTGTACAAACTTATATATTATAATATAAATGTGCACTTTTAAAGAACAACACAGCACATTTTATTTATTACAAATTTCCATTAAAACGTGTTTCTGAAATTTATGGTACATATGTAATGTAATGTAATTTTCGTTTAAACATGTTTAAAAAATTTTAAAATATTGGAAGATATTTATATAATTTCAGTCTTTTAGTGCTAAATAGTTTACTATATTTGATTTTTCAATTTTTTACAAAAGCTTACTTCGATCTGTTACTTTTAAATCATTAATGATTAAGTCATTAATAATTAATTATACTACTACTTACCAGTTAAACTGAGCACTCATTAGGACGGACCGTCGGAGTGAAGCTTTCCTCTAGGTACATACAAAAGAATGGAAACGCTTCAATAATAATAAGCTTCAGCAATTTTCAATTGCTGATGTATAGGAACATAATTGCTTTGCAGGATTAGATCCTTTATTTCTTTCGAGCAGCTAGTCGTAACCTTTCGAATGTATATTTATTGCTATTGATAATCAATTGTAGTTGTGCAGTACTACAATATGTCTAAATGTTAAATGTGTATTCTTAATGCATCTTATGGTACTTTCACTAAATTTCGGTGTTTCGCCTTATGGCGTTTTTAAGTTGGCTCCATATCGATCAATCATATTCGATTGAAAATTCAATGTTGCGACTGTAAATGTAAAACTGTCTGTACTACAAAGTAATCCTCCACACATTCTTTTTTGTTTATCACCTCCAACAGTTGGTTTTTCGTATAATGAACTTCATAATATAAATCTTTTGATTCTAAAAATTCTTAAAGAAAGACATTTTGAAGAAACCTTACTTTACTGTGACGAATGATATGGATATTTCCCCCCTTGACCCAACATGACAAATAATAATTCGTTTCTCTCAAAACACTCTCTTCTCAAAACACGCACATCCATCTGACGCTTACTTGAACTGTCCACCAAACCTTTAGCAACAGTATCATGAGTATCAATCCACGTTTCATCTAAATAGCATATTAATTGTTCTTTCTCTCTACATTTTTTAACTGCTACTAAGTAGTCCTACCAAAGTTTTTGCAACATCGAACTTTCCAGCAGGGATAAATATTCCATCAGGGATAAATATTCATAATTATCTGTTTATGTTATGACCATAATCCACATCACTATCACTAAAAGATCACCACATAGTAACGAAAACAAGAGATGTAATAACACTATTTGCAAAATTATAAATAATAAATAATTGAAATTAAAATCGTATTTGTTCCTTTTGCATAAATTACCCCGCATACTTAGTCAGTGAATACGGCCATATAATGTTGAGCTACGTATTATCGTCACAGGGAGTACAATAGTAGTAGTAAACACGCTAGGAATTAGTTTCTTATAATTATGAATGCACTATAAGTAACTTAACTAACCACTCAATAACAAGTGTTATACGGTGTGGTAAAAATATCAGTTTTTCCTGTGTACATCCTGTGTAACTATAACAATTTGAATATCTTTAAACTGAAATTGATAGTGGGAAAACGACTTGTGACAGAAAACTATGCAACAACCGAGTTGACAAAACGAAATTTCAAACTTTTACAAAAATAAGAAATATTGATAAGAATACAGATAATTACTTTATAATGTTTTACAGTTGTTAATAATCTAAATCCTCTAAACATGTTAATGCTAACACACTTTCATGCCACTCGTATCCGTAAAAGAGTAGACTTAGTTTTGTTCACGTAAATATATTACCCGCATCAAGAAATGTACAGTTAAGAGATTTTTCAATATTTATATTCTACGTTAGATACACAATTATAGCGTAGTTATTATCGTAATTGCTATGGAACTAGAGCAGCAAGTGAGCTAGTGATTCGAGCGCAAATAAGAATAATATTCGAAAGAGTAACACCAATTACAGTTCCGGGGGCGTAAGTAGTACAGACAAGTTCTAATGATGTACTCATCATGAAAAAATGGCATAACATTAAAAAGTAGGTCAATTAAGAAGGAAGCAACAAAAGTGAAGTAAATAGTTAGAATCAGAGAAGGAGATAAGACAAGACAAATGTTATTCATTCTTTTTTAAATATTGAAAAAAGAATTTTAGTTCTTGCTACAATAAAATTACCAAAATTTGGTCAAGAAGCATGAATGGAAACAACTCAGCAATTATGCTGTGTAATACCCAGCTTTCTCGGCATATTAAAAAAATTCAAATTCTCTGTTAATACTATATCACAATAAAAGATGTACATATATTTTAGCTTCTGATATAATATTTCCAAAATCAGTTTCTATAGATTTTATATTTTTATTATTTATCGTTTCCAATCAAAATTTCATCAAAACTTAGAAGCAACCTATTCCTTCCATCAGGATGGAAGTGATTCCAAAAAGTACAGATAGAGAAATGTTTCGTTTTTAAACAATTTCTCAATTTAATGCTAACATTCTGTTACTTTCTGTTTTGCAAACTTAAATCTTCGTTTCAAGATAATTTTTGGATATTGTGTCTCAATTATACTATATTTAAATTTTTCTATGACGTTTCTTTTCAATTCCTGTCTTGGATTAGTATACCACTATTAATATGAGGTCATTGATGGCATCCCTGCTAATTTCTTGAAAAGATGTGTAGATCAGTTCGTGAAACCATTATCTCATATAATCAATTCCTCATTTACGTCTGCTTGTTTCCCGGATAGGTTGAAACACGCTATTGTTCTGCCTATTAATAAAAAAGGGCGTTCTAACGATATAAACAATTACAGGCCTATTAGCATATTAACAGCTTTTTCCAAATTAATTGAAAAACTTGTATTTGATAGATTATCATCCTTTTTTAAAAAATTTAATTTAATCAATAAATATCAACATGGTTTTATTAAAGGGAAGAGTACTGAAACTGCTCTATATGACTTTGTTGACAGTATATTAGTTGTCTTGGAAAATAAAGAGGCGTGCTGTGGGGTTATGTTAGATCTTAGTAAGGCCTTCGATAGTACAGATCATCAAATACTTTTAAAAAACTTGCGTATTACGGTGTCCGCGGCACAGCCTTGTCGTGGTTTACCAGCTATCTTTCCAACCGAAAACAAACTACAGTCATAAAATCAAAAACTAGAACAACTTACTCTAAAGATAAGATTATCAGACAAGGTGTGCCGCAAGGTAGTGTACTTGGCCCCTTCTTATTCTTAATATATATTAATGATCTACACAATATTCAAAATCAAGCTAATCATTTAATGATTAATTTTGCTGACGACACTACAATCTTACTAAAGGGTAACTCCATTAGAGAAATTAGTGATACAGGAAGTATTTATATCAAAAATATTGAAGAATGGCTACAGACTAATCACTTAAAAGTTAATCATCACAAAACGAATGTCTTAGCATTCTCAACGCGGCAAGCAAACCCTATTGTAGAGAATGTAGAGTTAAATAAGTGTATTTACCAAACTGTAAGTTCTGCCAGGCTCCTTGGCATAGTTATTGATGCTAATTTAAAGTGGAGGGAGCATATTAATATGCTTTGTAATACTCTGTGTAAGTTGTGTTTTGCTATGCGGCAAATCAAAGATTTGGTCAGTGAGCAGGTGTTGCGCATAGTCTACAGCGGTTGCTGCTATACTAGAATTAAGTACGGTATTATTGTTTGGGGTGGCAGCTCCGACTTGTGTCGAGTATTCGTCTACCAAAAAAAGTTACCGCGCATTATGCTTCATTTAAAGGTTAACCAATCCTGCAGAGGTTACTTTAAAAAATTCGATATACTTACGGTAATTGGAATTTATATCTTAGAAATATTAATTTTCTTTTTTAAAAATAAGCACTTACTTCACGAGTATATTTCCGCACATGACTACGGTACTCGACATAGGGATCGGTACTGCCTTCCGAAACATAGACTAACGCTAAGCGAGAATGGTCCAACTTATGCGGCATTAAAAATGTATAATAAATTACCGAATCATATCAAGGAAATAAGAAACTTACACTCCTTTAGACAGGCATGCAACCGACTGCTCCTCCAGATAGAGCCTTATTCAGTGGAAGAGTATTTTGGTTATATTAGTTAATTACTTAGTTCTTATTTTAACTTTTAATTAGTTAAGTTACACCTAGTTTTCTCTTGACGTTTGCTTTGTTACCTATTTTATTTGTTTCTTCTTGTACTTTAAGATGTAGATATCTCAAAGCAATAAAACTTATTCTATTCTATTATATTCTATTACATCAGAATTAAGCTGTATGTCTCATATAATTTTCGTCCCTAGACATTCAGTAAATTTTATTAGATTTATCTAAAACCAGATTTCCTTACCAATAAAACTATATTGCCTTTCTTGAGGAAGCTAGTAAAAATCTCAATCTGCAAAAAGCAATCGTTCTATGATCTTCAATATATTCTTCCAGAACTTACAAAAAAACATATTAGCTATCCTTTCAAAAGCAGATAACAATATTTTGCATATAATTCTGTAGCACCGGACCCCTATCAATTATTTAGAATCTAACGTACCAGCTAAAATCTACGGTATTAGCTTGAAACTACCAGCTCCTTGAATTCAATAAAGAGCGTGGGTTTTCATTATAATTCTTGAAAGTATGATTTAATTATTAAATTATTAAACGATGGAAAACCTGGAATTTCAGCAACTAAAAATAAATTCATATTTTTGAAAATAATTTCGTTCAAGGATAGTTTCACTATGATTATTATAAATAGCTAACACAAAGTAAAAAGGCCTGATGTGAGGCACCCATTAATGCGCATTTACACAGAATAAGAAACACGATTGAAGTACAACTGACTATAATTAAAGTTAAAAAAATATAAAGAAAATATTAATTAAAAGTCTACAAACTTCGATCATGAGTAACAGCAAGTGAATTACACTGCTAGATATATGTACAGCCTTTTAGTCTTCTCGTAGGCCTTTAGAAATGCCAAAATTTAAACTTAATAAAGAAATCATCATTTATATAGTACTATGTATTACATTCAATGTTTTTTTACCATTAATTATATTTAAGAATGTAACGGGAAGCATAAATAATCTCCCTTTGTTTTGCAACTAGCTTCACATGCATGTTTAATGATTACCGCGTTACCGATACTATGTTAATGGTTAGATAGTTATAAAAAAACCTATTACAATAAATTGATATATTTAATTTAGCACAATTATTTACATAATTCATATGCAATATGTATTTGTATATAGTATCTACGTCAACAAATGTATTATTGCACCGTATCAGATGGTGGTGTACATTACACCTTGGCAATGATTTAATTTGGTACGCAAATTACTACCTATGCATCGCCATGCTATAATACGACATATCAAAACGTAGCCATAAATGAGTCACGTATCCAGTCGCGATCGAGCAAGCAACAACAGTACTATAAAGTATACCGCAAAAGCATGTATAAGTTTTTATATACATATGTATAACAACATGTTCTATGCATCTAATTGAGGAATATACTTATTTCGGACGATACTCAACGCAATACACTCGACCGGACAACATGAATAGCCTTGGTATATTTTTAACAGCATAACATAATACTATAATACCCACATATAACTAATATACAAAAAAATTACACCATTTAATTCGATTTCTCTTCCTTTATCTTCTCACCAGAGAATAGACACAATTTCATCGCTGCTTTTATAACACCGTTTTTTTATATATTTTATATAACCACTAAAAATTCTTATATATGTGTTTATAGTTTACGCTGATATTTTAATTTATACTTTTTCTCTGTTGACTATATTAGGTCTGGATGTTATGATACCATCTAGTGATTCTACATATTTAAGTAGCGGTTTAATTTTGGGTATCGTCATTGCTTGCGTCGTGGTTGTGTTAATATTGGTGGATATAATCTGCTTCTGCGTGAACAGGACTGGTGTATTGGCGTTCTGTTGCGATTGCGCAAGATCTAAGAGAGTAGACGAAGAAGACTCGAAACTTGGAAGGTAAATATTAAATATGATAATCTTTGAAAATAATGTAGTTTCAATGAAATTCTAAATGTACATTACATTCTCTGACAACGATATTTTGAATTTTTCAAGAGCAAAATAATTCCCTTTTCTTTTACTTTCATTTTTTACTTACTACAAATTCACGCATTGTTGCAATATTAGGTAAGTGCTTGTAATCAATTTACTCCTAAAAGATCTAAAAGACATATATTTATAATTGGTCAAATAGTTTCAGAATCATCCATCGATCCTTTTACTATATTTCTTTGAAATTTCCACCACTTTTCAGTATTTCGGCCTCCGTCTAATATAGCACTAATCAAGTTGAATTAACAACCGTACACAATAACAGCCCTTCATATACTATAGATATAACGAATGGAGCTGCTGCACCGATATTAGGGAAATGAGAATGGTCAACTCTACTCAATGAAACTCTGAATAATTTTTTCCTTTCTTGTATTTACGTGGATACCTATTTCCAATAAGTGTGTTAACTTTATATTTTGAGCAGCAATGGAATAGATAACAAAACTTCATTATTTTCATGCATAACCAGCATTGTTAATGTTACACTGTGCTAGTATTGTCATTCATTTTATTTCGATATTTATTCCTCACATATTCCAGGTGTAATTTGTACGTCAGTTTAGCGTCCAAAATTACACTTAGATATTTGACCTCAGTTGATACAAGTATCTTAGAGCCGAAAATAATGAGACACTGAAGTTTGGAGAGCTTCCTCCCCCAAGTGAACGAAACCATAATATATTTTCTAGAGTCTATATACAACTGTTGGAGTATGTGGTTTCCCAATTGGTAGATGAGCTACCAACAACTAGTAACGATCAGTGGAAAAGGATTGTCCGTTTTGTGAATCTTGGTAGCCCATATAATCGTGATGCTATTTTAATCCTTCTTTCGCCATAGCTAAATCCTTGACGACTTTCTAATTTGAAAATATAAACTCCACTACTACTGAATTTTTAAAAACCATCTGAACTGCACTTATAAGTGAAAATTTATAATATTCTTATAATATGTATAGAAAACTTTCGCAAAAAGGCTTTGTTTGATCTATTCTATTTTTGTTCGTCAAACCCACAGTACTTTTCTTTGACCACAAATTTATGTTCTAGTTTTCTTGTAATTAAGCTTTGAATACACGTTTTATCCGTGCAGATTGACAATGAATCTTTATACTTGATTTATTTAAAATTAATTTTCGACTCGAGCTTATTACATACCTATTTTTTGAAATATTTTTCTTTCGGAAATATATACATATATTAAACAGTCCTATTATAAAGATTCATTGCATAACCTTATATTTTTTTTTAATAAATGAAATTTTGATGGCATGGCATGGTAGTTTAGGTTTCAACTATTACTTATTAGTTCTTCCAGTAGTTAGCGAATTCTCTGAAGTATATTAAATGAGATAAATTAAGAGTAAGATGAGATACGACTGTAGTTTATAGCTTTTGTAAGAATCAGTCCTGTGAGCTCTTATGTATTATAACAATTATTGATTAAGAATTAACAATAATAACTATTATAAAGTATATTGCCAAGTCATGCCTTCAAATATTGTGACTATAATTTTTTTTCCAACCAAATAACACCTGTACTTTTATAATACTCATCTTTATGTTACTTATCAAATAAAAATCCATTCCAACTAACAAAATATGCTGCTTGTTGCTCCAATCTTAGCCTATCCTCGTTTTTCTTTATTTTTACCAAACACACACGATACAGTAGTTGGATTATTTTAGTCTATACAGTTGGCGATTTCCGCTGCCTTATTGCAGTTACAAAGCTGCCCCGGCACACCCCAACAGTCTGAATTTACCCCAGCCGATCAAACTGGCCCCATCATCAGAGTAAGATGTCCTCGTGTTTTAAAGCTTATACGGATCTGTATCAGAATGTTTTTTAAGCATGTTTAGAGTTGTTTGAGATTGTTAAACAAACATTCAAGACTGAACATAGAAAATATAAAACTAAAATCAGTTGCTATTACTAAGGCGTTTAAACTTTCGTAAAACTCCAAACTTCATGTTATATGCAGTAGTTATTTTTTCTATGTTCAGTCTTGCAGTTTCTATTTTGTTTTAATTATTTACTGAAAATAACGCATGCTTCGGATCAAGTATAATTATCTCCACGAGTTTTTTTATTTCCTTAATTGGTATTAGGATAAAGTTTTCTTTGATTATTTTGCATGTTTAGAAGGGTTTAGATATAAAGCAGTCCAGTTTCAAAATTTTGTATAGGTAGTATGTACAATCGTTTTTGTTTTTTATTCTATTAAAGACTTAGCATGTTTAGCACACTGTTCTCAGAGAACGTCAAATAGGGAGTTAATTATGAGGGAACATTGTTCTTTTC